>OY751348.1:21130000-22330000 GCA_963564715.1 Catocala sponsa
TTTATTCAACCTTGAAATGGTGGAATTAAATGCATTAATGGTAGACTTTACTATGTGAATATTCTCTTTCATTAAATTATACAATTCATCTTCGCTTTGTTGAAATGAGTCAATAGCGGCATCATATTTACGTGCATCATCAGTATCTAGTGTTCCAAAGAAAAACTTTAATATTTCACCACCAAATTCAATCGATCTTTTGAATCTATTTGGTGGATCTGAGGATATGATATGAGACAGAGAATCTAATTTAATGAGATTAGCTTGCAAATTGACTTCAACTGGACTAAAGAGGTCTTTACATTGCATGAATTCGGTTAATTGCGATTTAATGCATAAGTCTAAAGTCGATCTAATTAAGTTATCGATATTATTGAGATGCGGTTCAACCGATACAATATCTATATGTGTTATTACTTTGCAATAGTCATTATAAAAATAAACAGTTTCAATAGGGTCGAAATAAATTCCTGGGCTGTGCACTATCGGCGTTAAAGAAGGCTCTGCGTGTGTGCGTGTGTGTGAAGGCAGTGACGCCATAACGTTCTGAAAGAGACAACACTACGAGTGAGTGGGTTTGATTTTATTAGTATGATATTTTATGTGTTTACGATTAATGCTTAGAGTTACGTTATTTTTATCATTAATTTTAATTATCTTGTATGGTCCTTTCCAAACTGGGGACAAGGCTTTTCGTAGTCTATGGTGACATTTTAAATAGACCATGTCTCCGACTTTATAGGCCTTAGTATTAGAAGAATTTGTATCATAATATTTTTTGGAAGTTTCTTTACTTTTTGCAATGTTTTCCAAAGCTCTTTCGCGAGAGTATTTCATACGGTATTGCAAAGCGCGAATATAATCATGATAGGCAGGATTATCATTTGTGTATAAACTATTAGGAATAGATGGCTTATAACCATATAATAACTCGAAAGGAATAAATTCAGTGGTACAATGAGGAGTGTTATTATAAGATAGGATGGCAGTCGCTAAATAGCAGTGCCAATCATCATGATTATCGTTAACAAACGATTTTAGATATTCCTTTAGGGTGGCGTGACTCCGTTCAAGAGCGCCATTTGTTTGGGGATGATACGGGGTTGAAAATAAATTTTTAATTTTGAGAATCTCTGTTAACTGTTTGAATAGTTCAGAGGTGAAACAAGTACCTTGATCGGTAAGGATCATTTTAGGCAATCCGAATAAGGAAAAGAAATGAATGAGATTTCGTGCTACTTCATCAGTTGATTATGTGATCATTGGATAAGCAGATGAGAATTTGGTTAAATCATCTTGCAAGGTGAGGATATATTTAAATTTTTGCAAGCCTGCTTCGGGAAGGGTGCCGACAATATCTAAGGCTAATCTTTCAAAAGGTCTAGTACTGGAGGATGTAATGACCATGGGTGCCTTATTTGAATGTCGTAATGGTTTGTTTATCTGACATAATCGGCAGTCCTTTACAAATCGTTCTATATCTGAACGCATACTTTTCCAATAATAAGATGCTTTGATCCTATTATACATTCGCTTCACGCCGGGGTGACCAGCGATAGGGGTACCATGATTTTCTTTAAGAATACTTGGTACTTCGGCAGGAGTAGGATATATTATTTGATTTTTGTAAATATGGACCTTGATGTCAGTCGCATGAAAAATAAAAGATATTATATTATAAACCTTTGTGTAGTTTAATTTAGTAAATGGTTCAGAGAAATCCGAAATGGCTATTTCTTCTTCGTAAATATCGTTAGATATTATTTGATTTCGCAATTTCATAATTAGATTATAAATAGTTCGATAATTTGTTTCATCATAATGATGTACTTTTGTAAACATTAAATAGATCAACTTGTTATTAGAGTCGACCGTGTATATCGTTTCAAGTTCACGTTCACGGCTCTTTAACTCAGCGGTGATAACAACTGTTCACAGTGTGGCTTAGAGTAGTCAAAATCTAGAGAAATCGGACAAGCAATTGATTTTTGTTTCGCTAAATGTAAAGATTGACTATGCTCTTCGATTTTTGTATCATTATTTGATGTGGTTTTTAGGAATTGTTTTTTGAAGTATTTCTCATATGTGTAATTATTTAAATTAGAATTGGTTAAGGCGTTTACGGGATATCGAGACAGAGCATCGACGTTAGAATTTAATCGTCCTTGTTTGTATATGATTTCATAGTCGTACTCTTCGAGTTTAAGGCGCCATCGTATAAGACGACTACCTGGATCTTTTACGTTGAAGAGCCAAACTAAGGGCCTGTGATCAGTAACGATTTTAAATCGATATCCGTATAAATAGGGACGGAAGGTTTTAACACCAAAGAGAATGGCAAGAAGTTCTTTCTCTGTAGTAGAGTAGTTTCCTTCTGCTCTGTTTAAAGTACGCGACGCATAGGCTATCGGTTTATCCTTGCCGATTTCGCCTTGTGACAATATAGCTCCTACAGCATAATTAGAGGCGTCGGTGGTCAGTATAAAGGGTTTGTTATAGTCAGGATATTGAAGTAAGGGTGCTGTAATTAATTTGTCTTTAAGAGTTTGAAAAGCAATTTCTTGTCCTTGAGACCACGAGAAAGCGGCGTCCTTTTTTAAGAGTGACGTCAGTGGTTTTGTAATTTTGGAAAAGTTTTCTATAAACCTACGATAATAACCGACAAGGACTAAGAAAGATTTAATGTCTTTAGGATTTTTGGGAGTAGGGAGATCTTTAATAGCTTTTATTTTGTCTGGGTTAGGTGATACACCTTTGTCTGTGATTACGTGGCCAAAATAAGTTACTTCGCGGCGTAGAAACTCGCACTTATCGGGTTGTATGTAGTTTCAAGTTATGTTCACGAACCCTGTCGAGAACTAATTTTAACTTGGATATATGCGATTCTAGGTCATATGAATACAAGATACAGTCATCTAAATAAATATAGCAATGTAAGCCTTGAAGGCCAGATAGAACTGTGTTCATGAGACGCTGAAACGTGCTGGGCGCATTTTTTAAGCCAAAAGGCATACGGTTGAACTGGTAGTGCCCAGAGGTCTCATTAGTACCGACGATTGTGAAACCAGTTTTCGCGGCGTCATCAGAATTAATGGCTATTTGATGAAATCCACTTGCAAGATCAAGCGTAGTAAAATATTTAGAATGCCCTAATTGATCTAGAATATCTGTAATCAAAGGGATAGGGTATATTTCGGATACAGTGACATCGTTAAGACGACGGTAATCAATAACGATTCGCCATTTCCTTTTACCGGAAGAGTCTGCCTTTTTGGGGACAACCCATACTGGCGCACTCCATGGCGATTGCGAAGGACTTATGATATTCTGATCTAGCATATTTTTTATCTGACGGTCTACCTCTTCCTTATGACATTCTGGGAAGCGGTATGACTTTGCATGAATCGGAGGTGCATTCCCAGTGTCAATAGAATGACTAATAGTACTTGTGCAAGTAAGAGGTTCGCCTTCGAGATGAAATACATCGGTATATTGTGAGCAGCAGTCTAATAAGGCTGTCTGTTCTTCATGATTTAAGTGAGAAGTTCGAATTTGATTTAGAACTCTATTATGTCTATCGGTGATAGGAATTGAGATACTATTTATAGTTTCGATATTTTCAATACACCCAGAGAAGACTTCATAAGGTGTAAGATGCACTGAATAGTTATTAATTACGATATCTGATTCAGTGGTGTTTAAAAAGAAACATTTACTCTGCAGTTTGGTTTTAAAGTAACTATACAATTAGCTACGTATACCCCTTCAGATAATTTATGATCGAGTACTAATGCTTCTTTGATTTCAGATAGTTCATTAAATTTATTTGATACTCCTCACTCGATTATAGCTTCTGAGCGAGCTGGAATAATATAAGTAGGTAACTTAAAGTGTAAGGAAAGAGTATGATTGTGCATATTTAGACATTTATTATTATAATCGTCAACGGCTTTAAGGTGACCTAGACAGTCTGTACCTATTATACCATCATATTCGAGATCAATGTCGTCCCTTACGACATGAAATTTGTATGAGAAGATTTCCTTAGATAGAATAAATTGCATTTGAAAAGTACCTAATGTTTCGCAATACGTTTTGGTATCATTGATACCTTTGAGCCGTACTATTTCCTTAGACAACTCAGGTTTTGTATATAAACTAGATTCTTTTACCAGGGAGACACTGGCTCCTGTATCAACAAGCATTACGAGGGCTCTAGTAGTATGCTTTGTATATAGAAAAACATGCGGCAGTGTTACCTTTTTAATGAATGAATTATATTCATAAATTAGAATATTACTTTCCCCAGATTTAGGGTGTGACATAATATGTCCCGTGTGACATTGATTAATCACATTATTAGGTAAGGTATTAGATTTAGTTTCACTAACATACGATTTAGCATTAGAATTTGAATGAGTATAGGACGTAGTATTAGAGATTGAGTCATTGTAAGATTTAGCATAAGAATTTGTATGATCATAAGATTTAGAAATAGTATTATTATAAGATCTAGTATAAGATTTTGAATGATCATTCGATGTAGGATAAGAATTAGAATTATTATAAGACATAGTAGGAATAGTGCCTAGTTTATTTTTGGGGGATTCCGATCGGCACGTCATCGAAATCCGATTTAGTTTAAATTAGCATTTTCATTTGACTCGGAGATATTAATATTATTGATATCGCACAAGTGTAATTTAGTGTTGTCTCTGGTTGTTTAATTACACTGTGCCCGTGTATCATGTTGCATATTGCGACGATTGTTATTATATTGTCTTTTACGACACTCGTTTATCGTGTGACCAAGATTTTTACAGTATCCACAGTGTTTACTTGGAGAACTACCTTTATAATTATTTTGCATAGGTTGCAATTGTGTGGGAACCCGATTCGACTTAGAGTTAGAAGCAAATGTGTTATAAGATTTATTTGTACTTTTATTTTTAATTTTATTTTTGAAACATTCGGATGATAAATGACGCGACTTATTACAAGTCGAACAGATTTTGTTAGACTTTGAAGTTGAATTAGTAACATTGAACAACTTTTCCTCTTTAATCGCATGGGTCACAGCGTCATTTAAAGTTTTTGGGTTTCGACATCGTACTATATGAGAGAAGTTAGGATTTAAACCCATTAAGAATGTATTGAGGGCCAAATCCTCAATACCAGCAACTCTACCTACTAATTCGTCTTTATTGCTACATGAAAAATGTATATCAGAGAGAAGTCGTGTTAAGCACCCTTCTATTCGCAACGAGTACTGCGTGACAGACTCCGAGGGCAGATTTTGTTTACAATTCTGCAAGTCGGATAATAGATGAGAGGAATGTTTCTTTTCGCCGAAATTTTGTTTGAGGAACGTTTTAAGCGAAGTCCAGTCATCGAACGTTTTTAAAGAGCATGCTACTTGGGCTTTAGCTTCGAGCTGTGAAATAATAAATTTGCATAGAGTACTTTGCTGTTCAGCGGAGGCAAGGGCGATGGCGTTATCGCAGTTTGTTAAGAAAGCCGGGAGTGTTTCTCTTTTCCCAACGTATGGCTTTATAAATTTGGAAAGAAAGTTAAGCGTTACAGTATTTGACATTTTCTTAGATTTTTTACTGTCGCTTTCAGTTTTTACAGCAGGTTCGGAGTCAGACATAAGGTAAGTATTAAGAAATTAGAGTTTTAGCAGATAAGTTTTGGTAATACTTAGTACATAAGATTTAGTAAGACTTAGTATATAAGATTTGGTAAGATTTAGTACATAAGATTTAGTAAGACTTAGTATAATATAAGTTTTAGTATAGTAGAGTTCAACGGTTTAACGCGGTTCACTTAGATTCACTGATTGATTCACGGCACACAAAAACACAAAATTCAGAATAGAATTGGTAGAAAGAATTTGTAGACTCACGTTATCACGTTGAACACGGCGATGGACAGCGTCAATTGAGTCAGCAGGAACATGTTTTACCACCTAGAAGGTTTTTTACAGCAAGTAGGAATTTGCAGATAAATGGAGATGTTATTATATGTTATTCAGGTAGTAAAGCCAAGCTGGTTACAGCAGGAATGGGCCGGCTCGACCGGGGAAGTACTACCCTCTCACAGAAAATCGACGTGCAACAACAGTGTTTCACTGCTGTGTTTCGTTCGGTGAATGAGAGCGCCGGAGGCCTAAGCATGAGGTGACGATTCTCGCAGCTTATGAGGGACCTGCAGAGTATCCGTAGAGTCATTGTGTGGGTGGCGCGAGTCGACCCGGCGGCCAGGGAGAGCCGTAGAAACGGTGCTCTGCTGGCCGCCCGCGGTATAGTCCAGAGGCCCAACCGAGTCTAACCAACTAGGTTGGCTGCCTTATCATGCCGCGCATAATCTCGAGGTGGCTCGTCGTGCCGGATGGTGACCGGAGGGTGGGTCCCGGCGACCACTTTCGGGAGGGTACGGGGGTCCTTCCTTCCGTCGGATCGGCTATCGCCATACCATACAGTTATATGACAAAACTTGCTCTGCGCCTTGCCCCACTTTGCTGCGAGAATAGCCGCCTCTTTTTTTTTACGCTTGCCCTTTCTTTCACTCTATGGCAGTACGAACAAAGCATTGTCGTTCAACAGCAGCCAATCGCCGTAACCCCACTGCTGCTACCTGTGTCGTGGAGTTTATTAACATCAGAGGACTCCACGCTAACCTTAATGCCGTCCATCACCACCTGGAGACGGCTCGGCCGGCAATGCTTTTTCTAACGGAGACACAAATACGCCGTCCTGCAGACACGAACTACCTGCAATATCCCGGCTACGTGCTAGAGGAGTGTTTCCTCGCGAAAGCCGGGGTATGTTTGTTTGTTAGGGCGGATATTTGCTGTCGCCGTCTACAATGCCTAGAGGACCCTTCCTTCTCTGTCCTTTGGGTACACGTAGATCATGGCTCTTTCAGCCAAATCTACATGTGCCTCTACCGATCCCATTCAGGAGACGCTGAGACAACTCGACTCTTCAATTACCTGAGTCAGGCGGCAGACGACGCGCAGGAGCGGTTTCCGAACGCCGATTTGGTGTTCTTGGGAGATTTCAATGCCCACCATGAGACCTGGTTGGGTTCTCCCAAAACAGACCACGCGGGACGAACTGCCCATGCGTTCGCACTCACGCATGACCTGTCTCAACTGGTACTCCAGCCCACCCGGATACCAGATATTGCAGGTCAGGCGCCCTCTCTGCTCGATCTGCTGCTGACGAGTAACCCGAACCGGTACAGTGTGTCGATTCGTGCTCCTTTGGGCACCTCAAACCACTGTCTGGTTTGTGCCACAGCTGTTGTTGTTACGCCCCCACGACCCGAGGAGGCAAGACGACGACTGTGGCACTACTCGTCAGCAGACTGGGATGGAATGCGGGAATACATCGCATCCATCCCTTGGGCTCAACGCTGCTTTGAGAACAGGGATCCATCAGAGAGCGCTACTGCTGTCGCTGGTGAAATCATCCTGGGTATGGAATATTATATTCCATACAGTGATGTCACGAGCGGCGGCAGGAAAGAGCCCTGGTTCGGGCGTGAATGCGCCGATGCTGTTGAACGCAAACAGACAGCGTATCGCGCTTGGACCAGGGCTCGCACTCTCCACGACCCTAACGTGGATCACCTGAAGGCAGCGTTCAACCAAGCCACAAAGGTCTGCAAGAGGGCATACTTAAGAGCGGATGCCCAGCGCGTCGCACGGTTCGGCCAGGAACTAATGGCGCATCCTACGGGTAGTCGTAGCTATTGGCGCCTGGCCAAAGCCGTGCAGTCCAACTTCTGCCAGACCATGCTGCCCCCTCTGAGGTATCCGAATGGATCACTGGCTCATCGGCCGCAGGAGAAAGCAGATCTGCTTGCAAATCTCTTTGCGGCCAACTCCCGAATCGATGACTGCGGTTCGCAGCCGCCTAACATTGCCAACTGCGGCTACACCATGCCTGATATATGTATCAGGCAACGAACCGTTCGTGCGATACTGCAGTCTCTCGATGTTCGGAAAGCCAGTGGACCTGACGGCATCCCAGCTGTGGTTCTTAAAAATGTGCAGCGGAGTTGTCTCCCACACTTACGCGCCTATACCGGACGTCTTACGTCGCAGGCATTGTGCCTGAGGCTTGGAAGGAAGCGAACGTTCAACCGATTCCCAAAAAGGGGGACCGTTCCGAGCCAAGCAACTATCGACCCATAGCTATCACCTCGGTGCTTTCCAAGGTGTTCGAGCGGATTATAAACACCCAAATTGTCCGCTACCTGGAGGATCAATCGTTGATCAATGATCGCCAATACGGCTTTCGGTCTAAACGATCAACGGGTGATCTTCTAGCGTTCGTCACGCACCTCTGGGGTGAGGCTATGGACAAGCACGCCGAGTCTTTGGCTATCAGCCTTGACATAGCCAAAGCTTTCGACAGAGTCTGGCACCGGTCTCTTCTTTCCAAGCTTCCGGCCTATGGCTTGCCCCCTCAACTGTGCACCTGGATTGCAAGTTTCCTGCAGAAGCGTCGTATTCGGGTCCTTTGCGACGGTCGCGCTTCCAAATTTATGCAGGTCAATGCAGGAGTGCCTCAGGGTTCTGTCTTATCCCCTACGCTCTTTCTTCTGCATATCAATGATATGTAGAATCTCGGCAACATACATTGTTATGCGGACGACAGTACCGTGCATGGGCGATATCTCGGACATCCTGGGGCCAAACAGGCTGAGGTTGAGGGGAAAAGGCAGAATCTCGTCGTTGAACTTGACCGGACCTTGGACCGCATCTATGAATGGGGTGCCAAGAACTTGGTCGAGTTCAACGCCAAGAAGACCCAGGCATGCGCGTTCTCAACAAAAAAGTCTCCGTTCCTTCCCCTCCCTTCTCTGAAGAACACTCCACTGGTGATACGTGACAGTCTCTCCATCTTAGGTATGGATCTTTGCCGCTCCCTTAATCAGAAAACCTATATCGAGAGCGTCATTAAGCAAGCTTCGCGAAAACTCGGAGTTCTGAACAGGGTGAGGCGGTTCTTCACGCCTGGGCAACTGTGCCTATTGTATAAGGCACAAGTGCGCCCTTGCGTGGAGTACTGTTCTCATCTTTGGGATGGCGCCGCGCAGTACTTGCTGGACGCTCTCGACCGGTTACAGCGGCGGGCTGTCCGTATCATCGGAGATCCAGAGGTCACGAGTTCACTGGAACCTCTGCAACTCCGTAGAGACATTGCCTCATTGGCATGTTTTTACAGAATATACCACGGGGAGTGCTCTGAAGAGTTATTCCACCTTATCCCGCCCTCCCCTTTCCTATCCAGAACAACGCATGCTGGGCTCAGATGCCATCCTTACACGGTAGAGTCGATTAGAGCGCGTACCAACAAGTTTGGGTCCTCATATCTCTGCCGAACGACCAAGGCATGGAATTCTCTGCCAAGGCACGTGTTTCCTTCTTCCTTCAATCCTGGGTTCTTTAAGCGGGGCGTGAAAAAGCATCTTCTCAGGCCGTCAAAGTAGAGACCTCAACATCGCCTCGGCTACAGTGGGGGCGATGTGGAGGCCACTGCTCTTAGACCACACGACTACTTACCATCAGGTGGAGTGTGGACATTTTGACGAGCAAAAAAAAAAAATAAAAAAAAAAGATGAAGCGAAGTCTCTTGTTTCGGGACTTGACCTTGGTGTGCTCAGATCGCGGTGCTGGCTCACGCAAAAAGGGGAGGCTTACAGTCGACAGCGTTCTGCCAGGCTGGAGATATTGGGGTCGCGATTCCCCTGGTTGCGGCGCCGGCTCACGCTATAGAGCGGAGGCTGACGGTCGGCTGCAAAGTGTACTTGCGTGTTTTTGGAGATGCGGGCTCACGCTGCAAGGGAGCGGAGGCTGATCGTCGATCTCTCGATACGCCACTCGTACACGGTCACTCTGGCACTGTCCGGATGCTGTGGTCTGAACACGTGTCCAAAAAACCTGTCAGCATCCCACTTCTGACACTAATTTGTTAAGCGCGGTTCTCGGAGTGCCTTTTTAAAAAAAAACTATTTAACACCAGCTAACAGTTTATTATCAATTTTGGCACAAGGTTACACCGAAAAAAACGAAGTCTTGACATAAGAACTGACGCGGTATGAGGCTGAATCCCGACTGACTCTAAGCTCTCTGTCACATGGCTATAAACTCTTATAAATAAAAATTAAATGCAGTTCTCAGCATTTACTGCAAGTAAAATAGGGTTATAACAGAACGAATATTATACAAGCTGTTTGGTAAAAGACTGGACATATTCAAGGAGGGTAGTCAGTACTCGATTCAGAAGCCGAATATTTAAAAAAATAGGTACTTAAAATTTGACCTAGTTATCCAATAAAAACTTAATGTACAGACACTCTTGCGCATATACCAAAGCTAAATAAAACCTCCGCCCCGCATCCAGCTACCGTACCCCGCACTCTCCCGAATTTGCACCCCCGCCCGTCCTTTTCTTATCGAAGGTCATTAGCCTCGACAGCTGTGTGCGCAGTGTCCACATTTTATGGATTTTCATAAAGGTTTTCTTTGCAGGTTATACAGATTTTATTTTTATTTCTTTTTTATACGTTACGTCTGACCATAAATTATCATGTCCTTAAGTATGTATAATGTTTAATCAGTCACACTGTATGTAACAACCATAAATGTACCACATTTTTTTGCAAATAATTTATTCTTATTCTTATATTATTCTTAAAATATCAGTTTGGCTTCGGTGGTAAGGTTTAGAGGCTTTCTGGAGTAAGTTCATTAGCTATTCGATTCCCGCAAAAGTCAAACATTTGTGTGCATGAACATGGGTGTTTGTCTTGGTCTGGGTGTTTCTATGTATGTATTTACAAAAAAATAAGTATATATGTATGTTTATCCATTGTCTAGTACCCATAGTACAAGCTCTGCTTAGTTTGGGCTAGATGGTGTTGTGTGTATGTGGTAGAATATTATTATTATTATTATTGAGTAACCATCTACTCCTGTTAATGTATCTATCATTACGGCAGACACCTCTGAATTTTAATGCCGATGCTAAATTGAGTTTTGTAGATAGATTTTATAGAATTGCACAGTAGATTTGGTAAATATAGAGCTAGGTTCCTATAGGTAATTATACTGTAGGTATTATTTACGCCTATTTCTCAAAGTTGTTCCAAAACAGCTTACAAAAAACGTGAGACTACCTTATGTTTACTTACATAATAATAGTTAAGGCTAATGGTTGAGATTTTGTAGCCATCAAACATTGTTTAGCTCGTCGTTGAATAATATTATAACTTGTATGATATACATTACAGGTCCAAAAAGGCTGTGCAAGAATGTGCTACGTCTGAACCAGGCGACGTTCAGCAAAATGACTGCGTTTCGACTGTTCACCGTCGACGCCTCTCTACCACAAAATTTAATTAGCCTCGTAGTCAATCACGTCATTGTGCTATTGCAATTCGCCTTTTTAAAATAAACATAAATTTGTAATAATGAGTATGGTAATAATGGTATGTGTAATAAGGAGATAAACTGTATTTGCAAATTTGTTCCAGCGAGTGTTTGTACATGAACGTAACTTATGCTATATCTCAAGAACTACTATACGATTTGAGATGAAACACCTTAGTTTTTAAGTTAAAGTAATGACTGTATACTAGTACTTATAAGTTTTATTACGGTAGAAACCTCTGAATCTTATTTCAATATAATCTATTTTGCTAGTATATGCCATATCTTATTAAAATCTGTTTTGCCATTCTCAAGTTTGTAGAGAACAAACATATGTACAGACAGACACGAATTCTGTAAAATATAAAATCGTCTTCTTCAAAGTGTTGTTGGATTTTTCATTAAGAAATTGTCAGTAATAGCACGAAATTAGGAACTGTTCTGGGCCTATGCCAGAAGATGGCAATTTTAGGTCCCGTTTTCCCCTCTGTTACATGGGACCTAAAGCCGTAACTGGTGAAATGTGTGTGTAATAGTATGGTGGTGTGTACCTTTTTTTTATTTTTCTCTTCAAAATGACCATATTCCGCCTGATGGTAAGCGATCATGTGGTCCAAGAGCAGTGGCCTCCACATATCCTCACAGTAGCTGAGGCTCCCTACTTTGACGAACTAAGAAGGTTTTTTTTACGCCCCGCTTAAGCACACCTAAAGGTACGCATGCCTATGTTTCCATTCCATATAATATTTCATACTGTAATGTAAATAAAACGTGAAAAAGTGCCGAGTGTAAACAATACCTTATCCCGCCCTCCCCTTTCCTATCCAGAACAACGCGTGCTGGGCTCAGATGCCATCCTTACATGGTAGAGTCGATTAGAGCGTGTACCAACAAGTTTGAGTCCTCATACCTCTGCTGAACGACGAAGACATGGAATTCTCTGCCAAGGCACGTGTTTCCTCCTTCCTTCAATCCTGGGTCCTTTAAGCGGGGCGTGAAAAAGCTCCTTCTCAGGCCGTCAAAGTAGAGACCTCAACATCGCCTCGGCTGCTATGAGGGCGGTGTGGAGGCCACTGCTCTTAGACCACACGACTGCTTACCATCAGGTGTAGTGTGGTCATTTTGAAGAGTAAAAAAATATAATTTAAAACCATTTGAGCATAGCGATGCAGTTCAAGAAGCTAAGTTTTCGTAATTTTTACATGCTTTCTTATGTTATGCTCAATAGAAATTAATGTCCTCCAGACCGAATTTCGGTCACAGCGGCCAATCTTAGACTAGCCATCTGCGCAGGAGATATTATAGTGCACAAGCGTGTGCGCAAACACAAGAGCACTCTCTGTTCCCTAATTCTCATGATCCGATGGGACGGTAATCCGACACGACCGAAGAGAGATTAGGCGCAGGACCAACGGCTTTACGTGCTTTCTGAGGCACGGGGGTATCTAACACCGTCAACTTCCTAACTCCGGGCTGCTATTGAGAATTCTTAACAGAAAACCCGATGACTTTTTGCTAGCCCGACCCAGGATTCGAACCCGAGATCTCATGCACAGCAGTCGCATTCACTACCGCTTCGCTACGGAGGTATAAACATAAACATTGCAAAGTAAATAAAACTGCGAACGTATTCATTTATGTATAATTACAGTAATAATAAATGTACATTTTAACTTACTTAACTTAAAAATTTTAATATGATAATTAATTTAGTTAGGAATAAAGTTAAATACAATTCTGTCATAGGCGTCCCTATTACGTCATAGAATTTTATCAAAACACAGTATAAGATGTATATCAACATAATTGTAATTCGGGCGAGCATGAGGCGTGATATTTGCAGCCGATCGATTGCCAGTAAGGCCATGCGCCTGCGCAGAATGCGGTTTACGACCGCAGCCTGCGTGACTCAACTAATTACGCGACGCGCAACGATGCAAGCAACCGCACGCTCTGTAGGCATACATAGTGATGTGTGATTTACTATACACCTAGGGCCCAAGTCTGCTATTTTTATAAATTCGTCATTCCGACACGACGTATTTTATCTTATGTGGGGGCCAGTCAGTACAGACCAGCGACACTTTGACCCAGTGGGATCTTTTGTGTCGACACTCTCCCAATAACGACTGCCATAGATGTTCATGGCAGCCGGGACCGACGGCTTAACGTGCTCTCCGAGGCACGGAACAGGCAATAATTGTCAATCAATACGCACATAATTTCGAAAAGTCATATAACTTTCCGATAGTCAGAGGTGCGCGACGTGGGTTCAAACCCGAGACCTTCGGCATTGCAGTCTGTTGGTCTCCTCACTGAGCTACCGCTGCTCCGACACGACGTAACTGCAATTCCATTGTAATTTTGCTAAAAGTTCGTAATCTACTAAATTCATAATGGTTGATCATTGGTCGGTCAATGGTCTCGTAATAGGATTGTGGTAGAATGTTTTGCCATTATTATAAAACCCGTTAGCAGAAGTGATTTTTGAAAAAACTACTACTAAATTTGAACATTTATTCATGCCAGATTAAAAGCAATTTGATCAACTGTCATAATTTTAGCAGATGCGCATGCGGTAATACGCTAGTCATTCATTTGTCATTATGTACATACGAGATTACCATTCCATGGCATTTTTCCAATGGAGTGTCAGTGGTTGACCATCGGCAAGTCATAATGACGCCATTATATTAGTAGATTACCAAACATGTTAAATCAACAATTATGAAATAAATGATAGACCATTCTGACAGTATTGTAGCAGACTTGGGCCCCTGACTACATTTTTATTTTGTTTTGTTCTGGCCGTCTCACAGTGACGCTACCGTTGCCAACGTGGGGTAAACTGGCGTGAGAATTTAGTCTTCTATTCTGAAACAGGTGCGTTTAAGAGGAAACACTAAGGGCGAGAGAATTGAAAAATAGATATTTGTAATATCTATTGCTGTCGTGCAGTGCCATGTATAGTATCATGAGCGCGATAGAGACAACTGCAGCTTGGACCGAAAATACCTATTAAAAGTACACAAAACGAACGTTTCGTAGTCCCCTGATTCCTTCTCCAAAATTTGACCGATTTAACTACTATTTTCATTAAAAACTAAAGAAAGGCTTTGGCCGTGTTCCTATGTTTTCGCTTTTTTATTTTTTATATAATCTAGTCAAATTTATTTCTGGATGTTTGAACACAGCGGAAAATCTGGCCAATTTTATTGAGGTTTTTAAAGGCTCAGGTCTCTTATCATAATTAATTTATGAAAAAAAGGAAAACATAGGGACATGCTAATAGAGGCCATACATTTTATGGAAAAAGTTATTGCTCTACTGGCATTATCCAGGGAAGAAACGGGGGACTACATTTGTATGGAAAAACGGCCCTTGTGTTACCTCTTAAGTTTGCTGTATAATTCCTATCTCTCAAAGCCTTTTGGAAGACCTGCCTGCGATACAATTTCTAACTACTTATAGTTATCTTTCACGCAGTCATATACCTGTAGTCTTAAGTTTACTTTGTGTATTTATAAGATGGAAATGTTGCAAATGATATAATATAGTGTGTATGTGTACCTATATTTGGTTGTAATAATCTAGACGTACATGCATATGCCACGATAATTTATTTTTATTACTTCACTATCTATTTCTAGATAGGCAGCGATAGCTCAGTGGGGAGACCAAGAGACTGCAATGCAGAGGGTCTCGGGTTTGAACCCACGTTGCGCACCTCTGACTTTCGGAAGTTATATGACTTTTCGAAATTATGTGCGTATTGATTGACAATAATATCGCCTGCTCCGTTCCTCGGAGAGCAGGTTAAGCCGTCGGTCCCAGCTGCCATGAATATCTATGGCAATCGTTATTGGGAAGTCATTGGCCTCTAATATCCTGACACTGGTCTAGCCTTAGGGTATCGTTAGCCTTCTGGTTGCGGAGGTCAGATGGCAGTCGCTCCGTGTAAAAACTGATATCCAGTCAAATCCGGTTAGACTAGAAAGCCGTCCCCAAGTGACTTGGGAATAATGACTGTTTTCTATCACCGTTTAAGACTGTGCCGAGCGTAAGACAGATAATGACAGAGCTCGTGCGGCGCATATTCAAATCGGCGCGCGGCCGCCATATTAAAATTGTATGGAGGATTTGAAGTGTTTTTTGATAAATATGTATCTTTATTGTCAACTTAAATATTTGGAACGTCAAAATGTAATATAACTATTTATGTTTCGTTTAAGCTGTAAAATAAGATAGATTTCTACTGTTATAATCTAAAAATCACGTAACACGAGCTTAAGTTTTTGCATTTTGCGTTCAAATTTACGTAGGTAAATTTTGTAGGCGAAAATATTAATTATTTTAAGTTTTTTACACGGAGTAATTGTCAATATATTCATTGTTATGGTAAATGTATATTTTATATTTGTATTAAACAAAAAGTGTTGATTTTATTCACTTAACTGTGACCGCCTGTTTTGGCACATTTTGCTCGGCGCAGTCTTAAGCGCACATAACTACGAAAAGTCAGAGTTCTTAGGATCAAACTCAAGGCCTCTACGTGGCTGACCAGCGATTTCCCATCAGGCTATCGTTGCTTTCACTTGAATTCATATTTATACTAATATTATAAAGAGTGAATGAAAATTTTGTGAATGTGGGTGTATATAGATAGTAAGTAAGTAACCTACTTAAAATTTATTTTAGTATTTGAGTGATACATTCTAAGATATTTTAAGCTAAGTTAGTTTTATAGAAGTGGACGTCGAAAATCTGCTGCCCAGAATATTTGTTATTAATAATTGCATTTGTATAGACTATTTAAACTTATAAGTTGCTAAATAGGTATAGAAAGGGCTTACCTACGTGAAAAAGATAGCTATCGTTCAATCAATAGTGCTTTAAATTTTGCAAGAAAATTTGAACCGATTTTGTGTTGGCTAATGTTTAACTTATCACCAGATATAGTAAAATATAACAGTCAAAAATAGTAAATGATCACCAAATTGCACAGCAAAATACATATATATTTTTTTTATACAACTAAGGTGGCAAACAAGCATACGGCCCACCTGATTGTAAAGTGGTTGTAGCGACTACATTATTACACGTATTCCGATAAAGCACATTTTAAGATAAGTTAAAAATGCACCTGCATACAAATGTATACACGCGCCACACTAGTATATAAGCTTTACTTTTACTAAAATTAATCAGACTATAACACCATCTGAGTCTCGTTATACCTATTGCCAAAATGTAGGCAAAGTGGTGACCCCGACGTGATGGTCTTTGATCGCCGAGGTCCATTTCAGTCAATAATGTTTGAAATTGGCGCTGTTCTGACTCCTCATAGCAATTAATTAAGCGCTCCTTGATGGCCTTATACTTGTCTGTGAATGGTGGAGAAGTAATGAGGTCACTAACCTGTAGTATTTCTTCCTTAGACAGCTTTGCTATAACCGTAAAATATTTATAATCGGCGCCTTGTTTTTGTGTCTATGGACGCCTGCAACACCAGAGGCATCACTAGCGTGTTGCCGACTCTTTAGTAAAAGAAGTGGGAAGGAGAAGGAGCGGGAAGGGGGTAAAGGGATGATTGGGCAAAGAGATCGGTAAAGAGATGAAAATAAGTCGACGGAGCCCCGCGGAGCGGGGCTCCTATTTTTGGGTGGGTTTAAAAAGGAACCTAACATAACCTAACACTTCCGACACGGAATGCAGTGATTTGAGGCGTATAGGTGCTCGTTATGATTTATTTATTTTTATTTTATTTATTTAAATAAATGAGATATTTTAGTAAGCATATTTTGCTGCGCAATTACTATTTTTGGTGGTCATTATATTTAATCCCTTTTGTTTTGAAAGCAGTAGAAGAAATCCTAGTTGGAAGATCTTCACTTTGCGTGTTCTAGATGCGTGAACATATTTGCTTCTTTTCTGTATATAATAACACGGAGTACATTATGGATATAGGCTATATATTATGTTCAGCCTTGGCAAAGTTGAGGCGTGCCGCTGGTGGACAGTAATTTCAAAACTAAAATATTTATTAAATACTAGATTTTGCACGCGTCTTCGCTCGCGGTACGGTAGATTTTTTTTTTATTGCCATTGGTGGCACCCGAGCAAGTGGCCCGCCTGATGGAAAGTGGTAACCGCTGCTCATGGACTTCAGCAATGTCAGGACACAGCAAAGCCGCGGCCTACCGTGAAAAAAGAACTCTCTTTAAGCCTCGTTTGAAGAAGGACATATCATAGCGCTCGGGAAACACCGAAGCTGGCAGTTCATTCCAGAGCTTGCACGTACGTGGCAGAAATGATCGCTGAAAGCGTATCGTCTTAGAATTGAACGCTTCCAGGTGATATGGATGAACCCTGCTTCGTTGGTTCTCCGAGTACTTGGCTAGATTCAAGTGCAAGAGGAGCCCAGCATGTACCTGTGATCCTGACATAAGTGAGTCGGCGACGCACCTAATTACAGAATGTCGAGTCTTTGGCCCAGCTAGATTTGATTTGGAAGTCCAGCTGGGTCAAGGACTGAGCGCTGAAAACCTGTCAGCGATAATGTCAGAGTCTGGGACAAGGAAGTTATTCCTGAAGTTCGTAATATCAATAGTAAAAATTGTGAACAAAAGAAATAAAACTGAATAAGGAAATGTATAACTATAGAATATTGTGGGTAATATTAGTATAGTTATAAGAAATTATAGAGTAAGAAAATAGGATTAAGCTGAATTGTTTTAGATTAAGTACTAGACAAAAGTAAAGTACATTAGCACGTAAGGTAGATGTAAAATAATATCAAATGATGTAAATAAAAATATTTCTACACCCTTCCACATTACCTTAGTATTACAGGAACCAACGAGGTGGATAAAAGATAGTGACAGAATGAAAGATGAATATAAGAAACAAAGCCCCTTAAGGGCAGGATGTAACATAATAAGTTGTAAAAGAAACAAAGAAACAAATAAATCCCTGGCTTTTCCCACGCTAGGGGTCCAGGCTCAACACCCTGTGATGACGGGTGCTTTTTAAAATAAAATTTAAAAAAAAACCCTGCTCCGTTGTCGAGTGGTACGGTGATAGAAAGGGGCCGCTGGTACCAAATCAAACAGTTCTTCAGAGCACTCCCCGTGAAAGAGTCGGTAGAACACGCAGAGAGACCCAAAGTCTCTCCGTTGCTCCAACGACTCCAATCTATCCGTGAGATTGGGATCCTCGACGATTTCCATATCTCGTGAACAGTGCTTTTTTCTGGATGTAAGGTACCCTATGTCCTTTTCTGTACACCTGACAACGTGTATGCAAAATTTCATTATGATCGGTCGAGTAGTAGAGGCGTAAAAGCGTAACAAACAAACTGACATTCGCATTTATAATACTACTAGATTTTGCCCGCGGCTTCGCTCGCGTTAATGTTAAGATAGATTTTTAGTATCCTACATGTTATTCTGACGTATAAACAACAATATTGTAAAGTTTTATCGAAATCGGTTCAATAGTTTTTGCGTGAAAGAGTAACAAACATCCATCCATCCATAATCACAAACTTTCACATTTATAATATCAGTAGGTAAGTTAGGATGTTCAACCCGGGTAAAGTTGGGGCCTGCCATCGGTAGACAGTCATTTTAAAAACTATAATATTTGTTATAAACTGCTGTTTTCAAGTTCAATGCAATGGTTCCTTTTGACAGACGAAGGGTAATTTCGTCGAACAACCCTGGTCGTCCAGCTTCCCTGTGGTATAAATCGCTCCACATTGCAAGTTGATGTTAACCGGCGTGGGACCGTACTCCCAGACATTGTACAACGTTTGCACTGCGTCTCCTGAAATAATTAATATATTCTTATTTATAATTAGCTTTTGCGCACGGTTCCCCCCGCGTGATACCTACATCAATAAAAAGTATAAAGTCCTTCCCCAGGTTTTAAACTATATCTGTACCAAATTTCATTAAAATCGGTTGAGTTGTTTAGCCGTGAAAAGGTAACAGACAGACTGACGGACAGACAGAGTTACTTGCGAATTTATAATATTAGTAAGGATTAGTAAGGAAGTTAAGATTATATTCCCCAGACAGAATTCGGTCACGGCGGCAAATTTAACGAAGTCTAGCTGTCTATTCCCTGACTATCAATACCTACCGATGGGACGGCAATCTGGCACGACCAAAGAGATATCAGGCGCAGGACCAAATTAAAAGGCTTTAATCCCTTGCCTTGGTTGACAACTATCGCCTGCTCCGTGCCTCGGTGAGCACGTTAAGCCGTCGGTCCCGGCTGCCATGAACATCTATGGCAGTCGTTATTGGGAAGTCAGTGCCCTCTAATATCCTAACACTGGTCTAGCCTTAGGGTATCGTTAGCCTTCGGGTTGCGGAAGTCAGGTGGCAGCCGCTCTGTGTAAAAACTGATATCCAGTCAAAATATCCGGTTAGACTAGAAAAAGCCGATCCCAAATTACTTGGGAATAATAAAGGCTAGGGCGAAGAATCCCTTACCTTGGCACAGGGATGTGCAACACCAACAAATTTATTTTCTTCGGGTATAACTGGCATAAAAATGCTCCGTAATGACTTAGTGTCATGCAAAAACGGTTAAAACCAATGTAAGAAGGACTACTTTACCGATTTTGTATGGTAGTGTACGCTTGAAATGCACACCTAATCACCTCGTGTACAAAACCTATATCGGTTTAAAAATTAGAGTTGTACGTTTTATTTTTTTTACGACTAAGGTGGCAAGCAAGCCTACGGCCCACCTGATGGTATAAGTGGTCACTGTAGCCTATGGAAGTCTGCGACACCAGAGGCATCACTTGCGCGTTGCCGACTCTTTAGGAAAGGAAGTGGGAAGAAAAATGAGCGGGATGGGGGAAAGGGGGTGATTGGGCTTCCGGCACTCTCACTCACCGAACGAAACACAACAGTAGGAATACTGCTATTTCACGTCGATATTCTGTGAGAGGGTAGTTCTTCCCCGGTCGAGCCGGCCTATTCATGCTGAAATCAGCGAGGCTCTACTACTCTTAATGTACTTGTGATTGGTTTAATACATAGTTATCGTTTCTAGTAACGAATACAAAGTGTTGATCTACAAATTTTGGCAGAGGTTTAGTCCACCAAAAATGTGGTCTACCACCCTACGGTTGAAGTTCATTTGAACGTCATTAACTACAAGGTCGATTTCACCTTGCAATGATATTATGACAGTGTCCATTGCTCTATTTATCATGTATTCTATTTACGTCATGCCTGTGTCAAGATCAATCAATTTCAAAAATTCAGCCTTAGTGATAGTTAGAACTCACAGAAACTTTTGTCAAAACTGAGTAATTGAAAATATGGGTATCGTAACCACAGAGCTGAAATCAATCAGAGATAAGAATGGAAGTTTACTGAATGAAGAAAAGAGCGCACTGAAGAGATGGAAGGAATATTTTGAAAGTTTATTTGAAAGAGAGGAATGGCAAGGGCAAAGTTTCAAAATGAATGATAATGATAGTAGTGATGAAAGCCCTATTAGTATGGATGAAATAATGAAAGCATTGAAAAGCATGAAATCAGGAAAGACTGGTGGGTATGAAAGGATTACAGTCGAAATGCTAACAGCTGGACAAGGTCTTATAGCAACTCAGTTGTGCCGCCTTTTTCCAGAACGCTTCCGATTTGATCGAGAAACGTTCGCCTAGGTTTTCCTCTTGCGACTGTTCCAACCACACTAGAATGTAAATCAACTTTGTTTATATAAAAAACAGATTACCGTTAACACTTCGCCAGTCGCCTTTTCCTTTATGATATCGTAATCCTATGAATAGTAGATTGCTTTTGATAAAGCCGTACATATTTCTAATGGTCTGCGCCTGGATTTCATTTTCGATGACGGCTAAGTGAGCGCCTTCAGATGCACAACCCCAGTGCGCCTCGTCCCATGTTGAGATTTCTTCGTATATACAATAACATTGCTTTGTTGATACATCGTACTTGTATCCTGTAATACAATTGCTTTTTTAATTATACAAAATATTCTAATACGTTTTTATATAAGTATTTATAGTTTCACTGAATATTTTGTGTATTTTAATATTTTGACTTGATTTAATATTTTGGTAATATTATATATAAAAATCTTCTGTGCGTGTGTTTGTAATTAAACTACTCCTAAACGGCTGGATCGATTTTGATGATTTTTTGTGTGTGTGTGCAAATGGATTCGAGAATGGATTAGATTTGTTTTTTGAAGTGAAAACTTCTTTAGGCGCTTTGAGCACTTCTTGGGTGAACAAAAATCATGGAATTAGCGTCGACGCAGGTCAGAATTTCGATATTTTTTGCGTAGGACGCACCATTTCTGAGATATTGTTAATATTCTAAAATAATTCAAAAATTGAAAGCGTGGAAGCGTGACGATGACGAAGCGTGACGATAACGCGAGTTCTATGATTTTTGTTCACCCAAGAAGTGCTCAACGCGCTTAAATTAGTTTTCACTACAAAATACCTTATAACACGTCATTATGCCAATAAATGGTATCTTATCTCATTTCCTCACCTAGGCCACACTCCGTGTTGTTCACGCTATAGACGTGTGGGTTATAACATATATAAGGCAGCCGGGTCTGGCATGGTACCACAATAATTATATTGAATGTCATCGCCAAACAATCTCCTTTCCAAGCATCTAATTGTTGTCTTAGAGAGACACTCATATTTTCAAACGCGACACCTGAAAAGTTAAACACAGTATACTTACTACATACAGTAGTAAACAATTAAAAATAACGTCAATTGTAACATTGTTTTATACTCTCTGGTGGTCTTTTAAACATATCACATACACACAACACCATCTAGCCCAAACTAAGCAGAGCTTGTACCATGGGTAGACAATGGATAAACATACATACCTACTTTATTTTTGTAAATACATATATATTATTCATAGAAACACCCAGACCAAGACAAACATCCATGTTCATGCACACAAATGTTTGACTTGTGTGGGAATCGAACCTGCGACCTCAGGCGTGGCAGTCGGTTACACTAACTACTACGCCATCGAGGCCGACGATAACAATAAATAAAAGCTAAAAAGTTAACAATTACACACAGCAGCTCATAATATAAAAAAGAAGTAATAAATCTGTAGGTATTGTAATAAATATTTGGCGATTGAAAGTTATGAGCCAAAGTCATGAGTTTCATGCCTGCTTCTTCTCATGAGAGCTCTACTCCACGAACAGGCTTTTTTCAATGCCATTTTATTTTCTTTTGTTAATTTTTGTTAATATACTTGATGTTGCCGCGGTTTCACTCGCGTTTATCGTTACTGCGCCGCCCCTGTGGGTCGTAGCGTGATGTTATATAGCCTATAATCTTCCGCGAAAAATAGGCTATCCAACACTAAAATAATTTTTCAAATCGAACCAGTAGTCCTTGAGATTAGCGCGTTCAAACAAACAAACTCTTCAGCTTTATAATATTAGTATCGATTTATAGATACATATATCCACTAAGAATGGCCGCCGAGTCTGGCATTCGGTTTGAAGGACATTAAACAAAATTCGCATACAAACCTTCTATGGAAACAAAATAACCAGGATGGTCATACGCCTTTGTGCCAATGTAATACGTTGCGTTAGTGATACTGATCACGGACTTCATTACATTTAATAGCCTATCATTAATGGGCGACGCTAAGATTGTACCTGCAACAATAAGAAACTGTTAGGCGTCCCCCACATTAGGCGTGCGCGTTCCTCGGGCGTGTGAGCGACACTGGCGCCGCGCGCGCGCCGCGCCTGCGCTGTGTAAGCGTCGTGTGACTCATGTGTTGCCGCCGCGTGACGTGTGTGCAGCGAGCGCGCAGCGCGCACGCGGCGCTCGCCCTCGCGTTTGGTAGTAGCCGGCGGCGGGGATAGCGGGTGAAGGGGTGAGAACGCGACGCGAGCGCTGCATACGCACCGCGTGCACTGTTGCCAATTTAGCGACTTTGTCGCTAGAAATGACGACTTTCGTGTATGTCTTAGCGACAAAAAATAAAATTTGTCGCTAAAAACTTTTTAGCGACAAAATCTGGCGACTTTTGGGGTACAAATGAAAACAATTTTGGGGCATGTAATAAATATTTTTTTTATTAAATCAACACAGAATTATACAGTGCGAAGAGATATATATGGAAAAAATTATAAAATCTCCAGGTTTTCGGTGAAGAACGACTAAAACCAAACCAGAATCACTTTTAGCGACTTTCTGGCGACTTTTGATATTGAATCTAGCGACTCGATGTTCCAAGAATTGGCAACACTGGCCGCGTGCACTCTCGGCAGACGCTGCAGGGCCGTAACGCCAGCAACACGCGACGCTCGCGAGCGCGCTACTCACACGCCCGAGGAACGCGCACGCCAAATGTGGGGTCAGCCTTATACTGCCGTGGTGGCGCAACGGTAGCAACTGTGCATGAGGCCTCGATTCTTCTCGGGTTTGGGTTTGGGTTTTACTATTAGTAAATTCTTAATGGCAGCATGGAACTGTGTCCTCTGCAACTACTAGAACTAAATTGAGTAGTTTAGTTTCAAAATCCTCTAAAATACTTTTTACAAAATAATGGTAAATCTCAAAAAACCATTTAAAGACATAATATAATTAACACGTTCCCTGTCCGATGAACCACATTTGGTACATAACAATTGATTTTCTATTGTATCTATCACGGGACTGTGATTGGGTTAATGTACTATTTTAGCGATTTTTGCACCAAACTGCTACTTTTGTGAGCTGATTTAATAGAATTTGAGTGGGTTTTGTAGAAAACTGTCAGTGCTATGCGATAGAAGCAACGAAGGAGCTTCATATTCAATCGAAACATTATTTTTGTACTGATATCGTTTTGGCGGGTATTGAAACTATACTCCTCAATTACAGCTAGTGAAATGTGGTCTTCTGAGTCAAATGTCTTTTGGGGTTTGGGTTTCACTGTCAGGAAATCCGCCGTAGCAAGAAGTATGGAGCTGTGGCAGTAGAAAGCAATTGGCTCATCCTTTATAACGTGGGAACTCAAGATTGCTAGCGAAATGTGCTTGTAACACAATATGTCTGTATTATTATTATTTAATAAAATAAAATTCCCCAAATTTGGGGACAAAAATCTGCTGATTCTCCACAAATTCCCCTCAATATCATTTTAAACAATGAATTCCTATATACATTTTTGTTACAACCATTTTGCTCAAAGGGTTAAACTTGACACTGCCGCCAAATTTTTTATTCCCGTCTCTTGCTGCCACTAAAGATATTACAGTATCTGTATTTAGCCATTTGAAAATGGCAGCATGAGCAACAAGAACGTCATAATTTTTATGTTTGCGAACATTATTCACTGTTTTTAATATTTACAGTAGCTACTATGTGCTGCCAAAGTATTATTTCTTAATTAATTTTTATATTTACTACAATTTATAATATGTATCTATTAATAAAAACACGAAGATTTCAAAATCTCCGCATTTTCCCTGCATAATGCCAATCCCCAATAAATTCCCAACCAACTTAAGATTCCCCGCAGTTTGGGGAATTCCCCACAAATTGGCAACCCTGGTATCTACTCTCTAGCGCGCTAGACGTCACTCGAGTCACAGTACATAAATATACAGTATTGTAACTCGGCCGTATCCTTGAAATAAATGCCTACAGCCGTACGTAAACATGCGGCTTATTCCTGTGCGCTCCAAATCTATTGTTCTCTAAAATTCATTTTTCCATACATTAGTTACCAGGAGCTCCAAAGATTTTTATATGAAAATAATAAATATAGCCACATTTACCAATTTCATTCCCTACAGCTCCAAAACATTCTCTAGGTACTTTGAGATTTTATTTCTTATCAATAACTAATATTATATTATTACATGTTTTAATTCTGCTAACCACACAGTTTGTTTTGGAGCTGTCGGGTACACACTAGTAAGTAGGTCTTCATTTACTTAATTATTTGTAATATAATTTGGAGCTCCTAGGAATAAATATATGGAGATCAGAGGATTTAGAGCAATAATTTTTCATAAGATTTGGAGCCCTTGGGAACGAATTTACAAAATAATAATAATATTTTATTTTAGTCTTGGAGCGCTTGGGAGCAAAATAGCGGAGCGGGCGGGAATAAGCCAAACATGCGATAGGGCTGCCCACCTACAGCATTTTAATTAAATCTGCCTACTTTGAGTTTCTATCTGTTTAATATGTTGTAAGGTGGCTATCTAAGCTCGATTTATATAATAGTTTACTATTTTGAATCAGTATAAACGAAGTAACTAAATTTTGGAAAGGTAAATTCACGCGACCAAATATTACGTAAGTTGAAAACATGATTTTTTGTTTGTGTAGATATTGTGTTGTTTTTAATGTCATTTGATAGGTTTAGGTCTAAAACGGATAGGGCAAAAGAAATTGTGTAAATAGGGTAATCCGTTTAAAAGTTATTAGGGATTTTCGATAGTGAAAATTGTCAAATGTAAAATTTTATGTTTTTGTTCTGTAAACTTTTTGTATTGTAATAGGCTATACTTGTACTTATTTTTGGTAAAAAAATCGCGCGATTACTGTTTAAAAAACAACAGACCGTCCGTTCGTCACTGCGGCGCATTCGCGACTGGTTGCGTGTCGAGCGCATGCCGACGCCAAGGCGCGTAGGTATGACTCGAGTTCCGACCGTTTGTATGAAGACAGATTACTGTATATTTATGTACTGTGCTCGAGTCGAGCGGCTCAACTCGCTCGCCGCTCACGCTGGCGAGTCATCGCGCAGCGCGCTGGTCGTTATATGTACCACGCTATGCATAACAGAATAGATTTAATATAGTGCGACGCTATTTCTAGCGCCGAGATAGAAACGATGTAGCACGCGCTAATATGCGTTGAGTAAATATAGCGTGCTATGTTATGACGCTATATGCTATATTAACCACCACACTGCCTAGTGCGAGTTGTATTTACGTTAAAGCGGTCGAAACGTTTACCGCGTTTGGCTCTCTGATAGTTAAAAGCGTGGAGCGGGCCAATTGGAGCGCCGAACCTCATAAACGCGTCGATCTTCTTCTTTGTATTTCCCTCTGTTCAATACATATCGAACACATCAGCATCTTTAGCTCATCTAGGTCGCACGCGGCCGCAATAGTGGACCGAGTAAGGTCACTAGGTAATGTGACGGTCGGTTATGCACGGTTAGGTACACGAGTCAGTGCATAACCGACCGTCACATTAACCGCACTCATTAAATCATCTTTGATCATTAGCGTAAATTAGCATAACGTGTCGGAATAAATCTGCTATTAAACCGCTCAACTCTATCGTATCATTTATCAGCCGTGAATCCCGGGCTCTAGCAGCAACACTTCGTGCGATACCGTACACCCTCAATAATGAATAGTGTGACCATGTATGATTTGTCTCCATTTGCTTCTGTGTATACCTGTCATGTCGATCGCGTTAACGTGAAACAAGCTTGCAATAGGCACTTATGAGATATAACCAAACACTAGTTTATATACTACCTTCTTTCTGGCACTGATAATACGCTTCTGTCCATGTTTCTATTACATTGTGAACTTTTATCCCTTTAGGAACCTGCGGCGAATGCTTAAGTCTTCTCAGCGTAACATCTGTTAAAACATACTAAAAATGTATATTGTTTAATAACTATAAATTAAAAAACATGGCCGGTGGCGGCCATCTTGGATTTGAAATTTATCATAGTGTATAGTATTCTACTAGTCAAGTCCTTTCATTTGATACCAATATTAAGGGGGTTGTGAAAAAATATGTAATCCGCTATTTTGTGGCGGCGGCCATTTTGGACCGATTTTCATCAAACATAGCTAAGAACACTCCCGACTAATTCACATTTAAAACAAAATCAACTAAATCAAAATCGGTTCATCCGTTCGGGAGCTACGATGCCACAGACAGACACACAGAGACACGTCAAACTTATAACACCCCGTCGTTTTTGCGTCGGGGGTTAAAAATACAATGCTGCTTGTCGTAAATATCTTGGCTTCTGAGCTTGTCTTTCAGGAAACAGTAAAAAGAAAGCAATATGGTCATGTCGAGAATGCAGATCAACATTGTTTGTACGAATGCAACACTTGGCAGGTACCCAGGGCATGGCTACCTGGTGGCAACAACCCATAGTGAGTTGATTCGACTCCACAATAATATAAAACTCAGTGAGTGGCCGCCTCAGAGCAGCGATAGCTCAGTGGGGAGACCAACAGACTGCAATGCAGAAGGTCTCGGGTTCGAACCCCTGTCGCGCACCTCTGACTTTCGGAAGTTATATGACTTTTCGAAATAAGTATGTGCGTATTGATTGACAATTATCGCCTGCTCCGTGCCTCGGAGAGCACGTTAAGCCGTCGGTCCCGGCTGCCATGAACATCTATGGTAGTCGTTATTGGGAGAGTGTCGACACAAAAGATCCCACTGGGTCGAAGTGTCGCCGGTCTGCACTGACTGGCTCCCACATAAGATAAGATAAGTGGTCGCCTCACCACAAATGTTTGTGTGCTCGGAATCACGGAACAATTATTTAGATGACCATCAATGTTCTACATCTTGGTGTAGGTACCTACTTCGTGGCCGTAGGTAAATTTTATTGCACGTTTGTTAATTACAGTACGGGAGGTTTTCCTAAGTAAATGTGGTAATCGGGGAGGTAAAGCATATATTCGTTAGCTAATCACACGCGATACACGCGCAAACCACACGCGCGGGCTTCATGCGCAAGCTCCTCCCGCTGAATTCATGCGCAAGCTATTGAAAAAATAATAATAATATTCTATCACACACACACAACACCATCTAGCCCACACTAAGCAGAGCTTGTACTATGGGTACTAGACAATGGATAAACATACATATGTACCTACTTATTTTTTTGTAAATACCTACATATCGTCGCTGATAGTCGAATACCGCGTAACTTACATTGTCAAATACCTACCTACGTTCATTTCGCAAATTTTACAAAAGGAGTTAAAACTGATTTCCTAGAAAACTATTCACCTGAATTTGAAACTAAACGGATTAAGGAACATTTTGTTCTTCTTGATCTTAAGCATTAATTTTAAAAATCACTATTGGTAACTTACAGCCGCTAAATCTCAATTTTGCTTTTTTTTGTCCATACGCGTATAAAACAATGAAGTTACGCGTTATTGGACTACCAGCGAAGATATTATACATAGAAACACTCAGACCAAGACAAACATCCATGTTCATGCACACAAATGTTTGACTTGTGCGGGAATCGAACCCGCGACCTCAGGCGTCGCAGTCAGTTACACTAACCACTACGCCAGCGAGGCCGAGAATCTGAAAACACCACTAGTAAGTACCTTAACTTGGAAATTTTACTCATGTCGTGTAAAAAGCCATCTAACAATTATGAGAATAGAGAAAATAAAAATAAAACACTCACCAGTCGCCATAAACAGTAGAGACACACTAATTACAATTAAATGAGACATTTTATAGTTGTATAGTTACGTTGAGTCGCTCGAGAAGTGAAGCTGTGTACTAACGGTGTATAACTTGAGTGTCTTGTGTTTAAATAACACACAAACCAAACATCAGTGATAAGTACATCAATAAAGGCAAAACATCACTCTTAAACTCTTTTGTCTCAGAAATATATACAATACTTAATACAAGCTTATTACTTAGTGTAAGGTTGCCACCTGGCCCGTGTATGAGGACATACGCGTTGTCAGGATGTTCAAGTGCAAGGCCTAGCGCGCACTGCCTTGTGTTTTGTAACGCATCATCTGTGAAGTATATAGTGTCATAGAAGTGCGCGCATTGCGGTGAAATAAACGCAATGGGTAAAGTCATCCTTGGCCTCCCGCTGCAAATTTGCAGTGAATCTACCGCACATATTTTTGTATCGCATAGAGATCTCAAGAAGTGCCGCGCACTGCGGTAAAAAAACGCACTGACACACTCAGTCAGCTGTTGCTGTTGGGACGCGACACAGATATGTCGTTACCTGGCGTTTCTCCGGTGATGGCGAAAAAACTTTTTTGGATACGAACGTAGATCGTTATACCTTACGAAAAAAAAGCCCTTCATAGGCCTTAACCGTCAAGGGACGAAACCAATACCGTTTGGGTACCCTTTTCTACGCAATAATAAATATATACAGATAGCAACTCTTGTATGGTAGTCCATAACGATGACGTGTATGCACCACAGCGGGTGTTCGAATGATAAAACGTGCTTTTTTTTCACTGCAGTGCGCAGCCTCGTGAATGCGTTTATTCTACCGTACGGTAGAATAAACGCACCGCGATCCACCGCAAGGCAGTGCGCGCTAGGCCTTAGGTCAGTGGCGTAGCTAAGCGTGGGCGAAGTAGGCCCTCGCCCACGGCCTCGCACTTAAAGGCCCTTTAAGTGCGAGGCCGTGGACTCGCATGAACGCAGATAACGAAGAGGCTGAAGCAGAGGATTCGGGGATCGGCTTATTTACTGTGGATATGCAGAAATGTATAACCATGCCAAAATTGAATAATAAAGATTTCTACTTTAGCAGAAAATTAAACATGTTTAATTAAACTTTAGCCGGTATAGGTAAAGGAAATAAGCCGGCGACGACGATGTTGTGGCACGAAGGTGAATCTGGCCGTAAAGCATTTGACGTAGCGACGGCATATGTCCTATTTATAAAAAAATACTGTAGAGATTATAAAAGAGTAATTTTCTACGCAGATAATTGCAATGCCCAAAATAAAAATAAAATATTATACTCTGCATTGCTGAGACTAATTAATGATTGCAATAACGACACCATCCAAACCATCAAAATAGAATATCTGGAGCCTGGTTATACCTATATGTCAGCCGACAGCGTACATGGTAGCATTACCAATCAAATGAACAAATCAGGCAATTTATCTATACTAATATTATAAAGCTGAAGAGTTTGTTTGTTTGTTTGTTTGTTTGTTTACTTGAACGCGCTAATCTCAGGAACTACTGACCCGATTTGAAAAATTCTTTCAGTGTTAGATAGCCCATTTATCGAGGAAGGCTATAGGCTATATATCATCACGCTAAGATCAATTGGAGCGGAGCACCAATGAAGAATGTTTCAAAATCGGAGAGTATTTTTTCCTTTTGAGAGCTTCCGCTGCGTGCGCTGCGTAAACAGTTAAAGTTTCGCAAAAATCATGTATGACGGAATTGTTCCCCTTTAAAAGTTCTAAAAAAAAGTCCGCGACAGCATATGTCTATCTTTTAAGGTTGGCTCACTATAACCCTTTTTATGCTAACGAAATTTGTTCTAAAATAATGTATTTTTTGCGAAGGTATTTTTATAAACATGATATTAATCCTTATCCAAATAAATACGTTATTCATCACAAGTATTTAATTTAAAACAAAATTGCCCTTTACATCATTCGATTTCAATGAATATCTTAGGAGATATAGCAGTTTTAAAATAACATCGCAGCAAAATAATTACCCATTACAGACATAGTACAAACGATGTTTCTCCTGGTTTATTCTGCGTGATTACTACTGGTTCGATTTGAAAAATTCTTTTATTGTTGGATAGCCTATTTATCGAGGAAGGCTATAGGCTATATAACATCACGCTACGACCCACGGGGGCGGCGCAGTAACAATAAACGCGGGTGAAACCGCGGGAACATCTAGTATGATATATATATAATCCAAAAAAAATTTGACGACAAATGTACATAACTACAATGATGTCATGTTATTTAAAAACGAATTAAAATCGGTTTTCCCTAGGAATTTCGAAGAGGCAATCCTAATCTTTACGTCAAAATTCACTACAACGATAATGATTTCAAGGGACTTGATGTATTAACAAAAACATTCAAGAAAGAAATACTGAAATCTACCGAAAAAAAGTAGAAATGTTTGCAAAGATACCAAGAAAAACACAACCAGAAGGTATTTCTCAAAAAAAGAAAAATGATTTAAATAATCTATTAAAATTTATGCCGAGGTCCAGGCATAATTTTTATAAAAATTTAAGTCAATGTTAAGATTACTGAAAACTTAGATGAGTCGGCTTCAGAAATATTTGATTAAATTTTATTAACCCCAGAAAGTGTGCTTATTAATATAAAATTCACCTTTTAGCTCATTACATTTTACTTATACATATTATAACATCATATTACCACAAAATGCGGTAAGCTTAGGTTACGTCGTTATATAATCGACGGTCCTCACGTAAACTATCGAAACTGTAAATCCTCTACTTTACAGGAAAGCGATTCTAAGTTTAGATTTCGATTTTTATTAAACATTAAATTCGAATATTTAATATTACAACTGTGTGATATGTGGCAAGTTTGACTGTTTCGTACCATCTACTATAGTTTTTAATAATTGTTATACTTTTCCTAATTTATCACATTCGATACTTTACTTGGTTACCGCTGGTTACGTTTTTATCAAATGTGCCAGTTTCGACAGTGTTTTATGCCAAAATTTTCTAGTGATCTATTGAATGTGGAACTTTCGATTGTATTATTTGTTACATTGCTCAAATCAAGGTAACATTAAGCTAGTTTCGATATGCGATACCTTCCTATTCTTATTTAAGTCCAGCTTTTACTGCTATTTTTTCTGGCGTATTTATGCCAAATAAAGAAAACACAATCAGATACTTTTAATAAAGAAATATGTATAAAAAATAAAGAATTAAGCAACACAAGTAATAATGAAACAGCTTTTAGCTTGTATGCAAATGAAATATCAAATATTTTATTAAAATACGTAAGGTATAACTCTTTTTCTTTAAGTAACAAAATAAAATTATATTCTTATCACAATGCTTTATAAAGTACCTAATATTATTACAGAACAGAGTACTCTATACTAAGTATAATCCTAAGTATACGTATAATATAAATCTACAGTTAACATCTATAATATAATAATTTATAATTTAAAGAGAACAAAAACTTAACACACCTATTAATCATATCATATCACTTATAAAAGAGATCAACATGGGATAATTATCACAAAATCTACTTTATATACCTACTAAACTTGCTTAAGTTACTCAACATTATAATATGAACCAACAATCAATGTAAGTAGATATACTTAGGTACTGAACTTTTGTTACGAACTTAAACTAAAAATAAATACTAACTTAAAAAAGATAGTAATTTTTCACAATAATTAGGTACATAAATAATAGCAAACAAAACCACACTCTGTTTCTTCCTTAAGATAAGAGATAAATAAAGATTTGTTGTTATTTTGTAATGCTGGATATGAACATGTTTAGACGAGAAGTACAAAATGACAACAAATCTTTGTATTTTGATTCCGATATCGGCGAACTGTTAGACTACAATGGCGACAATCCACTTTCTTGATTCCTAACCAAAGTTTTTTATTTCGGCGGTCATGTAGTCTGAATCCAAGTCATATTTGTAAAGAATAACATTAGGGTACATTATTTTATATGAATTTCTTTAATATTATTTCACTTCACATGTTAATTTTCTGTGTTTTCCTTCCAATTTCTGTTATCTAACAAAGTTTTAAAATCAAATAACATAATATCTTGAGTTACTTCAGTAACTTTATGTTTTTACCTAACAAACTAACGCGTGGCATTGGTCAGGAGTATAAAAAATGGCCTTTAAAAGATCTCTCAACAAGAGCATGCACACTATCAGCTTCTTGTTCGAACATCGATGTTGAATTTTCTGCTAGCGTGCAAATGCTGTATACAACCCTATTACGGCTTTGTCCGGTGCAAATATCCAACCAAAATCTGAAGTCCTGTGCACCATCTGCTACTTTAAGCTAGATTGGATCCACGTTTGGCTATATTTTCAGGCACACAGGTAACATGATGCTTCCTTCATTCCAAATACTGCCAGCAGTCCAGCAGCCTTTTTGCAGCATCAAATGTTGCCAAAGGGGGAAGTTGTCTCTTATGCATCTGAATGCATAAGAGACAACTTTCTTTTATAATAAAATAAAGAAACCTCTCTACTAGGGCAGTTACCTGCTGAAAGTCGTAAGTTGCACATATTATTTGACTAGGATTTTGCATAGCCAGTACTCTCTCTTCTTAGTAAATTTGTTATTATACTCCCATTGCTTAGAGTGTCTGTGTTTCCAAAAGTTATCGAAAATAAGTTGTCTTATTTTTTCCTTGCCTAATGGAGCACTTCAGCTTGCAAGTCATAGGACATGTACTCTTCGTTGAAATACCAAAAGGCTGACATTTGTTTATCTTTTTTTCTGACTTGTTTATGATCGGCATTTTTGAGAAATTTCCAAAGAATGTGAATCCATTGGTTAACATGCCTCTTTCTTTTCTTACCCGGATCTTGCTTTTTCTACTGAAAGTTTGGGTGTTAGCTGTTCCTAGTTCAGAAGCTGATACTGATATCAAAGAATTTATACTTGGAATATCACAAAGTACTTGAACTGCGGCGTGGTTACAAGATTGTAAGGTTTGGTTTGTTACACAATAAAAATATTGAATAGAGTTAGGAGCTGGAACAGGAGTACATTCATTGTCGGCCTCGATGGCATAGTGGTTAGTGTAACCGACTGCCACGCCTGAGGTCGCGGGTTCGATTCCCGCACAAGTCAAACATTTGTGTGCATGAACATGGATGTTTGTCTTGGTCTGGGTGTTTCTATGTATAATATGTATGTATTTACAAAAAAAAGTATATATGTATGTTTATCCATTGTCTAGTACCCATAGTACAAGCTCTGCTTAGTTTGGGCTAGATGGTGTTGAGTGTATGTGATAGAATATTATTATTATTATTATTATTATATGTCACTGCTATCAAAAATAACGATTTCGGAATTACTGTGTACAAAATTCTCATCAACCACATCATTTCTTGCGTAAATATTATTTAAATATCTCTACTCTTCGTCGGTGAATTGACATCGCACATGAAATGTTGAAAATACAAAAAAAATATAGATATTGCAACATCTATCGAAAATGCAAGACTTTGACGCAGTAAAATAACGAAAGTGGTACTTTCGATGTGTTCTTAGCAGATAAAACTATTGGATGTACCACTTTCAATAAATTTCTCAGAACAAATACCTACCAGAGAATACTATCGAAAGTGGTAGATTCGATAGAACAAGCTTGCTCTTTGTACTAGTATAGTATCGAATCTACCGCTTCCGATAGTTTAAAATCAATTATTCAAAAATATCTAAATATTATCATATTTTTATCATAAACAGCCTAGCATAGGTTAGCACTACATAGATTCCAATAGAAAAGTTATAATATTTAACATTTTAGCTTTTAAACAAACAGTTACGCCCAATAGAATGAAAAACTTACCGGATTGGTCATCATTTGTTTCGGAAGTAACAGTTTCTGTTGTACTTTCACTGCGCTTTTTTATCATATTTGCCATTTGCTTCCCTCTTATATTCATTTTAAACTAAAAATTAAAGAAAGCTAGCCTAAACCTAACCTCAAAACCATGTGTGCATTCTTGCTCACATTTCGAGTAAAACTGACGAAACTGGCAGTTTCGTGTTGCGCGCGCGTACCGCTGACCACCAATAACATCGAAAGCGGCAAGTTCAATGTTTTAATATGTTCATCTTATGCATTTTCGATTCTGTTTAATTGAAAAACAGCTGAAGGTATACAAATTGGTACATAATTTATATATGGAATTATACATCTTTATCTCTACTTCTAGTGCAATAAAACGAAAATGTCATTTTTTCAATTTCGGTAGTATACGTGGGGGCCGTCAATATCACAATACTAACGCATACTGGCCAATGGATGTGATCGTAACAGAACAATTTTTCTAAAATGTTGAGGTTGCTTATTAAAATATGCTAACTTTATGTTCAAATGAAAATTAGCAAAAACTATGTCCAAAAATTTAAAAAAGAAATCAAGCATTTATCTACACTGGATGAAATTTGGTAACGAGTTAAACATTAAAACATAATACCGCGTTTTCTGAAACTTGACATTCCAATGTTTACAGCGTTTTGTCGTAACAAAGCCGAAACCTCGCGAGGCCTCTTTAAATGCGATGCCACCAGACTTAAAATAAAATCCTTACTAGAGGACTTATGTAAAGGAAAAAGCCGAAGAACATTAAATTACTTTTGTAAAAAAATTAATCACTTAAGTTACAAAATAAAACCTTTTTTAAAATCTATATGCTTTTCAATATTCTCCCATCGCGTATTTATATTTTCACTATCATAAGTAAGTAGGTATGTCGTGTCAAAGCATGTTTAGTAAGATAGATTTATTGGGTAGATCTTGGGAACGAAAGAAAAGGGGCATCGCTGATGCGACTTTGCACACGTCTATATTTGTCCAAGCTACGCCATTGCATAAGGTTATGTTAATTTTAAACAAGCACATGAAATTGTGATGATAATTTTGAGGTAGGTAGGCATCTAAGTAATTCTATTTTATCAAATTGTTTAGTGATAAAAATGGCAACACTGCTTTCATACTGGAGTAGGGTTGAATTATGACACGACAGTATAAAAGCAGGAGTTGGTTTGTGTCCGGGTTCAATCCAAAGAGTAAAGTAATACATAGGGAAAAGAGAGCCTCTTCTCTTATGGTCAATTTCAGCAAACCCTATTTGAAACAGTGACATCTGAACTTTTGGCCCCGAACTAATCCTTCTATACATAGCTATACCTATTCCGTATTCTGTGTCTATAGCTATTTATATTATGTATTACTAATCCAGAATTCGTATTTAAATTGTTTTGTAACAATCGCATTTTTGTAACATAAAAAATATGCAAATAAAAATTGCAAATAGAACAAGTAGAATCTTACAAAAATAGATCCAAACAAAACAATTGAAATACAATAAGTACAGGGTGCATACCGTAGTATAAGAATAAAACAACAACAAATAACATTTTATTATGTTTATGTTTATTAAAATATAACTATGCAGCGGACTCTAGGCTCACGGTGAAATGCGCAGCGTCTCGGCATTTTTGTAGTTGGAAAAACCGCACCACATTAAACACTAAAAGCGTCACTATCGCACACTGATAACAAAAGTTTTCGATGGGAAGATTAATTGACACAAGGTGGAGGAACACAGAGCTCGACTCAACGCACTTACAAAAGACCTTCACAGCCGAAAATATACAATATAGGACGAAAAACTACAAACGTGCGCACGGGCAAGATGCAGTCGCCATATTGTGACTGACTTACAAATCCAATGTTTGAATCATAGTCTTTAACCGACATATTTACTACATAATTTGTATTTTATGACATTTTTATGATAAAACAATTAAAATGAGAATAAAATATGATTCTAGATAAATTAAAAATATAAAAGTGTAGATAGGTAAGAACTGAAACTAAATAATAAATTAAAAATTTGTTTAAGCGCCATCTTCTGCGATTGATTTACAGCACAAGTACGGGGCCAAAAACACAGATGTTAGTCCTATCTTTGGATATAAGAAAGGTATTGGGCAGTGTCCTCCCCCCCCCCCCCTGCTTCAATCTTTCATGTAAATCAGGAAATAAATATTGTGTAAGAGAAATTGTGGATTTTATTATATTAGCGACTGATCAGAAATCTTATCTATAAACGTTACTCGGCCTTGAGTTAATTAATAGTTTAATACTAGGGAAATACGAGTGTTGATGTTTTTGTCCTAAGACACTTAAGAAAATTAACACTAAAAATATCGTTTATAACTATAATTATATTATCTACCTCTGCTATGTCTGTATACCTATCGTTTTTTTATATTTAATTTTATTAGTTTAAGTATGTAAGTATAAAAAAACCGGACAAGTGCGTGTCGGACTCGCCCACCGAAGGTTCCATACAAATTTGTAGGTATAAAGACCCTGTTTTTTTTATGATTTAATTACAAATGTATAGTTTTCAGATTTCTTCTTATACTTGTAGCATAAGACGGTACCTATTACTTGCCAAATTTCATAGTTCTAGGTTAACGGATAATACCCTATAAATTTTGATTCCCTTGAGAGTGTCGAATATACGTTTTTTTGCGGCATAAACGGCCGTATCTTTTTTCTACGTTAACTTAGAAGTTTGATTTTTTCACAGCTTCAAGAGACTGTAGACCTGAGTATATCGTTTTAATTTCAACTCGATATCTCCACGCGTTCCAGAGATAAAGGGTCTTGACAGACAGACAGACGGACGGAAGGACAACAAGTGATCCTATAAGGTTTCCGTTTTTTGCTTTTGAGGTACGGAACCCTAAAAACAACAACATAGAGAAAATCAAAATTACAATTCTGATTCATAACGTCAAGCAAACAACATACAGACATAATATGATAACGGAATTCTTCTATTATTATTTATGAAAAAATATTAAAATCTGTTCGTGTTAGAGGAGAAATACAAGATGACATGTATTTTGTAGGTACATGAATATTTCTTTTGGGGGTAAAGAAATAAGTACATCTACCCTTGCGATATCATATAATATTTATCAATACTAGCGGTCGCCTAGTACTCGAAATTCGACTAGTTTGCCTGTAAGATATTTGCTGATTTATTATGTTATTATAATTGATATTGTAACCATAGTTACCTACTACGCGCTTCGACTGCGTGTGTCAATGTATGGTTGTGTGCGTGTAGTGTTTTTTCATTAATTTAATGTATTTCTAATGCATATTTTATATAAATATTAGGATTCGCCCCTCCTTCTCCATATAAACTTTAACTGTGCCAAATTTCATACTCCTCTGTCAGCGCAATTTTCGTAAAAAGGGTAAAAAGTTTTTGCTTTACGTATTATATAACTAGATGTTCCCGCGGTTTCACCCGCGTTTATCGTTACTGCGTCGCCCCCGTGGGTCATAGCGTGATGTTATATAGCCTATAGCCTTCTTCGATAAATAGGCTATTCAACACTAAAGGAATTTTTCAAATCGAACTAGCAGTTTCTGAGATTAGCGCGTTCAAACCAACAAACAAACAAACAAACTCTTCAGCTTTATAATATTACTAGCTGTACCCGCGACTTCGTCCGCGTGAAAATTTGTATAAAATGTTATATGTTTTAGGACAGAACTTCTGTGTAAACGATGTTAGATGTGGAACCATTGGGGACATACACATATAGATTTTGGGGATTGCTAACGCGAGACAATGCGACATAGAGTTGGCCATGAGTCATGAGTAAAACAGCCCGTACTGAGATCTACACCTGCAACGTGTAATCTCTGACCTTGCGCTTTATTTATTGTCATTGCATTACATAAACTTACTGGGAATTGAACGCGCTTAAAGCTGAACAGATAATTATTTGATATGATGGGGTTTCTCGGAATAAAAAATATTTCACCGGCGCCACATCCTGTTAAAATTTCGGCTTCAACTAAGTTACGTTGCAAGATTTTTACTTTAAGTCTGGTTTCGTTACAAAGCCTAGGTGGACTCAAATTTCTTAGCAAGATTATGGGAACGCCCACTTGTAAAGAAATTTTATGGGCTGGAAGACCAGATGCGCGTCAAGAATTAAGAAACTCTACTGGATAATGGAGTAATGTCGTCTTCTGCTGTGACATTGTGAATAGACGTATATTCGACACTATCACCGTTAATTTGCCTTAGCATCTCAGAATTAATAGCTGTTGCTTGGTCGTTTCGAGGCGGCAAAGTTGTAAGTTGCAGCTTTTTTTTTTACTTGGGCTATATATTATGAAACGGCAGGCCACTATACGAAAAGACCTACCCTAAGGTCACCACTAAATGAAATCCCTACTGTCCCCCTCCCCCTCCCCCTAGAGGGGAGACGGACACGACACAGAGGCGCGCGTGTTAACACGCACGCCGCTTCTCGGACCTGGTGCTGAACGAATGGCGGGCAGGCCCACAAAGTCCGCCACCCCCAGGTCAGACCTCAGGGTGGCTGGAGGTCGTCTTGGGCCCTCCGGCGCCTGGCTCTGCGGTTGGGGACAGGGGTTTAAACGCACCCGCTCCCACTCTGCCGCCTCCTTGATGGAAATCACTTCCTCGGCGAGGCGACGGCATTCCACGACCTCTCGCTCCGGACCATAGACTGGACTACGGCCGGGAGCGAGAGGGCAACAAATCCGACTGCCGCGACCAACTCACGGCGCTGCGATGCCCAGGTGGGGCAAACCGCCAAAGTATGCAGCGCCGTGTTCTCAACAACGTCACGGCAGTCGCCGCAGTGGTGACAACTGGGCGTCTCTTGCCGGCGTATACGACACAGGAACTGGCCAAAACAACCGTGGCCAGTCATTACCTGTGTCAGCCGGAAGATGAGGGCGCCATGCTGCCTTTCCAGCCACTCCTCAAACACGGGACTTACCGCCACGATCGTGGCGTGCCCGATAGCCATGCAGCTGTCTGGTTTATTGTATCTGTAGGTGACCCATATACTGACGAAATTAAAATTTGCAACGATGGAACCATACAACATAAACTATCTGATAAAATTACCTTATTTTCTGCTCGCTGCTGAAAAGTACCGTCTCCTATTTTACAGTAAACCGATTTTAATGAAATAAAGACTAAATGTTACCCGAGGATATTCTCTATAGTGTTCTTACTGAGTCTATCGTATTAACTTTGTACTTTAGGCGTGATGAAGTAATAAACAAACAGACAGACAGATTTTTCTAAAATGATTGAAATGTGTTCAGTTAATTATTCTGAGTCCCCTTAATTCATTTATTTCGCAATATTCTAAAATGTACAGACACGTGAAATTTAGAGTTTTATATTCCTGTTGCCCAAAAAATACCAAAATCGAAGCGATTATTATCTCCATATACCGATTCGGTTTTGTATTAATCTAATAAACAAATTTTAGGAAATCGGATTACAACTTTTATTTACATTATATCTCTAGAACAAAGAGTGGTTGTTGAAAGCCAGCATGCCATACAAAGGGGTAAAACCTTAATATCACGATTTAAAAAATGACGTCATTTGCACAGTGCCATCTATCGTGATATATTTGTCTGTATTTTGTGTACCTACATATATTTTGAAAAATAAAATTACTTACTTACTTACTATATGTATAAATCATTACGTCGGGTCTAGTACTAAACACATATTACTAACAAATTAGAGATGTCATTGTCAATTAGTAAACATTCAACATTGTTTTAGAATTAATTATTATTTATTATTATAACAAAAATTACGAAATTTATATTATATCCGTATAACTGGCTTTCTGTATACGATCCTGATCTGTAATCACAATCTATGAGCTTAAATTTAAGCAAATCTCAAGCTTATTTGTAAAACATTACGGCGGATCTAGTACAGTACGATCACATTGCCTACATTAAAATTTAATTTAACTTCAAATGCTCATAACTTTTGATAGAGAAGACCGATTTTAATGAAGTATAGACTAAATGTTACTTGAGGATATTCTTTATAGTGTTCTTACTGAGTCTATTGTATTAACTTTGTGCTTCAGGCGTGATGCGAGAACAAACAGACAGACAGACTTTTTAAAAAATGATTAAAATGTGTTTAGTTAATTATTCTGAGCCCCCCTAAATCATTTATTTTGCAAAATTCTAAAATGTACAGACACGTGATATTTACAGTTATATTATGCTAGATGTTCCCGTGGTTTCACCCGCGTTTATCGTTACTGCGCCGCCCCTGTGGGTCGTAGCGTGATATTATATAGCCTATAGCCTTCCTCGATAAATAGGCTATCCAACACTAAAAGAATTTTTCAAATCGAACCAGTAGTAATCACGCAGAATAAACCAGGAGAAACATCGTTTATACTATGTCTGTAATGGGTAATTATTTTGCTGCGATGTTATTTTAAAACTGCTATATCTCCTAAGATATTCATTGAAATCGAGTGATGTAAAGGGCAATTTTATTTTAAATTAAATACTTGTGATGAATAAAGTATTTATTTGGATAAGGATTAATATCATGTTTATAAAAATACCTTCGCAAATAATGCATTATTTTAGAACAAATTTCGTTAGCATAAAAATGGTTATAGTGAGCCAACCTTAAAAGATAGACATATGCTGTCGCGGACTTTTTTTTAGAACTTTTAAAGGGGAACAATTCTGTCATACATGATTTTTGCGAAACTTTAACTGTTTACGCAGCGCACGCAGCGGAAGCTCTCAAAAGGAAAAAATACTCTCCGATTTTGAAACATTCTTCATTGGTGCTCCGCTCCTATTGATGTTAGCGTGATGATATATAGCCTATAGCCCTCCTCGATAAATGGGCTATCTGACACTGAAAGAATTTTTCAAATCGGGCCAGTAGTTCCTGAGATTAGCGCGTTCAAGTAAACAAACAAACAAACAAACAAACAAACAAACAAACTCTTCAGCTTTATAATATTAGTATAGATAGTATAGATGATATGATATATATTTTTGTTTACTATTGTATTTTCTCTGTAAGTGATTATTGTAATCTTTTAAGAAAATAAATGTCTTTAACCATATAAATAGACATAATATTCGTACGTTGGATTGCCAAGCAGTTCTCAAGTTCGATCCCAAGGCACGCACCTCTCATTTTTCAAAGTTTTATGCATATTAAATAATTAATTATCGCTTGATTTAATGGTGAAGGAAAACATCGTGAGTTAACCTACATGTCCCAAAGTACTCCATAAAGTTCTCGAAAATGTTTTAAGTCTGCCAAATCCGCACCCTTGTCATACTAAAGAGGTTCGTGCCTCGTATTGATATTCTCTAAACTTACACAAGGCATAAATAATCTCACCTGATTTTAAGTGAAGATGCAGTCAACGATGGAGCACGCTTGCCTAGAAGATACCTATTCACTCGCGACTTGACGACACCCAGATTGTATTCATCGGGAAACACAGACTTGGGTAGCGAATGTACCTGTCGGACTGGTCTCATTGCCTGGTCGTCCGATGGTAGAATGGGGAAGGAGGTATCAAATTATGCAGTTCCTCTAATTACAAGTGGTGTCTTTGATTAGTAAGGATTTATGTTTGTTGTGTGTGTGTGTGTGTGTGCGTGCATGTGTGTTTGTTTGTATATACCTATGTTTGCCAGTTTTATTCAAGAATTTTTGTAAGGTTGTCGGTGATTATAATTTAATTTGCCTTTCAATCACGGCTTTTTTGCAATCTAATTTTGTTAGCGGAAACATATTTATGACTTTATTTATTTTATTATATACTAGCTGTCCCGACAGACGTTGTCCTGTGCACACGAAATAAAAATAGAAAAAACCATATCTAAACCATTATCGAATCCACTTGAACACACACAAATGTTTTTATCAAAATCGGTCCAGCCGTTTAGGAGTTTAATTACAAACATACGCATAGAAGATTTATATATACTAGCAGTCGCCTAGTGCTCGAAATTCGTCCATAGTTTGCCTGTAAGATATTGCTGATATATATGTCATTATATATTGATATATGTAACCATAGTTACGCGCTTCGACTGCGTGTGTCAAATGCATGGTTGTGTGCGTGTAGTGTTTTTTCATTAATTTAATGTATTTCTAATGCATATTGTATATAAATATTAGGATTCGTCACTTCTTCTCTGTGTAAACTATAAGTGTGCGAAATTTCATACTCCTCCGTCCGCCCAATTATCGTAAAAAGGGATCCAAAGTTTTCGCTTCATGTATTAATATATAGATAAATATGTACCCTCCCATAAAGCAGAAAAAACGATTGGTAAACTGAATGTGGTAATGAGACTGGGTGCGATCTACGGGTTTGCTCTGTCTTTTTCCTTGGAGCAATGATGAACTATATTGAGAAATAGCAGTATTCCTACTGTTGTGTTTCGTTCGGTGAGTCAGAGTGCCGGAGCAGCAATAGCTCAGTGGGGAGACCAACAGACTGCAATGCAGAGGGTGTCGGGTTCGAATCGACGTCGCGCACCTCTGAGTGTCGAAGATTATATAACTTTTCGAAATTATGTGCGTATTGATGGACAAATTATCGCCTGCTCCGTGCCTCGGAAAGCACGTTAAGCCGTCGGTCCCGGCTGCCATGAACATCTATGGCAGTCGTTATCGGGAGTGTCGACACAAAAGATCCCACTGGTCGGTCTGCACTGACTGGCCCCCACATAAGATACGATAAGAAGATAAGAGAGTGCCGGAGGCCCAATCAACCTCTTTCCCTCTTCCCATTTCCTTTCCTAAAGGGTCGGCAACGCGCAAGTGATGCTTCTGGTGTCGCAGGCGTCCATAGGCTACGGTGACCACTTACCATCAGGTGGGCCGTATGCTTGTTTGCCACCTGTCGTGTAAAAAATAATTAAATTATGTCAACAACGAGTGCTGTCTGAGTATTGTGTAAAGAACAAGTAAAAAAACTGGATAGAGGTTTAAATGTTATGGTTGGTTTTTTTATACATCAATGGGTTTAATAGCTCAGTGGGGAGAGCAACAGACTGCAATGCAGAGGGTCTCGGGTTCGAACCCGTCGCGCACCTCTGACTTTCTGAAGTTATATGAATTTTCGAAACTATGTGTGTATTGATTGACAATTATCACCTGCTCCGTGCCTCGGAGAGCACGTTAAGCCGTCGGTCCCGGCTGCCATGAACATCTATGGCAGTCGTTATTGGGAAGTCAGTGCCCTCTAATATCCTGACACTGGTCTAGCCTTAGGGTATCGTTAGCCTTCGGGTTGCGGAGTTCAGATGGCAGTCGCTCCGTGTAAAAACTGATATCTAGTCAAATCCGGTTCGACTAGAAAGCCGACCCCAAGTGACTTGGGAAAATAAAGGCTAGGGAGAAGTAAATGGATTTAAAATAGAAATGAATATGACAGCGTGATGGAATTGATTGTATATTATCTTACACAGATATTTATCACTTATATTAACAATTTGTATCTATTCTAGCCCGGAGTAAGCAGCGCGTTCAACAGGCATAGCACCCTTCGATTATCTGAAACAAATATTAATTGTTAAACATCTATATATATATATATATATATATTTTTTTTTTTTTTTGAAGTGAAATCTTCTTTAGCGGCGTTGTGCACTTTTTTGTGATGGGTAAAAAATGTTAAACTCTCGTCAGGACACGTGACCTGATCGAAAATTCGTAAGACGGAGGGAGAATTGTCATGTTTATGTACGATAGCGCAATAAATGAATATTGTATTTTACCACATAAATGATAGTACTTTTATACTGATAATTAAAGCTATTCGTGCAAAATTATTCCCTAACCATTCCAAAATATCAAAAATGCACAACGTAAAATGAGTTTGTTTGTTTGTTACCTTTTCACGCCTAAACCACTGAACCGATCATCCTGAATTTTGCATATGCGTTGTCAGGTGTACCTACCTACAGAAACGGACATAGGCTATCTTTCATCCCGAAAAATTACTGTTCCCGAGAAAAACAACAATAACGTTCTTATGATAATAGATGGCGCCACGTGTCTTTCGAATCATGATTGAATTATATTATTACAAGCAGAGTACAACCTGAATTGATTGTCAAATTCAAAATTACCGCGAGCGAAGCCGCGGGCAATAGCTAGTTGTATATATATTTTTTAAATACTGTGCTCAAACTTAATCGGATCTCAAATTGACATGTAAATTAATTATTTCTATTACAATAATTATTATTATTCGTATATGTAATTTGATATCTGTAGTTGTGCCTGTTTAATAAATAAATAAATCTATTAATTTTCCCTATGGCTATACCCGCGTAATTTTTTTTTTAAAAGTAGCTATAGCTTATATTACATAAAAAAATTAAATCTGTTGATTAGTTTTTGAGATAAATTCTTACAAACATAAAATCTAATCTTTCCTTATAACTTAGCCTGTTACCTGATTCCCGCTTGATGTCGACTTCTTGGACAACCTGTATATGCTATAATAATAATAAAGCTCTATACCATTAGTTACCAAAGTGGTCCAGGGTTCCACGGAAGACTCGACGGGGGTCTACGTAGGCGTGACAAAAAATGGGGGTGCACAATTCGTAGGCGGGGGTCCACGAAAATTAATTTGCTTTCGATAGTGAAGAACTAAAATGTTGGCTTGACTTCACCGACTGTTCGACAAGCTCAGCGACTGTTACTTATAAAAACTTGCATATGCCATATTCAGTACCAGTGGTTTTTCGATTCTTGGGTAGAGAATTAAAAAAAAAGGTGGGCTGACCAACTACCGTGGAAGGATCAGTACAGAGAATTTCTAAAAAAAAAATTGCATTAACTTGTTTAGCTACAGGGGGTCCACCGGAACCAGCTAAATTTTGAAAGTGGTCTATGAGTAAAATAGTCTGGGACCTCTAGTCTATACTAACCCTTTTCCAGTTTACTTCCAGCGGTTGTTCTCGTAGTCCCACTTGGACGCGAGTCCGTCGACGGGATTGACCTTGAGGTCCAGCATGCGCTGCAGCTGCGCCTTCTGCTTCTCGTCGCTCAGGGAGTCCGGCAGAGGGCTGTACACTGCAATACAACAATTATTTCATTATTATCCTATTAAGACGCAGCGGCACACCGGCGGCCAGACACAATAGGTTTTTAATTATATCTGGCACTAGATGTGCCCGTGATTTCACCCGCGTTTATAGTTACTGCGCCGCCTCTGTGTGTCATAGCGTAATGTTATATAGCCTTCCTCGATAAATAAGGTATCCAGCACAAAAATAACTTTCCATTCGAACTGGTAGTTCCTGAGATTAGCGCGTTCAACCAAACAAACAAACTCTTTAGCTTTATAATATTAGTATAGATTTTTCTTTTTAAAAGACCCGCACAAGCTGTATTTCATCTAACGGCGATTCAATCTATTACCTACATCCATTTTTAACATCACTTGTAAGCATCGATCAAATATACCATAGATACACGATCGTCGCTCAAAAAACGGCCCCAACAAAACTGTGCATAAATCAGTCGTATGCGCTATATTATGCACCTGTCCCACTCACTCTTGCGTGCGCTGCCCGTAAGCGAGAGCGAATCGACACCACTACTACGGTGGAGACCGTACCATATACTTAGTACGCTTGCGTATCGCGAGTAACACACTTAGGACGCTTTACATTGACGCGTTTTAACTAAACTATTACAAAATGTTTCTCAGTGGGTGTTCAATGGTTATTCCGGTTTATTTCCTGGATTGCATAATAAATGCAGACACTTATAAGTAAGTAGTACTTATCAGTGCCACATATTGACGCGGTTTTTGTATGAGAATGTGCATCTATGGTATATTTGATCGAAGCTTGTAAACATTTAATTCGAATGATTTGATTGACTTAATTAATAGAACTAGCGGTCGCCTGGTGCTCGAAATTCGACCAACTGATATATATTATGTCATGTCATTATACTCGTATATTGATATATGTAACCATAGTTACGCGCTTCGACTGCGTGTGTCAAATGCATGGTTGTGTGCGTGTAGTGTTTTTTCATTAATTTAATGTATTTATTATACATATTTTATATAAATATTAGGATTCGTCACTTCTTCTCTGTATAAACTATAAGTGTGCGAAATTTCATACTCCTCCGTCCGCCCAATTTTCGTAAAAAGGGATCCAAAGTTTTCGCTTCACGTATTAATATATAGATATATTATATTAATATGTAGATAATTCAAATATAATATTGGTAAGAGTAAACCCGAGTGTGAGACCATTGAACTGCCACGCAGAGTTCTCGAATTCAATCCGTCATGCAAATTTAACTTTTTGTAGTTATATGCATAGTGAATAGTTAATTGTATTGCCTATACAGTCGGAGCGGCACACCGGTGACCAGGCAAAAGATTCTTAACTATGTCTGGTATTACTTGACAGATTAATGACGAAGTGAAAAATCGTGAGGAAATCTGCCTGTCTTATGGCCAATTTCACAACCATCATGTAAAAGTTATCCAAAAGATAATAATAATATTCTATACCATACACACAACACCATCTAGCCCAACTAAGCAGAGCTTGTACTATGGGTACCTACTAGACAATGGATAAACATACATATACCAATACTTTTTTTTTGTATATATATATACATATTATACATAGAAACACTCAGACCAAGACAAACATCCATATTCATGCACACAAATGTTTGACTTGTGCGGGAATCGAACCCGCGAACTCAGGCGTGGCAGTCGGTTATACTAACCACTACGCCACCGAGGCCGACTGCATAAATTGCATGCTGTATCACACTATGCATTAAAGAAGAGAGATATCGAGACTGTTATCTTATAGATAAATGCTATTTTGAGGTGGTGGAACAGGCCTTTAGAGATCTTCATAATATTTCGAAGATGTGTTCAGTCTGCCAACTGTGACAGCCTAAACCTTCTCATACTAAGCACAGGCTGTGCCTAGTAATTAGTGATGTGCCGGATAATTAAAAATGTATATCCGCAAATACGGATACGGATCATTGGCGTCAAGATCCGCGGATACGGATACGGATCTTAACTTTCTTACTCAATCGGTGTCGGTGCGCGTGACCTTAAGATTTAAGTTTTGTTATAAAAGTGATTTTATAACTTTCTATAATAAATGTTACAAAGATTTAAACTCAATTGATCTTATTATAAAGATATTATAATTAATATTTTATAATAACTTTCTATTCTATAGTAAGTGTTTAAACATATATTAGATAGTTGGTTTAGTTCCTTTAAGTTACGTAGAGTATTGTATCGTATGTTAACTCACTACGATAAATGTTGATGCCAAATATTTTATATTAGAAATAAAAAATAGTTTGATTGAAATGTAATAGTATTTTATTGCTACCTAATCACCTACATATAGAATTGAATCTATGTATTAAAAATTAATAAGGTAAAAGATCCGTCATAAATGTAACGGATACGGATATTTTTCTTCCGCGGATACGGATATCCGGAACATCACTAGCAATTTATATGCAGGGCTGTCTGTATGTATTCAATCTTAGAATACAAGGTGTAATTAAAAATCTAGTTTGACAGCATAAGGGCACATGGTTATTGTCAGAAATCTAATCCAGACTGAGATAGGTATTCCTTTCATACTTCAGAATCCTTAGTTCTAGAATTGCTATGGGTTCTGTATATTCTCCAGGGTTACTTACCGAAGATCTTCATAGCCATGTAGATCCATACGGCGAGGGAGGCGCAAGCAATCGACCAGCCGAGGACGCCCTTCCATTCACCTGTAGGCGCCTGGAACTCAGCGAAGGTCTGGCAGAACGACGCGCGGTACAGAGCTTTCTTCTCTTCGAGGGTCAGCTTACGCCAGTCTGACTTTTCCTTTTCGCGGAGAACCTGAAAAATTATTCAAAAATTATAATTATAATATTCTACCACATACACACAACACCATCTAGCCCAAACTAAGCAGAGCTTGTACTATGGGTACTAGACGACGATGGATAAACATACATACATACTTATTTTTTCTAAATACATAAATATTATACATAGAAACACCCAGACCAAGACAAACATCCATGTTCATGCACACAAATGTTTGACTTGTGCGGGAATCGAACCCGCGACCTCAGGCGCCACAGTCGGTTACACTAACCACTACGCCGTAGAGGCCGATGATGTCTGCCAACCTTTCTTACACTGAAAAGAGGCCCGTGTTTTGCAGTGGGACTGTTAATATACAGGGCTGATATGATATAAAATGGGTGGGTACCTTAATGTCAGCGGAGTCGGCTTGGAACCTGACAGCTGGCATGGGGAAGTCAGGCCTGTCAACATAGTTGGGCTGGCCATTGAATCCGTAACCTACCCACTCGCGGTTGCCGACCTGAAACATTCAAAATATTATATCCAATAAAAGAAAAATGTAAAACAAAAATATTATGATGTTGATACAAGGCATTGTTCTATTATGCTGTCTTGTTGCTAAGTTTAAGATTACTCCTTTGTCTGCAGTCACGTAGTGGTTAAAGTAGTGGATTCGATCCCCACTCAGGACAAAAATTTGTGCAATCCATAAATGAGGAGTATAGTTTCAAAACCCGCCAAAACGATATCAGAACAAAAATAATGTTCCGATTGAATATGAAGTTCCTTCGTTGCTTCTATCGCATCGCACTGATAGGTTTCAAGATAACCCACTAAAATTCTATTAAATCAGCTCACGAAAGTAGCTGTTTGTTGCAAACACCGCTAAAATAGTCCATTTATATTGTCTTTAAATGTTTTTTGAGATTTCTCATTATTTGGTGAAAAGTATTTTAGACGATTTTGAAACTAAACTACTCAAATAGTAGATTTCAAATAGTAAACTTACGAACTCCGTTAAAGTTTAAAGTGTTACTTTGTTACCTAAATAACTAATTATTATTTGAAATTAAATTTGTAATCTGTAATAAAAATAATTAAATTGATGGTTCACTATTATTTAATCTGTAAAGGGATTAAATATAATGACCACCAAAAATAGTAATTGCACACCAAAATATGCTTACTAAAATATATCATAACGAGGTGTAGTGACGTCAAATCACTGCATTCCGTCTCAGAAGGATTAGGTTATGGTAGGTTCCTTCTTAAACCCACCCAAAAATAGGACTATTTTGATCTCTTTGCTGTGCAATTAACACTTTTGGTATTAAAATGCGATTTTAATTTTGGTGATCATTTACTATTTTTGACTGTCATATTTTACTATATCTGGTGATAAGTTAAACATACGCCATCTGTGAATAACAGTCTGTGTGCACATTTTCTTAAATGTAAATTTTATTGTATATTGTTTGAATATTTTAAAGTCCCTCGTGACACAGGACACAATTGACCACCACTTAAGTGATCTTCAGGTATATGCAGTTGCACTCATGTATGACGGCTATGTACATACATTCGAATTATATGACATGACAATCTTATTTATTTATTAAATAGCACAACCCACATCATACATATTTATACAATATTAAAGGAGACCGACCACCTTGTATGGGATCCTGGCCGGGGCGTGAACAATTTTATATTGTAATAACAATATTAATTTTGAGTTGCCTATACTAAGTAGAAAACATTATTCTTTGAAGTTTAGTATCAAGTTCGTTAAATAAAAATATAAAACACATTGTTTAAAATAAACATTTATTTACATCACCTTCATAAGTTATTAAATTATTTTCCAAAAACTGGGCTGGTGGAGTGACATTTTTATATCTTGCCCAGCTTAGGTACCATATTACAGACATTATGTGAGCACAGCAACCAACAGTCCTTCGGCCGACTATGCAGTTGCAGTAATACTGCCTTATTGCTTCCAGGCTGTGTGTATTATTTTGATATAAAATATAAATAAAATATGTCAATTTCGTACTACTGGATGGTAACCAATATTTATTATATATTCAAACAAAACTTTTAATATTTTACTTTGTATATAAAATGATTGGCCACGTACAAGCTGAATATGGATGGTCTCCTTTCGTTACATAATATTTTGTCTTACATCTGTGACTTACAGTGTACATAACATTGGCTGGTATTATTATAATCATGCATTACGAAATAAAAAAGGACAAAGTTCTATATTGTATAGCCTTGTTCCTTTCTACTTGATGTACTTGCACCGGCAAATACAATCTCATAGTCCTCCATAAAGTGAGATTAATATTATTACACTTTGCCCATGGATTACCAGTATAATAATGATGTTGTATAAGGATGTTTACATTCCAAAGGATGTTTGCAACATTTAATGGCGTTGATCAAATTTCTATAAACATAAAATTTAATAAATAGTTTGACTTTTAAATCTGGCTAATTGAAATAATAGTAACTATATGCTGATGCTAATCACCACTAAGTTTTAAGACATACCTATTACTATGTAAGACCTAATGTACACTTACAGCATGGTGATAAACCACTCTCAAACATAAGAGGTAATTAGTATTAATCAGTGCTTCAGGAAAAATCTTACATAATTATAATAAATATTATTTAGAGAGTTAGTTAAATAATAGTTAGGTAACTGCATCATGAGCTTGATAAAAGTTAATCATTCATTTTACCTTTAGTACACAAAAAAAAGTAAAAAAAAAAAATTTTGGTTTATTGATCCCAGTAGCATAACTTCGATTGTCTCAACAGTTTTTTAGGTTAAGCCATTAAAACAATACCGACACTGCACTATAGATCAAGCCCTATGTTGCAAGGGGCTTCAGAAACACACACTTGTAATGTGTCCTCTTAATGTGGACACTTTCGTGCGATCTTAGTACCTACAGTTAGGGCACATCTATGGTATAATTTCAATCTTTATTTAACCAAGTGGTTTTAATGGCCACGTCACAGGCATGCCGCAGCTATGCAGTCATGAATGCATCATTGGATGTGTGATCTTACCTTGGAAAGCTCGCCTACAGAGGAGGAGGCCCTGGCGCACACTGGCACTCGGACTGCATCTAGCAGCGCACGTCGCATCAGAAAATTGGCCATTTTGCTGCATAGATAAAAATCATTATTGATGATAATTTGTTTGTCAGCAGCACATTGTATTAAGATACAGACTATATTTCTTGTATTTTTATTACATGGACATTACTCTTTATTGCTCACCTTCGCACCATAAAGCGTAATAGTTTAAAACCAGTATGAGAGATTATTCATGTAAGATATTAACAGAATTTACTCAATATTTTCTGGGTGAAGCTTGAAGATTTCATGTTTGACATAAGTTTTCTTCGAATATTTTACATAGGTTTTGTGTTGCAATCAATTTAATCAATACATTATATGAATTATGCATTATATATGAGTTGTTGAACCAAATTTAATGTCTACTAGCTGTTACCTGCGACTTCGTCCGCATAGATTTTAACTAAAAAGTGTTTGTCTCCGCGGAACCCTATTTTTGTCTAAAATCAAAGTAGCCTAAGTTACTCCTTATAACATCAGTTATCTGCCAGTGAAAGTCCCATGAAAATCGGTTCAGCCGTTTCGGAGATTAGCCGGAACAAACAGACAGACAGACAAAAATTTTAAAAATAGATGTTTTTGTATAGGTACCTTATATACTTTCATATGCATTAGATAAAAAGCTGTTATTTTGACATTACAAACGGACACTTCAATTTTATTTATTTGTATAGATAGAGAAACTAGAAAAAGAATAAAATTTCTTTATTAGCTCAAACAATATAAAACCTCAAGCTTAAGATACATAATTATGTCAATGTCAATGTTAAAAAGGTATTCTTGATTTCGTACAATCAACATGGACCGCAACCAGCAGCTTAGCTAGGTAACAAAAAAACCTGTATTAAAGCTACTAGTTCCTTCCCAACGTAAAACATTATATCACTTGAAAGATTAATAAAAATATCACGGAAGTTATGTATAAAAGCTAAAATCAGCAAGTAACACTATTATAACTACTTTTTAGTTTATAATAATTTTCTAATGCTAATATTAGAAATTTATAGTTTTAAAACATTAACCATTGTTTGGAGACTCGGTGTTCAGCCACAATGCTTTTATTGTTATAATAATAATAATATTCTATCACATACACACAGCACCGTCTAGCCCATACTAAGCAGAGCTTTTACTATGGGTACTAGACAATGGATAAACATACATATTATATACTTTTTCTTTTTTTTGTAAATACATACATATCATACATATAAACCTCCAGACCAAGACAAACATCCATGTTCATGCACACAAATGTTTGACTTGTGCGGGAATCGAACCCGCGACCTCAGGCATGGCAATCTGTTACAATAACCACTACACCATTGATGCCATGTCTAAACATGAAAGGTTACATCATTCATCAAGGTACAACAATATTTAATTATTATATATGTTAATATGTATTGTCTATTGCCTGTAAGCAAGTTATTATTATTTTTATATAAAATGTACTTAGATGCTCTTCATAAGTTGAAGTACTTATACAAGATTCATGTGCTAAGGGTTTGCAACCCGCATGAGATAAAAATTAGTATAATCCACATCTCTGGGACTTCTTCAATCTGTTGTTTCAATATTTGTAGTTCCCGTGACATGGGATTTCCTAGTGCAGGACTTTGTGGGATTTAACACAACCGAATGAAATTGATAATTACTGTGGGTTATGGAGTTGTTTAGTGCATAAACATAATATATAAGTAAATCAAATACCTAATAAAATGTGATGACTGAAATTGCTAGTAGCAATTAAGTTACCCAATGATAAATATATAATAAATTGTATTTACTTATCTATGATTGATACATAACACTACATAGCTTTCTTTATGTAATCATAACTTTTTTTTGCTTTAATATATAGATATAATACTAAATCTATAATATTGTTTTGGTAATTGGTGAGACGGACAGTGTTCAGTGTTAAATAAAGTATTGCATTGAAAATATAAGAAATTATATGGCAAGCAACACATGTCCAATCTGTTAATATTGTTATTATAATATTAAGAAATAAAATGACATAGCGACTCATCAATCATACTAAATATTATTAACGATACAGATCCTATTGGCAACATTTAAAACAAATGTTTATTTAATTATTATATAAAAGGAATATACTAATGTTATTTGTTACATTTATGAACATAAAAACTGTAATAGTGTATAAGTTATAATAGTAAAGTAAATAAGCTGATGGGAATATAACACCTGTACAGGTAAAACAATCGGTAATACTCGTAGTAAATAAGAGGTTATGACCGCAGTGATCAATACGAAGAGTTACATAACATGAACATCTCTGTGATGTTAGTCACTGTCAAATACATTACAACCGTTTATAATTATACTATATAATAGTAATTTATAATACGCTAAAACTTTGCAAAACAATACAAAATCAATATAAAATTAAAATAGAAGAATTTTTGAATTCCGAATCCCCTTACATATTTGACAGTCACAAGTGTTATGAAGAATTTTATGCCCAACTTACCAAAAATTATAAGCTCAAAACTCAAGTAAAACAAAACCAGTAAAGAAACACAAAACACAGTATTTTGCAGTATTAAAGCTTCTTTTACCTCAAAAATGTGGTTTACGTTGCTTGTAAATCTTATCACCACCCAAGACTGAAAAATTAGACCGTAGGCGACATCTGCCGGTGAATTGACCAATCGATTTTAACGTTTCATTTCATGCATAGTGAAATAATTAATAAAGGTATAAGCGTACAAGCATAAAAGTAATATTGTGCCCTCATTTAATAATTATATACAAATTATTACTGAATAGTAATGATATATACAATAATAAAAAAACCTATTATTTCTATAAATACATAGCATCGACCATTAAAAAGAAACGAAAAATAATGGTTGAGCCAATTAGTTTTTACATTACTAATAGCACTAGTAACTCTAGTAAGTAATAAAACAAACGAAATAACTAAAACAGCTTACATGATTAATTACATTCTTTAATACCTAATTATGTGGAACCTCGCGTTGCCCATTATTTTCTAGTTATTTTAATTATTTCCAACTAGGTACTTTTGAGTTCTAGACTGTCATGAATAAGAGATGTACATTAACATACCTATGTAGGTAGGTACCTACCTTATTAGGCTTACCTTATAAATTATTCTTAAATCATCATGCATCAATTTCAAATTGTTATATGGTCAGCACTCCGTCAGCTTTTAATTAGGACAGATGAATGAACTTTGTACTCGCATTTATACAGTCATGTAAAATAAAATATCTGAGTACTTGTAAGCACTTAGATATTAGCAGTCAGTATTAGAATCTTGTAACAAGCAGTAGGTAGGTACTAATCAATTCGTCATTTTACACCATCTGGACTTGTTATTCGCCAACCTGAACCTAACCTTACACCGACATAAATAGGACCCGCATACACTGCACACAGCAGTCAAAGAGGAATTAATTTCAATTAGGTAATGAAAAAATAATTTCGCTTTTAATATTAATCACAATGATCTGTGCAGGTTGTATTGTTGTAGGTACACAAGTGTGTGCGCTTTTTTCTTTATTTTTTTGTTACTTGGGGAATGCTTTGGCGCGTACCCCTCCACGAGGGCGGGCGGAAGGGTTATTTCGGACTCGCCGGGGTAAAAGAAAGATGGAATGAGAATAAAGTAACTCCCGGAATACCGACTAAACCTACCACGGTGTTCCTCGACAAACCACTATCGGTGGGGCCGTGCGAATCACTTTCACATGCAGTCGTGACCCCGCCGAGGTTACGGCCCGCCGTATGAAACGGCAGGCCACTACTCGAAAAGACCTACCCACTGGTCACCTCTAAATAATCCCTACTGTCCCCCCTAGAGGGGAGACGGCCACGACACAGAGGCGCGCGTGGGAACACGCACGCCCGCCGCCTCTCGGACCTGGTGCTGAACGGATGGCGGGCAGGCCCACAAAGCCCGCCACCCCCAGGTCAAACCTCAGGGTGGCTGGAGGTCGTCTCGCACCCTCCGGCGCCCGGCTCTGCGGTTGGGGAGAGGGTTTAAACGCTCCCTCTCCCGCTCCGCCGACAAGTGTGTGCGCTATCCTAACTAATCCTAACACACAAACAAACTCATTTTCGCTTTTATAATTATGTTTGTTAGCTTTTCACGCCTAAATCACTGAACCGATCATCCTGAAATTTTGCATATACGTTGTCAGGTGTACAGAAACGGACATAGGCTACCTTTCATCCTGAACAAAATTACTGTTCCCGAGGAAAACAACAATAACGTTCTTATGATAATAAATGTCGCCACGTGTCTGTCGAATCATGATTGAATTCTGTGCCTCCTGTGACAAGTGATACAAGTCAAAAATCAACACTTTACAGGAAAACAAAAACAAGATTTAAAAAAATCTAGTTCGTGTTCTAAGTGGGCTAGGATTAACTTTAGTACTTATTTTTGTAGATAAAAACATTCACTTTCACTATTCATTTACATTTTTGTGGTCAATATTATAGATTTAATGTAATTGTTTAAAAACCTATAAGCTGTACCTTTTTTATTTCTAATACATCCTCCTCTATAATGTGATAAATGATACAACTACAGTTAAATTATATTGCACTTATAAGTTGTCTTTGTGTAAGATGAAAAATTAAATGTGCAAATAAATATATATCACATTTATACCATTAAACACAAAAAATAGTGTGTGGAGCATTTATTTATAGAGGTTACAACTTGAAATATATCTATATTCACGATATTTTTGCAAAAATCCAGCCAGTTATATTACTTTGCACAAAATTATCTCCGAAACTATGGTAGATAGAAGAACATGAGTTAGATCAAAAAAACCCAAATTTTTCTCTGATCATTTCTATGTAAAAATCACAAAAAGGGTACAACTCGACTTATATCACTCATCACAAGAGGCACAGAATTATATTATTACAAGCAGAGTCAGACCCGAATTGATTGTCAAATTCTAAACGCGAGCGAAGCCGCGGACAAAAGCTAGTATAATATAATAGAAGTTGGCTCTTTATTCTTTTACTCTCAAGGTCTGATGGAAAGAAAAATTACACAAACAAATCTAAATTAGAAAATCCTTTGTCTGACTGACTTGCAATGACCGATCGTGGTTCGACGTTTGTTTATAATGATTCGTGTAGCCTAGAATGACAAGGATGACCTTGTTTAAAGGTATTATTGATTCTGTACCCACGATGCTCATACTCATACTGCATAACAACGTTCTCATGCATACCAGCGAGAATAATCAAATTACTGTGTATCGTATTCGTATTGGTGTAGGACTAATACGTACCATACCTATAAACATTTATCTAACTTATCCGAATATTCGTCAGAATTTCGAATATTCCGATTATTTTAATTTGAAAATTGCTAATTAAATTATATAAAATAGTTTCCCTAGTCATTAAAATAACTAGCTGAAAGAAAAGTAATGGAGGCATATTAATAAAACTCGTCACTGTATGACGTATGTACTTAATTAATTTTAATTTAATCTGCAATACTTAGTCCACCACCACCACTATCGCTTGTCTCGTTATCTTCGTCAGATTGTCTACTATCCCTTTCATCGCCATCTTCATAAGATGAATGTGACTGAGCTTGAATCGATTTTGTTGTAGCCTTACTTTTCTTATTTGCATCTTCCTCATTAGACATTTTGTAATCCAAATCGTTTGTAACATTTTCATTCTCATCTGTGCCTTCATCATTAATAGATAAATTTAACGCAGTTTCATCTGCTTTTTGTCTTGTCTTGTTATTCTCACTTACATTTTCATCTCTATCAGATGACTCTAAATTGATTGAACCCGAACTATTTTTGAACAATTTATTTGCGCCCTTCATATCTTCTTCTCCTATATCCATACCATCATTAGATAAATTTAACAAAGTTTCATCGGTCTTTTTTGTGGCTCTGCGTTTCTTATTAGATTTTTTAGATGGATATGCCAATATTTTATCAGAATTATTTCTGAATGATGTATCTGTAGCCTTCATATTCTCATTTGTATCTTCATCATTGTCAGATACATCTATTGACATTTCATCAGGTTCTTCTGCAGCCTTGTAGTTCTCATTCAAATACAAATCGCGATCAGATGAATGTAGCAATTTTTTAATCGATTTACTTTTAAACGATTTTTTTGTTGTTTTCCTATCCTCAGTTGTATCTTCATCATTATAAGACAAATTTAATGAAGTTTCATCTAGATTTTCTGTGGTCTTTTGTTTCTCATTTGATTTTTCTTTTGTTTTTTTGTTTCGTTTTGTTTTGTTTTCTTTTTCACTCTTTTGTTTTTCATTTTTTGTTTTTCTTTTGTTTGCATCTTTATCCGATGAATGTAGTAAATTTTCATCCGATTCAGTTCTAGACGAATTGTTTATAGCCTTCATATTTTCACTTATATCTTCATAATTATCAGATAAATCTAATAACATTTCGTCATGTTTTGCTCTGACTTTATGATTATCATTTAAAATTGCATCTTCATCATTTGTAACCTCAATTTTTTCACTTTTATCCACATCTGATGAATGGAAAGTTTGAGAGGATTTCTTTTTAGGTTTGTTTTTATTTAAATTCAATCTATCTTTAGCCTTTTTCTTTTTACTTATTATATTAATTGTGTTATTGACTTCTGTCGCCCTTGGTAACATAGCATTATCACTATCGACGTATGGTTCTTCTGAATTCAAAAGTTTATATAAGTCTAAGTCGTCAAGAAGACTTGTAATATCATCATTCAATTTTATATCTTCATCGACCCTTAAGTTTTGATTTGTGTCTTTATGTTTTTTAGTATCAATTTTCTTAACACCTCCATCGTCGGATTGAATGTCCTCATTGGAGTTTTTAGAAGGAGCAGGTGATTTAGCTTTTATTTTACTTTTAGCCTTTTTAGTAGTTTTGTTATCATCACATTCACTAGATTTTTCTTTACTAGGGGGTGCTGGATAATCGAGCTCCTCATTGCTTTTAAACATAGTTGACACGAAGTCTTTAAAAAGATGTTCGTCTTTCAATAACCTCAAACTGCCTGAACTTGTAGTGGCAGGAAGATAACTAGTAATTTTGTTAGGAGGTGTAACTGGCGTGATGGAAAAGTGTTTTCTTGTAGTATCTGAATAATGTAGTGCGAATGTCGATTTAGGCCTGTACATTGTTGACAATCTAACAATTCGTTGCACTGGCTTAAAGGAAAAGGAAATACAATTTATAGACATTATTTTGCATCAGAAATCATAATATGATATTAATATAAATGGGATAAAATTTTAGACAATTCACCTGACGCATAATGCTATCTAACCAAGTTGTATAGTAGCCAATTTTAGTAAAAACAGTAGGAGCATCCGGTGTGCCGCAGACTGGAGGGCCGAAACTAATCACGCCTAATAGTAAACCACCAGAAATGCCTGGACCGCCAACATCGTGCTGTAAAGAATAATTAAATGTTTGGACCGTGTTCGAAAACTAAAAACTACACTAAAAGGAAATAATAAATAAATATTATCGTTTTACTCTTTACGCAGATAAGGATGGAATCTAACCACTGTGTCGTTGCTAAGTAATTGGAATATATTTGGTGTTTGTTTGGCACCGACGCTTAGTAGCTTCAGTTAGTAGCTTAGCATTCGTGGCCAGACCTTTGCGAACGGAGGTGGTTGTGTGAATCAAAAATGAAGTCCATAGTGTTAGCTCTTGTCAGTTTACTGGCAATTTCATCAATAAATTGTAAAGTGTTCTTTGAGGAAACGTTTCCCAATGACGCCTGGGAATCAGAATGGATTTACAGTGAGCATCCCGGCAAGGAATTTGGCAAATTCAAATTGACTGCTGGAAAGTTCTATAACGACCCGGAGACAGATAAAGGTTTGCAGACGTCCGAAGACGCCAGATTCTACGCCTTGTCGCGCAAGTTCGAGCCGTTCAACAACGAAGGCACGCCCCTTGTGGTTCAATTCTCTGTGAAACATGAACAAGACATCGACTGTGGAGGCGGTTACCTCAAGGTCTTCGACTGCAAGTTGGACCAGAAGGATATGCACGGCGAGAGCCCCTATGAGATCATGTTCGGTCCGGACATTTGCGACCCCGGCACCAAGAAGGTGCACGTGATCTTCAGCTACAAGGGCAAGAACCACTTGATCAAGAAGGACATCCGCTGCAAGGATGACGTGTACACCCACTTGTATACCCTGATCGTCAAGCCTGACAACACCTACGAAGTGCTCATCGACAATGAGAAGGTCGAATCTGGTGACCTAGAGGCTGACTGGGACTTCCTGCCCCCTAAGAAGATCAAGGACCCTGAAGCGAAGAAACCCGAAGACTGGGACGACAGGGCCACCATCCCCGACCCAGAGGACAAGAAACCCGAAGACTGGGACAAACCTGAGCACATTCCCGACCCTGATGCCACCAAGCCTGAGGACTGGGATGATGAGATGGACGGTGAATGGGAGCCTCCCATGATCGGCAACCCTGACTACAAGGGAATTTGGGCACCTAAGCAGATTGATAACCCCGCATACAAGGGTCCATGGGTGCACCCAGAGATTGACAACCCAGAGTACACCTCTGATGCCAACCTGTACAAACGCGAGGAGCTGTGCGTAGTAGGCTTGGACTTATGGCAGGTCAAATCTGGCACCATCTTCGACAACTTCTACTTCGGTAACGACCTCGAGGAGGCCAAGGAGCGTGGAGAAGCCCTCAAGAAGAGGTTAGAAGGAGAAAAGAAGATGAAGAGTCAGCAGGATGAGGAGGATAGGGAGAGGGAGAAGGCAGAGAAGCCTGATGATGAGGAAGATGATGAAGATCTGGATGATGACGCTGGTGAAGCCGCGCCTGTTGAGGACCACGATGAGCTGTAAACTGTGTCCATGAGTGCGTAAAGACAATATGTGTGTAAATTCCGTACATACGTGAGCGGGGAGTGAGTGCGCGGGGAGGAGGGCGCATCAGACATGTTCCAAAAACTTAGCAGAACATTAAGTTCGTTATAGTGTGCAAATTGTGTGTTAAGTTCCAGTCTTCTTTATCTATAATTATGTATGATAAATACATGGTGTAAGATTTTATTCACAATGATATATAATTTGAGTAGTTTCAGCGAATGGCGACTCGAAATATTCCAGGTTGGGGTGGTTGTCGTATATGTTTTAGTCCCGACATCTGTTTCTGTATAAAGGTGTAAGTCACGCTCGTGTTTATTGTATTAATGTTAATACGGCACTGTGTGTCGTCGAGTGCAGGGGTTTATTGTACAGTATTAGTTGCTGTAGCCTAAATTTTTGTAAGAAATTGACTAATGTTGTAGAATAAATCTGCGAATTAAAGTTTCTCATTTATGTTGTGAAACGAGTCTGAGTCTGATTAAATTAGCGAATACTAAAAACATTCCATTTATTAGTGTTTTTAAAGTCAGCACCTATAATTTTTTTATTTAAAGGTTATTATTTTATAATTTTCAGTGAAGTTTATAATAACAATAATAATGTCCTCCAGACCGAAATTCGATCACGGCGGCCAATCTTGACAGAGACTGGCCATCTGTACAGGAGCTATTATAGTGCACAAGCATGTGCGCAAACACAAGTGCATTCTCTGTTCCCCAACTCTCATGATCCGAGGGACGGTAATCTTATATCTGTCACGGCCGGAGAGAGATCAGGCGCAGGACTAACGGCTTTACGTACTTTTCAAGATTGAGATTGAGATTTCTTAATTAACAGAAAAACCCAATAGCATTTTGTTGGCCTGACCCGGGATTCGGACCCGAGACCTCATGCACAACAGTTGCATTCACTACCGCTGCGTCACAGAGGCAGTTACGTTTACGAAGGTTACAACTCAAGCGAGTGCCTGAGTTGTAACCTGACCTAACCTGTAACCCAGTGGTACTCATAAACTAACTAATGGTGGTGTCGTGCACTACTCTTACCTATTCGTTAGTTTATCGAAGATACATCAAGAAACTCTTTATATGAGTAATAAAGAGTTTCCTGGTCTGTCCTTCGCTAACTAAAAAGCAATTAAGTCATATGAGTCCTTATATTAATCGCTCTTTAGTTCGCTGACGGCTGTGATATATCTTAGAAGTCCGGGCCAAATATCGATCAGATTTATACAGGGTGTGGCGTAAATAATGAATAAACCTGAACTGTCGACTGGCCAGATTATCATCTATTATTTACCCCACTTATATCACACCGCACTACCACACAGTGTAGTACATTTTTTTCGATACAGGGGCCCAAAAATGCATAATTCCTTAGAAAACATGTTAAAATTTGAGAATAAGTATTTTTTGCGAAGTTGTCTTAGATTTTAACAAAAAACTTACTACTGGCCTGATGATACAGGTATTCAGGAGTGACAAAAAAACAGAACGAGAAAATGTCGCCAATTGTAGAAATGGCAGCTGATTTTGTATGAGTAAGTACGATTTTTATTTAAAATATCAAAAATATCAATAATTTGGTCATCCATGGGCATATGGTTATATAAGTGGGGTAAATGATAGATGATAATCTGGCCAGTCGACATTTTCAGGGTTATCCATTATTTAACGCCACAGCCTGTATATGACCACTTCGATGCTATGCCGAATCTAATCTAAAAATAATTTCTTAATTTTTTTTATTTTTTTTATTTTCCTCGTCAAAATGACCACACTCCACCTGATGGTAAGCAGTCGTGTGGTCTAAGAGCAGTGGCCTCCACACCGCCCTCATAGCAGCCGAGGTGATGTTGAGGTCTCTACTTTGACTGCCTGAGAAGATGCTTTTTCACGCCCCGCTTGAAGGACCCAAGATCGAAGGAAGAAGGAAACACGTACCTTGGCAGAGAATTCCATGCCTTGGTCGTTCGGCAGAGGTATGAGGACACAAACTTGTTGATACGCGCTCTAGTCGACTCCACTGTGTAAGGATGGCATCTGAGCCCAGCACGCGTTGTTCTGGATAGGAAAGGAGAGGGCGGGATAAGGTGGAATAACTCTTCAGAGAACTCCCCGTGGTATATTCTGTAGAAACATGCCAATGGGGCAATGTCCCTACGGAGTTGCAGAGGTTCCAGTGAACTCGTGACCTCTGGATCTCCGATGACACGGACAGCCCGCCGCTGTAACCTGTCGAGAGCGTCCAGCAAGTACTGCGCGGAGCCATCCCAAAGATGAGAACAGTACCCCACGCAAGGGCGCACTTGTGCCTTATACAATAGGCACAGCTGCTCAGGTGCGAAGAGCCGCCTCACCCTGTTCAGAACTCCGAGTTTTCGCGAAGCTTGCTTAATGACGCTCTCGATGTAGGTTTTTGGATTGAGGGAGTGGCAAAGATCCATACCTAAGATGGAGAGGCTGTCACGTATCACCAGTGGAGTGTTCTTCAGAGAAGGGAGGGGAAGAAACGGAGACTTTTTTGTTGAGAACGCGAAGAATCTCCTAAATCGGCTCATTAACAAAGAAGTTACGCCCAAACATATGTACATAAAAAATAGACAGACTAATAAAGAAGCAACTTTATAAGAAATGTAATTTTGCTTAATGATAAAATGTAGTTTTTGTTATGTGCTGATACTTACCAGCACAAAGTGTGGACAAGTGCCGAATAACTGCAATGCATGGGCGTTCGCTATGGCTCTCTAAGAGGGACTTGAACTTGCCTGCTATGGCAAATAACCTATGGATGTATTTTACCTCTGACTACTATAGAAAAATTTACGGTACATACAGTCAAGTCAAGTAACCTAATAGGCTCTTTCAGATTTAAAAATGTTTTGTCATACATACTGTAATTATCTACTTTTTAATAATTGAGTATGGTACCTAATTATGTTCGCTTACTACCGTGGTGCATCTGTCATCGGTAATCATTGGTCTGACGTCTCCATTTTTATATATTATAATATTAAGTTTAAATATCTTCAGGCTTTGCAAGGCTCATTAAAATACTTACATTGCACGCACCAGTCCCTTTGGTAAAAAAACCAGCACAAAAATTCTTATATGTTACGTACTCTCTGAAAATGATAAAGATGCTATCATTTTTTATTGTCATTTTTACGAAATAGTTACATAGATATTGATACTTGATTCCCAATGATTGAATTGTATTGAAATTCCAGTCGAAAAGGCTACTTATAAAAAACGATCAAATAAATACATAATATAGTAAACTAAAAAATAAATATTTAAATACATACACACATCGATCAAACATACACATAATACACATAACTACTCTTTGTATTTGAATAATATATTTATTTTAAAAACAAGAATATAATTATGTAGGTACTTTAAAGGGAAATTTAAGCTTAAAGAAAAACGATAGTAGATTTACATAATCCTTACTTCCTTACTAATATTATAAATTCGAAAGTAACTCTTTCTGTCAGTCTGTCTGTCTGTTACCGTTTCACGGCTAAACCACTCAACCGATTAAGATGAAATTTGGTACAGATATAGTTTAAAACCTGGAGAAGGACATAGGCTACTTTTTATTGATGCAGGTACCACGCGGGCGGAGCCGCGCACAAAAGCTGGTGATTAAATATAATTCTAAGACCGCAAACGAAGGAGGTCAGAAAAGGTAGATATACTCCATTACTAAAAGTTAAAATAAACATTTAAATAGTAGGACTTACTTGGAATAGACTTCTTGACACTCGTGCAATGGGTAGAAGTCCAACTCAGCATATGACAATCGATTGCGAAATGGACCATACACAATGTTGGAAGGCTGTAACATAATTCACATCAAATACCAACATTAAACAATATTTAAGAGCCAACGTGCTTATTTTATGTAATCAGCTCACAACTATAAATGTATTTACTTACGTCCCTAGCGCCCCAACCAAGTATAATAATACCATCTGTGTTGCTGGGCAGAGGTGCCGGATGTCGGTCAAAATATATCTTCTTAACATGAGTTATTTTCTTAGAGAATACAATATTCATGCCCAACCTCAAGACCGCAAGATTATTTTTTAAGTTGGCTGGCTGGTAGTCAGGGTGAAAATAGATATCAAGAACAGGAATACTTTCACCGCCAGCTTCGTAGTAGTCACAACCAACTTGGACCGAAAGAAATGCTGGGTTCTCACGGAAGAAACGGTTATTCCAAGCTCTAAAAATAATAAAAGTTAATAACAGTTTGTTGGTACTTTAGAAATGTATAATAAGCAACACATCATACAATTGCAAACAAGATGCTGCGGTGAGAACTAAATCTTTTCTGATGATAGAGCCGGCACACTGGAATTTTTCGAAAAACTGAATCGTTGCCATGAATGGAAAGAAATTAACTCGCGTTCTGTGTCCAGAGAAGATGCGACGTCCACTTAGCTCTACGGGCGCTAAAAAAATAAAAACACGTAATTTGGTCCCTATTTTCTTTAGAATTAATCAATGAAGTAGTTCGTTTTATGTTTACCAAATATGAATTTAAACTTACTCCAAATTTCAGTATCGGTTAAATCACTTTCATTAGAATTATTTGCATTATTAATTTTATTCGTAAAGTTGCTTAAAATATTGTCATTATTATTTAAAAGTTTTAAAATCGCTGAATTTATACTCAAATTGCCAAAATTCTTGTTCAATCCATGAATTTCCTTTAGGCGTCTAAGCTTTGTAATAAATGTTTCTATATGATTAGTTACATATATGTCATTGACTTCGTTACTTTTATCGCCTTCATTCAAAGCCTCGTTTATTTGCGTTATCAAATGATTTGTATTGTTATCGATATTATTAACACGAGTAACTCTTGCCATTTCCTTCAGATTGTCGCAGTTTTTCAGTGTCATTGAAACAAAGAAATTATGAATGATTGAAAAGTCTTTCAATCTGGGCTTGTGCTTTACGTCTCTGATTCTTAAATGAACAAATAACTTGTTAGCTGTGTCTCGTATTATCGCCTCTGTGATTGCGACATCGTTTTCTTCTACTTCCGGTAGTGGAACAAGAGTCAAGATATGTCCGAAAGCGTTAAATAATGAGAAGTACAAGATATTATATTTGAATGAAAACATTTATAAATATTTGTGTCTTGTTAATATAAAGTGATGACTTAATTACAATATAATAATATCACAGATTGAGATTTTTTATCGCAAAGTGTGCGATGAAGCTGCCTAATATGTTAAAACCTTAACAGATTTTGTTTTATTTCTCCTTTTTATAGAAGTTATTTATAACTCGTGGAAACACCTTACGAAATAATAAATTAAATTTGCCGATAAGGAGTAATAAAATGTAAGATTTCACAATTCTAGAACATTCTATTTGAATACCTAGTTACCTATACTGAAATATAAATTGTTGCGAAATCATACATTTTACATCGTTGAGAAATGATTACCATTTCTCAACATATGTCACAATTGTTATTTCGGTACCCAACGCACTTGTAACTCCTCTGGTGTTGCGGGTGTCCATGGGTGGCGGCAATCGCTTACTATCAGGCGATCCGTCTGCTCGTTTGCCCCCTAATCCATAAAAAAAAAGACCCATGACTGAAAGAGTTTGTGGCAGGGATATGTATTACATAAACTGTCATTGCCTAGGGTCAAAGCAGTTCAAGTAATTTAAACTAATGCATGATACCGAATATTCATGTCTGGCAATAGATTACGTAACTACTATAAGAGGAAATGTGGACAGCGTTTTGTCCATAATGATAATAATAATAATAATTTATTTCATAAAAAGCAGAAGTACATGATTAAACAAGTTTACATTTTCAATTTTATACATAATCTCAGATATCTTTATGGCATCTGTGCCTGAACTAGATAAATTATTATTTGTATTTCATACAATAGCGCTCTCTCTGGAAATGATACATTTAAGACAAAATAGAACAATAATAACATGATTCAAAATAAAAAATAATAATATTAATAAATCATAATAAGAATAAAAATACAAAAGAAAAAATTTGATATAAAATACCTACAATATAAAATGTAAAAATAGCCTCCTGTGTGTGGAGTGAGGATATGAGTGATAATGATAATAATAAGGATATTACTGCAGAATTAAAGTTGTAATCTGTATCTATCTCTGCCATATTCCTATTGGCATGTTCCTAGGAACCATCACACATATTATTTCTCTATTCTACTGCTGTTTACAGACATATTATAACGAACAAGTATAACGAATCTAAAGAAAATTTAGAGAGTAGTAGAGCCTCGCTGATTTCAGCATGAATGGGCCGGCTCGACCAGGGAAGGACTACCCTCTCACAGAATATCGACGTGAAATACCAGTATTCCTACTGTTGTGTTTCGTTCGGTGAGTGAGAGTGCCGGAGGCCCAATCACCTCCTTTCTCCCATTCCGCTCCTTCTCCTTCTCATTTCCTTTCCTAAAGGATCGGCGACGCGCAAGTGATGCCTCTGGTGTCGCAGGCGTCTATAGTTGTATAAAAAAAATCAACGGGTTGCACTCCGGGAGTGCCGGCAGAAGTGAAAACTTGAATATTAACGTTGTGCATTTTTGATATTTTGGAATGGTTAGGGAATAATGATCTTTATAATATTAGTATATGAAGAGAGAAGCGATAGCTCAGTGGGGAGACCAACAGACTGCAATGGTCTCGGGTTCTACCCACGTCGCGCACCTCTGACTTTTGGAAGTTATATGACTTTTCGAAATTATGTGCGTACTGATTGACAATTATTGCCTGCTCCGTGCCTCGGAAAGCACGTTCAGCCGTTGGTCCCGGCTGCCATGAACATCTATGGTAGTCGTTATTGGGAGAGTGTCGACACAAAAGATCCCACTGGGTCGAAGTGTCGCCGGTCTGCACTGACTGGCCCCCACATAAGATAAGATAGTATATGAATCTATACTTCTATAAGTAATAGAAGTATATAGTCACTTACACATAATACAACTTATGGGTTTAAACTAATCAATAACTAATCGGTGAATACAGCATGCATTTCAATGTTTATAGAATTACTAGCTTTTGCCCGCGGCTTCGCTCGCGTTAATTTAGAATTTGACAATCAATTCGGGTCGTACTCTGCTTGTAATAATATAAATCAATCATAATTCTAAAGACACGTGGCGCCATCTATTATCATAAAAACGTTATTATTGTTTTCCTCAGAAACAGTAATTTTTTTCAGGATGAAAGGTAGCCTATGTCCGTTTGTGTATACCTGACAACGTATAAACAAAATTTCAAAATGGTCGGTTCAGTGATTTAGGCGTGAAAATGTAACAAACAAACAAACTCATTTTCGCTTTTATAATATTAGAAGAAGAAGATAAGAAGTTAGGATTAGGATTAAGATTAGGATAGGATTAGGATTAGGATAGTATGTATACATCTTATTGGTTATATGCAAATGAAAAATTGTTTATTTCAGCGTTTAACAAATTAAAGAAACATAAAAATATAAAACACGTTACAAAATTAAGTAGGTAACATGCCAAGCGCTGGCAGAATCAATATAAGCGGCGGTAGCCCAACGGATAAGGCATTGGACTTGCGACCGAGAGGTCGTGGGTTCGAATTCCATCCATTGCACTACAGACGTGAACCCACTCCTAACACAAGTAAGACTGCGCCGAGCGAAATGTGTCAAAACAGGTGGTCACAGTTAATCTAATAAAATCAACACTTTTTGTTTAATACAAATATAAAATATACATTTACCATAACAATGAATATGTTTACAATTACTCCGTGTAAAAAACCTAAAACAAATAATATTTTCGTCTACAAAATTACGTAAATTTGCACAAAAAATGCAAAAACGTAAGCTCGTATTAAGTGATTTTCAGATATAACAGTAGAAATCTATCCTATTTTACACCTTAAACGAAACATAAATAGTTATGTTACAATTTGTCAAATATATATTATAATATTTATCAAAAAAGCACTTCAAATCCTCCATACAATTTTACTATGGCGGCCGTACGCCGATTTGAATATGCACCGTACGAGCTGTCATTATCTATCTTAGGCCCTTCGTACACAAGCCTACGCAAATCTTCGATACCCGACGATTTTGGTCTCTAAGCGACTTCCGCAATACAAATTCATAGAGGTTCGTACACAGGTACAAATGTCGGCGACGCGTGCCTGTGTACGAACCTCTATGAATTTGTATTGCGGTAGTCGCTTAGAGACCAAAATCGTCGGGTATCGAAGATTTGCGTAGGCTTGTGTACGAAGGGCCTTACGCTCGGCGCAGTCTTAAGAAGAATACTAGTAATTTAAAACCTAAATTTCTAGTAAACTTTATAAAAAAAAATAAAAAAAAACTGTGGTTTTCAGATTTGGAAAGCCTGTGTCGTGAAGGTCCAGTACAGTACCATAATAGAACATTTTTTTTGTATTTACTGTAACGATGTTAGTCTTTAAAAGGTTGGTGCTTTTTCACAAATGAAGTCTATAAAACTGTCACATTCAGCCCGGTTATAGTACCCCGGCAAATAGAATACTCCGCATGGGGCATCTGCTGGTTTATAACCAGTCAGCCAGGCATCGTACAATGTTTCCACACGTTGCCCTGAAATAACAAAAAGTACGTAGTTACTATTTTATTAGAAATAGTTGCAGCACCTTAAAGTTATGATTTGTGAACAAAATTTTATTGTAAACTTGGCGATTAAAAAGAGTGGCCATGAGTTTCTTGCCCGTTCTTCTCATGAGCCCTACACCCTTGCTTTGCTGAACGTGGCAGTAAATGTAAATCACAGAAAAAATTTAGCGTAACTTTGACATTCATAAGTGTTATTTTTTAAAAGTCGAGATATTTTTTCTCGTGTGGAAATATAATTAATGAATGCATTATTTATTAAACACATCATTTAAATGTAGAAACCATAAAACCTTCTTTTTTTTATATAAAAACGAGGTAAATGATAAACGACCCTCATTCTTGTTTCTGCATGAACGCTGGTGTAATCAATTTCTCTAAAATTGTACATTTGAAACCTGACCAAGCGTTTTAAGGATAAAATAATTTATTCCATATAATAATGTGAAGTATTTAAATTGCAATTAGTTATAAATAATGTTATAAACATTGTTAATGAGAGAGCATCCTTAATCCTAACTAATATTATAAATGCGAAAATGAGTTTGTTTGTTTGTTTGTTACGTTTTCACGCCTAACTACTCAACCGATCAACATGAAATATTGCATACACGTTGTCAGGGGTTCAGAATAGGACATAGGGTACCTTTCATCCAGAAAAAATAACCTAACCTAACCTAACCTACATTTACGCGAGCGAAGCCGCGGGTGAAAACTAGTATTAACATTAAATGCGAATGTAAGTTTGTTTGTTACGCTTTCACGCCATAACTACTCTACCGATCATCATGAAATTTCGTACACACGTTGTAAAGGAAACAAAAAAGGACATGGAGTACCTTATATCCAGAAAAAGAATACTGCTCTCGAATTGGTAATAACTAGTCTAAAATAAATGAAATAACTGACTCACAGTGAACACTAAACCAGTCCCCTTTGCTTGAGTAATCCCGAAGTCCTGTCCACATGTAAGATTTCCGACCATATATGTTCTTGATGCTCTCTGCCTTGACTGTATCAGTAATAACGGCTAAATGACCGCCTTCACTCACACATGTCATTTGAGCGTCAATCCACGTAGTCAATTCTGTATGCAGCTTATAACAAAGCTTGGTTCCCAAGTCGAATTTGTATCCTGCAATAGCGATGGGTGATTAATCAGAGGCCTATGCATAAAAAAATGATCCTAAATAACTACAGAATAGAAATTAGTCTTCTTTGAGCTAATAGTACATTTTTTAAAAGGACAACTGTTGTTGTAATTCCTGTGTCGCGGGGGACTTTACAAACATACAAACACCGGACACAAAGCACACCCAGACTCAAAACAACCATTTGTGGATCACACAAATTTTCCGTCTGGGATTTTTTGTGTGTCTCGTTTGGAATTCGAACTCACAGCACTCAGCGAGGCGATCACTTAAACCACTACGCCATCAGTGCAGTCAATTATTGCTGGATTTCCTCACCTGGACTACAATTAGACATGTTCAAGCTAGGGATACTTGTGTTATAGCAGATGTAAGGCAGCCGTGTCTCACACGAAACAGCATGAATTTTATCTGACGTCATTGCCAGGCAATCACCGGCAGCCATCGACTGATGAATATCCTTCCATAAAAACACATTCATGTTTTCCAGTGGAATACCTGCAAATAATAATATGAGTAAGCATTCAAGAGTTAAGTCGTAGTAGTTTTTTTTTAGAATAAAGTACGATGGAATTGTCACTGTCATGTCATGCTGAAAAGCAACCGAAACGTCGGGGAAAGTCTAAACATAAATATAAATAGTATAATAGTATAGTAATAGTATAAATAGTTTTAATAGTTTCAATAATTTAATTAGCTTAAAAATGAGTAAAGTTTAATAGTAATAGTAGTGTAACAGTTTTTCAACATTTTGTAATAAACTGTCAAATAAACAACGCGATAAAATCCGTATATAGTAGTTTAATTTCAAAGAAAATTAAATATAAACATACATAGATTCACGCCTGTTTCCCAGAGGGGTAGGCAGAGACTACGGATTTCCATTTGCAACGATCCTGCCACACTTCTCTGGCTTCATTCATTTTCATCACATTTCTCATACACGCTCGCCGGTTTAAGGAGCTCTTAACCTGGCCTTTGTCCAGAACGTCTTCGATCTGATCGAGAAACGTTCGTCTAGGTCTTCCTCTTGCGACTGTTCCATTCACACTAGCCACTGTCTATTCACTATCATTATTTTGTACTAAAAGCCATTATCTATACTAATATTATAAAGCTGAAGAGTTTGTTTCTTTGTTTGAACGCGCTAATCTTAGGAACTACTGGTCCGAATTAAAAAAATATTTTTGTGTTGGATAGCTCATTAATCGAGGAAGGCTATAGGCTAATATAACATCACGCTACGACCCACGGGGGAGGCGCAGTAACATAAACGCGAGTGAAACCTCGGGCACATCTAGTTACAAATAAAAATGTTTTTATGCCGGTATTGCCTAATAAGTACCTACTAACCTTCAAGTGAAATAAATCGTCCAGGCTGATGAAAATAATCCTTCTTCGTGCCGATGTAATATGTTTTGGTACCAATCAAAGACTTCATTAGATCCAACCTGTTTTGGTTTATGGGTGACGCTAAGATGGTACCTGCAATAAATAAAAATTATAAGCACAATCACATCAAGCAACAACGATAGTCTTTTAAGACCGTTGGACTACCACGCAGAGCTCCCACGTTCGATCAAAAGGCCATACAACATAAGTTATATATGCGTAGTAAATAGTTTATTATCGGATATAGTATGACGTCTTCATGCTTTACAAGGCAAGGCAGAATGTATAATACTTTAGTATAATTATAATCAAATTATTCTTTACAAAAGACAACTTATGACTTGATAATCTAACAAATTTCAAACAATGGACACAATGAACAATCAGGTTTGAAATAACTGTTTGTGGATTCCATAATTTTTTGTTTTATATGAGGATCGAACTCAATAGCTCAGTGGGGAGACCAGACTGCAATGCAGAGGGTCTCGGGTTCGAACCCACGTCGCACACCTCTGACTTTCGGAAGTTATATGATTTTTCGAAATTATATGCGTATTGATTAACAGTAATTATCGCCTGCTCCGTGCCTCGGAGAGCTCGTTAAGCCCTCGGTCCCGGTTGCCATGAACATCTATGGCAGTCGTTATTGGGAAGTCAGTACCCTCTAATATCCTGACACTGGTCTAGCCTTAGGGTATCGTTAGCCTTCGGGGTGCAGAGTTCAGATGGCAGTCGCTCCGTGTAAAAACTGATATCCGGTTAGACTAGAAAGCCGACCCCAAGTGACTTGGGAATAATAAAGGTTAGGGAGAAGATGAGGATCGAACTCACAATACTCGGGGCAATGCCGAGACGACCACTTAAAGCACAGCTAGGTACGCTATCCGTGCAGTCACAAGCTGAACTAAATGTGACAATCCTATTCTTAACTTCCTAACTTAATATTATAAAAGTTTGTTTATTTGATTGTTAGTTACCTGTTCACGCCTAAACCACTGAACCGGTCATTCTGAAATTTTGCATATACATTGTCAGGTGTAGAGAAACGGACATAAGTTACCTTTCATCCCGAAAAAAATTACTGTGCCCGAGGAAAATAATAATAACGTTCTTATGATAATAGATGGCGTCACGTGTTTTTTTTTATATTTTGCTCGTCAAAATGACCACACTCCACCTGATGGTAAGCAGTCGTATGGTCTAAGAGCAGTGGCCTCCACACCGCCCCCACAGCAGCCGAGGCGATGTTGAGGTCTCTACTTTGACGGCTTGAGAAGATGCTTTTTCACGCCCCGCTTAAAGGACCCAGGATTGAACGAAGAAGGAAACACGTGCCTTGGCAGAGAATTCCATGCCTTGGTCGTTCGGCAGAATCGACTCTACCGTGTAAGGATGGCATCTGAGCCCAGCACGCGTTGTTCTGGATAGGAAAGGGGAGGGCGGCGGCACTCCCCGTGGTATATTCTGTAGAAACATGCCAATGAGGCAATGTCCCTACGGAGTTGCAGAGGTTTCAGTGAACTCGTGACCTCTGAATCTCCGATGATACGGACAGCCCGCCGGTGTAACCGGTCGAGAGCTTCCAGCAAGTACTGCGCGGAGCCATCCCAAAGATGAGAACAGTACTCCACGCAAGGGCGCACTTGTGCCTTATACAATAGGCACAGTTGCCCAGGCGTGAAGAACCGCCTCACCCTGTTCAGAACTCCGAGTTTTCGCGAAGCTTGCTTAATGACGCTCTCGATGTAGGTTTTCTGATTAAGGGAGCAGCAAAGATCCATACCTAAGATGGAGAGGCTGTCACGTATCACCAGTGGAGTGTTCTTCAGAGAAGGGAGGGGAAGGAACGGAGAGTTTTTTGTTGAAAACGCGCATGCCTGGGTCTTCTTGGCGTTGAACTCGACCAAGTTCTTGGCACCCCATTCATAGATGCGGTCCAAGGTCTGGTCAAGTTCAACGACAAGATTCTGCCTTTTCCCCTCAACCTCAGCCTGTTTGGCCCCAGGATGTCCGAGATATCGCCCATGCACGGTACTGTCGTCCGCATAACAATGTATGTTGCCGAGATTCAACATATCATTGATATGCAAAAGAAAGAGCGTAGGGGATAAGACAGACCCCTTAGGCACACCTGCATTGACCTGCATAAATTTGGAAGCGCGACCGTCGCAAAGGACCCGAATACGACGCTTCTGCAGGAAACTTGTAATCCAGGTGCACAGCTGAGGGGGCAAGCCATAGGCCGGAAGCTTGGAAAGAAGAGACCGGTGCCAGACTCTGTCGAAAGCTTTGGCTATGTCAAGGCTGATAGCCAAAGACTCGCCGTGCTTGTCCATAGCCTCACCCCAGAGGTGCGTGACGAATGCAACAAGATCACCCGTTGATCGTTTAGACCGAAAGCCGTATTGGCGATCATTGATCAACGATTGATCCTCCAGGTAACGGACAATTTGGGTGTTTATAATCCGCTCGAACACCTTGGAAAGCACCGAGGTGATAGCTATGGGTCGATAGTTGCTTGGCTCGGAACGGTCCCCCTTGTTGGAAATCGGTTGAATGTTCGCCTCCTTCCAAGCCTCAGGCACAATGCCTGCGGCGTAAGACGTCCGGTATAGTTCGTCCGGTTCGTTGCCTGATACATATATCAGGCATGGTGTAGTCGCAGTTGGCAATGTTAGGCGGCTGCGAGCCGCAATTATCGATTCGGGAGTTGGCCGAAGAGAGATTTGCAAGCAGATCTGCTTTCTCCTGCAGCCGATGAGCCAGTGATCCATTCGGATATCTCAGAGGGGGCAGCAAGGTCTGGCAGAAGTTGGACTGCACGGCTTTGGCCAGGCGCCAATAGCTACGACTGCCCGTAGGATGCACTATGAGTTCCTGGCCGAACCGTGCGACGCGCTGGGCATCCGCTCTTAAGTATGCCCTCTTGCAAACCTTTGTGGCTTGGTTGAACGCTGCCTTCAGGTGATCCACGTTAGGGTCGTAGAGAGTGCGAGCCCTGGTCCAAGCGCGGTACGCTGTCTGTTTGCGTTCAACAGCATCAGCGCATTCACGACCGAACCAGGGCCTTTTCCTGCCGCCGCTCGTGACATCACTGTATGGAATATAATATTCCATACCCAGGATGATTTCACCAGCGACAGCAGTAGCGCTCTCTGATGGATCCCTGTTCTCAAAGCAGCGTTGAGCCCAAAGGATGGATGTGTCTTTCGAATCATGATTAAATTATATTATTACGAGCAGAGTACAACCCGAATTGATTGTCAAATACTAAATTAACGCTAGCGGAGCCGCGGGCAAAAGCTAGTAATGAATAAATGTTACTTTGTATCTGGCATTGATATTTCGCCTCCGCCCATGTGCTGCCAGTCTTGTAAATAGTTATCCCATCAGGAATACGTCGGGATACGACATCTGTAACAAATAACTCGTATAACTTGTCCTGTGTTTAATACATAGTACAAACAAAAATGCATAATACATAAGTACATAATACATAAGTACATAATAGAAGGTTTAGGTGTTGTTAAGGTTTTGTACTATCGGTCTGGTCCCTAGTATATGTATCGACGTGAAATAGCAGCATTCCTACTGTTGTGTTTCGTTCGGTGAGTGAGAGTGCCGGAGGCTCAATCACCCCCTTTCCCCCATCCCGCTCCTTCTCATTCCCACTTCCTTTCCTAAAGCGTCGGCAACGTGCGAGTGATGCCTCTGTTGTTGCAGATGTCCATAGGCTACGGTGACCACTTACCATCAGGTGGGCCGTATGCTTGTTTGCCATCTTAATTGTAAAAACAAATTGTAAAAACAAACAAGTAAAAAAATGGGGCAGTCTTTGGGGACTGCCGATAGAAGTGAAAACTTTGATCCTTGATCATAAACACTTCTTTATAAACTAAAAAAAAGTCGGAGTCTAGTTCCTGGTACTCTCTTAGGGGTCATTAAAGGGCTCAAAATGTTGTTGTGTAGGACGCTCCATTTCTGAGATATAGTTAATACTTAAAAAAAGCGTGGAAGCGTGACGATGACGCGTGTTCCATAATTTTTGTTCACTCAACAAGTGCTCAACGCGCCTAAAGAAGTTTCCACTTCAAAAATGTAATTAAAGAACACCGTAGCACAATATTGTGTCAAACGAGCATAGAGAGGGAGTGGGAGAAAAAGAAAGAAAGAGTGAAGGGGAGACAGACTATCACACACACAAAATTAATTGTACAATGTTATTAAAAATATCGGTTATATAAATTATATTGTATATTTTATGATATTAAACTTAATTATTGGTATAATTTAAAAATGCATGCTAATTATGAAGATTATTTTAATTATTGGAATTAAAGTTCCTTATCGCGCGTTGCGAAAGGGCGCTAGACAGAAAAAATTAAGACCAAAAGTTGTAACGACACTTTTTATGTCATTATATATCGATATATGTAACCATAGTTGAGCTTCGACTGCGTGTGTCAAACGCATGGTTGTGTGCGTGTAGTGTTTTTTCATTAATTTAATGTATTTCTAATGCATATTTTAAAAAAATATTAGCATTCGCCACTTCTTCTCTGTATAAACTATAAGTGTGTGAAATTTCATACACCTCCGTCCGCGCAATTTTCGTAAAAAGGGGTCGTACAAAGTTTTTGCTTCACGTATTATATAGATAAAGCAGGACTTTGAAAATACATCCATAACGGGTATCACGTACGTTGTGATGAGTATGATAATAAATTGTTGTCCTCATTTACGTCGGATTACGTATCAATTCATTAAAATTGTAAGTTCAACAACATCTTTGTCCCAAGGTTCGGGTAAAATTTCGACACTACAAGATAAATGTTACTAGGCTCGCAGATAAAGATAGCGGTCGCTAAGATTTCTAACCTAACTCATAAAAAAATATAAACCTGGTGACGTAGTATACATAGTCTGCTGAAAGTCTGGTATATCTATATCAAATTACGATCACATAATTCATTTACAAAAAATATTTTCTTGAAATGTAAATTTTTGTAAGTAGGTACTACATAAAGTGACAGTTGACTACGAATAAAAAATGCTAATTTTGCCTGCCTTGATATGTTTAGTAAAAATGTATATTTAAATGTGTAAATAAGTACATTATATACAACGCTAGCTGTAAAGGAAACTATAAAAACCCCATTGAAAATGTAATTACGCACATAAATTGGACGTAAGATTAAGTATTTTCTTTCCTACTGATTAAGTTCATATTACATTATATTTGTGAATAATAAAAAAAAATATTATAACTTAAAAAAATAAATTTTATTACAATTCCTTCACTAATTAATCGAAAGGAACTTCGTTCCATCCGGGTGTCCCTTGACACCTCTCAAGTTTTTGTAATTATATCGTCACTATACAGATACTGGTAATTTGTATTTAAAACTTCTCACAGGACAGGCTTAGCCTAGTGTGGGAGGTTTTGGGAAACATAAGAGCGAGTTCCAGTATTGTATAGTATTATTTAATCCAAATTATGTTATTGTGTAATGAAGTGCAATCTGTTATTGATAAATAAATTATTATTATTACACACACACACACACACACACACACGGATACATGTGTTAATAGAATAAAATTAATACTAGCTTATTACATACATACATAGATTCACGCCTGTTTCCTAGAGAGGTAGACGAAGACTACGTATTTCCTTTTGCTACGATCCTGGCACACTTCTCTGGCTTTATTCTCTTTCATCACATTCCTCATACACGCTCGCCGGTTCAAGGTGCTCTTAACCTGGCTCATTAAAGAAGAGATAAAAGAGAACCTACATTGTTAGATGGAATTTAAATGACTGGTACATTAATGCAATATGTATTATAAACCTTAATTAATCCTGATGACTTAAATTATAATCCTAACTAATATTATAAAAGCGAAAATGAGTTTGTTTGTTTGTTACCTTTAGTTTAACCAGCAACACTGAATACACAACGTTAATATTCAAGTTTTAACTTCTGCCGGCACTCCCGGAGTGCAAACCGTTGGTTTTTTTTTATTTACGGTGATTTTTCATTTAAACATTTGCTTTTCTAGATTTTTAGGTCGAATCATTCTAGCGCGTCTCTGCGCGGGCGACGGGCGGCATACGGCGCCAGCCTTTGTGACGGATGGACATATGCAATTATTCCCCCGAAACGCTCTCGTATATTTACGTAATTTTATCAATCTTTGAGTGTAGGTGATTGACCTAAGATAATAATCAATTACATGATCACTACATCTCAATAGGTGACAGTAAATTATCGTAAAATGTTTAGAAGTGAGTCGAAAACGTTAAACGCTCAAGGTCATTGGCGCATAAGAGGCCCTTATGTAATAGAATTAAGAGCGCGTCTCGTCTTTAAACAATTTTATTACGTTTGGCGAGTTATAATCTATATATTAATACGTGAAGCGAAAACTTTGGATCCCTTTTTATGAAAATTGGGCGGACGGAGGAGTATGAAATTTCGCACACTTATAGTTTATACAGAGAAGAAGTTACGAATGCTATTTTTTTTTTAATTATGCCTAAAAATATTAAATTAATGAAAAAACACTACACGCACACAACCATGCATTTGACACACGCAGTCGAAGCGCGTAACTATGGTTACATATATCAATATATAATGACATGTATCAGCAATATCTTACAGGCAAACTTTGGTCGAATTTCGAACACTAGGCGACCGCTAGTAATTTGTACATACATACATACATAGATTCACGCCTGTTTCCCAGAGGGGTAGGCAGAGACTACGGATTTCCATTTGCTACGATCCTGACACACTTCTCTGGTTTCATTCACTTTCATCACATTCCTCATACACGCCCGTCGGTTCAAGGAGCTCTTAACCTGACCTTTGTCCAGAACGCCTCCAATCTGATCGAAAAACGTTCGCCTAGGTTTTCCTCTTGCGACTGTTCCATTCACACTAGCCTTATAAACTTTCTTAGTCAGTCTTTCCTCGTCCATTCTTTCTACATGTCCAAACCAGCTTAACATACCCTTTTCTATTCTTGTAACTATATCCACTTTCATGCCGCATTTCTCTCTTATCACACTATTTCTTATTCTATCTTTCAGAGTCACACCACATATGCTTCTCAACGCTCAGTAATTTGTAATAGATCTAATTTACCATTATAAAGGAAACAAATAATTAAAAAAATACACAGGTATTAAGAGAGAGGCAGAGAGGGAGAGAGAGAAAGAGTTATTTTTTTAAAGATTACTAGCAATTTGGGTTTCAAATTACTAGAATTCTTGTTAACCCCTGCAGCTAAGCTAGAATGCTAGGAGTGGGTTCACGTCAGTAGTGCAAAGCGTGGGAGTCGAACCCGCGACCTCTCGATCGCAAGTCCAATATCTTACCCATTAGGCTAAACACTTACCAGTCACCGTCGACAGGAGAGCCACACTAATAACGATTAAAGGAAACATTGTAAAGCGACGTCGTGAAGTGGAGTCGTCCGAGAGATGAAGCTCTAACTAACACTTGAGCGTCCGTCGTGCGCTTATATCTGCTCACATATCACTGTCACTGACACGTCAGCAAAGCTTGACTCTTGAACTTTTATCTGATAAACATACAACATTTTGGCTTTTACGCGCTGCTGAGAAATAAATGGCTTCGATGATGTTTTATTTTTATTTTATTTTGTTTTATTAGGGGAGCTTACAGCTACATACAAGTAGTTATATAAATACAATCAATAAACGCCAATAACAAGCTTCCACAATTAGTTCACAGCTTGATTATACGACAGCTTAAGCACATTTAGTATAAAAGAAAAGAAAACAAAACAAAAAAATTTACTTAACAAATGGATTTACAAGATAAGAGCCAGTAGTAGTATCCAATATTTTTAAATTTATAAATTATCAACAAAAACTTGGTTAAAAAGGATCTGGCAGAATATTTACTAGTAGTAAAGAGATGAAAACGACTGTCAACATTTATTTTTTAAAATCAATGAATACTCTAGGCAAAAAGCAATTTACTCTAAAATTAGTGTGGCACGGAGAAGAATTCTAGTAAGAGATTTCTACGTAAATTTCTTACTAGAATTCTTAACTTTATTTTCGAAAGAAGTTCAGGACAGTCGATCTTACCCTGAGCAATATTGAGGAGAAAAGTTATGTCTGAAATGTTACGTCTTACATGCAGAGGCAGAATATGCAGTTTTACACAGCGCTGCTCATAGGTGAGGTCGGCTAGATGGGACAATTTAAATTTGAAACCTAAATATCGAATAAATTTTCTTTGAATCATCTCTATCTCATTAGAGTAGTAAGCGTAGCGCGGGTTCCAAATCTGTGAGGCGTATTCCAGGTGACTTCGTACATAGGTGCAATATAATAGTTTAATGGTTTTCATATTTCTGAAGTCATTGGAACAGCAATTCAAAAATCCTAAAGCCCTAAAGGCTTTGTTGACTATTTGGCTCGACTCGTCCATTCTTTCTACATGTCCAAACCAGCTTAACATACCCTTATCTATTCTTGTAACTATATCCACTTTCATGCCACATCTCTCTCTAATCACACTATTTCTTATTCTATCTTTCAGAGTCACACCACATATGCTTCTCAACGCTCTCTGTTCTACAGCATTTATTCTTGTCTCATGCTTCTTTTGCCATACCCAACTTTCACTTCCATACATAAGTGTGGGCACTAATAGTCCTCTATGAACAGCCAGACGTGCCTTGTCGGACACATTTCGAGTGTTCATAAAAGCGCGTAGGGCTCCATTCTCTTCGTTGCCAGCAATCGTTGTCCTAAATTAAAACTGCTTGTGAATTGAAAATTTAAACTTGAAAATTTATGTTTCTGTTAGTGACTGGCTCCAATGAACAAATTTTATTTTGTGCTGGCATCTCTTATTAATTTTATTATTACTAATGACTTAAAATTGTAAAAATTTGCAAGACCATCTAATAAGGTAGGATATAGATATTTGTCGGCCTCGATGGCGTAGTGGTTGGTGTAACCGACTGCCACGCATGAGGTCTCGGGTTCGATTCCCGCACAAGTCAAACATTTGTGTGCATGAACATGGATGTTTGTCTTGGTTTGGGTGTTTCTATGTATAATATGTATGTATTTACAAAAAAAAACTATATCCATTGTCTAGTACCCATAGTACAAGCTCTGCTTAGTTTGGGCTAGATGGTGTTGTGTGTATGTGGTAGAATATTATTATTATTATACTCTTTATTTAAAACTTTTCAATACATTTTTCATTTTTAAATATACATAATATAAAAAATACATTTAAAAATATAAAATATATGGTACCCCACCGGCATCGGGAACAGGGTCTAAGCTGCCGGTGGTTAGGGTTCCAGAGATAGGAACCTCCTCACAATGCGTGCCGTATCTAATAGCACTGCCTTCTGCATCAAACCCTTGATCCAAGCACCTAACGCGAGCCTCTTTAGATGGTGATCGAGGCTCTTGGCTATTAGACCATTGAGAGATATAACTATCAGCACAATGATTGCCGAATCCACATCCCACATTTCGACAACCTCACGAGCTAAATCGAGATATTTAATTTGTTTATCTTTTTCAGCTTTCGCGAGATTGCCGTCATGTGGAATGGTGACATCGATAATCATTGCGCGGCGCTCTGATAGATCTACCACTACAATGTCAGGTTTGTTGGCCACAACAGTCCTGTCTGTGATGATAGTTCGATCCCAGTACAACGTGACATGACCATTTTGGAGAACTGATTCAGCTACATACCTGTAGTATGGCACTTCAACATCTACAAGTTTGTATTTCAGAGCAAGTTGCTGGTGAATTATCCTGGCTACTTGGTTATGTTTGTGCAAGTACTCGCCGTTAGCAAGACTAGAACAACCGGAAACTATATGCCTGAGCGACTCACCAGGTAGATGACATGCCCGACAGATGTCAACGGTACCATCCCTCAAGATATATCTCAGGTAGTTATTCGTCTTGATAACTTCGTCCGCCTATATGGCCTAAATGAATAAATGATTTTTTACTTTTGACTTTGACACAAGTCCAAACCATTTTAAATAAGTATCCTCGTACAATGCCGCACGGTTAGAGCAGTGCTTTAATTGTTCGCCTCACCAAAGCTACCGTGCAGGGTTCGATCCCGACACGGGACAAAAAATTGCATCATCCACAAATCGATGTTCTAAGTCTGAGAGTTATTTGTATCCGTTATTTGAATGTGTGTGAAATCCCAGCGTTACTCATAGTTCGGCCGATCCCTAAAAAAAAGACAAATATGTGCCTACACCAAAGAATACAGGAAGGCCTCCCGTCTCGACGTCTTGTGGGATACCCGCGGGAATCCCTCGTTAGGTCGTAAAAGTAGTTATTTAAACATACAATAACACAATTCGTACGCGATAAACTAAATTAGAGAATCGTAGTTTTCCTTATTAAAATTATCATTCGGGTATTATATAAATGATAAGAAATTATTGTAAACCACTCATCTCTATCAGTCATTTAATGAGGTTGACATTACACAAATAGTTTGTGTAATGTACGGATTTTATCGCGTTGTTTATTTTTTGTAAAACACAATTATTACATAATTTTGAAACTTTAAACTACTATTGTTAAACACTTTTACTAATTACTGTTTACTTCTATTTAAGCTATTTAAATGATACAACTATTTACATTTAATTTATAATTTCCCCGACGTTTCGGTTGTTTTTCAGCAGCCATGGTCACGTGGAGACTGTTGAAAAGCAACCGAAACGTCTACTACATACTACTCCTTATAACATCAGCTATCTGCCAGTGAAAGTCCTGTCAATATCGGTCCAGCCGTTTCAGAGATTAGCCAGAGCAAACAGACAGACAGACGAAAATTTATAAATAATTTTTTTATATAAGTTCCGTATATACTTTCATATGCATTTAGTAAAAAGCTATTATTTTGACATTGCAAACAAAATCTTCAATTTTATTTATTTGTATAGCAGAGACATCAAGTAACGTGACGTAAGAGCTGGAAGATACATATGAGATTTAATTGAAAGCTGTACGTGATATATTATTTAAATGCTACAAATAAATGTATCATTACAGCGGCCGTCCCCGTGGCCATCTACGCAACCACGACACCTTCGACAAGAGTGCTCGGCTATGAACTTCTTCTCCCTAGCCCTTTATTATTCCCAAGTCACTTGGGATCGGCTTTCTAGTCCAACCAGATTTGATTGGATATCAGTTTTTACACGGAGCGACTGCCATCTGACCTCCGCGACCCTAAGGCTAACGATACCCTAAGGCTAGGCCAGTGTCAGGATATTAGAGGGCACTGACTTCCCAATAACGACTGCCGTAGATGGTCATGCCAGCCGGGACCGATGGCTTAACGTGCTCTCCGAGGCACAGAGCAGGCGATAATTGTCAATCAATACGCACATAGTTTCGAAAAGTCATATAACTTCCGAAAGTCAGAGGTGCGCGACGTGGGTTCGAACCCGAGATCCTCTGCATTGTAGTCTGTTGGTCTCCCCACTGAGCTATCACTGCTCATTAGTGCTCGGCTATGAACATGAATAATATTTACAACTAGCTGTTACCTGCGACTTCGTCCGCGTAGATTTTAACTAAAAAGGGTAGGTCTCCGCGAAACTCTATTTTTTTTCTAAAATCAAAGTAGCCTATGTTACTCCTTATAATATCAGCTATCTGCCAGTGACAGTCCCATCAAAATCGGTTCAGCCGTTTCAGAGATTAGTCGGAATAAACAGACAGACAGACAAAAATTTAAAATATAGATGTTTTCGTATAGGTACCTTATATACTGTCAAATGCATTAGATAAAAAGCTGTTATTTTGACATTACAAACAGAAACTTCAATTTTATCTATTTGTATAGATAGTGACCGACCGAAGATTTGGTTTTGGTTTTGGCTATAAACTCTAGTTTGTGCCATAGATGCCGTTGCGACTAAAAATCAGCTGAAACTTCAGCTGCCACTGACTCAGGGCTTGTAAAATGTTACGCTTTCTTAATAATAATAATTTTTATTTATAATAAAATCTTTGCACAATTATTTGAAGTCCCTGACTTGTAAGCTAGGCGACAAGCCTGTGTTACAGAAGCTAGTGCCCATAAATATAAGACACAGCCCTTCGGGTCAGCTGATGCCTCGTTGCTGCCAGCGTTCTTCTATGTTTATAGCTGCGACTATACTGGACTCATGAATTGAATAGAAAAGGGTATGGTTAGCTGGTTTGGACATGTAGAAAGAATGGACGAGGATAGACTGACTAAGAAAGTTTATAAGGCTAGTGTGAATGGAACAGTCGCAAGAGGAAAACCTAGGCGAACGTTTCTCTATCAGATCGGGGGCGTTCTGGACAAAGGCCAGGTTAAGAGTATGAGGAATGTGATGAAAGTGAATGAAGCCAGATAAGTGTGTCAGGATCGTAGCAAATGGAAATCCGTAGTCTCTGCCTACCCCTCTGGGAAACAGGCGTGAATCTATGTATGTATGTATGTATTTCAATAATTATATCAAAAATATATTATTTCTCTTTTTTTACACTAGAGACAGAAATTTTAACATTTTTAAAATAAGGTTCAGTTTTGGTTTCGATTGAAACTGAACCCAAGTCGAAGTTTTGATATCGGTTTTGGTTTCGGCTCGAATCCTGTTTCGTTTGGACACTAATTTACATAATTGATGCCATTCCTAAATCTTCACAGTACGTACGCTAACGATGCTGCGGGTAAGCTAGATTTGTCTATGGTTATCAGATAAAAGTTCAAGAGCCAAGCTTTGCTGACGTGTACGAGATGTGTGAGCAGATAGAAGCGCACGACGCGACGCGACAGGGGCTCAAGTATCAGTTATCTCTCGGACGACTCCACATCACGACGTCGCTTTACTATGTTTCCCTTCGTTATCAGTGTGGCTCTCCTGTCAATGATGGCTGGTAAGTGCTTTACATCTGTATGTGTTTGCTGTATGTGTCACTCTCTTTGACTTTCTCTTCCTCTTTCACACTTTTGATGTTGTATAAGACTCTGATAAGATCACAATTGGAATACGCCTTATCAGTTTGGAGTCCACAATATGCCAAATACACGCGTAATTTAGAGATGGTTCAAAAAAGATACTTGCAGGACTAACGCTGACATACGCGCACTCCTTCGCCGCATTGTGGACAGTTACAACATACATTTTGCTACTATCGATATATTTGCTCTTTTTAACTGCCAATTTAAAAAACAGGCCATTGAACTTCTTCGTTCAATGAATTCTTAATTTTTAATTTATTTAATTAATCTTCATTTAGTACCGTATTTTTATTGTTTTTATTAATTAAATTCTTTTGTCAACGTTTACTGAGTAACATGACGTATTATTTTTTTTAGTTAATCAGTGAACAATTATATAACTATAATCTTTGTCTTGAAAACGATTGATAGTCCACATATATTTAAAAGTAGACTTATGCCCTGTTTCCATACCAAGAAATAAGTCGTTTCAGCTACGGACAGTTAAATATTTACAAACATAGGTACTTTGAATAGAATATAATTATGTATGTATATGTCAAAACTACCTGTCCTTTGATTAAATTACAAAATGTTCTAACAGGCTCTTTAACATTTTGCCTGAATATAGCAACTAACAAAATGTAATTTCAGTATCTTAGTAAACTCAATAACCCCTTTGACGTTCATAAGTGTTCCTATGTGTAATTTCATTTTTTAATCAAAATGTATTTTTCGCACCAGGAACGGCCTCGATGGCGTAGTGGTTAGTGTAACCGACTGCTACGCCTAAGGTCGCGGGTTTGATTCCTGCACAAGTCAAACATTTGTGTGCATGAACATGGATGTTTGTGTTGGTCTGGGTGTTTCTATGTATAATATGTACGTATGTACAAAAATTAAGTATATAATATGTACGTTTATCCATTGTCTAGTACCCATTATAGTACAAGCTCTTCTTAGTTTGGGCTAGATGGTGTTGTGTGTACGTGGTAGAATATTATTATATTATTATTATAGCGTGTACTTAAGTATCGTATGATTTGTTATGCTGCTCGCATAGCATTATGACCTTATGATCTTTTATTTTGATTATCATGTATTTGAACCTTGTTACATAGCTGTTTAATGTTTAATTCTTGTGGTGATTCCTTTGCGACATCAAAGGTCCGCACTGACAATCAGCGCTCTATTGTGACCCCTGTGGACCCCTATGGATTTGATACACGATTCGATCTGCAGAGCCTGTGGTGAACAGGACGAGTCCATATCGCACCTACTGTGTGAATGCGACGCGTTGGCTGGACTTAGGATGGGTCTGATGGGACTGGCATATCCAAACCCTGAAGACTTCAGGCTTCTCCCTCTGAATAGTACACTGCGGCTAATGCAGAACATTCATAAGGAGATAGCTAAGGGATGAATCTTGGGGCTTACACAAAAGATCCCACTGGGTCGAAGTGTCGCCGGTCTATACTGACTGGTCCCCACACACAAGATAAGATAAGATAATACCCCTATGGACCACATTACAGCAATATACCTGAGTGCGTACCGATTTGTCATAGATTGAATGTATAAGTTTGTTTCTTTTGGAACGAAGTTCCTTATCGCGCGTTGCGAAAGGGGGCTAGACGGAAAAAATTAAGACCAAAAGTAACGACACTTTTTATGTCATTATATATTGATATATGTAACCATAGTTACGCGCTTCGACTGCGTGTGTCAAATGCATGGTTGAGTGCGTGTAGTGTTTTTTCATTAATTTAATGTACTTCTAATGCATATTTAAAAAAATATTAGCATTCGTCACTTCTTCTCTGTATAAACTATAAGTGTGCGAAATTTCATACTCCACCGTCCACCCAATTTTCGTAAAAAGGGATCCAAAGTTTTCGCTTCACGTATTAATATATAGATTATATCCGAGGTGATATTTACGTTAATTTAATGCATCTTAGGAATCAGTTTAATGATTTTCATATTATTTATCAAGGTTTGTCGATTGTCGATGCGTTATGTTATGAATTAAAATATAATAAGTACATTTTAAGCCGAATCGATAGATCACAACTGACGGCTGAACATCATTATTGTCTGACAACTAGCACTTCCTTACTGTCGTAAGCTGGAAGGATAGAAATATTTGGAACGGTTAAATCAGTTGTTAAAAAATTTAACTAAAATAATGTTTTGATATTGGTCCAAATATTATTGACTACGTGTACAAAGAGGGATGACAGCATATTATATTCATAAACATCTACAACGAATGATTATATAAGATGTTATCCTTTCAGGACCAATGATCAAGCACCACTTTATATGCAAAACAAAATATATTCTTAATTTACACACCCACACTTAAAATTTTATAAATATAAAACTACTAGCTTTTGCGCGCGGCTCCGCCCGCGTGGTACTTACATCAATAAAAAGTAGCCTATATCCTTCTCCAGGTTTCAAACTATATGTGTACTAAATTTCATCTAAATCGGTTGAGTGAATTAGCCGAGAAAAGGTAACAGACAGACAGACAGATAGACAGAGTTACTTTCAAATTTATAATATTAGTAAGGATTTACAAAAAATATTGTAGACAGTTTAAAGCCAAAGAGATTTTCTCGTTGGAAATTGCCACCCACTTCTATAAAATAAGCCTGTTACTTTGAAAGTAAACAGCACTAAACAGGAGCCAACTAACTAGTCTTTAATATTGTGTCCCCTAATTAAATTACATAAACTATGTTAGTTTATATGTTGACTGTGTATATATGGCGAGTAGTTTTAAGATGTTATCTCGTCTCGTTACTACACCGTCGAGTGTTGCGGGTTCGATCCTTCGAGCAATTTTTGTAACGACACTTTTTGCTATAGTTGTAAGTTTAAGGTTATTTCTTAATATGTATGTATTGTTAATGTCCACAAGCCAATTATTACTAAAATTGAGCCTACTGATTAAGTTTATATTACATTATATTTGTTAATAATAAAAAAAAACGTCGGGGAAAGTGTAAACACAAATATAAATAGTATAATAGTATAGTTTTAATAGTTTCAATAATTTAATTAGCTTAAAAATTACTAAAGTTTAATAGTAATAGTAGTGTAACAGTTTTCAAATATTTTGTAATAAAGTGTCAAATAAACAACGCGATAAAATCCGTATATAGTAGTTTAATTTCAATGAATAACATTCGCGTAAACAGAAGACAATACTATAAAAAAAATATTATTATAACTTAAAAAAAAATTAAAAAAATATTCCAATTCCTTCACAAATTAATCGAAAGGAACTTCGTTTCATCCGGGTGTCCCTTGACACCTCTCAAGTTTTTTTTTGTATTTATCTATTTTATTTTATGTTTTTAGGGTTCCGTAACTAAAGGGGAAAACGGGACCTTATTACTAAGACTCCGCTGTCCGTCTGTCACCAGGCTGTATCTCGTGAACCGTGATAGTTAGACAGTTGAAATTTTCACAGATGATGTATTTCTGTTGCCGCTATAACAACAAATACTAAAAAATAGAATAAAATATATATGGGGGCTCCCATACAAGAAACGTGATATTTTTACTAGTTTTTGCTTGATATTGATAACGGCAACAGGTAGACGCTTGAAATATTCACAGAATATTTAGTTATATATTTACTTTATAAATAAATAATTAAATTAAAATAAAACAAATATTTAAGGGGGGCTGGCTCCGATACAACAAACATGATTTTTTTTGCTCGGTTTTGCTCGATATTGATAACGGAACAGGTAGACGCTTGAAATATTCACAGAATATTTAGTTACATTATTCACTTAAAAATAAACAAATCAATTAAAATAAAATTAATATTTAAGGGGGGCTCTCATACAACAGACATGATGCTTTTGTTGTTTCTTTTTTTTAAAGGTACGGAACCCTTCGTGCGCAAGTCCAACTCGCACTTGGCCGGTTTTTTTTAACTTTTGTTCTGTGTATATCTGTGGCAAATAAATGATTTTTCTTTCTTTCTTTCTTCTTCTTCTTTCTAAGCGCAGTGGCAGTCATGGCGAGGCGTCCACTTAAACCACTACGGAATCCTTGAAATCAAAAATAAATAAATCCTAAGGGATCTAATGATTTTTGACTTTGACTTAACGACCCGTTGCTTGAATATAATTATGGCCTTCTTTCTATGAGCTTCTTTATTTATTTCTTCTCTTTATTTCTATGAGATTCCTCTGGAAGGGTCCTTTGATTTCATAAATTATTTTAAGTTAACTTATTTTAAGTTATTATATTAAAATCGAATCTGATACTATCATTATAATATATAATTGGGAATTGTACAGTTATAACTCATTTTTATATCTTAATTCTTAATTTAATTTATTTTAGTGATTCTGCAATATGTGCTATCTACATGTAAATATAATGAAAATGTAGGGTTGTTTTTGATAATTAAATATGCTAAACAATCTTATAATTTTCTTGTATTTACTTTGATTATTATTTAACTTGACGAAGAAAATAATTTACACTGAGAAAATATAATTAAACATATTGAGATCAAGTAGACCACAATATGTTTAATGATATTTTCTCAGTGTTATATGTTACATGTCCATTCTTCGCAATGTTTGTGGATACCAGTAAATATCGACTCAGGTTTTTTTTATACAAACAAGCATACGGCCCACCTGATGGTAAGTGGTAACCGTAGCATATGAACGCCTGCAACAACAGAGGCATCACTTGCGAGTCGGCGGCTCTTTAGGAAAGGACGTGGGAAGGAAAGGGAGCGGGATGGGGGACAGGGGGTGATTGGGCCTTCGGTACTCTCACTCACCCAACGAAACACAACAGTAGGACTACTGCTATTTCATGTCGATATTCTGTGAGCGGGTAGGCAGTCCTTCCCCGGTCGAGCCGCCCATTCATGCTGAAATCAGCATCCGCTCATAATACCCATTATATCTGTAATGAATTAAGCATTGCGCCTTTTATGCAGTCTAATATCGGTTGCAAATGCATCTCTTCTAAACTATTTAACTAGAAAGTTTTTTTTTTCAGATGTGGTGGACAGCAGTGTCAGACAGTCTATCGACCCCCAGTTAACTGTTTGCACATGGTCACAGGCTTACTATCATTGCAAGAGTAAAGGTAACATTAACTCATCAGTTGAAATATACTTATAGAGTCTCACACTTATATCCTCAAAGGAATATACGGAGGTGTATCACACCCAAATTCCCCCAAATATGCTTTAAGTTACCACGTAACAGCGGACGGCTCTACCATCTACATTCTAAAGCCCAACAACATTTGTCGTCTACCATCTACATTCTAAAGCCCAACAACATTTGTCGTCTACCATCTACATTCTAAAGCCCAACAACATTTGTCGTCTACCATCTACATTCTAAAGCCCAACAACATTTGTCGTCTACCATCTACATTCTAAAGCCCAACAACATTTGTCGTCTACCATCTACATTTCGAAGCCTAACAACATTTGTCGTCTACCATCTATATTCCGAAGTCCAACAACAATTGTCTGCAATAAAAGCCAAGCCTTTATACATAGTACATAACAGCTGCCGCGGCGGTAAACCTTATTTTATTTTTGTTATAGGAGCAGAATTTTCCTGGCCTTACAATGAACAAATATTAAATGAAATGAAATCATTGATCAGGGGCACTAAAGCTACGTATCATATTGGCGCGAAATCTGGTCACCATTCCAGATTATTAACCGTACTAGAAGGTTTGTACTTAATTTGCAGCTTATCACACAACAGACAACATAATTTACAATTTTTATTTAATTCTATTTTTATTTGCTTTAAAAACAATTTCCGCCCTAGAAATAAATGCTGTGCCGCGGGGATCTTTACAAGGATTCAAAGAATAGACACAAAGAACATCCAGACAACAACAATTTGTGGATCACACAAAGTTTGTTCCGTGTGGGATTCGAAACCAAAACACTTGGACACAAGATCTTAAAAAGAAAATAAATGACTACATGGGTGGCGTATTGGTTTAACCTTTGGCAAATTCTATGACTTATACAAGAAAAAAATGCTTCCGTTACGCGTCCTAACCCCTATATCGCGAAAAATATACCAAAAATTTTGTGGGCTTCTCACCATTACCATTGCGCCGAATGTTGTGGTTTTGATCCCCATACGTGACGAAAACTTATGTGATCTACAAATAGTTTATCCGATTTTGTCTGGGTATTATTTGTGTCTGTTGTTTGAATGTTTGTAAAGTCCCTCGGGACACGGGAGTTATTCTTAGTGTGAGACTTGTTGTTTGAAGAAAATATTTATTATCCTTACAAGATCCATATGGACTTTAGATCTTCTCTTTAATGCAAATTCTTTTTCTCCCTAGCCTTTATTATTCCCAAGTCACTTGGGGTCGGCTTTCTAGTCTAACCGGATTTGACTGGATATCAGTTTTTACACGGAGCGACTGCTATCTGTTACCTCCGCAACCCGAAGGCTAACGATACCCTAAGGCTAGACCAGTGTCAGGATATTAGAGGGCACTGACTTCCCAATAACGACTGCCATAGATGTTCATGGCAGCTGGGACCGACGGCTTAACGTGCTCTCCGAGGCACGGAGCAGGCGATAATTGTCAATCAATACGCACATAATTTCGTAAAGTCATATAACTTCCGAAAGTCAGAGGTGCGCGACGTGGGTTCGAACCCGAGACCCTCTGCATTGCAGTCTGTTGGTCTCCCCACTGAGCTATCGCTGCTGCATCTATATCTATCATGCATATTGATAATAATAATAATATCATATATAATAGGTAACGGGTATTAACGCGATCATGCACAATGTTTACCTTTTATAGGCATGACGTTAATAATAATATCAGCCCTGTATTAAACTGTCCCACTGCTGGGCACAGGCCTTTTCCCACTGTGAGAAGGGTTAGGCCATAGTCCACCACGTTGGCCCAGTGCGGGTTGGCAGACTTCATATATCTTCGAGAACATTATGGAGAACTCTCAGACACGCAGGTTTTCTCACGATGTTTCCTTCACCGAGAAATGTGTGAAGAGGCCTCTTGCTACAGATAGTATCAACATAATTAATTCACATTACTCTTAAATACTTATTATCACTTGCAGGTGTCCCGCTTGAAAACATGACTATGTCTTTATGGCAATATTTGGATCCTTGGAATGGCGATTGCTTGGCAATGACCGAGGATAGGGTACATGTTGTTTCGTGTGAGGCTGAGCTACCGTATTTCTGCAATTACCCACTTGGTTTTAACGCGGAGAAGACGAACTGTGGTCCAGGTAAGGACGGTCTACAAATTATTTATCTACCTACTAACTGTGTACTTATATAAAAAATATATTTGTGTCCACAAAACTCGAAATGTAGTCAATGGATTGACTTGACATTTTTAAACTACGTTGCATCCTAATCCTAATCCTAACTAATCTAGACACGCGGCAGCGTGTCAAGCCAAGTTCAAGCAAAGGAACTGGCTAGCCAGCGCCGAGTGTATTATAAAAGCGAAAATGAGTTTGTTTGTAACTTTTTCACGCCTAAACCACTGAACCGATCATCCTGAAATTTTGCATATACATTGTCAGGTGTACACAAACGGACGTAGGCTACCTTTCATCCCGAAAAAATATACTGTTCTCGAGAAAAACAACAATAACGTTCTTATGATAATAGATGGCGCCACATGTCTTTCGAATCATGATTGAATTATATTATTACAAGCAGAGTACAACCCGAATTAATTGTCAAATTCTAAATTAACGCGAGCAAAGCCGCTGCAAAAGCTAGTTTCTATATAAAAGTGCTTTTAAGTATATATTTTATTACATAATCAACAAAAAAACAAATTTGTTAGACCGGTATAATTTCTTGAAGTGGCGTGTTACAATTTAAAGAGCAATGTGTACGATAAAATGAATTTCTATCCCTAAGTTTTAATAAATGTAAGACAGTAATTAAACAAAAAAATCTTTATAATTATATTACTTGGTCAGAGCCTATGTAGAAGATCAAATGCTTAGGACGGAACTATTCTCATCTACAGGTTATTCCAAATATAATATTATTAAAAGAAATATTTTAAATTGATGTAATAATTGCCGATTGAAAAGAATACCCATGAGGTTTTTACCAGCGTCTTCTTATGAGAGCTCTATCACCACTCCTCGAACTGGCTTTGAGTTTTTAACTCTTTATTATAATAATATTTTGAATTGACGTATTTAAGGAATATTTAATCGTTTTTAAAATAATATATTTTCGATTTTTACTTGGAACAAATTAGGTAGGAACACATATCTACACGAAATTAATTCTTCTACTATTGTGACTGACTGGTTAATCATACATTATCAACATTACAGGATACACATACGATTTGGAAACCAAACATTGTTACAAGTTACATAAAGAACAATTGACGTGGATTGAGGCTCAAATGGCATGCGTTGCTGAAGGCGGCAACTTGGTTGTCATTGATGATGATATTGAGGCAAAGAGCTATCAGAAATACGCTATTACTTATGACTCGTGGACTGGCCTACGGGATTATACACGCAAAGCCCACTGGATAAGCGTTCACTGTAAGATATTTCATGAATTTAAAAGTGCCACGTTTAGTATATTATTCTTTGGCGGCCTCAATAACGTAGTGGTTAGTGTAACCGCCTGCCACGCCTGAAGTCGCGGGTTCGATTCCTGCACAAGTCAAACATTTGTGTGCATGGACATGGATGTTAATCTTGATCTGGCTGTGTCATGTATAATATGTATGTATTTATCTTATCTTATGTGGGGGCCAATCAGTGCAGACCGGCGACACTTCGACCCAGTGGGATCTTTTGTGTCGACACTCTCCCAATAACGACTGGCCATAGATGTTCATGGCAGCCAGGACCAACGGCTTAACGTGCTCTCCTAGGCATGGAGCAGGCGATAATTGTCAATCAATACGCACATAATTTCGAAAGTCGGAGGTGCGCGACGTAGGTTCGAACCTGAGACCCTCTGCATTGCAGTCTGTTGGTCTCCCCACTGAGCTATCGCTGCTCTAATGTATGTATTTACAATAAAAAGTATATATGTATGTATGTTTATCCATTGTCTAGTATCCATTGTACAAGTTCTGAATAGTTTGGGCTAGATGGTGATGTGTGTGCACTGTGTATGGGATAGAATATTATTATATTATTATTAGCTTAGTACCAGCGCGTAGTCCACAACTGTGCCTTGCAGACTTAGTTATGTGATACTTCGACTTACTTCGGCTTCCTATATGGCTCAGGTGTATATAAGTGTTGGGCATGAGGTCTTGGGTTCAATTTCTGGCTCGGACCAATACAAATCGTAGCAGATTCGTAGCAGATCAGTGCTTAATAGTTAGGTAGAGAACAATAAATACATATGTACCCACCTATTTATATATATTTTTTATTAAAAAAATAAACTGTGTGCTAGTGCTGCTGCTGCATCAGCAGAGACGCTCAAACGGCGCAAATATCAAACCACATCGGTGAGTACATATTTGAGCCGTTGTAATAATAACTGTTTATATTTCAGGGCAACGTGTAGAAGACTTATTCAATATTTGGTATTCTCATTCAGACCTTGAATGTGCTGCATTTTGTCAAGAATCCCATTTGCACCCGTGGGATTGTAATGAATTATTGGATTTTGTTTGCGAAAAAGAACCAACCTACTAGAGATCAGTAATCTTGGATATATGTATTCCTCGTCCAGGTAGCCGATTATTGAATAGAATAACATTTGTCGAGACAACCGCATAATATAAGTCAACATTCACCCTTGAACCGTACGATGTCATTGGCAAACTCTATCCGTTATGAAATAGATATCTTCAATGATTCTGTGGCCTCCATCAAACCCCAATTTCTTAATATATTACTTTATTTATAAAATAATTAGAAATTTAGTGGACTCCCCTTATCTTCTTAGCAAATTATGTGTTGGATGTCTACGACTAGGTGCGCGTAAAAAGTCTCTCTTCCATATTTCTCAGTTTAGGACAAATTATGGTAAAATGCATTTATTATAAGAGGGTGTCGGTTTTATAATGAATTAATGGCTAATGTAGTACTAACCTAATTGATGTATGTCGCCTTTCTCTCCCAGAATTTAAAATAAATGTGTCGAAAGACCTGACTATTAGATTTTCATAGACTATATTCTTGTTGAAAAAATATTATGTATTATATGGTTCTCTAAAAATGTGATGTATATTGTGTATATCTTTATATCTTTAGGTTCTCTTCTTTTCATACTATAGCCTAATGTACTTTACTACGATCTGTGGAAAATGCTTCTGGATTATATATATAATATACTGTCTATATATTGTGAACTTTATAAAAACTATTGTATCCGTTTTTTCCTAATAAATAAACAAATAACTGAACATGCGCTAGTATTGTTTAACAATTTATTACTGTAATCTTCCAATATCGTTACTGTAATTAATTATGTACTATCTTAAGAGGAAACACTAAAGGCGAGAGAATTGGAAAATAGGTATTTGTAAAATCTATTGCTGTCGCGCAGTGCCATGTATAGTATAGTATCATGAGCGCGATAGAGCTTGGACCGAAAATACCTATTAAAAGTACACAAAATCAACGCTTCGTAGTCCCCTGATTCCTTCTCCAAAACATGACCGATTTAACTACTATTTTTATGAAAAATTAAACAAAGACAATGGCCGTGTTCCTATGTTTTCGTTTTTTTATATAATTTAGTCAAATTTGTTTTCCGGATGTTTGAAATCAGCGGAAAATCTGCCCAAGTTTTGAGGTTTTTGAAGGCTCATGTCTCTTGTAATAATTAATTTATGAAAAAAAAGGAAAACATAGCGACATGCCAATAGACGCCATACGGTTTTTGGAAAAAATTATTGCTCTACTGGCATTATCCAGGGAAAAAATGGGGGACTACGTTTGTATGGAAAAACGGCCCTTGTGTTTCCTCTTAATATTATGTGCATGCTGTCTTAACATCTAGTAGAGGTCAATATACAATGTATTTCAGCTCGAGTCATCATGTCCTTTGATTAAGTGTGACTGTACATCAGTATAATTGTGAATTAAATAAAAACCAAAACAGAAATATTATTATATAAATACCAGAGTTTTAAAATAAAATAATGTCTTTTTTTTAATAAAAAGTAAAATACTTATATGCCTATCCATTCGGCAACCGAAGCTTGGGACAATCCTAACTAATATTATAAAAATTGAGTTCGTTTGTTTAATTGTTACGCTTTCACACCTAACTACTCGACCGACCGCCATGAACCTTCGCACCCACGTTGTCAGGAGTCCAGAATAGGACATAGGGTACCTTTCATCTATGCAAAAGTATTGTTATCAATATTAGTACGGGCTCAGCGTAGTGCAAAGCTGTCTATAATGGGTTGCCAGTCCTAACGTTTCATTTTGAGAAGATCCTTGCTCTGCAATGGTACATTTCGTAAACAGGGCTGATGAATTATTATCGAGTCTAGTAGTAAGTAACGTATAATGGCATTCGAAAGATATTCGAATACAATTTATTGTGCACAATTCCAAACCTAGTGCCTAGTGGGAAACCGTTGGACTGCCATGCAAAAGTCCCGAGTTCGATTCTAAGCCATTAGAATCGAACGCGAGCATCTCTGTCATTCCAAAGTTATGTGTGTATTAAATAGTTTATTATCGCTCGCTTTAAAGAAGAAGCAAATATCGTGAGGAAACCTACAGGTCTGAAAATTGTACATAATGTCCTCGAAGATGTGTAAAGTCTGTCAACCCGTATGGGCCAGTGTGGTGGACTATGGCCTAGCCATTCTAACACTAAGAAGAAGTCCGTGCCCAGCAGTGGGACAGTTCATAAACAAGGCTGATATTATGTATTACATATAATGTGAATAATTTAACATATTTTTCATGTCATGAATCGAATATCTAATAATAATCTTTTAACAAAAACAGTCTGAGTTGTTTTAGGAAATGTATTTTATACGTTAATGTTTTCATATCTATGGACAGTTTATTGAGTATTTTTAACCTGTAATAATAATAATAATAATCGCTATTCAGGATCAAGTAATAGACACCCGAAATTACCAGAAACAAAATCCGTATACCTAACCTTCCCACTGACTTATATAGACGTTGCCATAGTAGTTCTGAAACTATTCAGCACATGTTCATGGTTCATGTAAATCCATAGTACAAACTGATTATAAGCATAGACACGATCAAGTTGCAGCAATAGTCCATCAGAACTAAGCACACAAATATTCAAAATCTGCCTATTACAAATATAAGCCCAGTACTGTTTTAGAGAATAATTCCTTTAAAATATACTGGTATAGGACCATTATTACCGACAAAACCATACACTACAATAGACCAGACATAACTATACTAGATAAAACCAAAAAAAACTGTTTTCATAATAGACGTCGCAGTATGTAACAGACGCGGAAAAATGTTGAAGTATATTGATTTAGCTACCGAATTAAAAAGGCAATGGCAGGTAGACACCTTTAAAATAATCCCTATTGTCATGTCTACAAATGGCGTAGTCTCTAAGACCCTTCGACATAGCCTGAGCACACTTGACATGCTGAAATCTACAATCACACTCATACAAAAAGCCGTTCTTCTTAACACAGTCATGTCGCCTCACACGTAAAGTTCTTGCATCATCTACTGCTTAACTTTTTCCTTTCTGGCACACTTGGCTAAGGCCCGTGTGTCAGGTTTGTACCCCTTTGAAATAAAAGCGAGTCTAAATATAAAATAAAATAAATTTTCTCCTTAGCCTTTAATATTTCCAAGTCATTTGGGGTCGGCTTTCTAGTCTAATCGGATTTGACTGGATATCAGTTTTTACACGGAGCGACTGCCATCTGACCTCCGCAACCCGAAGGCTAACGATACCCTAAAGCTAGACCAGTGTCAGGATATTAGAGGGTATTGACTTCCCAATAACGACTGCCATATATGTTCATGGCAGCCGGGACCGACGGCTTAACGTGTTCTCCGAGGCACGGAGCAGGCGATTATTGTCAATCAATACGCACATAATTTCGAAAAGTCATACAACTTCCGAAAGTCAGAGGTGCTCGACGTGGATTTGAACCCAAGATCCTCTGCATTGCAGTCTGTTGGTCTCCCCACTGAGCTATCACTGTTGCTTAAAATAATAATTTATTTTAGACCAGAGATCCATATGAGGTTAGTAATATTCTTCAAGTTACAGTTAGTAGGTAAAAAACAGGCGTAACTCTATGTATGTCTGTATGTACTTACCTTTAGTAAGTATGGTAGTTTTATGATAACACTAAGGTCTGGTGTATGTTTTATAACTATCCATAAGGTTGAAATTAAACTACTATATACAGTACAGGTTTGCTTCTTCTTCACTTACACAGCTAGACTTCATGATACTTTGAGCTCATTCTGCGTAAATAGAAACACCAATGATTAAATTATATTCGGGTACTTTGAAATAACTACACTGGAACATTGAGACAACTACCATCTTAGTCTCCCCGTGACCATGGCTGCTGAAAAGCAACCGAAACGTCGGGGAAAGTGTAAACTTAAATATAAATAGTTTTAATAATTTAATTAGCTTAAAACATTGTAAAGTTTAATAGTAGTAGTGTAACAGTTTCTAAATTATGTAATAAACAATACGATAAAATCCGTATATAGTAGTTTAATTTCAATGAATAACATTCCCGTAAACAAAAGACAATATCCATATGATATCAATAAAATCATTGTTTGTTAACGCCTAGCCTTTTTACAATTAAGTACAATATAATTATCTATTTGCCGCCATTTTAATTGCAGGCGTTATAATAAATTTGAAGTGTCCGTCCGTCCGTGATAACTTTCGTCAAGTTCAGATTATTATTAAGCAGCAACAAAATAATATATAATAATGTATAAATAAAATGCGATGATTTTTTGTTTTGATCATGAGCATGTCCTTATGAGCTAATATTCCGTATGACTGAATTAGAAGACGGAAGAAGTAGTCAAACTTCGCTGACACGTAAAATACTATATATTACAATGATTTCAGCAGCTTTGTTTTAAGTTGGGGGCGAGCCGTCTGTCCGACACATATACAGCCTTTTTTTTGTTAAATCCTCCTTAGGAATATTGTGTCGCAAGGGACTTTACAAACATTCGAACGACGGACACATAAACCATCCAGACTCGGGACACATTTGTGGATCACAAAAACTATTTATTTCATTTCTAGACAACTCCCGCACAAATTGTAATTGCTGTGTCGCAAAACTCTTAACAAACATTCAAACAATGGTCGCAAAGTACAACCAGACTCGGAACAACCATTTGTGGATAACACAAAGTTTCGTCCCGTGTGGGACTCGAACCCACAACACCCGGCGCAGAAGCAGTGGCGAGGCGCCCACTTAACATTACGCCATCTGTGCGTATACTGAGAGTTTATCAACAGACAAACCCTACAAACAAAGTGGTGCCCTACTAGCATTTTTGAGCACACAATTGCTTTGCAGAAACAAGTATTGGTGCCTGCACTTGCATACGGTAGCTAAGGGTTGTGGGTTCGATTCCCACACGGGATAAAAATTTGAGTGATCCATAAATAGTTTTGCCGAGTCTGTGTGTTATTTGTGTCCGATGTTTGAGTGTTTGTAAATAAAAATGCGAATGTGAGTTTATTTGTTACGCTTCCACGCCTTAACTACTTGACCGACCATCATGAAATTACGCATACACTTTGTCAGGAGAATAGAAAAAGACATGTGGTACCTTTTATTCACGAAACAGTACTGTTACTAATTAAAACTAACCTAACCTACATTTACGCGAGCGACGCCGTGGGCAAAACCAAATTTTTAATATAGCGTATTTTTTATCCGGATTGGCCAGGGTACACGCGGGCGAAGCTGTGAGTATAGCTTGTTATATAATTCCGATAAAAGAGGGCAAGAGTCAAACTTTATGACATAATTATCATGTTTGTTAGATACAGTACAAGACAGACTTAGTGAACGAATAGTCAAACAATATACGTCGAGATGGATCTTAGTAACTTTAAAACGTTTAATTTATTTTATTGTGTGTCTTTTGTGTTATTGGTGACTGGTAAGTGTTACGTTTATTTCAGTCTCTTATTATATTTTTAAATGATTTATAAAGACAATGGCCGCAGTAGGAATAACTCACGTGTCGCGGGACTTTACAAACATTCAAACTACGGACACAAAGAACATGCAGACTTGGAACAACGTGTGAGCATCACACAAAGTTTGTTCCGTGTGGGACTCGAACCCTCAGCACTCGGCGCAGTGCCCGTGGCGAGGCGACCTCTTAAACCACTACGCCATCCGTGCAGTCATGCTCGTTGCCCACTATTTTGACACGCTATTATTAGCTTGGTATGTATCTATCTATCTACGAGTATCTATGAATCTATGTAACGGAATCTTTGAACGTGATTTTCACCCCTTTCAAACTGACGGATTGATTTGAAACTTTGCACACTTATCGAGGACCGATGACAATACAATAATTAAAAAAATATATTTAAAAAATTAAAACACGCTTTAAAAAATAATAAATAATATAATTTAATAATTTAAATGTAAAAAAGCGTAAGGCGCTTTCTAAGATATTTTGATAACCCCACTCCACGCTGTTTTACATTAAAATGATTAAATTTGTCACGTTATAGATGGTCTAACCCGCTTTAGAGGCGTGGTTGACCCACGAATGAACTAAGAGGAGACAATTAAAAATATTATTCCACACGATTAAATGGTTTATATTGTAAATATAAACTTGTACAATAAAAATAACCCGAATTATACAATATAACAAACGACTAGATTTAAGTAGTAATCAGGGCGTGGTTCGTGTAAGGCTCACTACGTAGTCTGGATAGCTCCAAAGACCACTTAACTTAGTCAACGCAGCGCAGCGGAAGGAAGGCTGGAACCTTTTTTTTTGTGTGTTAGTTGTTGGCCTCAGATGTCCTTTACAACTTTACGCGGACTGTGGGTGAGCTCAGGCTCCCAACCTGTTATACAATAAACTAGACAACGTTGACCCCCAAGGGTGGACTATCACGGACCTCGGCTTGGGGCGTTGTCGGCAACGTGGATCTAAGGTGATCCACGGAATTCACATTAGCGCGACGCGTATTCTGACCTCTGCGGCGAGGGCGGAACCGCGGACGACTTTGGATGGCTTCGCGAGCCGTGTATGCTTTGTCTTGAGCGAGTGTGATCCTATCATCTGGTTCATCTAATATGAGTCTAGGTCTCCAAACTTTGGATATCCTAGATCGAGTGTAGTTTATCGCCGCAACCACTAGCGGGTTGGGGTGAGTCTGAGCAGAGTTAAGGGGGCTGGAACCAAGGCGCCGCCGCCGTCCGGTTATATAGGGCCGCCGCTGGGGAGGAGAGACTGATGGAGGGGCGCCGCGAGCACGGCCGCGAGCACGGCCACTCAGCAGCGACCGGTCCGCGTCATACACTCCCTCCTTAGGGGAGAATTTTTACCTCAGGAAAATTCGGTCTCCCGAGGACTCCATGCTCCTCCGGTAGCAGCTCCCGCCGGTCAGCACCCTGGAATAAGTAGGCGTAGTGGTGTCAGTCTCACGGATTAAAATAAACAGAAATGATATTAAAATAAGGTTGAAAATGAGCTGGCACGATAGTCGTAAACAAGATAATTAGCAGGTATCTATTAAAATGACGGCATAGGTGAGATGAGTCGTTGACTTGGAATGCAAATCCAATGCGAACCATTAGATAAAGAACCTGTTTACAATGATAACAGTATTGCACCCTTATTAATTGTTATGAAGTAGCAGGAAACGACAACTACAATATTATTGTTATAGCACAGCATATAATATAGCAATTAGAACTCCAGCAAGACGGGTATGGAAGGACAAGAATCAAACCCGTAGAACGACTTGGCAGTTACCTGTTAACCACCGAACCATAGGGTGAAAAAAACTATATATTTAGATTTCATCTAGAATTTTAGAAAGCAATAATTGGCATGATGTTATTACAAGTATTTAAGCCACAACGAGTAGCCTAAAAAAAATTTCCTACTAAAATAAAACAACGGTTTGCACTCCGGGAGTGCCGGCAGAAGTGAAAACTTGAATATTAACGTTGTGCATTTTTGATATTTTGGAATTGTTAGGGAATAGTTTTGAACGAATTACTTTAATTATCAGTATAAAAGTAGGTACTATCATTTATGTGGTAAAATACAATATTCATTTATTGCGCTATCGTACATAAACATAAGAATTCTCCCTCCACCTTACGAATTTTCAATCAGGTCACGTGTCCTGACGCGAGTTGTACATTTTTTACCCATCACAAAAAGTGCACAACGCCGCTAAAGAAGTTTTCACTTCAAAACGAACAATGACCATATTTCTATACAAGCGTTGACCTATCAACTCATTTTTGTTCGTCAGGACACGTGACCTGATCGAAAATTCGTAAGACGGAGGGAGAATTGTCAAACTCGCGTCAGGACACGTGACCTGATCGAAAATTCGTAAGACGGAGGGCGAATAGTCATGTTTGTGTACGATAGCGCAATAAATGAATATTGTATTTTACCATATAAATGATAGTACTTTTATACTGATAATTAAAGCAATTCGTGCAAAATTATTCTCTAACCATTCCAAAATATCAAAAATGCACAACGTTAATATTCAAGTTTTCACTTCTGCCGGCACTCCCGGAGTGCAACCCGTTGATTTTTTTTAGATCGCATCTACTAATTACCTGTGTTGTACTAGTAGCAGTAGAGCCATAAATGAATGTTAGGTTTAGGTTTAAATCATTTATTCTCAAAAAAGACAAAGCCACTTACATGAGAATATAACATAACACATTCAGTGAATTCATTATAACTTATAAGTAACCGTCACCGAAACATATATACTATATATATAATAAGTACATTTTTAATACTTTTTTTTAGGAAGACATTCCACAGTTTCTATCTCAAATGTTATAAGAGTAATTTTCTATTATATATTCGAATAGGCTTGATCGAAAACTGTTAAATGAGTTAGTATTTTTTATATGGGAGGGTAAGTTATTAAATATTTGTGCTCCTTCATAGGTAATACTCTTTTTAGCATAGTTGGTACGTATTTTTGGCAAAACAAGTAAACTAGGGCGACGAAGGCTACGTTTAGATATTTGGGACTTTTTAATGAATGATATATTGGCATGGATGGTTTTGTCTAAAATTTTCCTTATTAAAACACAAGTATTATATACATAAAGTTGATGGATATTCATTAATTTTGTTTCCTTAAAGATTTTATGTGTTGGTGTCAAATATGGATAGCCAAATAGTGTTTTTATGATTCTGTTTGGGACTCTTTGCAATTCTTGTAATTTCGTTTTACCGGCGCTTCCCCAGATTTCTATAAGATATAATAGATGTGACTTTACAAGAGAATTATAAATACTGTAACGTACATTTTTAGGTATACATTGATTCATATTGCGAAATGATCCTATAAGTGCAGTCAATTTGTTCTTTATATACTCAATTTGATTATGCCATGTTAAGTGATTATCTATTCTTAGACCAAGATACTTTTCGCAAGTTTTCTGTTCTAGTGGGATATTATCAATAGTTAATGCACTATGCAACGGGACTTTTTTATTCCTGGCGTTAAAAATTACGTAACAGGTTTTAGAAATGTTTATTGTCAGCAAATTGTATTGTAGCCATTCAAATAGAATATTTAGATCTTCTTGGGCTTGTAAAATTATATCATGTATGTTGGCTCCGAAGTAAAATAAGCACGTATCATCCGCATACAGAGTTAAACGACCATGTAAACTTAGTTCTGTGATGTTATTTATGTAGATCAAGAATAATAATGGCCCCAATATGGAACCTTGCGGGACACCGCACGTGATGGGTAAAGCACTACTCTCAAAGTCATCTATCTTAACTATCTGAAATCTATCTGTGAGATATGATTTTAGCATTTTAAGTGCGTTGCCCTTGATTCCTACGTTCTCTAACTTATGTAACAACAGTTTATGACTTACAGTATCAAACGCTTTTTTAAAATCAATGAATACCCCTATGGCATAATTTTTTTTATCAATGTTTTCTTTTATTTTTGTTGTTAAATCAATAGCAGCAGCAGTGGTGTTTTTTCCAGCTCTAAATCCATATTGACGTTCGGATATAAAATCGAAAGAGTCTAGGTACTTAAGTAAACGATTATGTAGTATTTTTTCTAAAATTTTTGACATAATTGGGAGCACAGAAATTGGCCGATAGTTTCCAGGATCGGTTTTAGGTCCCGATTTGAAGATCGGTGTTACCTTTGCGATCTTTAAAGTGTCTGGAAACTTCCCATTAATAATTAATTTGTTAAAACTTATAGCCAGACTGTCTGAAATTAAATTTGATATTTTTTTAACGACTTTGGTGCTAATTTTGTCTATACCACTACTTGTATTCGGGTCAAGGTCTTTGATGATTTTGATAATTTCATTTGTGTTGCATGGATCTAATGTCGTGAGTTCATGACTGTAAGTGTTCTTTGACGTGAAAACACCCTGTATTGAGCTATTGTGATATTTTCTTGGTATGTTATCTGCAAGTAAAGATCCTATAGTGGAAAAGTATTTGTCGAAGACCTCACAAATTTCTTGTGTATCGATAACATAATTGGAATCAACCAAAAGCTTTGAAGGAGCACAATTTTTTATTATTTTATTGTTAGCTAGGTTATTTATAAGGGACCAAGTTTTTTTAGGGTTATTAATACAATTTGTAAATAGTTTGTAGTAATAAGAATCTTTCGTGGTTTGAATTACTTTGCCAACTTTATCTCTCGTTTCTTTAAATTGTTTTTCTAGTGTCTTGTCTTCCGGATACTCTTTGTGTTGTATCCATAAGTGGTTTCTTTGGCTGATTCCAGTAATTATGTCACTATTAAACCAATCTTCTTGAGGCGGGTTCAAGAATTTCGTTCTCAATACTTTACTGTCTTTTACATACTGTTTTATTCTTGATTCTAGTTCTCTGTAGTTATTCGACACGTCTTCTAGTCCGTGTGATTCTATGGTTGTATATAGTTTTTCATAATCTGTTGTTTCATATTTCAGACGTATTTTTTTAGGAGCTTTCCATTTGTTAAGTTGTAAATATATTTGCTTGTGATCTGACATGGATGAATTGACAATAGCCATGTTATAATGTTCTCCTTTTAAATTTGTGCTGACGTGATCCAAAATAGATTGTTTTGTATGCGAGTCTCTTGTACAATATGTTTTATTAATTTTATTAAGAATTTTATGGCCGGATTCAGTTATTCTTTGCTTGTACCTTTTTAGAGTTTTATTTCTAGTCAAAAGGTCAATGTTAAAATCTCCAAATACTATTGCTCTCCTCCGTTGTTGCAGCTGAGTATCGTATAAGTCTAAAAATTTTTCAAAATTTGTGTCACCCGGATTGTAGACGACGCCAATATCTAGAGCAAATTTTTCAATATGTATCCAAAGGTAATTATTTCCATCTTGATAAGTTGATTCAATTAAGTTATGTTTTAAATCATTGTGTATGTATGCTGATACTCCTCCTCCTCTACAATCCGTTCTGTAGTTGTAGTAGTGTGTATAGTTAACTATCTGTAGCTGTAGAACTTGATTTTCATTCTGTATCCAAGTTTCTGTAAGTAAAATTATATGTATGGTTGCGGGTATCGATTTTAAAATACATTTAAGTTCATCTAGTTTTCCTTTCTTTCGTATGCTCCGCGCATTTAAATAGAGAAATGATAGGCGTGATTTTGTGGTGATTAGTTGCTGGTAATCACTCACTATTTGATAGGCTATAGTATTGTCGAAGGTATTATTTGTTGTTAGTTGTTGTAGTTTTTGATGTTTGTTTTATAATAGTCGGTACTCCATTAATATATTTTATAGTTAGGTCACTTTCGCCTGTTTGTGTTCTTCGTGTTAGTTCTTCCTTTATGGCCTGAAAATATTTTTGCTGAGCTGGTGTTATTGTAATCCAATGTTTTTTGGAAGCTAGGTTAAGATGATGTCGTATAAACAATTTTGAAAGAAAACCTGTCGCTCCAACACCGCTCTCGCACAGCTAAGCCAAACGGAGAGGCCACTACCCGCTGTCCACGCACCGACAGCTAGCGGGCAACCAGCTGTCCACTCGCTTACAGCTAGCAGTCGACTAGCTGTCCCCGCGCATGTATTGTATTTGTGTCTAGCGAGCAGTCTGCGTGCGTACATCGCGCAGGCCGCCCGTTTGAAGCGCGCGGTAAGCGTGGCTTCAACTTTCGAGTGGGACGATGGCGGTAAGCTCGCTTACAGCGAGCTGTTAGCTAATTTAAGATATCAATATAAATTATGTCTACAGAGGACGCCCTAAAGCTCAAATTTCTATTAACATTATTTTGCTGTGTGGGAGCGGTGTTGTATAAGTCGGCTGCGACGTCTATGGTCACTTCGCCAATAATAATGTTTTTTTTCCACCAAACATAATTTTACAATTTCGCACTAGTGTGATATTTCAACTAGGTAAGTAAGTTAGCAAAGTATATATTATAACAAGTAACGTATTATGAGGGGTGGACAGGAGCCTAAACCTGGGAAACCCTGTATTTCAGGTCTCCTGGACACTAACCCGTGGCTTTGTGAGTGTTTGTTCTACTTCATAAGTTTTATGAAATCTGTGCGAGCGTGTGCGTGTGTGTGAGCGTGTGTGTGTGTTTGTGTGTGTGCGTGTGTATGTGTGTGTGTGTGTGTGTGTGTGATTGTATGAGTTTATGTGTGTGTATATATGCGTTATACGGCCTGTTGTTATTATAATAATATTAATTTATTACACTATAGATATTAAGGCTTCTGTGTTGTCGTAATTTAATTTCAGTAAATAATTTTTTTTTTTTTTTTTTTTGCTCGTCAAAATGACCACACTCCACCTGATGGTAAGCAGTCGTGTGGTCTAAGAGCAGTGGCCTCCACATCGCCCCCACAGTAGCCGAGGCGATGTTGAGGTCTCTACTTTGACGGCCTGAGAAGATGCTTTTTCACGCCCCGCTTAAAGAACCCAGGATTGAAGGAAGAAGGAAACACGTGCCTTGGCAGAGAATTCCATGCCTTGGTCGTTCGGCAGAGATATGAGGACCCAAACTTTTTGGTACGCGCTCTAATCGACTCTACCGTGTAAGGATGGCATCTGAGCCCAGCACGCGTTGTTCTGGATAGGAAAGGGGAGGGCGGGATAAGGTGGAATAACTCTTCAGAGCACTCCCCGTGGTATATTCTGTAGAAACATGCCAATGAGGCAATGTCTCTACGGAGTTGCAGAGGTTCCAGTGAACTCGTGACCTCTGGATCTCCGATGATACGGACAGCCCGCCGCTGTAACCGGTCGAGAGCGTCCAGCAAGTACTGCGCGGAGCCATCCCAAAGATGAGAACAGTACTCCACGCAAGGGCGCACTTGTGCCTTATACAATAGGCACAGTTGCCCAGGCGTGAAGAACCGCCTCACCCTGTTCAGAACTCCGAGTTTTCGCGAAGCTTGCTTAATGACGCTCTCGATATAGGTTTTCTGATTAAGGGAGCGGCAAAGATCCATACCTAAGATGGAGAGACTGTCACGTATCACCAGTGGAGTGTTCTTCAGAGGAGGGAGGGGAAGGAACGGAGACTTTTTTGTAGAGAACGCGCATGCCTGGGTCTTCCTGGCGTTGAACTCGACCAAGTTCTTGGCACCCCATTCATAGATGCGGTCCAAGGTCCGGTCAAGTTCAACGGCAAGATTCTGCCTTTTCCCCTCAACATCAGCCTGTTTGGCCCCAGGATGTCCGAGATATCGCCCATGCACGGTACTGTCGTCCGCATAACAATGTATGTTGCCGAGATTCAACATATCATTGAAATGCAGAAGAAAGAGCGTAGGGGATAAGACAGAACCCTGAGGCACTCCTGCATTGACCTGCATAAATTTGGAAGCGCGACCGTCGCAAAGGACCCGAATACGACGCTTCTGCAGGAAACTTGCAATCCAGGTGCACAGTTGAGGGGGCAAGCCATAGGCCGGAAGCTTGGAAAGAAGAGACCGGTGCCAGACTCTGTCGAAAGCTTTGGCTATGTCAAGGCTGATAGCCAAAGACTCGCCGTGCTTGTCCATAGCCTCACCCCAGAGGTGCGTGACGAACGCTAGAAGATCACCCGTTGATCGTTTAGACCGAAAGCCGTATTGGCGATCATTGATCAACGATTGATCCTCCAGGTAGCGGACAATTTGGGTGTTTATAATCCGCTCGAACACCTTGGAAAGTACCGAGGTGATAGCTATGGGTCGATAGTTGCTTGGCTCGGAACGGTCCCCCTTTTTGGGAATCGGTTGAACGTTCGCTTCCTTCCAAGCCTCAGGCACAATGCCTGCGACGTAAGACGTCCGGAATAGGCGCGTAAGTGTGGGAGACAACTCCGCTGCACATTTTTTAAGAACCACAGCTGGGATGCCGTCAGGTCCACTGGCTTTCCGAACATCGAGAGACTGCAGTATCGCACGAACGGTTCGTTGCCTGATACATATATCAGGCATGGTGTAGCCGCAGTTGGCAATGTTAGGCGGCTGCGAACCGCAGTCATCGATTCGGGAGTTGGCCGCAAAGAGATTTGCAAGCAGATCTGCTTTCTCCTGCGGCCGATGAGCCAGTGATCCATTCGGATACCTCAGAGGGGGCAGCATGGTCTGGCAGAAGTTGGACTGCACGGCTTTGGCCAGGCGCCAATAGCTACGACTGCCCGTAGGATGCGCCATTAGTTCCTGGCCGAACCGTGCGACGGCAGACCTTTGTGGCTTGGTTGAACGCTGCCTTCAGGTGATCCACGTTAGGGTCGTGGAGAGTGCGAGCCCTGGTCTAAGCGCGATACGCTGTCTGTTTGCGATCAACAGCTTCGGCGCATTCACGCCCGAACCAGGGCCTTTTCCTGCCGCCGCTCGTGACATCACTGTATGGAATATAATATTCCATACCCAGGATGATTTCACCAGCGACAGCAGTAGCGCTCTCTGATGGATCCCTGTTCTCAAAGCAGCGTTGAGCCAAGGGATGGATGCGAAGTATTCCCGCATTCCATCCCAGTCTGCTGACGAGTAGTGCCACAGTCGTCGTCTTGCCTCCTCGGGACGTGGGGGCGTAACAACAACAGCTGTGGCACAAACCAGACAGTGGTCTGAGGTGCCCAAAGGAGCACGAATCGACACACTGTACCGGTTCGGGTTACTCGTCAGCAGCAGATCGAGCAGAGAGGGCGCCTGACCTGCAATATCTGGTATCCGGGTGGGCTGGAGTACCAGTTGAGACAGGTCATGCGTGAGAGCGAACGCATGGGCAGTTCGTCCCGCGTGGTCTGTTTTGGGAGAACCCAACCAGGTCTCATGGTGGGCATTGAAATCTCCCAAGAACACCAACTCAGCGTTCGGAAACCGCTCCTGCGCGTCGTCTGCCGCCTGACTCAGGTAATTGAAGAGTCGAGTTGTCTCAGCGTCTCCTGAATGGGATCGGTAGAGGCACATGTAGATTTGGCTGAAAGAGCCATGATCTACGTGTACCCAAAGGACAGAGAAGGAAGGGTCCTCTAGGCATTGTAGACGGCGACAGCAAATATCCGCCCTAACAAACAAGCATACCCCGGCTTTCGCGAGGAAACACTCCTCTAGCACGTAGCCGGGATATTGCAGGTAGTTCGTGTCTGCAGGACGGCGTATTTGTGTCTCCGTTAGAAAAAGCATTGCCGGCCGAGCCGTCTCCAGGTGGTGATGGACGGCATTAAGGTTAGCGTGGAGTCCTCTGATGTTAATAAACTCCACGACACAGGAAGCAGCAGTGGGGTTACGGCGATTGGCTGCTGTTGAACGACAATGCTTTGTTCGTACTGCCATAGAGTGAAAGGAAGGGGAAGCGTGAAAAAAAGGGGCGGCTATTCTCGCAGCAAAGTGGGGCAAGGCGCAGAGCAAGTTTTGTCATATAACTGTATGGTATGGCGATAGCCGATCCGACGGACGGAAGGACCCCCGTACCCTCCCGAAAGTGGTCGCCGGGACCCACCCTCCGGTCACCATCCGGCACGACGAGCCACCTCGAGATTATGCGCGGCATGATAAGGCAGCCAACCTAGTTGGTTAGACTCGGTTGGGCCTCTGGACTATACTGCGGGCGGCCAGCAGAGCACCGTTTCTACGGCTCTCCCTGGCCGCCGGGTCGACTCGCGCCACCCACACAATGACTCTACGGATGCTCTGTAGGTCCCTCATAAGCTGCGAGAATCGTCACCTCATGCTTAGGCCTCCGGCGCTCTCATTCACCGAACGAAACACAGCAGTGAAACACTGTTGTTTCACGTCGATTTTCTGTGAGAGGGTAGTACTTCCCCGGTCGAGCCGGCCCATTCCTGCTGTAACCAGCTTGGCTCTACTACTCAAAAAAGGGCCTTAGCCAAGTGTGCCAGAGGGGAAGAAGTTAAGCAGTAGATGATGCAAGAACTTTACGTGTGAGGCGACATGACTGTGTTAAGAAGAACGGCTTTTTGTATGAGTGTGATTGTAGATTTCAGCATGTCAAGTGTGCTCAGGCTATGTCGAAGGGTCTTAGAGACTACGCCATTTGTAGACATGACAATAGGGATTATTTTAACGGTGTCTACCTGTCATTGCCTTTTTAATTCGGTAGCTAAATCAATATACTTCAACATTTTTCCGCGTCTGTTACATACTGCGACGTCTATTATGAAAACAGTTTTTTTTGGTTTTATCTAGTATAGTTATGTCTGGTCTATTGTAGTGTATGGTTTTGTCGGTAATAATGGTCCTATACCAGTATATTTTAAAGGAATTATTCTCTAAAACAGTACTGGGCTTATATTTGTAATAGGCAGTTTTTGAATATTTGTGTGCTTAGTTCTGATGGACTATTGCTGCAACTTGATCGTGTCTATGCTTATAATCAGTTTGTACTATGGATTTACATGAACCAGTCATGTGTTGAATAGTTTCAGAACTACTATGTCAACGTCTAAATAAGTCAGTGGGAAGGTTAGGTATACGGATTATGTATTTCTGGTAATTTCGGGTGTCTATTACTTGATCCTTAATAGCGATTATTATTATTATTACAGGTTAAAAAATACTCAATAAACTGTCCATAGATATGAAAACATTAACGTATAAAATAGATTTCCTAAAACAACACAGACTTTTTTTGTTAAAAGATTATTATTAGATATTCGATTCATGACATGAAAAAATGTTAAATTATTCACATTATATGTAATACGTAATATCAGCCCTGTTTATGAACTGTCCCACTGCTGGGCACGGACTTCTTCTTAGTGTGAGAATGGCTAGGCCATAGTCCACCACACTGGCCCATACGGGTTGACAGACTTTACACATCTTCGAGGACATTATGTACAATTTTCAGACCTGTAGGTTTCCTCACGATATTTGCTTCTCCTTTAAAGCGAGCGATAATAAACTATTTAATACACACATAACTTTGGAATGACAGAGATGCTCGCGTTCGATTCTAATGGCTTAGAATCGAACTCGGGACTTTTGCATGGCAGTCCAACGGTTTCCCACTAGGCACTAGGTTTGGAATTGTGCACAATAAATTGTATTCGAATATCTTTCGAATGCCATTATACGTTACTTACTACTAGACTCGATAATAATTCATCAGCCCTGTTTACGAAATGTACCATTGCAGAGCAAGGATCTTCTCAAAATGAAACGTTAGGACTGGCAACCCATTATAGACAGCTTTGCACTACGCTGAGCCCGTACTAATATTGATAACAATACTTTTGCATAGAGGAAAGGTACCCTATGTCCTATTCTGTACTCCTGACAACGTGGGTGCGCAGGTTCATGGCGGTCGGTCGAGTAGTTAGGTGTGAAAGCGTAACAATTAAACAAACGAACTCAATTTTTACTATATTAGTTAGGATTGTCCCAAGCTTCGGTTGCCGAATGAATAGGCATATAAGTATTTTACTTTTTATTAAATCAAAATACATCAATTTTATTTTAAAGCTCTGGTATTTATAATAATATTTATTTTTTGATTTTTATTTAATTCACAATTATATTGATACAGTCACACTTTATCAAAGGACATGATGACTTGAGCTGAAATACATTTTATATTGACCTCTACTAGATGTTAAGACAGCATGCACATAATAATAATAATAATCTACATGCTTGGGGGTGGAAGTGTCATTTTCAAGGGCATAACGACGGGGAAACCCGCTCCGGGTCTCCATTGTCACGAGACCCGTGATGGTGAAAGCGGCGCCGCACCGCTCGATACCCCTAGCCGCTCGCACCGGTGTTGCCCTGGCTTGTATGCCTATCGTGGCTATTCAGGGGGCCCATCTAGTGAGTTGGCGAGTCACCGTCTGTCCATTCGATTGATGCTATTAGAGTATTCAGGGCAGACGCCGTTTTATCATTCATAGTTACCAATATACCAGTCCATCAAACACCCATACCCATAGCCCATATATTAGAATCCATACGTAGCAATAGTCCTACGCCTGCTGCGCCTAGTGCCTCTGTAGGTGTTCCATCCCACCTTTGATTAAAACTCTCGAAGGGCCTCTTCACGTTGGACCCATGTCTCCGTGTAAGCCTCCCAAAGGGCCGGATATTTTCCTAACGTATTAGGAACATACCCGTGAAAGAGAAACAAATAATAATAATTCTTTATTTGTTAAAAACATGTGTGTATACACATACAGAAGCATGCACGTTGTAGTTATCACTACATATTATAAAACAAAGTCCTCCGCCGCGTCTGTCTGTTTGTCTGTTCGCGATAAACTCAAATACTACAGCACCGATTTTTATGCTGTTTTTACCAATGGATAGAGTGGTTCTCGAGGAAGGTTTTTGTATATAATTTGTTAAGATTTTTTATACATTAGCTAAAGTATAACGATATTTGTTAGCTGTCGGAAAAATTAGCCGTCTGGGGGCTTTCAACGAAAATGCTGCCTAAACCCTTTGAGGTATAACAAAATAATGTATGGTGGAATTATGTATCTTATATAGGTCTACAGAAAAGTCCGCGATGGCATATGGATATCTCTTAAGGATAACATACTATATCCATTTTAATACTTTAAAAAATGGGCAATTATAAAGCGGTAATTGAAAAGCTATTTACACAAATACGGTATTAATCCTTATCATTTTAAATACATTAGTTGGCTTGAGCATTTCATGAAGATTATTTTGTCCCTTTACACCATGCAAATTAAATGAATACCTTACGAGATATAGCAAAATCAAAAAGATTTTGATCAAACTATTTTTAATCAAGCTTTATTTGAATTGAATAAAGTAGTGGAATCTCTGTCAGGAAAATCTATAAAAGATTTTGGATTCATCATGCCATTAAATTTCAATTTAAATGCAACAATCAATACAGAGTATTTACGAGAAACTAACTATAACCATTCGAGACTTACAAGTCATTCAAGATGAATGTCACTTGAATGCTGAACAAAAAAATGCTTATAACCTAATATTGTCCTCAATTAATAATAGTATTCACAGATAAAACATTTTTAATAAATTTATTATTAGCAAAAATACGATCCGACAGAAAAATTGCCCTAGCTGTGGCATCGTCCGGCATAGCAGCCACACTTTTGGAAGGTGGGCGAACCGCCTATTCCACATTCAAACTGCCATTAATTAAAAATATTTAGTAATGACGTCACTAGCATTTGCAATATTTCTAAACAGAGTAATGCCGGGAAATTAATGAGAGATTGCAGTTTGATTATTTGAGATGAGGCTTCTATGTCTCATAAAGCATCAGTTGAAGCATTAGACAGGACAATGCGAGATCTGCGCAACAGTAACTGCCCAATGGGTGGTTGTACTGTTTTATTCTCTGGAGATTTCCGTCAAATTTTGCCAGTTATAACTAGGAGAACGAGAGCAGATGAAGTCAATGCATCGCTCAAAAGATCACATCTTTGGCCACATATAACGAAATGTGAACTTAAAACCAACATGAGGATTTTATCGTCTAGCGAAGATAATAGGCAATTTTCTAAAGACTTGCTCCAAATAGGAAATGGTGAATTTCAAGCAGGAAATGTATGTATAAATATTAACAATATTTGTGTTTTAGTACAAAATGTGGAAGAAATTATTGAAAAAGTTTATCCCGATATTAGTAACATATCCACTAAGACACTAAATTGGTTTCAAGAAAGAGCTGTACTATCACCCACTAATGAGCAAGTGGATAAAATAAAGGAATTTATTATTTCCAAGTTCGAAGTATCATCGCAAACCTACTACTGAGTTGACATAGTTGTGGATAGAGAAGAGGCAGTACATTATGCAACAGAAGTTTTGAATTCCTTGACTCCTCCTGGAATCCCGTCACACAAATTAATATTAGAAGTAGGTGCCCCAATAGGGGCAATAATATTACTAAGAAATTTGAGTCCACCGAAATTGTGCTACGGTACAAGACTCAAAGTAGTCAATAATACAAATGTTTTGATCGAATGTATCATATTATCTGGCAACGCAACTGGTGAAACTGTTTTTATACCAAGAATTCCCATGATACCCTCCGAATTGCCTTTCCAATTTAAACGGCTACAATTGCCCGTAAAAATAGCGTTTGGAATGACAATAAATAAAGCGCAGGGTCAAACATTAAAAGTTGCTTGAGTAGACTTAAGCACACAGTGCTGCGGCATGTCCTGTCACGTGTTACTTAGAAACAAAATTTGTTAGTTTTTACACATGATCAGGTTATTAATGTCGTATACAAAGAATTCTTTCTATTTCTTTTTATTTTTAAAATAATATACTTAAGCTAATCTAAATGTTTTCTGTTTTGTTTGCCTCATAATAAATAATTGCTACTCAAAGAATAATCTACATTAATATTGTCTATAACGAGGAAACATGATTGATTTTTTGTTTGTTACGATTTAACTCAAAAACTACTCAACCAATTTTACCGAAAGCTACATCTCCTCGGAGTAACATAAGACTTTTTATATATTCTGTAAAGAACCCGTGCGAAGCCGGGGCGGGTTGCTAGTTATATATATAATCCAGAAGCATTTTCCACAGATCTTATCTTATGCGGGGGCCAGTCAATGCAGACCGGCGAAACTTCGACCCAGTGGGATCTTTTGTGTCGACACTCTCCCAATAACGACTGCCATAGATGTCCAAGGCAGGCGGGACCGACGGCTTAACGTGCTCTCCGTGGCACGGAGCAAGCGATAATTGTCAATCAATACGCACATAATTTCGAAAAGTCATATAACTTCCGAAAGTCAGAGGTGCGCGACGTGGGTTCGAACCCGAGACCCTCTGCATTGCAGTCTGTTGGTCTCCCCACTGAGCTATCGCTGCTCTTTTCCACAGATAGTAGTAAAGTACATTAGGCTATAGTAAGAAAAGAAGAGAACCTAAAGATATACACAATGTACATCATATTTTTAGAGAAACATATAATATATAATATACATATTCTTTCATAAAGAAGAAGAAGAAGAGAGAAGCATATGTGGTATGACTCTGAAATATAGAATAAGAAATAGTGTGATTAGAGAGAGAGATGCGGCATGAAAGTGGATATAGTTACAAGAATAGAAAAGGGTATGTTAATTTGGTTTGGACATGTAGAAAAAATGGACGAGGAAAGACTGACTAAGAAAGTTTATAAGGCTAGTGTGAATGGAACAGTCGCAAGAGGAAAACCTAGGCGAACGTTTCTCGATCAGATCGGAGGCGTTCTCGTTAAGAGCTCCTTGAACCGACGGCCGTGTATGAGGAATGTGATGAAAGTGAATGAAGCCAGGGAAGTGTGTCAGGATCGTAGCAAATGGAAATCCGTAGTCTCTGCCTACCCCTCTGGGAAACAGGCGTGAATCTATGTATGTATGTATGTATGTATGTATGTATGCTTCCACGCCTTAACTACTTGACCGACCATCATGAAATTACGCATACACTTTGTCAGGAGAATAGAAAAAGACATGTGGTACCTTTTATCCACGAAACAGTACTGTTACTAATTTAAACTAACCTAACCTACATTTACGCGAGCGACGCCGTGGGCAAAACCAAATTTTTAATATAGCGGATCTTTGGTGCGTATTGGCCGGAGGGTACACGCGAGCGAAGCTGCGAGTTACAACGTGTATTGTGAATTATATTATAATGCCGATAAAAGAGGTCAAGAGTCAAACTTTATGACATAATTATCATGTTTGTTAGATACAGTACAAGATAGACTTAGTGAACGAATAGTCAAACAATATACGTCGAGATGGATCTTAGTAACTTTAAAACGTTTAATTTATTTTATTGTGTGTCTTTTGTGTTATTGGTGACTGGTAAGTGTTACGTTTATTTCAGTCTCTTATTATATTTTTAAATTATTTATAAAGACAATGGCCGCAGTAGGAACAACTCATGTGTCGCGGGACTTTACAAACATTCAAACTACGGACACAAAGAACATGCAGACTTGGAACAACGTGTGAGCATCACACACAGTTTGTTCCGCGTGGGACTCGAACCCTCAGCACTCGGCGCAGTGCCCGTGGCGAGGCGACCTCTTAAACCACTACGCCATCCGTGCAGTCATGCTCGTTGCCCACTATTTTTAACCCCCGACGCAAAAACGACGGGGTGTTATAAGTTTGACGTGTTTGTGTGTGTGTGTGTTAGTGTCTGTCTGTGGCATCGTAGCTCCCGAACGGACGAAACGACTTTCATTTCGTTTTTTTTTGAAAGGGGAATTAGTCGGGCGAGTTCTTACCTATGTTTGACGAAAATCTGTCCAAGATGACCGCCGCTACAAAATGGCGGATTACATATTTTTTTACAACTCCCTCAATATGGGTATCAAATGAAAGGTCTTGACTAGTAGAATTCTAGACACTATGATAAATTTCAAATCCAAGATGGCCACCACCACAAAATGGCGAATTACCTTTTTTTAACAACTCCCTCAATATGGGTATCAAATAAAAGGGCTTGACTAGTAGAATAATGTACACTATATTGAAAGGGAATGGGGAATATTAACTAACGAAATTTAAGGAGTTCCTACAAAAAGCATGAAATAAAAAATTTAATTCAAAATACCCCTCCGACACAAAATAATAAAAATAGTGTGAACGTAAAAAGCCTAAAACAAGTTAAAAAATCTATTAAAAAATAGCCACAAATAGGACAAAAAGGTATAAACGTAAAACCCTATAAAGAGAAAAAAATTACCTTGAAATTATGACCCTACGTAAGTATGAAATTTTTTGATTAAATGTTGTCGCTTCCAGGGACCGCTCTTTACTTATAAAAACACCTACCTAAATAAAATGATATTAAAAATACAAGGAAAATGTTAAAGTATTAAGAATTACAAGTGAACCTACTTAAAAACTGAATACACAAGTAAACTATCCAGATAAATGCTGAAACAAAAATTTAAACGAGGACTCTTACATATTAAAATAATTAGAGCGGTCCCCCGACGCGACATTTAATCAAAAAATTTCAAACGTACTTACGTAGGGTCATAATTTCCAGGTATTTTTTTTCTTTTTATAGGGTTTAAAATTTCTAATTTAATTTTTTGACACGCTATTATTAGTTGGTATGTATTTATGAATCTATGTAACGGAATCTTTGGACGTGATTATCACCCCTTTCAAACCGACGGATTGATTTGAAACTTTGCACACTTATCGAGAACCGACGACAATACAATAATTTAGAAAAAAAAATATATATCAAAATATAGTTTAAAAACTAATATAACGCTTTAAAAAATAAAAAATAATATAATTTAATAATTTTAATCTAAAAAAACGTGGGCCCTTCTAATGTATTTTGATAAACTCAACCCCACGCTTTTTTACATTAAAATTATTAAATTATATTATTTTTAATTTTTAGAGCGTGTTTTAAGTTTTTTAAACTATAATTTATTTTTATTTTCTTTTTAAATCACGCTTTGCTTTGCGGCCAGGCAAAACGTTTTAGAACAAGATTTAAGCCTTATGTCATTTTAGCTTAACTGATGTTCTATTGTAAATGTAACGTGTAATGCACGAATGGCAATGGCGGTAAGCTAAGGTGTATGGTCACTTCGCCAATGCGCCGAGTGCTGTGGGTACGACACATGAGACAATGCGACGAGTGCTGTGGGTACGACACGTGAGCCAATGCGCCGAGTGTTGTGGGTACGACACGTGAGCCAATGCGCCGAGTGCTGTGTGTACGACACGTGAGCCAATGAGCCGAGTGCTGTGGGTACGACACGTGAGCCAATGCGCCGAGTGCTGTGTGTACGACACGTGAGCCAATGCGCCGAGTGCTGTGGGTACGACACGTGAGCCAATGCGTCGAGTGCTGTGCGTACGACATGTGAGCCAATGCGTCGAGTGCTGTGCGTACGACATGTGAGCCAATGCGTCGAGTGGAGTAAATAGCTGTTCCGAGTCGGGATGTTCTCTGTGTGTGTTGTCGAAATATTTGTAAGTTAAACCGCGTTCAAATTAAAAACAAAATCTTTCGGAAATCAACGTATGTAGGCTTGCTAGTTTGTAAATGAGCAATTTATTTTTATTTCGATTTTGGTTGTTTTTCGGTAGCACGTCACGGGGAGAAAGAAAAATGTAATAATAGTGTTTTTAGAATAAAAAATCTTGTGTACGTTGTCTTTTAAAAAAACTGTTTTGCAGATGGCGCGCAAAGTGGCCTAATACACTTGCCACTAGTCCCTGATGGGATGACAGTTCACAATGTTATTGTAACTTGGGCTGAGGCGCGTGATCAATGCCAGAGTGAAGGTAACATCTTAGGTTCAATCAATCAGCCTGTCGTAGTCCACTGCTGGACAAAAGACTCTACCATATTACGCAATAAGATTTAGGCTTACTCATCCATTCTAAGCCTATTATTCAAGTCATCTGCAGTCCTGGTAACCTAGCGTTCTACGTTTAACAATTTGGGGTTGCCAAAGGCCATCGGTCCTTTCGAGATGGCCTACTCATCGTCACTTGAGCTTACTTATTCTGCGAGCTATGTCAGACTGTACTACTCTGACGGATAACCTCGTCTAAGTTTGTGGGTTGTAGCGTGATGTTATATTATTATAGCCTATATATAGCCTTCCTCGATAAATAGGTCATCTGACACTAATTATTTAATTCGAAATAGTAGTTCTTGAGATTAGCGCGTTCAACCAAACAAACAAACGCTTCAGCATTATAATATTAGTATAGATTTGGAGCTGTAACTGTCTCAGTGGAGTAGCGATAGTGTATGAAACTCCCGGGTTTGATTACCCGGTCGAGCTGTGTTATTGGGTATTCCTATCAAGAAATTCTTGGTAAACCTTAATACAGTCGCTTTCTATTACGTTTGACCTAAAACAATAGCTGGCGTATGTGGGTTTAGTAAGCCTCAGCCTGCGGGGACACAGCCGGTAGATTATGAACATTATACTTCTGCCTAGCCTTTATTATTCCCAAGTCACTTGTGGTCGGCTTTCTAGTCGAATCGCATTTGACTGGATATCAGTTTTTACACGGAGTGACTGCCATCTGACCTCCGCTACCCGAAAGCTAACGATACCCTAAAGCTAGACCAATGTCAGGATATTAGAGGGCACTGACTTCCCAATAACGACTGCCATAGATGTTCATGGCAGCCGTGACCGACGGCTTAACGTGCTCTCCAAGGCGAGGAGCAGGCGATAATTATACTATAAGTCATAATTACCAGTAGTATCATGCGATAGCCATAACTAACAGAAGAAGAATAAATATAAATAGTTTTATTAGTTTCAATAATTAAATTAGCTTAAAAATTAGTATAGTTTAATAGTAATAGTAGTGTAACAGTTTCTAAATTATGTAATAACGTGTCAAATTAACAACCCGATAAAATCCGTATATAGTAGTTTAACTTCGCGTAAACAGAAGATAATATAATGATAGAGGCGTATCTTTAACATATTAAAAACAAGGTCTCCAAGCCGCAAGAAGCCCACAAATACAAAATGAATATACGATAACCTATTTGTACCTGAGGTAAGGTTTAGGTATTGGCAATGTTTTACTTGTTATCACTATCCCCAGTATAATTCGGTTTAGAGAACTTTATTACTCAAAAACAAACTTTACAGTTTACTTAAATATTGAACAATACATTTTTATATATTAAGTAATTAGGAGGTAGTTCGATCTTAGAAACTATCTTACAAATTATAATATAATAATATACTATCACATACACACAACACCATCTAGCCCAAACTAAGCAGAGCTTGTACTATGGGTACTAGACAATGGATAAACATACATACATACTTTTTTTTTGTAAATACATACATACATACATACATATATTCACGCCTGTTTCCCAGAGGGGTAGGCAGAGACTACGGATTTCCATTTGCTACGATCCTGACACACTTCTCTGGCTTCATTCACTTTCATCACATTCCTCATACACGCTCGTCGGTTCAAGGAGCTCTTAACCTGGCCTTTGTCCAGGACGCCTCCGATCTGGTCGAGAAACGTTCGCCTAGGTTTTCCTCTTGCGACTGTTCCATTCACACTAGCCTTATAAACTTTCTTAGTCAGTCTTTCCTCGTCCATTCTTTCTACATGTCCAAACCAGCTTAACATACCCTTTTCTATTCTTGTAACTATATCCACTTTCATGCCGCATCTCTCTCTAATCACACTATTTCTTATTCTATCTTTCAGAGTCACACCACATATGCTTCTCAACGCTCTCATTTCTACAGCATTTATTCTGCTCTCATGCTTCTTTTGCCATACCCAACTTTCACTTCCATACATAAGTGTGGGCACTAATAGTCCTCTATGAACAGCCAAACGTGCCTTTTCGGATACATTTCGACTGTTCATAAAAGCGCGTAAGGCTCCATTCACTTTGTTGCCAGCAATCGTTCTCCTTTCAATATCTCCGTCATGTTTACCATCCCTTGTAAACAAAGTACCCAAATATACAAACTCTTTCACTTGCTCCACTTTTTCTCCATCAATCATAATATTACACATCGTCACGCACTCTTCCTTTTCAAATACCATTACTTTCGTCTTGCTTACATTTATTTTCATTCCTTTACTCTCAAAAGCACCATGCATAATAGTTACCATCGCCTGCAACTCTTCCGCCGATGACGCAAGTATTACTTGGTCATCGGCATAAAGAAGACATTTGACAAGTAACTCATTCATTCTTAATCCCCATTCACAATCTTTTAAATCTTTCAAACAATTGTCCATGTATAGGTTAAACAGCCAAGGTGACGCTACACATCCTTGTCTAACACCTTTATCGATGCTAAACCACTCTGTGTAGGTCCCATTTATCCTAACACAAGCTCTGGAATCATCATAAAGAGATTTCAGAGCTCGCGTGAGGTTGGTTTTTTTGTAAATACATACATATTATACATAGAAACACCCAGACCACGACAAACATCCATGTTCATGCACACAAATGTTTGACTTGTGCGGGAATCGAACCCGCGACCTCAGACGTGGCAGTCGGTTACACTAACCACTACGTCACCGAGGCCGACATTAATTAAGACAGCCGAAAGCCAAAACAGCCGAATTACATTTAAATTACATTAATTAAGACAGTGGCAATGATCCAAAGAAGAAACGAAATGTCAAGGATTTCTTTTATTTCTAAACGTTTTCTCTTATGAATGTCTTTAATTTTGTTTTAAAAGAGACATACTTTCACAAACTTTTATTTCGTTTGGTAAGTTATTAAATATTTTTGTACCAGCATGTAAAATAGTTTTCTTCCCATATTCAGTTCTAGGTAAATATTGTGTAATTTTATCTGTATTTTTTAAGTTGTAAGTGAAGGTTCTTTTAGTTAAAACTGTTTGAGTGTGAATGAGTCCCGATAATATTTTTTTAATTAGAATGCATGTAGTATACGTATATGTTTGCTTTATGTTGAATATTTTTGTTTGTTTATATAATATTGGTGTATGTGTAAATCTATCATATTGGAACAATACCTTAATTAATTTATTTTGAGCGGTTTGTAACGGCATTAAACTAGTTTTTGGAGCGCAGCCCCATACCTCAATTAAATAATCTATGTAAGATTTGACGAGTGCATTGTAAATCATTTGTCTCGTTTTATGTGGAACACAATTCCATTCGGGATTCGCCTAATAGCAATTTGTTCTCCTAATATTATAAATGTGAATGTGAGTTTGTTTGTTACGCTTTCACGCCTGAACTACTCGACTGATCATCATGAACTTTCGCATACACGTTGTCAGGGTAACAGAAGAGGACATAAGGTACTTTTCATTAAAAACGTACGGTTACTAATCTAACCTGCCCCACATCTACGCGAGCGACGCCGCGGGCAAAATCTAGGAATTTATATTTTATAGGCTTTGGTATTTACCAATAGATTATACCCCATGCCGGCCTGATTATGTATCTATTGTTGGAGATGAATGGCCGAAACATCGGTATTCTGATTTTTGAAGTGAAAACTTCATTAGCGGCGTTGTGCACTTTTTTGTGATGGGTAAAAAGTGTTAAACTCGCGGCAGGACACGTGACCTGGTCGAAAATTTGTAAGACGGAGGGAGAATTGTCATGTCTGTATACGATAGCGCAATAAATGAATATTGTATTTTAACACATAAATGATAGTACCTATACTGATAATTAAAGCAATTCGTGCAAAATTATTCCCTAACCATTCCAAAATATCAAAAATGCACAACGTTAATATTCAAGTTTTCACTTCTGCCGACACTCCCGAAGTGCAACCCGTTGTTATTTTTTGTTGTGTTGCAGGTGCAATCTTAGCGTCGCCAATTAATGATAAACTATTAAATACAATGAAGTCCCTAATTAGTATCACTAATGCAACGTATTACATTGGCACAAGAGCAAGTGATCGTCCCGGACATTTCGTCTCGCTAGACGGTTTGTTATTAATTTGTAGCTTATCTAATACCTATCTAAGTTGGTACCTACATATAAGTCTAGAAGAAATGCTAAGGTGAAATCATCTTTAAATATATTCGTATGTAACATCGTGAGGAAACCTGCATGTCTGAGAGTAAGTCCATAATGTTCTCGAAGATATGTGAAGTCTGCCAACCCGCACTGGGCCAGCGTGGTGGACTATGGCTTAATCCTTCTCACACTGCAAAGAGGCTCGTGCCCAGCAGTGGGACAGTTTAATACAAGACTGATATTATTCAGTGTGTCTGAACTCCTAAAAGGATTAACCGATTCTGATGATAGATTTTGTGTATTATTGGTATTTTTTTGCTAAAAGTTTTTTTGTTAATAGCATATAGGACAACATCTGACGTGTCAGCTAGCAATAATATATCATGTTTCAAACATGGATAATATGTATAAACATATTTGGGACAGTCTTTGGAGACTGCCGATAGAAGTGAAAACTTTAATGCTTGATCATAAAGACTTTTTATAAAAAAAAAATAGGGCGGGTGGATTCCTGATACTCTCTTAGCGGTTATTAAAGGTGTCAAAATTGCGTTATTTTTTGCATAGGACGCACCATTTCTGAAATATTGTTAATATTCTAAAATAATACAAAAATGGAAAGCGTGGAACCGTGACGATGACGCAAGTTCTATGATTTTTGTTTTCCCAAGAAGTGCTCAACGCACCTAACAAAGTTTTCACTTCAAAAATATATAAATAATTATTAGTAATCATTATGTTCAAGAATCAATTAATTTTTGCATTTATTATGTTCTAGCAAACCTAAATGGAAAGAGAACACACAAATACTATTTACGTAACTCTTGAATGTCGTCTGTGCCTTACTTCTGTTATTATGTGCAGGCGTACCACTTGAATACATGAACGTGTCTTTATGGCAACAATTGGATCCGTGGAATGGCGACTGCTTGGCTATGACCGTCGATAGACTACATGTTGTATCGTGTGAGACTCGGCTGCCGTATATCTGCTATGACGCAACCGTCTTTAACGCGAACAAGACGAACTGTGGCCCAGGTAAGGACAGTCTATTAGTTATATGATATTGCGCAAAAAAATTGATATTTTTTTAAAATCCTTTAATTCAGTATATCTCGAAACAGTTAACTTTTCGCCATACATATGAGGGGTTAAATTTATTGCATTTTAGCTCCTCTATCTATTATTGCCCGGAATACGTCGAGTTACCAGTAACCCTGTATACTATAACAAACATTTCATGCAGTTGAAACATTTATTTAAAATAAATCTAAAACAATATGAGAACTACTTTTAATTTTTTCATCTTGATAAAATTATTGGGCAGAGAGGAACCCGCGCGGCCTCGGATTGCCCACTCCAACTATTATATAAAAAGATAATAAGAATAGAAAATAGAAAAAGGTTGACAATACCGCACTTCTCTGGATAGGGACAGCCGCGTCGTGGGACGGGCGACATTCAACTTGCAGAATTCCGCTTCCGCTTTGTCTTCAATGCTATCTGCGCAAACCTTTAATTGGCATAAACATAAACTTTACAACCAAACTGTAATTAATATCTGACCATCTATAAAGTTTTCTGAGAAAAGAAAATATTAAAGACATACCAAATTCCATAAATAAAACAAATCAATTACAAAACCACGTACAAAATTAAAGAATTCAAACATTACAGGCTATACGTATGATGTGAGAAGCAAACATTGTTATAAGGTGCATACAGAGTATGTTACGTGGGAGGAGGCGCAAAGGATGTGCGTGGCAGAAGGTGCCAACTTGTTCGTCGTAGATAATGATATCGAGACGGAGATTATAACCAGTATCTACCACTACGGTCCAGCGTCTTGGGTATGGACAGGAGTCCGAGGCTACACGCACAGAGGCGACTGGATAACTGTGCACGGTAAGCTTACTAGCTATATCTTTATCTTTATATATATAAAATAAATCTTCTGTGCGTGTGTTTTATAATTAAACTCCTCCTAAACGGCTGGACCGATTTTGATGAAGCTTTTGTGTGTGTACAAGTGGATTCGAGAATGGTTTAGATTTGGTAATTTTTTCTTGTGTACAAGACAACGTCTGTCAGGACAGCTAATATTTATGTGTATATTTTGATGTGCTCTCAAATTCGTTATGGCTGTAATAACTCTGTAAGTTTAAAGTATAATAATATCAGTCCTGTATATAAATTGTTCCATTAGTGCCCAGCAGAGCCTCTGCTCCTGAGAGAAGGGCCTAACCCTTCTCACACTGTAGTCCACCACACTAGCCCAGGGCAGCTTACTACTAGACTCTCGTCTACATAATGTTAGACATGTAGGTTTCCTCGCGATGTTTTACTTCAGCGCTACAGCGAGCGATAACTTACGCACATAAGATCAAAGGTGCGCGCCTTGGGAATCAATTCGAGACCTCTGCGTGCCAGACCAACAATCCCCCACCAGGCTATCGCTGCTCATACTTCATCTGTATTTCACTACCTATTATAAAATATTTAACGACCTGCCGTGTACTTAGTTAGCCAAGCAATGAATTAGATTATCCGTACCTTGAAAACGTAGACAACACAAAGGAACGTGTATGAGGAATGGGATAAAGTGAATGAAGCCAGAGAAGTGTGTCAGGATCGTAGCAAATGGAAATCCGTAGTCTCTGCCTACCCAGATTTTTTCAAATTTAAGAGGGATCATGTTAATAAATACAGACCAAGAGATCCTACTAAAATATTAATTCCATTTTGTAGAACAACCTTAAACAAAAAGAATGTTTATCACATGTGCATATCAGTTTTTAATAAACTGCCTAGGAGTATAAGAGAACTTCCATTTAAATATTTTAAACTCAAGTTAAGAAAATGGCTAGTAGATAAGTGCTTTTACACAATAGAAGAGTTCATGCAACATAAAACCAATGAATCTGATTATTTATAAATTTTAATATAATGTAATATAATAATGATTAATATTCTAAATAATAATATAGTTTGCCATTTTGTTACTAATATTTTAATTGTTTTATATAATTATTAATATTAGACAGAATATAGCCTGAACTATTCACCATTGTTAAATCTGGTACCACCTGTATCTGTGCTAATAAATGTTTCTTTCTTTCTTTCTTACCCCTCTGGGAAACAAGCGTGAATCTATGTATGTATGGAAACGTCTAAATATACTAACAATATATTTCGACAGTACCTTTCTGTCCCACATACATTTGATTACCTTGAGTTTAAATACAAGTGTCAGTAAATCGCGACAAATTAATTTATTTGTGGTTTAATGAGTTTTGCATTCATATATTACATTTTTATTATTACTTTGTTATTAGTTAATATGGATTATAAATTGTACCATAATTAATGAAAAATTATGGCTTGCCCCCTTAACTGTGCACCTGGATTGCAAGTTGCCTGCAGAAGCGTCGTATTCGGGTCCTTTGCGACGGTCGCGCTTCCAAATTTATGCAGGTCAATGCAGGAGTGCCTCAGGGTTCTGTCTTATCCCCTACGCTCTTTCTTCTGCATATCAATGATATGTTGAATCTCGGCAACATACATTGTTATGCGGACGACAGTACCGTGCATGGGCGATATCTCGGACATCCTGGGGCCAAACAGGCTGAGGTTGAGGGGAAAAGGCAGAATCTTGTCGTTGAACTTGACCAGACCTTGGACCGCATCTATGAATGGGGTGCCAAGAACTTGGTCGAGTTCAACGCCAAGAAGACCCAGGCATGCGCGTTCTCTACAAAAAAGTCTCCGTTCCTTCCCCTCCCTTCTCTGAAGAACATTCCACTGGTGATACGTGACAGTCTCTCCATCTCAGGTATGGATCTTGGCCGCTCCCTTAATCAGAAAACCTATATCGAGAGCGTCATAAAGCAAGCTTCGCGAAAACTCGGAGTTCTGAACAGGGTGAGGCGGTTCTTCACGCCTGGGCAACTGTGCCTATTGTATAAGGCACAAGTGCGCCCTTGCGTGGAGTACTGTTCTCATCTTTGGGATGGCTCCGCGCAGTACTTGCTGGACGCTTTCGACCGGTTACAGCGGCGGGCTGTCCGTATCATCGGAGATCCAGAGGTCACGAGTTCACTGGAACCTCTGCAACTCCGTAGAGACATTGCCTCATTGGCATGTTTCTACAGAATATACCACGGGGAGTGCTCTGAAGAGTTATTCCACCTTATCCCGCCCTCCCCTTTCCTATCCAGAACAACGCGTGCTGGGCTCAGATGCCATCCTTACACGGAAGAGTCGATTAGAGCGCGTACCAAAAAGTTTGGGTCCTCATATCTCTGCCGAACGACCAAGGCATGGAATTCTCTGCCAAGGCACGTGTTTCCTTCTTCCTTCAATCCTGGGTTCTTTAAGCGGGGCGTGAAAAAGCATCTTCTCAGGCCGTCAAAGTAGAGACCTCAACATCGCCTCGGCTACTGTGGAGGCGATGTGGAGGTCACTGCTCTTAGACCACACGACTGCTTACCATCAGGTGGAGTGTGATCATTTTGACGAGCAAAATAAAAAAACAAAAAAAAAAATATAATAAAATATTTTTTTTTATAAATTTTATCTAGTATTTACGCTCAACCAACTAGAAAAGGCCTTTGTCGCCTGTAGGTTTTAAAATAGTAAGCATTGTTTACGATGGCTGTTGCACTTTATTATTTCAGGACAACGTATGGATGAGGTATACAATGTCTGGAAAGAGAATAACCACGCAGGTGATGCATGCGCCGTATATTATTTATCAGGACATTTGGACCGAAAAAGCTGCGCCGTGAAATACGACTTTATTTGTGAGAAGGAACCAACGTCCTAGTGATAGGTACCTATTTGTTAAAGTAATATTGTAATAAATAGAGAAGACTTAAACTATATGTGCGTTTCTATTTAATCCTAACTTCCTAACTAATATTATAACTGCGAGTGTGAGTTTGTTTGTTTGTTACGCTACATCTTAACTACTCGAACGATCATCATTTAGTGCTGCTACTGCATACTAGATGTCGCTTTTCTGACGCTAGTGTAGCGACATCTAGTGTTCGGTGTAACTGCAATGAAGAGGCAAGGACGCAATTAAAACAAATATGGGAACAAATTTTCTCTATATTTTTTATAAAACCAACGTGTCAACATAAACAATGCACATCATGTCCATCCACTGAGCATTGTACGTAATACAGTATCACTATTGCCTCAGCTATGGGGCTATTACGACGCGACCAACGCTACGTGCATCTCTTTATTACATTATCTTTTACTATCACTTAGAAATTTGATCAGATATTATTTAGTTACAAGTTCTTATGTTTTTTTTTTGTACAACTAAAGTGGCAAACAAGCATACGGCCCACCTGATGGTAATTTGTTGATCACCGTAGTCTATGGACGCCTGTGACACCAGAGGCATCACTTGCACGTTGCCGACCCTATAGGAAAGGAAGTGGGAAGGAGAAGGAGCGGGATGGGGGAAAGGGGGTGATTGGGCCTCCGGCACTCTCTCTCACCGAACGAAACACAACCGTAGGAATACTGATATTTCACGTCGATATTCTGTGAGAGGGTAGTCCTTCACCGGTCGAGCCGGCCCATTCATGCTGAAATCAGCGAGGCTCTACTGTATTCTTTAACTAATGAATAAAAAGTGAGGACCACAAGACAAGACAGAATTGAACAGATTAGGGATTCTTTAGCAGATGTTCTTTTGATTTTACTTCAAGACATAGAAGATGGAAAATAGTGGTTGTTAGTTAATTATGTTAGTAGCAATATAACAGTACGAGCACAAATATTACAAGATATACTTCTAAGTATTATTTACTGTATATAGCAGAATGCGATGATCTAAGACATTAGTTCCCAAAGTGGTCCAGATTGGCTAGAGGTCCACGGGAGACTCGACGGGGGTGACAAAGAAATGGTGGTTCAAAAAAAACTCAGCCCGCCTACCATGGTAGGTTGTCCCGAGAATTTCTAAAAAAAAGTCAGCTTGTAGAGATTTCATAAAAAATTTTAATTGCATGAACTTGTTTAGTTGCAAGGGGTCCACCAGAACCAGCTAAGTTTTGAAAGTTGTCTATGAGAAAAAAGTCTGGGAACCTCTGATCTAAACTGATGAAACGAAATGATACAGGATTAGGCAGTCTAAACTGCGTTATACTGTTTTAAAAAGAAATGCTCCGCACTGACACTGACACTGGCTTACTTAAGCATAAGATAAGCCGCTGTATGATTAATATTAGAACTTGTAACTAAATACTTTGAAACTTAACTAAAATTTTGTTCATTAATTACAAAAATACTGTTGGACATAAAGTAGGAATAACCTACATTTTAAACTACTATTACCCGCCAAAATGGTTACATAATTAAAATTTAATAAATTCCAATTAATTATTACAATTATAATACAAATTATTTAAAAACACCTATCACATTCTTAATAATTTAAGTCTCAACATCGATCGAATATTTATTTATTTAACAAATACTAAACCTATTTATTTAAAGTTAAACATAAGTGGGATATATACTTATAACAAAGTTTTAAGTTTATAATTTATAGTAGACGTAGGTAGGCGCGAGAGTTTAATATTTTTGAATGTCAGTTATGTACGTATTGACATAAGCACATTTATAGTAAAATAATACTTTTGCCTGATGGTAATAAAGATGGTTATTGAAAAGCAAGCCCTCATTAGATTCATGAACTCACTATCAGATAACTCTGTCACACTAAAGATATGGCTATAAAGGGCTCCCAGACTTTGGAGTCTGGACGTCCTTCCTTTCATGGTTTGAGAACCATTACCAACTATAAAAGAAAAATGAATCTCAGATCCATTGATTCTCCAGCAGTTCAGACCTGGTGACAATCACTTATACTGCCTCTTAGAATAGTTAATTTTAACTAACCGACATTCCAAGATTATTCATGAGTGTCATACGCAGTACAATAATCGCTTTATCCGCGATCAAACAGTTCCTCCAACTAATAAGATAAGACAGCCTTCAGATGGTACATACATTTGTATTATTTGATAATTAGTTTCTAAAGTACGTCCCATATTATAATATTGTACTACATGCGACACGGGCCTTAGGGTCACAATAAAATTTGGAAAGAGATAAAGACATTGTGCCCAAAATTATACAGAATACACAGACATTAGACTAAGTGACTAAATATTACGACTAGAATAGTCAAAACTAAATTTAAATCTCATTTAGACAGATGTGCCTAAGTATACTTTTAAAGCTACTTCTCTGACATTGAAAGCGACATAGAAATATATAGATAGATAAAAGTTGATACATTATACACTAAAATAAGTTTATTCTTCTCCTTATATAGTAATCATAAGAAAATTCTCAGGGATTCTGTTATCCCTTTTATTTAGTTTGTGAACAATTTTTAACTTTATTATGCAATTAATTTTATATAGGAATTTGGTGAATGGAGCTCTACGCGCTTTTATGAACAGTCCAAATGTATCCGAAAAGGCACGTTTGGCTGTTCGTAGAGGACTATTAGTGCCCACACTTATGTATGGAAGTGAAAGTTGGGTATGGCAAAAAAAGCATGAGAACAGAATAAATGCTTTAGAAATGAGAGCGCTGAGGAGCATATGTGGTGTGACTCTGAAAGATAGAATAAGGAATAGTGTGATTAGGGAGAGTATAGTGACAAGAATAGAAAAGGGTATGTTAACCTGGTTTCGATATGTAGAAAGAATGGACGAGGAAGGACTGACTAAGAAAGTTTATAAGGCTAGTGTGAATGGAACAGTCGCAAGAGGAAAACCTAGGCGAACGTTTCTCGATCAGATCGGAGGCGTTCTGGACAAAGGCCAGGTTAAGAGATCCTTGAACCGACGGGCATGTATGAGGAATGTGATGAAAGTGAATGAAGCCAGACAAGTGTGTTAGGATCGTAGCAAATGGAAATTCGTAGTCTCTGCCTACCCCTCTGGGAAACAGGCGTGAATCTATGTATGTATGTAGGAATTTGTTTGAAATCAAGTGTTATAAAATTGTCTTGTTCAAGTAAATTTAAACCTTAAGTAAATTGGCAATAATTATATCCACAGATTGTATTATTACTACCCAATATCAGTAGATAGAGATACCATTCCGAGTACAAAATAAATAATATTATAATTATATAGTTTTACTTATAAACTTTTATTTGAGAAAATTATTTATGTATTCTGCTCCAATTTTAATAAGTAAAGTCAAATACGTAGCAGTAACTTTACACTAAGTCACTATTAAAATGGTTTCGTTTTAAAAATTGTCTGAATATGGACACTTGACTTGGTTTATTGTGCAGTGGTAGTCGGTAGTAGCTATCTATTGACATCCGTGAGGGGTCCTGAGGGATAGTTTGTGACCGACCAACATACACGTTGTGATTATTATTAAAACACCAGTCTGCTCCTCTAGCCTGTATTATTCCCAAGTCACTTGAGGTCGGCTTTCTAGTCGAACCGGATTTGACTGGATATCAGTTTTTACACGGAGCGACTGCCGTCTGACTTCCGCAACCCGAAGGCTAACGATACCCTAAGGCTAGACCAGTGTCAGGATATTAGAGGCCACTGACTTCCCAATAACGACTGTCATAGATGTTCATGGCAGCCGGGATCGACGGCTTAACGTGCTCTCCGAGGCACGGAGCAGGCGATAATTGTCAATCAATACGCACATCATTTCGAAAAGTCATATGAATATATATTATTAAAACACCAGTGTCGTACAAAATTGTTCACAAACTTCGCACAATATATTTTATTAAAATGAATACGATATAATGTTCCTAAACACCAACGGTTTGACGTTTTTTATCTATTTAGCGATGTATTAGGCTTACGCAATATGAGATTCTCGAACTGTTGGCAAACAGTTACGCACCGTGACCATTTGAGATGGGTAAAAATCATGATTTTTTAGATTTTATATAGTTATTTTATCTACCGTAGGCAAGTAGCTAAAGTACTGCCTGAGTTTTAAGTGAAATGAACGAATTTGCATTCTACAAATAAAGTTAATTCACTACAATAATGGAATAATGATTTTATTTGTCGATGTTCAGGGCTATGGCAACAGCCTGCTCATTACATTTCTTATTCAAAATGATCCTGTTAGAAGTTTGTTCATGGACTAGGTTCACAATATAATATTATTTAACATAGTTGCTCATATTCGAAGACTCCATTAACTTGAATAAACATCACAAACAAACACGGAAGTCATAATTTGGCATTTTGTTATAATAGCGAATCTTGCCAAAATATGCGTACATACTACTCAATTAATTGATTATTTAACTTTCATTTTTATTTTAAATCAAACGGTTTTTATCTTTTAGAGTCAACATCACATCAGTTAATAGCTTGAAAACTAACAACAAATAATATTTCTGAGTCTATAATAATTATACAATGTTTGATCTTTAATGTCTGCTACAGCGGCCCAGCGGCGCGCAGCGGCCAGATACAATTGTTTTTTAATTATCTTTGGCTTTCCAGCACTTGACAAAAATACGAATGATTATTTAAATCATTCTTTATATCTGCATTGAAGATCAGTGCCACTGATTTGGTGTTATATTTACGCAGTACTGATGGCATCTACATTTTGACACACCATTTTGAACTTTTGTTGTAATGCTTCCATATTTTGGTTTGGCAGAAGACTAAGACATCTAAAACGAATACTACCTTGTTGAGATTAAGATGGATATACAAATTTCTAACACTTGTTCCATCAAGCTACAGATGATTTGACATCGGTATCTAAAGTCTCAGGATCAACCTTATGCTATTACGTAGCTTACTAGTGCATATAACAATGAGCCTTTAATTTGAATACATATGAAATATTTTTGTTTATCTCACAGCCACTTACAATATTCTAATAGAGTACACGATAATATTATGCGTAGTAGCGAGAAATATGAACTGGAGTCAAATGCCACCATCGACTAATAATCGTCGACGTAAGTATTGGTCGATAAAATCTAATCTTCTGCCAACCAAATCTCCAATTAGGTGACAACCAATTCTAAACCTCCATTGAAGTTTGTTCCTCTTTGGTATTAGACTAGTCCCTGAAGGGAAACAGACCCCCAACCCCGCCGGTGTCCCAGTCCGCAACCTCTACGGGCCCAAAGCACTCGTCGAAGAACTGTTCCATGGTTTTGTGGAGATGCATCGTGGAGCGAGAGAAGTTATGCCCCTCGTCTGGATATACCTGAAATGATAACAACAGCAGTTATAATCTTAAGAAGCAGTAATACTCTAATGCCTAGTGCAGAGATCACTTCATCAGAAATCTTTTGATACCACGACATGAATTTCTAACTTTTTGAAGATCTATACTTATTAAGTGTAATGAATCAGAATAATTGCATATTCTAAACAAATTTTGACTGAGGGTTCAGTTCGAAACGTCAAGCATAAAAAAGGTAAACATTATGCATGATCGCGTTAATACCCGTTACGTATTATATATGTATCATGCAACGCGAAAGTTTAAAGTTATTATTTATTTATTTTCTATTATTTACATGAACAAAAGCAACAATCATAATGTTAAACTTAACTTATATTAACAAACCTAACTATTTATATGTAAAACTAAATGAAATGTTTTTAACATAACTTTGTGGTATTGTATTTCTACTTGGGGTTGACTTACCTGATGAGTATACAGTGCCGTAGCACGTATAAGCGCTCTAGCAAGCGCCAGCGCGTGGTGCGGTGGCGCGGTCAGGTCTGCTGCAGCGTGAGCCAACAGCACTCTTCGAGGAGGAAGGTTGCCAGCTTTGCGCCACACTGCATTAACTCCTAGCGTCCCTGCCCAGGTGGAGCCATAACCGCTGTAGCGTTCGGTCCAGTACGTGTCTGGAAAACAAAGAAGAGATGCTGTTCAAACAATGTAGACGCAGTTTTAATAGGTCCTTTACCTATTGAGTTGCAGCGGTACACCGGTGGCATGACACAATCCAATTTTAATTGTGTCTGGTATTCTAAGACTTGACAGGTTAATCTGTCTGACAGCCAATGTGTCGATGCTTCTTAATGGGTTAATGTCTCGGTAAAGCAGCCAGTAGTGTTTGCAAAACGAAAAATATTTTTAAGTTCTTCTTCAACTCCATACTTACTTCATCCGTGGCGCAGCGGTAGTAAATGCGACTGCTGTGCATGAGGTCTCGGGTTCGAATCCCGGGTCGGGCCAACAAAAAGTTATTGGGTGTTCTGTTAAGAAATCTTAATAACAGCCCGGAGTAAGGAAGTTGGCGGTGTTGGACACGTACAAAGCACGTAAAGCCGTTGGTCCTGCGCCTGATCTCTCTCCGGTTGTGTCAGGTTACCGTCCCATTAGGGAACAGAGAGTGCACTTGTGTGCGCACACGCTTGTGCACTATTAATATCTTCTGCGCAGATGGCCAGTCTCCGTTAAGATTGGCCGCCCTGAATCCGAAATCGGTCTGAAGGACATTCTTATTATTATTACCTACTTCATCAAATTGGCAAACGCTGAAGTGGAACAATATAAAGCAGATAAAGCTTGCAGACTGTCGCGTGGAAGACTATCGTAGTCCACACAGCATCAACATAAATTATTCTTGGGATATTTTGGACGACGTTCAATTGAGGCCAACCATTAGCTGTCATTTGACAGAACTCGATGCTGTTGATTATCAGCTTGTTTTTTATTAGTTCAGAAGCAACTAGTGGCGCTTCTAGCAAATGCATGTATAGACTTATTGAGCTACGTCTCTCTCTATCTCCTACTGGCTAGACATTTCACATGGTGGTGGGATCAGCCTTTTTTATATTAGCTCGCCACTTCGCTCTTTTCTTAACATCGTCGTGAGACAGCATACAATTCGTCATGTCTCTCAACACAACTTCTTTCCACCTTGGTTTGGGACGGCTTCAGGATCTCTGACCAGGGATGGCAAGCTGACTATGTATAGTATGCTAAATATACATACATAGAACTCAGCATTACTGAGTTTTCTACGTAGTCTGCTGATTTTCTTTCCGCGTGATCATAACATCACAGCCTACCCTCCTGCATCTTTTCAGCGATGTCGCGAGTCAAGCCATGTCAGCAGATTGTGGAAAACTGTAAATCTGTGTCTTACTATGGTGCCTCAGGTCTGTGAGCGGTGCGATGGCAGCGACACATCTCGTGACGTTGCGTGCGTCATCAGCAGCAATGGCGGCCGCCGCACCCCCGCCGTAGCCACGCCCCCACACACCCACACGACTGCCATCCACCATCTTAAGGTTATCGCGGAGATATCTATAAAAACCAGACGCAGACGAATAAGTAATATAATCAGGATGCATTTTTTACTTTGTTTTGTTTTAAAAAAACACAACTGCAGATCAACAAATAATGCCTGTATCGCAGGATACTTCAAAAACGTTCAAATGTTGTCTCAAAGAACGGCCAAACTCGAAAAAATAATCTGTAAATTGCACCGTTTTTTTTGGTTTCACGTGGGAACTCATAATAGTCGGCGTTGCGAAGCAGTGGCAAGATACAAGTATTCCATAGTTACGAAAACAATAACAGTATAGAGCTGTATGTGTGTGTATAAAAAACTTACGACAGAACAGCTATCTGGTCTTCCACATCCACTGATAGCAACTTATGGTAGATTTCAGTCCTTAGTTCCTCGCCCTGCAGTAAAAACAATTATTTATCTTATTCTTTATACAATCGCATGTATAAGGCGGTTATAACGCCTGTCGTACTGTATGGACCTGAGTGTTGGGCTACTAAGAAGATGGATGAGAAACGATTGCATGTAGCAGAGATCAGAATGTTACGATGGATGTGTAGAGTGACGAGAATGGACAGAATTAGGAATGAACATGTAAGAGGTAGTCTGAAAGTGGTGCCCATAGACGAGAAGGTGAAAGGAAATCGTTTGGCTTGGAATGGACATGTTATGCGAAGAAATGATACGTATGTAGGTAAGCAAGTGATGAATATGAGGGTAGAGGGACGAAAAGGGAGAGGAAGGCCAAGGAAAAGATGGTTGGGCTGTGTGAGGATGGATATGAAAGGGAAAGGGGTAAATGATCAGATGACGGGTGACAGAGAAGTATGGAAGCGAAGGACATTCTCGACTCGAAGTATTTGCAGATCACACAAATATTTGCAGATCACACAAGTATTTGCAGATCACACAAGTATTTACAGATCACACAAATATTAGCAGATCACACAAATATTAGCAGATCACACAAATATTAGCAGATCACACAAGTATTAGCAGATCACACAAGTATTAGCAGATCACACAAGTATTTGCAGATCACACAAGTATTTGCAGATCACACAAATATTAGCAGATCACACAAGTATTAGCAGATCACACAATTATTAATAATCATTTTTATAATATGGATGTAATCTTAGGATGAATCTGAAATAAATGATTATTATTATTATTATAATGGCAGGATCATATCAAAATTTATTCATCATCAGCTTAAATAATCACACGAAAAACAATAGACCAACCAAATCTAAACCATTCTCGAATCTACTTGACCACACACAAAAAATTTCACCAAAATCGGTCCAACCGTTTAGGAGGAGCCTAATTACAAACACACGTACAGAAGATTTATATATATAAAGATTTGGATTGGTAATTACTGCATACATGGTTAAGTCGTTTAATTAGTCTCCTCGACACTGTGACTGCCGTGAGTGTTATGGATTCCAATACCACACAGGACAAATACTTGTGTGATCTGCTAATATTTGTGTCATCTGCTAACATTTGTGTGATCTGCTAATATTTGTGTGATCTGCAAATACTTGTGTGATCTGCAAATACTTGTGTGATCTGCAAATATTTGTGTGATCTGCAAATACTTGTGTGATCTGCAAATACTTGTGTGATCTGCTAATACTTGTGTGATCTGCTAATACTTGTGTGATATGCTAATACTTGTGTGATCTGCTAATACTTGTGTGATCTGCTAATACTTGTGTGATATGCTAATACTTGTGTGATCTGCTAATACTTGTGTGATCTGCTAATACTTGCCGTCTGTGTCTGTGTCATTATGATGACCGCAAGCGTTCAAATATTGTTGGATTTACTTTTGTCAGTTACGTACAATCCATCCGTCTTACTTAAAAAAATATCGTTACCTAACTTAACAAGCTACCTCTCAATTGAATAGCTCTCGATTCCTTAATTAATGGTTAAACTTTGATTAACGGCTCACCAGTACTATTTTATATTTATTTAACCAACATTCAACATTGAGTAATTAATATATGATTTTTTGCCGATTAGTCGATAGTTAGCTTAGCTATCATTTAAATATTTGGGATTGGTTTATAAGTAAAGCCTTGAGAGTCACATTGTTAATTATAAATAGTCGTATTACCTGTCCACCAGATCCTCTAGCGTCTATTTCAGCAACGATGAAGTTTCTGGCGGCTGCTAGATACCAGCCCCAACTTGGTTTCCATCTCTCTGTCACCAGCTGTCCGCCAGGTTTCGCTGAGCTGAAGGTACATAATAACAATTCCAAATGTGTCTTGAATATAAGAATGTTACCTATTCTTTATTAATTATATAGGTATTTATTGATATTTTGCGTTCCCCCTTAGGATCTTAGCACAAGTTTTCATAGTTTTCGATTGAAAAAGAAAGAAAAAGTAGAAAGAAAGAAAGAAATATTTTTTATTTTGGCACACAAAAGAGCATACCCAAAACATGAAGAAATAAAATAAAATAAAAATACAAAATAAAAAGTACAACAATACGTACTTAACTAAAAAAATAAATAAACCAAATACTAATACTAACACTAACTATTTCATTTCATTTCTGCTCACTGGCAACACCACACCCATCCCATCAATCAAGCCAAGGCAGTTAGTATAGTCAGTGAGCATACAAAGTTTCAAACCAGAAATACATAGAATATTAAATTATTTATAATTGTCTTAAATTTCCACATCTATAAGAAAATGTGTGTCCCATCAGTGCCAAAATTTGGACATCGCTCAGCGTATCAACACTGATATTATATTTTCTTATATTTAAAAAGGCTCTTTAATAAGTCTCTTTAATATTTAAAATCTTATACTGAAAAGGCTTTATTATATTTTCTTATATTTACTTACCAAAAATTTAGGGGAGTTTAAAATAATAAGAGAAACGCACAAAACGTACATACCTAAAGATAAATAGTAGTGATGGACGACTATCGACTAAAATTTTTAATTTAATATTAATAATATAATAATAATAATACTTGTTTATTAAGTTTAAGTTGGCAGAAATATGAATAACAATATAATTATTCGAATCTTCGAAATTTGACGAATATTGGAATGCAGGAGGCCATCGCTAGTCGACGTTCATGCGTGATACTTTACTAGCAATTATGAAATAGGTGTCGTACTGTGCACAATCGAAACTTAAAAATAGTCATAGTTACTTACACGTGAAGAACGAGTGGTAGAGGCAAGTCGTCTGTTTCTCTGAACCCAGGTGGCAATAACAGACGAACTCGAGCTGCTCTGTACGCTTGCACCTGAAAGGTCGCGTCAATTTCATAATTATTGTCGGCCTCGGTGGCGTAGTGGTTAGTGTAACCGACTGCCACGCCTGAGGTCGCGGATTCGATTCCCGCACAAGTCAAACATTTGTGTGCATGAACATGGTCTGGGTGTTTCTATGTATAATATGTATGTACTTACGAAAAAAAAAGTATATATGTATGTTTATCCATTGTCTAGTACCCATAGTACAAGCTCTGCTTAGTTTGGGCTAGATGGTGTTGTGTGTAAGTGGTAGAATATTATTATTATTAATTAATTATTATTAATTGTTTTTTGCAATATGATAACGGCTACCCATGGAATGATTCGTGTGTCGCGGGGGACTTTACAAATATTCAAACAATGTACACAAAGAATACCCAGACTCGAAACAAATATTTGTGGATCACACAAATGTTTGTCCCGTGTGGGGATCGAACCCACAACACTCGGCGCAGCGGCAGTGGCGAGGCGGCCGCTTAAACCACTACGCCATCCGTGCAATCAGTTTTAATTATAGGAATTAATATAGGTGTAATGGTGATAGATTTTAGTTACTCGCCACACTAAATAAGAGCATTTGAGCTTGGAACGAAATCTCAAAGATTTCAAACATTCACTCGATTTGATTGGTATATACCTCAACTCGGAAGTCTTTCACTTGCGGATGCGCTAGGCCAGCGAACTTTTGGCTGAGGGGACGGCCGTCCCATAGAACTGCCCGTCGTGCGCCCCACCGAGCACAAACGAAGATCGCAGGAGGTCCAGGACCAAGGCATTCCTGAAGGCAGATAAGTCGCTCCTTTTATATTTAATATCCTAAGTTCCTAAGGTAAAGATATGGATTTTTTAAATTAAATATCTTTCACCTACTATCTGAGCGTTATTTTTGCAATTATGTATGAACTAGCTTTTGCGCGCGACTACGCCCGCCAGTAAAAAGTAGCCTTTGTCCTTCTCCAGGTTTTAAACTATCTTTGTACTTTACACATCGGTTGAAAGATTTAACCGTAAAGAAGTACCAGACAGACAGAGAGAGTTACTTTCGAATTATAATATTAAAAGTAGGGATATTCTTCTACTTTCTAACTCCTTTATTTTTATTTTATATTTTATTTTTGACATCTCACGTATCCTAATCCTAATCCTAACTAATATTATAAAAGCGAAAATGAGTTTGTTTGTTACCTTTTCACGCCTAAACCATTGAACCGATCATCCTAAAATTTATCTTAAAACGGCATCTAAAAACGGACGTAGGCTACCTTGCATCCCGAAAAAAATTACTGTTCCCGAGGAAAACAATAATAACGTCCTTATGATAATAGATAACGCCACGTGTCTTTCAAATCATGATTGAATTATATACAAGCAGAGTACAACCCGAATTAATTGTCAAATTCTAAAATAACGCGAGCGAAGCCGCGGCCAAAAGCTAGTAAATTATAAACTAAAGTTATAGCAATCTACTGACAATTCTGTCTTCTTCATCAATAATGCTATTTTGTTAAAATGCAGCTTTGCGTACAGCGCTGTAGCAGCAACGAAAGATCAGATTACTTCAAATCGGTATTCCTCATGCTGCAATGTAATTCTAGGCTGTTACAGCAAATTACAAGATAGGCTGAGTTAGAACCAGATATTTTTTATATCTTATGCCAGAAAGTGAACCTGGGCAAATATATATCCAAACTAATATTATAAAAGCGAAAATGAGTTTATTTGTTTGTTTGTTTGTTACCTTTTCACGTCTAAACCACTGAACCGATCATCCTGAAATTTTGCATATACGTTGTCAGGTGTACAGAAACGGACATAGGCTGCCTTTCATCCCGAAAAAAATTACTGTTCCCGAGGAAAACAAAAATAACGTTCGTATGATAATAGATGGCGCCACGTGTCTTTCGAATCATGATTGAATTATATTATTATACAAGCAGAGTACAACCCGAATTGATTGTCAAATTCTAAATTAACGCGAGCGAAGGCGCGGGAAAAGCTAGTTATTATATATATATTTTTTTATTCTACTAAAGTAGCAAACAAGCATACGGCCCACCTGATGGTAAGTGGTCACCGTAGCCTATGGACGCCTGTAACACCAGAGGCATCACTTGCGCGTTGCCGACCCTTTAGGAAAGGAAGTGGGAAAGTGGGAAGGAGAAGGAGCGGGAAAGGGGAAAGGGGTGATTGGGCCTCCGGCACTCTCACTCACCGAACGAAACACGACAGTAGGAATACTGCTATTTTACGTCGATATTCTGTGAGAGGGTAGTCCTTCCCCGGTCGAGCCGGCCCATTCATGCTGAAATCAGCGAGGCTCTACTACTTTGAAATATATTTCTTTATAAATATTTCTATTTGTTTTAATAGATGAACAGAGCCCCATATCACTATTATATTTTAAACTCTTTTAAACTTTTTGTTAAGATAGATAATTAGAATAAAAATGTTTTTAAATCTAGAATAATGATAAACCTCTTGAGTTCGTCAAAACTATAAAGGCGTTCATGATATGCTATGCTGCGGGCTGCTATCTATCTTTCGTAAGGACGTCTCGACCAAAAGCATGTAGTTGCGCACAGCACATTTAGTAGGATCTCTTGCCCGCGGCTTTGCTCGCTCAGGAACAGTATTTTTTTCTGGATGAAAGGTACCTTATATCCTGTTTTGTATCCCTGACAACATGTATGCAAAATATTATGAAGATCGGTAGAGTAGTTGAGGCGTGAAAGCGTAACAAACAAACTCACATTTATATCTATACTAATATTATAAAGCTGAAGAGTTTGTTTGTTTGTTTGAACGCGCTAATCTCAGGAACTACTGGTTCGGTTTCAAAAATTATTTTTGTCTTGATATTATAAATTATTATCGAGGAAGGCTATAGGCTATATAACATCACGCTACGGCCTACGGAGGCGGCGCAGTAACGATAATCGCGGGTGAAACCGCGGGAACATCTAGTTTATAATTTAACTAATTTCTGATTTCAGCTTCGCTCGCGAAAATGTTTTTTTTTATGAGATAGGAGGCAAGCAAGCAGACGGATCGCCTGATGGTAAGCGATTACCGCCGCCCATGGACACTCGCAACACTAGAGGAGTCATAAGTGCGTTGCCGGCCTTTTAAAAAGGAGTACGCTCTTTTCTTGAAGGGTTATGTTGGGTTAGGTAAGGTTTGTAACTTTTCCCGGCCTGCCACGAGTGTGCGGCGCCGGAAGACACGGCGCTCCACACGCTGGAGGCGTGTGCCGCATGGGGGCCGCAGCGGCGCACGCTTTCGGCCATAATAGGCGGAGACCCTGTCGGGCATGATCAACGCCATGCTCGGCGGCGAGAGGTCGTGGCAGGCGGTGGTCTCCTTCTGCGAGGCTATCATGGCGCAGGAGGCCGCGGAGAGGGTCAGGGAGAACAATCCCCTCGCTGACCCTCTCCGGCGCAAACGGACGGGAGTGAGAAGGTGGCGATTTGCCCGCCTTCTCGCTCCTGTATAGTGGGGTCACTGGTACAGAGTCGGGGGACTCTGTACCGACTTGCACGGCCTCACACCCCTCCACAGGTGCTGAGGCCCGGTTACCATCAGCCGGGCCAACCGCCGGGGCGGGATGGTGATTGCTAACGCGACCCCATCCCGCCCCACCCCGTCGGCGGAGGAACTGCTCACCCCAGGTTTTTAGTGTGTATACCGACCCCCTTCAGGGGCGGAGAGTCTCACATAACCACCTTTCCCTCCCGGGGGAGGGGGTATCCATAAAGGATTTACCAGGGTCAAAAAAAAAGAAACAAATAAAAAAGAAAGGTTTGCAACTTTTCCTGGATAAAATGTACCCTATATCCTTCTCCATTCCCCTGATAACGTGTACGCGTAAATGTCATGATGCTTGGTTGCGTTAAAACGTAGCGAACAAACAAACAAACTCACATTCACATCATTATATAATACTAGCTTTCGCCCGCGGCTTCGCTCACGCTAATTTAGAATTTGACAATCAATTCGGGTTGTACTCTGCTTGTAATAATATAATTCGAAAAACACGTGGGTATCATAAGAACGTTATTGTTGTTTTCCACGGGAAAATAATTTTTTTCGGGATGAAAGGTAGCCTATGTCCGTTTTTGTACACCTGACAACGTATATGCAAAATTTCAGGATGATCGGTTCAGTGGCTTAGGCATGAAAAGGTAACAAACAAACAAACTCATTTTCGCTTTTATAATATTACTAATTTTCACCCGCGGCTTCGCTCACGTAAATGTAGGTGAGGTTAGATTAGGTATGCAACAGTTATTTTTTCTGGACGAAAGGTACCCTATGTCCTATTCTGTACCCCTGACAATGTGTATGCAAAATTTCGTGTTGATCGGTTAAGTAGTTAGTGAAAGCGTAACAAACAAACAAACAAAGTCATTTTCGCATTTATAATATTAGTAAGGATAGGATTAGGATTCTAGGATTAGGATGTCTTGTCTTTACCTGTACATAATAAGAAAAGTTTTTGCTGAATGTGATTCGGTTGTACAAGCACTCTGTGGGTAGTGTATCGTTTTCATCTGCGACGTGTGGAAGTACTGTCGATGTGGGCCACGCTGGGAGTGACGATGTGGAGTTCTCCAGGTCCTGAAAAGATGAAAAATATTTAGGAATAAGTCGTAAAACTTGCAATTAGCTCTGTCTAAGTTCACATACGTAGTGGTCTAATTTCATCTATGCTTGTATTTACGGTACAATAAAGAGCAGCGATAGCTCAGTGGGGAGACCAACAGACTGCTATATAGAGGGTCTCGGGTTCGAACCCACGTCGCACACCTCTGACTTTCGGAAGATATATGACTTTTCGAAATTATGTGCGTATTGATTGACAATTATCGCCTGCTCCGTGCCTCGGAACGCACGCTAAGCCGTGGGTCCCGGCTGTCATGTACATCTATGACAGTCGTTATTGGGAGAGTGTCGACACAAAAGATCCCATTGGGTCGAAGTGTCGCCGATCTGCACTGACTGGCCCCCACATAAGATAAGATAAGATAGGGTACAATAATATTTTTATTTCTATACACTGCGAATGTTACTTACGTTCCTGCTTTCTAGGAGGTATATTATTCTTACTTAAATTGTATCCTTCGTTTAAGGCGACACACGACACTGCGCACCGCCGCGGTAGGCGGTGAAGCGGATCTCATATCGCATTGGCCTCTACTAAATCCGTTGATGCCTAACACACGTACACCGCCCGACCGCGCGGTCGAGCGGCGCTCTCACTGCCGCCGCTTCACACACGGGGCGCATAGCCGCGCGGATCATCGTTGGTGCAGGGCGTGTTGCAATTTAAAAATTGAATCTATTAAATCCATCTGCGCGGACAAGTGCATAAACCGCCTTACCCGCGGAGCACCGCTACGAAATCCGCTTCACCGCCAGCGCCCTCCGCGGCGGTGGCGGCGCCGCGCGACTATCGCCTTCATATTATTAGTGGACATTGGAGTTTGTTGGCGCCACTAGGCGAAAGAACATTTATACATAATTAGCTTTTGCCCGCGGCTTCGCTCGCGTTAATTTAGAATTTGACAATCAATTCGGGTCGTACTCTGCTTGTAATAATATAATTCAATCATGATTCGAAAGACACGTGGCGCCATCTATTATCATAAGAATGTTTTTGTTGTTTTCATCGAGAACAGTAATTTTTTTCGGGATGAAAGGTAGCCTATTCTCGTTTCTGTACACCTGAAAACGTATATACAAAATTTCAGGATGATCGGTTCAGTGGTTTAGGCGTGAAAAGGTAACAAACAAACAAACTCATTTTCGCTTTTATAATATTAGTTAGGATTAGGATTATATGCACCAGCTAATAAGCGATTTGACCCACGTTTATGATTACTGCTACGAAAATACCCGATGATCTTTTCTGTACCCCTTACAACGTGTATGCAAAGTTTCATGATGATCGTTCCAGTAGGTTTTTTAAATTAAATATTCTACCACATACACACAACACCATCTAGCTCAAACTAAGCAGGGCTTGTACTATGGGTACTAGACAATGGATAAACATACATATATTATATACTTTTCTTTGTTATAAATACATACGTATTATACATAGAAACACCCAGACCAAGACAAACATCCATGTTCATGCACACAAATGTTTGACTTGTGCGGGAATCGAACCCGCGACCTCAGGCGTGGCAGTCGGTTACCCTAACCACTACGCCATTAAAACAAACATTAAACTCACATTCGCGTTTACAATATTAGTTAGGACAGTATAGATTACTCATCAAGCTCAGTGGGAAGACCAACAGTCTGCAATGCAGAGGGTCTCGGGTTTGAACCCACGTGGCGCACCTCTGACTTTCGGAAGTTATATGACTTTTCGAAATGATGTGCCTATTGATTGACAAATTATCGCCTGCTCCGTGCCTCGGAGAGCACGTTAAGCCGTCGGTCCCGGCTGCCATGAACATCTATGGCAGTCGTTATTGGGAAGTCAGTGCCCTCTAATATCCTGACACTGGTCTAGCCTTAGGGTATCGTTAGCCTTCGGGTTGTGGAGGTCAGATAGCAGTCGCTCCGTATAAAAACTGATATCCAGTCAAATTCGGTTAGAATAGAAAGCCGACCCCAAGTTACTTGGGAAAATAATAAAGGCTAGGGAGAAGAAGATTATTCATATTCGATTACTTACCGAGTCTTCATTAGCCGGTTCTACGGTAGTATCTGGAGGTTGTACGTCTGTCCCTGGGCAGGTCAGACAGTGCGGTGGGTCAGGCCAGCTGCCAGGATCTACAGGCACTTTCACCCGGTATAGATGACGCTCTCCTGCCTTATCTGGTGCCGTACCGATTACGTACCTGAAGAAGAGAAGAAATGAGATTTAATGTGGCGTGATACTATTTATAGATGTAAAATAAAAACAAATAAATAGAGTTTTTGTTTCATTGTTGTTCAGTGTGTGTATCTATTATTCTTTCTTTTTTCTTTTACATTTTTCTCACATAAGACGTTGCAAACATACCATTAATGGACATAGTACCTATATATTTATAATAATAATATAATATTCTATCACATACACACAACACCATCTAGCCCAAACTAAGCAGAGCTTGTACTATGGGTACTAGACAATGGATAAACATACATATATACTTTTTTTTATCAATATATACATATTATACATAGAAACACCCAGACCAAGACAAACATCCTTGTTCATGCACACAAATGTTTGACTAGTGCGGGAATCGAACCCGCGACCTCAGGCGTGGTAGTCGGTTACACTAACCACTACGCCATCGAGGCTGACAAATAATATTTATGGGTCACTTAAGCTACAGTTTCGTTTAGGATTGAAGCCCACAACCATATGATTATTAAATATAGATAACTAGATTTTGCCCACGCCTTCGCTTAAATGTAGGTTAGGTTATGTTAGTAACAGAACTTTTTCTGGATGAAAGGTACCCTATGTCCGTTTCTGTAAGCCTGACAATGTGTATGCGAAGTTTCATGATGATCGGTCAAGTAGTTAAGGTGTAAAATCTTAACCAACAAACAAATTCAAATTCGCATTTATAATTATAGTCATATTAGGAACAAAGATTAAAATGTAGATGTCACACGTACATCTTAATGGACCAACTTGGAGTTCAAATGTGGCAAAGGGAGTCCAAATTACATTACATTACATTACATTACATTACGTACGTACTAAGAAGAGGGAGATCGCACATTAGATAGAAACAAAAAGTTATTGGGTTTTTCTGTTAAGAAATCTCAATACGAGCCCGGAGTTAGGAAGTTTGCGGTGTTAGATATCCCCGTGCCTTGGAAAGCACGTAAAGCCGTTGGTCCTGCGCCTGATCTCTCTCCGGTCGTGTCGGATTACCCTCCCATCGGATCATGAGAGTTAGGGAACAGAGAGTGCACTCGTGTTTGCGCACACACTTGTGCACTATAATATCTCCTGCGCCGATGGCCAGTCTCCGTTAAATTTGGCCGCCGTGACCGAAATTCGGTCTGGAGGACATTATGTCATGTTGGCATTGTGTATGGGATTAAATATAATGGCTATCACAAATACTAATTGCACAGCATAACGAGCACCTATACGCCTCAAATCACTGCATTCCGTCTCGGAAGGGTTAGGTTATGTTAGGTTCCTTCTTAAACCCACCCAAAAATAGGCGTCTACTTAATTTGTTCTCTTTAAATATTTTGCTGTGCAATTAGTATTTTTGGTAAGTATATTTTGCTGTGCAATTAGTATTTTTGGTAAGCATATTTTGCTGTGCAATTAGTATTTTTGGTAAGTATATTTTGCTGTGCAATTAGTATTTTTGGTAAACATATTTTGCTGTGCAATTTGTATTTTTTTGCTGTGCAGTTAAATACTACCCATTGTGTATTAGATGATAGCGACCGTACATAAATGTGACCATATTTAAACGTAAAAGGACGTATGTACGATTTCAGTCTTTGACTATAAGTAGTACTTACAAAAATCTTCTAGTCTCATCCCATCCAAGTAATTGTGTAATTTCATAACTCCCTTGCGTCAATGTAGTTCTAGAGTCCTGTGTGAGTTTCACAGCATGCCTCCACTCCCCTCCACCCGTGCCTCCAGGCTGCTGGTCTAACACTGGCATAGTGGTGAAGACGGTAGACTTGGAGCCGACCAGTGCCATACTGCCGCACCAGCCGCAGTCATCTTCCACCGGCTCGGAACCAAGACCCGACCAACGGGAGCCATCAGATTCATCGCGAAAGATCTGGAAATTGAAATTAATACAATAAACTGTAGGGTTGCCAACCAATAATATTTACTAGCGGAAATTCGACCAAAGTTTGCCTAATATTGTCTTCTGTTTACGCGAATGTTATTCATTGAAATTAAACTACTATATACGGATTTTATCGCGTTGTTTATTTGACACTTTATTACAAAATTTTGAAAGTCTCCCCGTGACCATGGCTGCTGAAAAGCAACCGAAACGTAGGGGAAAGTGTAAACATAAATATAAATAGTTTAATAGTATATTAATAGTATAAATAGTTTTAATAGTTTCAATAATTTAATTAGCTTAAAAATTACTAAAGTTTAATAGTATTATAGTAGTGTAACAGTTTTTTCAAAATTTTCTAATAAAGTGTCAAATAAACAACGCCATAAAATCCGTATATAGTAGTTTAATTTCAACAAAGTTTGCCTGTAAGATATTGCTGATATATGTATGTCATTATATATTGATATGTGTAACTATAGTTACGCGCTTCGACTGCGTGTTTCAAATGCATGGTTGTGTGCGTGTAGTGTTTTTTCATTAATGTAATGTATTTCTAATGCATATTTTATATAAATATTAGGATTCGTCACTTCTCTGTATAAACTATAAGTGTGCGAAATTTCATACTCCTCCGTCCGCCCAATTTTCGTAAAAAGGGATCCAAAGTTTTCGCTTCACGTATTAATATATAGATAAAAGACAACTTCTGTACTAGAACTAATTCGTGTATCACGGAGGACTTTGCAAACATTCAAACAACGGACACAAAGAATACTCAGACTCCGAACAACCATTTGTGGATCACACGAATTTGGTCACCTGCAATAGTTAAGTATATGTTAATACGGTTTAAATAATATACCTAGTACAAATATTTTCAAGATTGAATATTTAATAATTAACGAGATGGTATAGTTAATATTCATCGAAAACGGACGCAGCCGAGATGCGCATCTAATTGAAAATGGACCAGATGTATCGTTTGGGCGCTGGTCATCACCGACGCATTATCGAGATTGACTGCATGATTTCATTTTTGTTTTCTTCAAAAATACTAATCCGCAGAAGAAATAATTCTTGTATCGCAGGGAACATTACAAAAATTCTAAAAACGCACACAAAAACTCTCAAATTCAGATCAATAATTGATGGACTACACAATTTTTATTCCGTGTGAGATTTGAAACCACTACTCATGTTGGCAAATTTGATAAAAAACATTGTCGAATACTCGTCAGTCACCTCCAGAATTACCTACTTACAAATTCTTAGGAATGACTTTATTACTTTTCAGAAGAAAGCTTAAAAATTCTTAGGAATGACTTTATTACTTTTCAGAAGAAAGCTTAAAAATTCTTAGGAATGACTTTATTACTTTTCAGAAGAAAGCTTAAAAATTCTTAGGAATGACTTTATTACTTTTCAGAAGAAAGCTTAAAAATTCTTAGGAATGACTTTATTACTTTTCAGAAGAAAGCTTCAGGGCCTGGACAGGCATGTGTGGCAAGCGCCAGTGAAAGCTATGATCATAGCAGTCTTTAGCTCGTCCAGTTAAATTGACATGAGTTATCCGAAATACGGTACATCTTACAATGTTTAATGGAATGAGGCACTCCCGTCTACTGTAAGCTGAGGGTTTCTAAGCTGAAACGACTAATACACACTGGTACTTACATCTTGACAGTTGTAATGTACTGCGCTGCAAATACTGATGATGGAGACATTCTGCGGCCTGTTCAGCAACAGTACAGCCAGCTGTTTCTCTGACGTCCAACCTGTCCATCTCACGTACCAGCCTGCAAAATTATATTCTTATGTTTCATAATTGTGAAGATATTTTTGTCACCGAGTTTTATTACGAAACATTATCAAAGAAAAATAATATATAATATAATAATATATATTCTACCACATTCACACAACACCATCTAGCCCAAACTAAGCAGAGCTTGTACTATGGGTACTAGACAATGGATAAACATACATATACTACGTTTTTTTTTTGTAAATACATACATATTATACATAGAAACACCCAGACCAAGACAAACATCCATGTTCATGCACACAAATGTTTGACTTGTGCGGGAATCGAACCCGCGACCTCAGGCGTGGCAGTCGGTTACACTAACCACTACGCCATCGAGGCCGAAATTGCGATTGCGATTCCCTGGTGGAAGATCGTTGGATTGCCACGTAGAGGTCTCGAATTCGAACCCAAGGCGCGCATATCTGACTTCTCGAAGTTATATGCATATTAAATAGTTAATTATCACTCGCTTTACGGTGAAGGAAAACATTGCGAGGAAACCTACATGATTGAGAGATCTCCATAATGTTCTCGAAGATATGTGAAGTCTGCCAACCCGCACTAGGCCAGCGTGGTGGACTTTGGCCTTACCATTCTCACACTGAGAAGAAGCCCGTGTCCAGCAGTGGGACAGTTTAATATAGGGCTGATATTATTATTATCAAACTAACAAGTAGATACAGGTTCTAACAAAAAAAAAACAAAAAGTGTTTTCAATTGACTTACACTTTCGTGGATATTACTAAATATGCCCACAAAGTAATTTAAACCTTATATCTTAAAGCATAATGCTCAATATTGCTTGCACAATAATAAGATTTTGCCTATGCTAGGAAAGCTCCAAGAAAGTGAGATTTTATATGCCGAGACGATGACGCGCTGACCCGATATCTTGAAATGTATTTGATCGTAGCGAGACCAGTACTAAACAAAAGCATACTCAAAGCTCTTCGTCAGTACGAAAAAATCATTTATTCATCTAGGTCACAAAGTAACACTTACGAGGTCGCAGGTTCAAGTTTTCTTCAAGAATTATCTTTCTCCTTGTTATAATTTACATTCTACCTAAGTATATGCTGTTCTTAAAATAAATCTATATACTAGATCAGAGGTTCCCAGACTTTCTTTTCTCATAGACCACTTTCAAAATTTTGCTGGTTCCGGTGGAGCCCCTGCAGATACCTTTCTACCATATTCTTTGCCATTCGTATTAATATTGGTGAAGAATATTTTTTTAGAAATTCTCTTCCTAAAAATCGGTAGGTTCGAGATCACTGGTACTGAATATGGAATATGCTAGTTTTTACAAGTAACAGTCGCTGAGCTTTTTAAAATATTATCTGCCCACATACCTACATTGATAGGTGAAGTCAAGCCAACATTTTAGTTCTTCACTATCGAAAGCAAATAAATTTTCGTGGACCCCCGCTTACGAATTGTGAACCCCAATTTTTTTGTCATGCCGACGTAGGCCCCTGTCTAGTCTCCTGTGGACCCCTGAGGGTCCACCTGGACCACTTTGGGAACTAATGTACTAGATATTAGGCGGCGTTCATCTTTAACAGCAATTGTTACATTCGATATAATATAATATTTATTATGTACATACTTGCTGATCGCATAGTTCTATAACTATATAATAGATGACACATAGCCTTAGATGGACAACAGAGCCAACATATCACACTCCGACGTAGGACTATGACTAGGTTAGGTAAAGCCAAAAACCGTTTTGTTGTTGTTGCAAGTTCAAGTCCTTCTTCATAGACTGCTTTTTATATATGTATGTATAATTTATGTTCTATCTAAGTATAGAAAATGCTTATAAAATAAATCTTAACTATCGGTCGCCTAGTGGTCAAAATTCGACCAAAATTCCTAAGCTTGTTACTTTATTTTCTGTTTTTCTCTATTAGATTTAAATAAGGTATAGGCAACCATAGTTTTTTCTTTTTCTTTATTTGTTTGGGGACTTATATAAAGTAATTATATGTCAGTCCCATTATAACATTGCAACCATAGTTACAAAGAATTGTACGCCGTCAGACGAACAATGTCGAAATACTACGAACGCTATTCGAATGCGTGTGTCAAATGCATGGTTGTGTGCGTGTAGTGTTTGTTCATTAATTTAATGTATTTCTAATGCATATTTTATAAAAATATTAGGATTCGCCCCTCCTTCTCCATATAAACTTTAACTGTGCCAAATTTTATACTCCTCCGTGCGGGAAATTTTCGTAAAATGGGGTACAAAGTTTTTGCTTCGCGTATTAATATATACACTTACTGTCTTCGACCTGCGAGGTGAACTGAATCGCGTGTGAGAACAAGTACTTGGGCGTTTTCACGCTGACCACGTTCACTGTTACTACCGGATTGTTAGTGTTCACCTGTAAGTAGAACGTTAATTACTACATATTATAAAACAAAGTCTCCCGCCGCGTCTGCACGCGATCAACTCAAAAACTACTGAACGGATTTCCATGCTGTTTTCACCAATAAACAGAGTGATTTACGAGGAAGGTTTAAAAGAAATCACTAACGGCGAGAGAATTGAAAAATAGGTATTTGAAATATCTATTGCTGTTGCGCAGTGCCCGCAGAGCGCGATAGAGACAACTGCAGCTTGGACCGAAAATATCTATTAAAAGTACACAAAATCAACGTTTCGTAGTCCCCTGATTCCTTCTCCCAAACATGACCGATTTAAATACTTTTTGATAAAAAAATTAAAAAAGGCTTTAACCGTGTTCCTTTTTTTCCTTTTTTTATATAATCTAGTCAAATTTGTTTTCTGGAACGCAGCCGAAAATCTGGTAAATGTTTAGGTTTTTGAAGGCTCATGTCTCTTAATAATTAATTTATGAAAATAGGAAAACTTTGGGACATGCCAATGGAGGCCATACATTTTTTGGAAAAATTATTGCTCTACTGGTATTATCCAGGGAGGAAACAGGAGACTACGTTTGTATGAAAAATTTACCCTTGTGGTTCCTCTTAAGTATATAATTTATTATGGTTTGTACTACTCGGGGCGATTCGCTAGTGGTTTAAATAACTGTCACTTATACCTGGAGTTTGTACACAACTGCTAACAAAGTATGTAGAACGCAAAATGCTATCTTTGGCTGCCTGAGCGCCAATAGTCGTAACAACATTTTTTTAAATATGTTTTCGATGTTAGTCTATTAAACATCAAACGTGAACTGAAATACAGTTTATGTTCATATTTGATATTTATTTTAGTTTAGAAGAACACCATTTTTGATATTTATGACACTATATTTTATTAAAATGTGTGAATGCGTAATTACCTCGATCTTCTCATAACGTGTTATAATTATATTTTTTGCAACAATTGGTATTACTTCGTTAAAAGGTATTTCAGAAGATTACTAGTTTTGATTCCCATAGTATACTACCGAATCGTGAAATAACTTCAAACCCAAGAAATGTAGCCATTAAAAATAAGACTTCTTCAAAGTAGAGCCTAACTGGAGCTACCAGGAGGACCCCACCTGTATGTTCTTGAGGGTGTAGACAAAAAAATATTCCGAATACATTATGTATTTTAGTACCCATGTCATAGCTAGCGGGTTTATTGCCAGGAAAATCCAAAAATTCGCTGCTCGGCTCAGTAGAAAATCTCAGTAATACTTTGCTCGAAGAAATTCGTGCCATGAGCGTAATTGCAAACATATGTCACGGATTAGACGACGTAGTATAGAATTATAATACTAATTACCTTCGGATACCTCAGCGTCCTGATCGTTGGATATGCAGGTGGTTCTTGCATGTCCAACCCATACCAAGGGTACTTGTGTTGCTGTACCAGCGAATCATTGTATGTCACATACATAAGAGTCTGCCCATCAGGACTAAACCAGAGTGCCTTGTCCAGGCGGAGTACTTCAGTTTCGTATAGAAAATCTGGCACACCGTTGAAGATTACTCCTGGAATGCCTGAAATTTACAAGTTCATAGTATTATTTTCACACGATTTGAAAACCATTTCAGATTGACATTAATAAAATTAAATCATACCGTATTTTGGACGCGGTAATAGATAGGAAAACATATCTAAGATTGGTCGTTAGCAAAACGTCTGCTGAATTTACTAGCAGTCAAAAATAAAATAAAAAATCTAAAAGACACTTAGCGCCCTTTTTTACATATATCAAGGTAGTGATGGTGCCCAGAATAAGTCAAGCAGATTCAATATCATACTCACCATTGTTGGTGATTCGGCAAACCAGTGTCTTGAAGACCTTGGGCTTGTAGTATATGTCATTGTCGTGTACGAAGACAAGCGTGGCTCCGACTGGCGACCACTCCGCGTACTGCAGGAGTGGGGCTGAGCGATCGTCTTCTGTTGGTGATATCGGAATCTTGTTCCTGGAGGCATATAACACCCGTATACAGTAGTTTAATTTAAATAGGCAGTTATGCCTCTTGGCAATTTTTGTACACTGGGTATATAATGTGATTGAAGGATTGTAGAAAGTGAAATACTATAGAATGTGTATAAATCTTCGGGAAAAGGCCAAAATCTACGTTCATACATAAAGTAATTAATACTCTAAAAAAGAAAACAATACTTTGGCAAATAAACGTTTATTGCTTTTAATGAATATGCATACTTGTTAGTTTGAAAGTGGGATTTTTATTTCGGTTAAGAATCCTAAACTTGACATTAGGTTTACTTTGTGATTAAAATAGGCAACGGTATCACGATGCCCATTTTAGAACACTATTGAAAGAAGTATGGTTGGCATCTAATCGGATAGTTTGTTGTCTACTGACCTATTGATGACGTCATACACGTGGTATCTCGCCAGGCGCGCGTGCCGCCAGCCTGGTCTAACGTCGGAGATCAACAGCACGAATTTGAGGTCTGCTGATACTTTAAAGTCCACTGCATTCAGCTCTCTCTGTTGATCAAAAAATCAATTTAAAGATTAACAAACACTTTTTTGGAAATAAACTTCATGTTTTTTTTTATCAAAGCCTAAAGCTAATTGTGTATTAATATATATAATAATGTCAAATCGAAGATTCTATTCATGACTGGCATTAACTTCAAAACCAAAAAGATATCAGTTAGGGTTAATCTTTAAATGTACTTTTGGTTGTTGGAGGTTCAACAGTAGTTTTTAAGCTATCAAATGAACAAATCGTTTTTCATAAAATCTTTCATGCATCCAGAGATTCACGCCTTCAAACAAGAAAACGAACAAACTCTTCAGCTTTATTTTACGTAGACTTCTTGTAGTATCAATTTTCACTAAATAATCTGTAGGTGTCTTATCTCGTGATACCATCAACTCTTAAGCAAAAGTATTTTATATCATACCAATAAATCCGTAAATGATTCTGTGACATAAAATGAAATCTTTTCCCGCGTTGTGTAATAAAAACTAACGTCGTATAATTTACGAGGCATTTAAACCTTTGTGTTAAAATTAATGGCCACTTGTAAGGGACAACATATCCTATTCCTTTTTCAAATATAGGTTCATTTTTTCATAAAGACGAACTTGGAGCTGCTATGGTCAAGTTACTTATGCAATGGTGTATTTTTTAAGACTGAAATTGAATAATAAGAGTTAATTGCTTATTAGAAGACGTGCATGACTTATCCTCAAATGGGAAGATGTAGGTTTAGGTCTCACGCATCAGGACGAACCTTTAGCCGTCTATCACACACACCCACAGAACATCACACACCAATACTTATATAAATGTATCTGAAACACAGGTCTCTGACCTAGTTTAGGTAATACAATGTAAAAACTGTCTTCATAAACAAGTCTCTTGTGTCCAATATTTAAATTGTAAATGTTTTCCTTTAGATTAAATATAGTTTTAATATGAATTTAATACAACTAGCGGTCGCCTAGTGCTCTAAATTCGATCAAAGTTTGCCCGTAAGATATTGCTGATATATGTCATTATATATTGATATATGTAACCATAGTTACGCGCTTCGACTGCGTGTGTCAAATGCATGGTTGTGTGCGTGTAGTGTTTTTTCATTAATTTAATGTATTTCTAATGCATATTTTATAAAAATATTAGGATTCGCCCCTCCTTCTCCATATAAACTTTAACTGTGCCAAATTTCATACTCCTCCGTCCGCGCAATTTTCGTAAAAAGGGGTACAAAGATTTTGCTTCACGTATTAATATATAGATAAGTAGCCCGTTATGTGTTTTGTAAAGACTATTATTTATTGAATAAAAATGTATTATTATTAGGTATTCTCTTTATTGATATATTTTTCAATAATCATTACATTTTAAATATATATAAAATAACATAATTATTATTATTACTGGGCCAGCGTGGTGGATTATAGCCTAAGATTTCTCACACTGAGAAGAGGCCCGTGCCCATACGTGGAACAGTTCTTAAAAAAGGCTGATATTATTATTATTATTATATTTGTTTCTCTTTCACGGGAATATTCCTAATACGTTAGGAAAATACCCGGCCCTTTGGGAGACTTACACGGAAACATGGGTCCAACGTGAAGAGGCCCTTCGAGAGTTTTAATCAAAGGTGGGATGGAACACCTACAGCGGCACTAGCCGTAGCAGGCGTAGGACTATTGCTACGTATGGATTCTAATATATGGGCTATGGGTATGGGTGTTTGATGGACTAGTATATTGGTATCTATGGATGATAAAACGGCGTCTGCCCTGAATACTCTAATAGCACCAATCGAATGGGCAGACGGTGACTTACCAACTCACTAGATGGGCCCCCTGAATAGGCACGATAGGCATACAAGCCAGCAGCAGAGGGCAACACGGGTGCGAGCGGCTAGGGGTGTCGAGCGGTGCGGCGCCAGTTTCACCATCACGGGTCTCGTGAAAACGGAAACCCGGAGCGGGTTTCCCCGTAGTTATGCCCTTGAAAATGACACTGCCACCCCCAAGCATGTAGCTCTAGCGGCCCCTCCCTGACCGGCCAATCAAGGCAAGCCAGAGTTAAGAGTCCTACGGGCGTTCTTGAAGTTCCACCCCAGCCAACCAGTAACGGCAATCTGGGGACGAGGCCCTCACCGACTCTCTTAGGCATTCAGGACCGCAGTGTCGCCACTCACATTCAGCTCGCCACAAGCTGCCCTGCGGTTTGTGCGCTTTTATTTAACCTGGTGATACATTTTTTGTTTATATCACAAGGCGAAAGTGGTAGTTTAAAAGCTAGTATACTATGCCCTCCGGTATCGCGTTAGTCTCATGAGGAGATAACGACTGTCCCAGAGGGGTTAACACCTATAGAGATATTGCTTTTTGAATAACTTATATATAGTTTTGATATGATTTATGTGTAGTTATTAAAAATGGTAGTGCTTTTGACAGCACAATAGTATTGTAATAGAACTTCACCATTTGTAACAATGTTGGATCCATTAAATTCACACTGCAATGTGCCATCTGTTCGCGATAGATCATTAATTCTGTTTAGACCGGGCGTTACCATTTGTCACTTCTATGGCCGGTCGTAGATACCATGATAATATGACTTCATAGTAACTGTCAGTGCTAACTGAATTCTTGAAAGTCAAAAGGAAATATTACAGAGCCTATCGATTTTCTAGAATTTAGTACAGATAGGCAGGTTCACTTTGGATGTACCACAGAAAACAACTTTTTTTTAAAATTTTATTTATTACTATCTGTTACCTGCGACTTTGTCCGCGTAGATTTTAACTAAAAAGTGTTTGTCGCCGCGGAACCCAACTATATTTCTCTGCCCAAGTTACTTAAATGGCGTAGTTTTTATAGTGTAAAGCTAGATAGCATGGCTTACTCAAAAACAACATTTAAATATGCGTCGTTAGATTACAAGCTGTCACAGAATGCGTAAGAAAAATAAAGATTCACAGCTCCTCCCCCGTAGGTGATAGCGTGATAACATGTAGCCTATATGTTGACCCGACCTGTTAGTAATATTCATGCAAAATTTGAAGTAAATCCATGCAGTACTTTTTGAGTTTAGCCCGGACATACATACAGACAAACAGACAAACATTCTAAAAACTCTAAAAACTATATTTTTGGCTTCGATATCGACTGTAGATCACGCCCCAAGTATTCTTTAAAAAAAATATTCAATGTACAGTTTTGACTTTCCTACAATTTTATTATATGTATAGATGTTATTTTTTTCACAGACCATAATTATATACGTACTGGTTGAACACAGCACGTACCTGTATGGTTTAGGTGGTCGTCACGCCACTGCGCCAAGTGTTGCGACTTCGATCCTCAAATGGGATACCAATTTATGTGATCCACAAAATGGTTGTTTCGAGCTTGCATATTTTTGTGTCCGTTGTTTGAATGTATGTTATAATAATAATAAATACCTGGATCTAGCTCACGAGATTGTTGCCATGAGGCGTGTGGACTCGGCGATCATTGTGCCGATAGTCATTACAGTCAATGGTTTAATACCTAAGAGCCTCGACCACCACCTGCAGAGGCTTGCGTTAGATGGTTGGATCAAGTCCTTCATCCAAAAGGCAGTACTGCTCGACACGGCGCGTATTGTGAGGAGATTCCTCTTTCTGGGGCCCTAACCATCGCCAGCTTGGACCCTGTTCCCGATGTCGGTGGGTAATTTCAGTTTTTATATTTTGAAATATGTATAGTTTTTATATTTATATTTAAAAATGTAACTATTAGAAATAAAATATTAATATTCTATCACATACACACAACACCATCTAACCCAAACTGAGCAGAGCTTGTACCATGGGTACTAGACAATGGATAAACATACACACATACTTTTTTTTTTGTAAATATGTACATATTATACATATAAACACTCAGACCAAGACAAACATCCGTTCATGCACACAAATGTTTGCCTTGTGCGGGAATCGAACCCGCGACCTCAGGCGTGGCAGTCGGTTATACTAACCACTACGCCATCGAGGCCGTCATGTTATGTTTCCTCGGAAACAGGAATTACCCAAAAAGCGGGAGTAGTCTTTAAAAACATACTACACTGGAATTATACATGCTGAACAAGATTGGAATATATCCTTTTTGCGCATCTCTCATCTTTCGAAGTGTGGATGTAATATGCGTCTGCCTATTAATTTGGGGATATAAGGTGTCCACACCTATGTTATATACCTGAGTATCCCACACAGCAGTCGTATTAATTACCGTTGCATTACCGAGACACTATTACATCAATATCCAATATAAATAAAAGTCCAAAAAAATATCAAATGTAAAATTAAATACACCTTTAAATAAAATAAATTAAAAACGTCCGGTCGGCCTCAACTTGCAGGCCATTAGGCTTGCATATTGTTTTACAGCGTACAAATTAATGACCACACTTTTGACGGCCGAATTTTTGAGGGCGACGAATTTCGGCTTTGCGGCTTTTACCTGCGATGTCACGGCGAGAGATTTATCTTTTGAAACGTAATGGAAGAAAACGGTATTGAACGAAATTAAATGAATTAATTTTCTTTTGGGATTTCATTATTTGAATTTATAGTCCCTTTTCTGTAGAAGGCGTTGATAAATTAAATGAATTACGTAGTTTGTAAAATGTATACATCTTTGAAATTAAACTTCGGTTTGATTTTCAGCAGCCATGGTCACGGGACGCCCCGTGACCGCGGCTGCTGAAAAGCAACCAAAACATCGGGGAAAGTGTAAACTTAAATATAAATAGTTGTAATAATTTAATTAGCTTAAAAATTAGTAAAGTTTAATAGTAGTAGTGTAACCGTTTCTAAATTATGTAATAAAGTGTCAAATAAACAACGCGATAAATTCCGTATATAGTAGTTTAATTTCAATGAATAATATTCGCGTAAACAGAAGACAATATTACGTATACATCTTTTTATGACTGTTCATATGGCGCTGTGGTTTTACTAGTCACTTGGCCGCTGTTATTAGGTCAAGTGATGTAGGTTTGATACATGGAACAATAATATAATATGTGTGATTGACAAATAATTTATCCGACTCTGGATGTCCTCGGCTGCTGAGGGCGGTGTGGAGGCCACTGCTCTTAGACCACACGACTGCTTACCATGAGGTGGAGTGTGGTCATTTTGAAGAGCAAAATAAAATTAAAAAAAAAAACAAATGTTCCTTAACACGATTTCTATGAAGTCTTGCCTTGGTAGCGCAGCGGTAGTATTTGCGACTACTGTCCATGAGGTTTTGAGTTCGATGCCTGACCTGGGTAGTGTTATTGCACTTACCCATGCCTCACAGAGATCAGCCTTGTGCCCGATCTTTGTCCGGTCGTATCAGATTGCAGTGTCATCGGACTTTGAGAGTCAGGAAATAGAGAGTATAATTGTTTGCGCATATTTTTTATACTATCTCTCGCGCAGATGATCAGTTGTTTTTAAAATTGATGATCAGTTGTTTTTAAAATTGATGATCAGTTGTTTTTAAAATTGGCTGCCTTAACCGAATTCTGTCTGGACGACCTATCCTATTATAGAAAATAGGGAGTTCTTTTCCGGGCTATGGATAAATAAACTCGTATATTTTAACTTGGATGTATTGTATAAAATTTTGGACACGAATCCGACTTGTTGTCAAATAAACTTTTGTAATTTACGCCATGATTGTGTTGGCGTTTGAGCGGCTGGGATATTGTTCATTCATATTTTAATTTAAGGTGTCCATACTGCTTTATTATTCTTTTTATTGTCTTGATATATCATTATTTTGTATGTGTGTATGTCACTGAAACACTCCTAAATGGCTGGATCTGGCGTGTTTGGGTGGATTGCTGGATAGTTTAAATTCATAATTGGACCCAGTAGATGGCACCGCGATCAGGTTACAAGCTGACGTTTGGGTAGAAAATCTTATGTTGGATACTCAAGTTATGTTTAAAATCAGACAATTTATAAAATTGATTGATAATTATCGCCTGCTCCGTGCCTCGGTGAGCACGTTAAGCCGTCGGTCCCGGCTGCCATGAATATCTATGACAGTCGTTATTGGGAAGTCTAGCCTTAGTGTATCGTTAGCCTTCGGGTTGCGGAGTACAGATGGCAGTCGCTCCGTGTAAAAATTGATATCCAGTCAAATCCGATTAGACTAGAAGCCGACCCCAAGTGACTTGGGAATAATAAAGGCTAGGGAGAAGAAGAATTTATAAAAAAATATATCTGCGTAGTGACATTTGTAAATAAACTTAATTCCATGAATGACAGTCTATCCTTTTAATAAAATATGACAATCTTAACTTAAGGTAAATAAAAAATATGTGTATACGAATTGCTCTAGATATTTATATTATTTTTCTAAAATGTACCCTTCTATTACACAATTCATAAATATAAACATAATATTTACGCATAACTTATTTATTTATTTATTATTATTATGGGTATCAACAGAAAATGTTTACAAATTCACATCAACGATAACAAAGAAAGTATGGTGGCTGAAACATTTGCCAATTACAGATTAACCAGCAGTCATCAATAGTTGTGATAATATTTATGAGAACTTAAATTACTATAGCAAAGTAAGAAATAAAAATAAGAATAAGGGAGAACATAACATTAAAATGCGATATCCAAAACGAAATTAAAAACTAATGAATACAAAAACCATTACATTCTCGCGCGCAACGCACTGCGAAATTGTCGGCACAACAAAAAATACAGCATAAAGTTTCAATTTCAATAAAACGTGTGGCCACTGCAGTGTTTGAAACAAATTTATTCCAAGTCCACATATTGCGAGCTTTATTTAAGCGATACTTTAAATGTCCGAGTTTTATACATGACTTTTGGTCACAGAACTTTTTGTTAATTAATTTTTGCATAATAAATAACGGATTTTTACCAAATTGCCTTTTTGCTGGATTTATAGGTATTGCTGTAAATGTGATTACTGCACGTTAAAGCAGAAATTATTATGTACTAGCTTTGGCCCGAGGCTTCGCTCGCGTTAATTTAGACTTTGACAATCAATTCGGGTCGTACTCTGCTTGTAATAATATTATTCAATCATGATTCGAAAAACACGTGGCGCCATCTATTATCATAAGAACGTTATTGTTGTTTTCCTCGGGAACAGTATTTTTTTCGGGATAACGGTCTATGTTCGTTTCTGTACACCTGACAACGTATATGCAAAATTTCAGGATGATCGGTTCAGTGGTTTAGGCGTGAAAAGGTAACAAACAAATAAACAAACTCATTTTCGCTTTTATAATATTAGTTAGGATAATTCGCATCAACAAATCATCAGGAATGTAATGAAAGTGAATAAAGCCAGACAAGTGTGTCAGGATCGTAGCAAATGGAAATCCGTAGTCTCTGCCTACCCCTCTGAGAAACAGGCGTGAATATATGTATGTATGTATGTAACATATCAAAGGTACGTGCCGTGGCATCCAGGCCGCAACATCCGTGTGGCAGTTCAGCGGTCCCTACTGTCTACTGTCACTATTTTTTTATATCAATTAAAACTAGTATAAACTTAATATAAAAGGATCTATCCAAATAAATTCATATTTTACGTATTACATAAACTTCGGTGTAGGTTTAAGAGAAGGTTACTCTGCCTACCGTATGAGGGATATATGAGGAAGGATTTACATTCTGCAAAATTGGATTTCGTCGTGGCTATAGTAGATATATAGTCCTACTTAATAGCCCTATTGCCGCCTAGAGCCGGTTGCTGTCTGCCGGGCAAATAAAAGACAAATCCCACACTAAGAATAATTCCCGTGTCGGTTGTCGTTCCCTGTTGCGTGGGGGCTTTACAAACATTCAAACAACGGATACAAAGGACACCCAGATAAGGCACAACTATTTATGGATTGCTCAAATTTATGTTCCGTGTGCGAACGGAGCACACAACATTATACGATATTCTGTGTAATCTTAAGGTCTATTCAAACCTGCGCGGTATTCGCTGCCGCTGTGGGTAGAGGTATATACCGCGCGGGTTTCGCTCAGGTATTTAGTATCAAGTTCCGCGGCTAGAGCGACCTGAGCGGTATTCGCTGCCGCTGTGGGTAGAAGTGACTGCCGCGCGGGTTTCGCTCAGGTATTTAGTATCAACTCTACCTACAAGGATAGCGAAATCCGCTTTGGTGTGAGCATACCGCATACCCACTCGGTTTTCTCTACCGCAGACGGTAGCGAATACCGCTTAGGTTTGAACAGGCCTTTAATATTTTATTTTAAGACACGACTGTGAAAATGTTGTATACTTTTTTATCTAAATTTTGAAGTTTCGTTTTAATATGGCGTCCGATCTTTATGCAGTACGCGTCCTCACAATATGTTGCCAATAGCTGCTTGGCTAAATTTCTTTCTAAGGTTGCCAGTTTTCGGCAGTTTGCCTTAATCGCTTAGCTTATTAAATTTTTCATAGCTATGTGTGTTCAGGGATCATTATATTACCTACTTTGTAAACATGTGTATACAACGGATAATCTACACATCATAATTAAATTATTTCACGCCTATTTTCCTGAAATAATAGTAAAGTGGTGCATTGTCAGCCGTGTTTTTAGGATTCCTGTTTTGTGTGACGTGCGATCCTACTACTGAAAATTTACCTATAGGTACTAATATTTTAAAGAGGAACGATTTGATTTTTTGTATGTACCAATTTAACTCAAAAAGTTCTCTTCTTTCCAAGCTTCCGGCCTATGGCTTGCCGCCTCAACTGTGCACCTGGATTGCAAGTTTCCTGCAGAAGCGTCGTATTCGGGTCCTTTGCGACGGTCGCGCTTCCAAATTTATGCAGGTCAATGCAGGAGTGCCTCAGGGTTCTGTCTTATCCCCTACGCTCTTTCTTCTGCATATCAATGATATGTTGAATCTCGGCAACATACATTGTTATGCGGACGACAGTACCGTGCATGGGCGATATCTCGGACATCCTGGGGCCAAACAGGCTGAGGTTGAGGGGAAAAGGCAGAATCTTGTCGTTGAACTTGACCAGACCTTGGACCGCATCTATGAATGGGGTGCCAAGAACTTGGTTGAGTTCAACGCCAAGAAGACCCAGGTATGCGCGTTCTCAACTAAAAAGTCTCCGTTCCTTCCCCTCCCTTCTCTGAAGAACACTCCACCGGTGATACGTGACAGCCTCTCCATCTTAGGTATGGATCTTTGCCGCTCCCTTAATCAGAAAACCTATATCGAGAGCGTCATTAAGCAAGCTTCGCGAAAACTCGGCGTTCTGAACAGGGTGAGGTGGTTCTTCACGCCTGGGCAACTGTGCCTATTGTATAAGGCACAAGTGCGCCCTTGCGTGGAGTACTGTTCTCATCTTTGGGATGGCTCCGCGCAGTACTTGCTGGACGCTCTCGACCGGTTACAGCGACGGGCTGTCCGTATCATCGGAGATCCAGAGGTCACGAGTTCACTGGAACCTCTGCAACTCCGTAGGGACATTGCCTCATTGGCATGTTTCTACAGAATATACCACGGGGAGTGCTCTGAAGAGTTATTCCACCTTATCCCGCCCTCCCCTTTCCTATCCAGAACAACGCGTGCTGGGCTCAGATGCCATCCTTACACGGTAGAGTCGATTAGAGCGCGTACTAAAAAGTTTGGGTCCTCATACCTCTGCCGAACGACCAAGGCATGGAATTCTCTGCCAAGACACGTGTTTCCTTCTTCCTTCAATGCTGGGTTCTTTAAGCGGGGCGTGAAAAAAAAAACAAATCAACCGATTTAAAATTCTTTCACAATTAGGAAGCTATATTATCCCTGAGTAACATAGGCTAGGAGCAGCGATAGCGAAACAGACTGCAATGCAGATCTCGGGTTCAAACCCACGTCGCGCACCTCTGACTTTCTGAAGTTATATAACTTTTCGAAATTATGTGCGTATTGATTGACAAATCGCCTGCTCCGGGCCTAGGAGAGCACGTTAAGCCGTTGGTCCCGGCTGCCATGAACATCTATGGCAGTCGTTATTGGGAGAGTATCGACACAAAAGATCCCACTGGGTCGAAGTGTCGCCGGTCTGCACTGACTGGCCCCCACATAAGATAAGAGTTATCTTATCTTATGTGGGGGCCACACTTTTTTTTTTAAATAAGGTCTAGCCTATGTTAATAGCCTAAACCTTATTTAAAAAAAAAGTACTTTTAACATAACGTTACCGTTACGAGGGGAATTGCATTGACGCATATCCCTCCGCGGGAGTGGGCGGACGGGTATGTCGGTCTCACCGGAGAAAAAGATGGTAACGATGATAATGGACCTCCCGGTAATACCAACTAAACCTACCACGGTGTTCCTCGACAAAACCGCAATGGGCGGGGCCGCGCGAATTACTTTCACACGCAGTCGCGACCCCGCCGAGGTTTCGGCCCGCCGTATGAAACTGCAAGCCACTATACAACAAGACTACCCTTTGGATACCACCACACTTAAGCCTCACTGTCCCCGAGGGGGAGGGGGGGAGGACACAGATGCGCGGGTGGGAACACGCACGCCACCTTTCGCACCTGGTGCTGATCGAGTGGCGGGCAACCTAACCTACTTTTATCCGAGCGAAGCCGCTTGCAAGTATTTAGATAAAAAAGCCAATCACACTTTACTCGGAAATTATTTTAAATATTGCTCCGGGAATCGAACATGGAACATCTTGCACAGCAGTTGTATACACCATCAATTTATTTTGCTTTTAGATCCATCCTCGCAAAGTAGGATTATGTATTTTCCATTTAACTAAGTAAACTCATTAACCTATCATTATTTTGACGTTCATAAGTGTTACGTTGTGACCTAAATGAATAAATGATTTTTTAATTTGACTTTGACTTTATGGTATAGTAGAGCAGAGGAGATACGTCACATCGAATAGTTTTTTTTTATGAAACTACTTTATCCTTGATCGTAAAATTTGTAAACAATTACTAAAAGAAGGTCTGAAGGTAAGCGATTACCGGAGTCAGTTATGAGTTTTGTTTTTACCTCTAGTTTACTAGAAACAAAGCCCCTTAGGAGAACACTACGCAAGATATTCATAATATTCATAATATTCAATATTACGTTTGTAAAAGAAATATCGCTTGCAATGTATTTGCTTATGACAGTAACAAATGTTAGTTATAATATAGTTTTTTGTAGAACAACGTAACAAATGATAAAATATATTATTGGCGATACAAACAGAAGCGTCACGTAGATTTTTTTATAACAAGGTAGTAGAAGACTGAGTATTGTTATTGCTTTATTTTATCAAATTCAAGAGCAGGGACAGCCTAGGGGAAGATATTGGGAGTGCAGAGGTCTTGAGTTCGTACCCAAGGCACCTTTGACTTTTTGTACTTACGTGTGTGCGTATTAATTAGTTAATAACACTGGGAAACAAAGTAAACAACGGGTTTGCACTCCGGGAGTGCCGGCAGAAGTGAAAACTTGAATATTAACGTTGTATATTTTTGATATTTTGGAATGGTTAGTTAGGGAATAAATTTGCACGAATTGCTTTAATTATCAGTATAAAAGTACTAACATTTATGTGGTAAAATACAATATTCATTTATTGCGCTATCGTACACAAACATGACAATTCTCCCTCCGTCTTACGAATTTTCGATCAGGTCCCGTGACCTGACACGAGTTTAACATTTTTTACCCATCACAAAAAAGTGCACAACGCTGCTAAAGAAGTTTTGTCTTCAAAAAATATGTATTTTCTACGGCATTAATTTTGTTACTGGTTTTAATAAACATCTTCCTCAGTCGTACCCGAAATGTATTTACTTTGTATGGATTGACTCTGGTTCTTAAGATATTCAACATAAAGAACGGTTCCATCAGGACATTAGAACAATGAAAGAAAGATACCAAGGCCGATGAGACAGTCATATGATGGCAGACTATTGCTTCAGTTTAATAAGGGATTGTCCTGAACATAAACACAATAAAAAAGCTTACAGATAAAGTGTTGTCTAATAGTATTTTTTTATGATTTTTGTTTCATGTAATTCATATTTAGTTCATTACCGGACACCAACCGCGCCGCGTGTGTACTCATTATCAATCATATATCATAACATAATTTTTTTCCTTTATATCATTATACTAGTTCTGAATCTCTAAGCCTCTTTCAATTCTATCAATCTATCAAACAAAGAATCCGTACAGCATATGTATTAAGTTTTCTTGTCGTTATTATATAACTGCTTCTAAAATATATATTTAATATGTAATTATATTTTTATTTCGATCTTCTTTCAGTCAAATAGTTATAAAGTCTTATCTCGTAAACTAGAGTCAATGTAACAAATCTGATATTTTCTCGTATTCAGCATACTGAACTTACACAACATTGACTTCAACTTAGCATGCCGCAAAATGACTGTTCCCCAGTGTAATCGCTTGCTTTAACGGTGAAGGATAACATTATAAGAAAACCTATAGGTCTGAGAGTTCTATATAATTTTATTCAAAGTATATGAAGTCTGCCAACCCACCCAGTACCATGGTCTTACCCTTTTCACACTTAGAAGGTCTCTTCGCTAGCCTTAGCGCCAAGCATTGTGAAAGTTTATACGCAGGGTAGATATTGTTATTATTACTAGCGGTCGCCTAGTGCTCGAAATCCGAGCAAAGTTTGCCTGTATCCTGATATATGTCATTATATATTGACATATGTAACCATAGTTACGCGCTTCGACTGCGTGTGTCAAATGCATGGTTGTGAGCGTGTATTGTTTTTTCATTAATTTAATGTATTTCTAATGCATATTTTATATAAATATTAGCATTCGTCACTTCTTCTCTGTACTATAAGTGTGCGAAATTTCATACTCCTCCGTCCGCCCAATTTTCGTAAAAAGGGAGCCAAAGTTTTCGCTTCACGTATTAATATATAGATATTATCAATATGTATAACCTTGTAAATGCTGTCTTAATTCTATAAACTAGCGGTCACTTTGTGGTCAAATTTCGACCAAAATTCCTAAGCTTGCTACTTTGTTTTCTATTTTTATTTATTACATATAACTAAGGTACTTTTTATTGTAATAAAGAAAACTTGTAACTATGGTTACCTATGGGTAACCATAGTTACAAAAAAATTGTACAACGTCAGACGAACAATGCCGAAATACTACGAACGCGATTCGACTGCATGTGTCAAATGCATGGTTGTGTGCGTGTTGCGTTTTCATTAATTTAATGTATTTTTAATGCATATTTTATAAATATTTTAGGATTCGCCCCTCCTTCTTCATATAAACTTTAACTGTGCCAAATTTTACACTGCTCCGTCCGCGCAATTTTCGTAAAAAGGGTACAACATTTTTGCTTCACGTATTAATATATAGATATTAGTTTTCACCCGCTGCTTCGCTCGCGTAAATGTAGGTTAGGTTAGGTTAGGTATGCAACAGTTATTTTTTTCTGGATGAAAGGTACCCTATGTCCTATTCTGTACCCCTGACAACGTGTATGCAAAATTTCATGTTGATCGGTTGAGTAGTTAAGGCGTCAATACATAACAAACAAACAAACTCATTTTCGCATTTATAATATTAGTTAGGATTAGGATGTAACTTTTGTATACGAAAATAAATAGCTTAAATGGTTTAAATATGGCAAAAGAGCTTACGGCTCATGTGGTTATATACAGAGTGCACTTCTATAGCCTAAAACACACAACACGGAATAATAAACAAATTGTACTCAGATTCAGAATAAAACCAATATCATACAAATCATTGACGCCTGTGGGATTTGAACTCAAACAATTAGCCCAACGTCAGTAACAAGCCAACCGTTTGCACTATGAGCGATACACGTTCTAATCGCATAGATTTTTTTAATACGAGACTTTCTATATTCCTAAAAAACCCGAGGTCACTCCGCGAAACCTGCGAAGACCCCGGGAATCTTCTGTGCTTCTGAGCGGAGTTGAGCTGGCTATGTGCATAACCAGCCGACTCTCACGCATAATGGATCAACTTGGAGTTCAATTGCGGAAAAGGGAGTCCAATTACATTACATTATTCTATATTTACGTAATGTATGAAATACAAATACGTCGAAATGTATCCGAAAAGGCACGTTTGGCTGTTCATAGAGGACTATTAGTGCCCACACTTATGTATGGAAGTGAAAGTTGGGTATGGCAAAAGAAGCATGAGAGCAGAATAAATGCTGTACAAATGAGAGCGTTGAGAAGCATATGTGGTGTGACTCTGAAAGATAGAATAAGAAATAGTGTGATTAGAGAGAGATGCGGCATGAAAGTGGATATAGTGACAAGAACAGAAAAGGGTATGTTAAGCTGGTTTGGACATGTAGAAATAATGGACGAGGAAAGACTGACTAAGAAAGTTTATAAGGCTAGTGTGAATGGAACAGTCGCAAGAGGAAAACCTAGGCGAACGTTTCTCGATCAGATAGGAGGCGTTCTGGACAAAGGCCAGGTTAAGAGATCCTTGAACACACGGGCGTGTATGAGGAATGTGATGAAAGTGAATGAAGCCAGAGAAGTGTGTCAGGATCGTAGCAAATGGAAATCCGTAGTCTTTGCCTACCCCTCTGGGAAACAGGCGTGAAACTATGTATGTATATTTACGTAGTTTAGCACGGTCGCTCCCGTCCATATGCTTTATTTATCATTTATCATTAGTCCCACTGTATGCTTATTTTCCTAATCAATGTTATTTTTATATTCATTTAAGCTGCTTAAAGAAAATTCACCAAATGCTTAGTATAGCAATCTCACAGTTTCCACACATGAAATAATTGCATCACTATCATTCGGGCGCTCCTTTATTCGTGCATGGACGTCCCACGTCTGACAATCGCCTGTAACCGTTTCTTATAAAGCTTTGGAAACCCCTATGCATTGCTTAAACAATGGAATTCTTCTATGTCCCACCTTTCTTAAATGCTTAAAAAATAACACAAGAGCCTAAGGCTTCCCAAAGCATTGTATACACACTTAAATCAAGATAACACCGAACGATACTAAGATCGATTCACATAAAATCTCTTTACAAGAAAGGACTTAAGCACACAAATACGCTAGGTAGGCAAACACGGCTGTGTTCGCAAAGAATACTGATAAATCTGGATAAAGTGTTTTATGGATATATTGGAGTTACACATCGGGTGTGTGTTACACTGAAGCTTGTTTTCTTAAAAGCTTAAGACGGAAAACAAACAGTACTACTGAAAGCTTCAGGGTAAGAAATAATACAATTTTTCCTTGTTTGTGTAACTTGTTTTTGTTCAATTTCTTTCTGAAGCCTGTTTCACAAATATAACAGTTTTTACCGTTTGGTATTTGAAATCTTCGAAGATGTTTCGCCAGCTATGGTTGTAACTTAGGTTAACTTATTACCGTCCGTCGTCTCCTTCTGTAAGGAAGAAATTTCCATCAAGGAGGCGGCGGAGCGGAAGAGGGGGCTCTTAAATCCTCTCTCCAACCCTTGAACCGGGCGCTGGAGGGCGTGAGATGATCTCCAACCACCCTGAGGTTTTACCTGGGGGTGGTGGGCTTCGTGGGCCTGCCTGCCACCTGATGAGCAACAGGTCCGATAAGCGGCGTGCGTGTTCCCACGCGCCCCTCAAAAGGACAGTAGGGTTAAAATGTAGAAGAAAACAATACAATTATTACCGTCAACAGCATATAGCTTGAGTCTTCATGCTGCTACTGAGAGATTCTGACCAGAAAATTGCAATGGCACAAGATGCCAGACCTACACACGTTATTGAAACACAAATGACTTATTACAGTAGAAAGAAAGAAAGAAAGAAAAATGATTTATTTGGCACGCAAAAGAGCACACCCAAAACATGAAGGAAAGATAATAAAATAAAATGAAAAAACAAAACGATAATAAAAATTAGAAAAATGAAAACAAATACTATAATAATAAATTTTCCATTTCATTTCTGCTCACTGGCAATACCATATCTTCCGCTACATCACAGTACATCTATATCATTACCAATATTAGAAGCGCTTGGACCGATTTAAAAAAACTTTACCAATAGAAAGCTACTATATGCAGAAGTGACATGGGCTATATAACATCACGCTACGAGCTACGAGGGCGGAGCAGTAATCATAAACGCGGGTGGCGCGGGTGTGCAATACGGAGGTAAACAATAATATTATATTCTATCACACACACAACACCATCTAGCCCAAACTAAGCAGAGCTTGTACTGTGGGTACTAGACAATGGATAAACATATATACTTATATACTTTTTTTTTGTAAATACATACATATTATCCATAGAAACACTCAGACCAAGACAAACATCCATGTTCATGCACACAAATGTTTGACTTGTGCGGGAATCGAACCCGCAACCTCAGGCGTAGCAGTCGGTTACACTAAACACTACGCCATCGAGGCCGACAATGTATGCATACTCGATAATTTAAAAGTCCATTTCTTTTTTATTTTGTTTTTATTAGGTTAGGTTAGGATTTTCGGTTCCATCTGCCCTCTTGCAAATAGACTTAAGGCCTATTGCCCAACACCACCCACCCACAACTATTGCAATTTTTCGTATCGTGTGGGCATAGAACCCACAGCACTCATTCTACACCACTACGTCACCAGTGCAACCACAATCAACAATAGCACTTTGCCTGATCTCGGAAACCGAAGACCTTAGGCGAAACCATTGCATTCAAACGCTGTCATCGAGAGTTCAGTCAAAATAAACATATTATTATATTACCGAAACATAGTCAAAGTCAAAGTCAAAAATCATTTATTCATTTAGGTCACAAAGTAACACTTATGAACGTCAAAGTATATAGGTTAGTGAGTTTACTAAGTTACTGAAGCTACATTTAGGTTACTTGCTAGGTTCAGGCAAAGGGTAAGCCTATGAGAAGAAACCTGCAAGAAACTCACCACTCTTTTAAATCGTCAGTTAAATATAATTTCAGTATTTTACAACTCAGATTAACAAGGTGTTACAGCCATTATGCCATATACTACTGACTATAAAAACTAAAGATAATAACAATAATAACTTAATAATATCATAGGGAGGAAATAATTTGAGCTAAGATATATTATTTAATATAAATCTAAAATAGACAGTAGGATGGCATGATGGCGCATACACTTATACTTTGTGACTATGCAAAGGCTTAAATTGACTTATAAGTAATACAGATCTTTGAATCCTGTATGCAACAAGCAACTAGCTCCATGAGTTTTTATCATTTAAGTAGTCGTTGACTGAATAATAACCCTACCGAATAAGTTATTTTTTAACAGCGTTTTTAAATTTAAACAATGGTAAATTAATTATGTTAATAGGTAATTTATTAAAAAAACGTATACCGAGTCCCGCAAATGTATTGTGAACTTTATGTAAACGATGATATGGGCCTACTAACTTATGCTTATTTCTAGTGTTTACGTTATGGATATCACTATTCTTATTATATAAGTAAATGTTATGTTTAATAAACATAATGTTAGCAAATATATATTGCGACGCAACAGTAAGTATGCCTATTTCTTTATATCGATCTTTCACGGAAACTCGTGGTCCTAAATTATAAATACTACGTACTGCACGCTTTTGAAGAATAAAAATTGTCTCAATATCAGCTGCCTTGCCCCACAATAATATACCGTAGGACATGACACTATGAAAGTAACTGAAATATACTAGTCTTGCAGTATCTATATCAGTAAGCTGTCTTACTTTCCGAATTGCGTATGCAGCTGAGCTTAGTTTCCCTGCAAGATACGATATTTGAGCGCCCCACTGAACTTTATGATCTAAAGTTAATCCTAAAAAGACTGTAGATTGAACAAAAGTAATAATTTCATCATTTAAAATTATATTCACGTTAGGACTCTTTACGTTTGGCAATGTAAACTTGATACATTTAGTTTTTGTAGAGTTAAGTAGTAAATTATTCGTCGTAAACCAGTCCAGGACTTCCGCGAGTGAATCATTAACAGCACGTAAATTTGGTGCTTTTCGGTCTACTTTAAAAATAAGGGATGTGTATTACATATTACTCTGGACCGTTGCTAGAGTAGTAGAGCCTTACTGATTTCAGTATGAATGGGTCGGCTCGATCGGGGAAGTACTACCCTCTCACAGAATATCGACATGAAATATCAGTATTCCTACTGTTGTGTTTCGTTCGGTGAGTGAGGGTGCCGGAGGCCTAATCACCCTCTTTCCCCCTTTTCGTTCCTTCTCCTTCCAACTTCCTTTTATTCCTAAAGGGTCGGCAATGCGCAAGTAATGCCTCGGGTGTTGCAGGCGTCCATAGGCTACGGTGACCACTTACCATCAAGTGGGCCGTATACTTGTTTGCCAACTTAGTAGTATAAAAAAAAATTCAATCCATAAATTTCAACTAACAATGTAAATAATTAGTGTTCGTATTTCAACACGAATTATGTTCCACAATGCGGGTGTTCATTTATGCACGATGTGGACTCATCAATCGTTTAATGACGTCATTACGTCTGTAATGCAGGCTGTTTGCTGAAGTTTTTAGAGTCGATTTGGGAACAATAGTGCTGATTCGGTGGTTCAGGCATTATATCATCAGTGATGCTGGCTCTGTGGCACATTGGTAGTTTATGGGAATGCTGTGCATTAGGTGCGATTTCCACGTCGGGTAAACTGTTATTGGCTTTTGAATAATTCTCAGTAGAGGTCCAGAACTATACAAGCAGACAACAAATACTTGTATAGATACAGTCTTTTTTTATATTGACACGGAAAAGTGATTGTAACGGACTTGATGGAAAGCCCAATTACAGTCCAGAGGACAGTGACGACGAGGATAAGATAGATGTCTACTAGCCGTCGTCAGTGTCAAGCCGGTCTGACCAGATGCTTCTTCACACTACGTTTGAAGGACCCAATGTCGTAGAAGGGAGGGAACGACATGTGCCGGAAGACCATGCCAAAGTTGTATGGCACGGCATAAGAAGGAATTGCTGAACCTTTTGGTGCGAGACGGGATTGTGTTAACCGTCCGTCCGTGGTTACGAAAACCGGCATGTGGTTTTCAAAAGGAAGGGGGAAGGTGGGATGAGGTCAAATAACTCTTCGGAGCATTCGCCATGATAGAGGCGATAGAATACGCTAAGGGACGCAATGTTTCTGCAACCTGCATTACGTGTGATATAAAAACCACAGTCAGCGAACTTAACGTTTATTACACTTCTGCTATCAGTTATATAGGGGTCAGGATTATGTATGTATATGTTATGTTTGAAAACAAATTACTATTTCATTTTAACTTTCTGGACATTGGCAAAGTAAAACATTTTACATACATACATACATAGACTCACGCCTGTTTCCCAGAGGGGTAGGCAGAGACTACGGATTTCCATTTGCTACGATCCTGACACACTTCTCTGGTTTCATTCACTTTCATTACATTCCTCATACACGCCCGTCGGTTCAAGGAGCTCTTAACCTGGCCTTTGTCCAGAACGCCTCCGATCTGATCGAGAAACGTTCGCCTAGGTTTTCCTCTTGCGACTGTTCCATTCACACTAGCCTTATAAACTTTCTTAGTCAGTCTTTCCTCGTCCATTCTTTCTACATGTCCAAACCAGCTTAACATACCCTTTTCTATTCTTGTCACTATATCCATTTTAATATGGAGAATGATCTACATATTATCTTTAAGTATGACTAATCACATACTACTTCGCTCTTTAATGCTTTAAAATGAAAATCTTTTCTCAGCACGTATTAATATATAGATAAAATTACTACATATGGACGGCCTGACTCAACTCTGAAAGAATAGATCGTTTAGCTAAAGAGGCCTAATATCTGTACTAATATTATAGAGCTGAAGAGTTTGTTTGTTTGTTTGAACGTGCTAATCTCAGGAACTACTGGTTCGATTTGAAAAATTCTTTTAGTGTTGGATAGCCTATTTTTCGAGGAAGGCTAAAGGCTATATAACATCACGCTACAACCCACGGAGGAGGCGCAGTAACGCGCGGGAACATCTATACTATATATACAGCACCCGTTGTTGACGCGGGCGCTGCGTGCGCTCAACACAGTATCAGATCATATCGATCTATTATCATGTTCATCGAGCAAATTCACAAAGGCTACGTACAAAATTACACTTATGATCATCAAACTTTATTGATTAATGAGCTTACTAAGTTACTAAAGCTACATTTATACTAGTCGCTAGGTTAAAGCAGTTTATTTGTTTGTTACGTTCTCACGCCTTTAACCGATCATCATAAAATTTCGCAAACTCGATGTCAGGGATACAGAAAAGGATGTAGGATACCTTCATCTAGAAACTAGTATAGTTGCCGAGCGAAGCCTCGGGGAAAATATAGTATAATAATATCAGCCCTGTATTAAACTTTCTCCCTGCTGGGCACAGGCCTCTTCGTGAGAAGTGTTAGACCATAGTCAAGCACGTGGATCCAGTACGGGTTAGCAGACTTTACATATTTTCGAGAACATTATGGAGAACTCTCAGACATGCAGGTTTCCTCACGATCTTCTCCTTCACCGTTAAAGCAAGCAATAAATAATAATGCGCACATAACTTCGAAAAGTCAGAGATGCGCACCTCGGCATCGAACTGGAGAGCTCTGCGTGGTAGTCCAACGGTCTGCCACTAGTCTATCACTGCTTGCAAATGGTAATAAAGAATCCTTCCAAATAACAAACTTACATACAATATACAGTAGAGCACCATAAGCACGTTTATTTATACTTGGGGCAAAAAGCAGTAACGGGGTAACACTTGTGTCGGAAGTATTGCGCCCCTTTCTGTAATTAAGTTGTAGGTACGTTATAGTACCGGCAGCGGCACTTGCTCCATTGTGTGGTGTTGAGCGTAATCGTAAATACAGATTCGTATCGAAGAGTTTTGTTTGAAAGTTTCTGCTTTTATACATGGAAAATGCTACAGCCTTATCAAATGCTATCTCGAAGTTTTACATGATTTTCATGTGTTGCGAAAAGTCAGTTTGTAATTTTTTTACGGCTCTTCTGTGAAATATTTTTAGATAAAACTTGTTGTCACCTAAATCTCAGATTACGGATGCGGTTAATGTAGTATGTGGAAAATAAAGTAGATACATGTTAAAACAAAATGTGAAGGTTTAGGAATGTGATGAAAGTGAATGAAGCCAGAGAAGTGTGTCAGGCTCGTAGCAAATGGAAATCCGTAGTGTCTGCCTACCCCTCTGGGAAACACGTGTGAATCTATGTATGTAGGTATGTATGTGAAGGTTTAGTACATCTACCTCACAAACGGAAGCCTAATATCGCGTCGCTGCGCGAGTTATCCAGCCAACCAGCTGTTTTTAAATGCCACGTAATACGGGTTGAGGTTACTGCCGATAACAGGACAAATTACCAGATAGGGATCCGTCATGCTACTGAGAAACACTTATTGGGTGTTATATCAAGAAGTTCTCCAGAAATTAGCAGCTTGGTTGTTGATACGTTGGCCGGTAGACGACAAGCTCACCTACCTCTTACGAATAACCTAAAACTATAGCTTTTTTTTTCTGTTTTATACAACTAAGGTGGCAAATAAGCATACGGCCCACCTGATGGTAAGTGGTCACCGTAGTCTATGGATGCCTGCAATACCAGAGGCATCACTTGCGCGTTGCCGACCCTTTAGGAAAGGGGAAAGTGGGAAGGAGAAGGAGTGGGAAGGGGAAAGGATGTGCTTGGGCTTCCGGCATTCTCACTCACCGAACGAAACACAACAGTAGGAATACTGCTATTTCACGTCGATATTCTGTGTGAGGGTAGTCCTTCTCCGGTCGAGCCGGCCCATTCATGATGAAATCAGCGAGGCTCTACTACTCCGAAAAGTAGCTAGTGAAATGTGGCTGTGATAAGCCTTTGCTAATCCCTTCGGAGATATAGACCGGATACATCATAATAATAATGTCCTCCAGACCGAATTTCGGTCAAGGCGGCCAGCCTTAACAGAGACTGGCCATCTGCGCAGAGGATATTATAGTGCACAAGTGTGTGCGCAAACACAAGTGCACTCTTTGTTTCCTAACTCTCATGATCCGATGGGACGGTAAACCTACACGACCGGAGAGAGATCAGGTGCAGGACCAACGGGTTCACGTGCTTTCCAGGGAACGGGGGTATCTAACACCGCCAATTGCCTAACTCTGAGCTGCTATTGAGATTCCTTAACAGAAAAACCCAATAACTTTTTGTTGGCCCGACCCGTGATTCGAACCCGAGACCTCATGCACAGCAGACGCATTTATTACCGCTGCACCACGAAGGCAGTATACATATGTACATAATATGTGCCCTAGACACATTTGTATTATATCATGATGCCAGCACAAGGTATTGGCACAAGTTACGAATTCGATGCTCCGATACGTATGTTTATATTCTATAAATATACTGAATAGACCACGAGTATAGACTAAATAAGATTGATTATAAATAACTCCTTAATTACTCATGTAATAAATTGAAATAATAAGATTTAAGAAACTAAAGTAATCCTTAATATTGCTAAAACAAAAGCATAATAATAATTAGTAATCAGTAGGTCATAGAAATATTACAATGACTCTACCACCTGTCTCTTGTTCGGCTCTTGTTGATGTATTGAAATAAATGACTTAAGGCATATTAACTTAAAAATATTCAAAATAATTACATTTTAGACATTCCTTAATGACAATAGAATACGCAAGTGTGCAGATTTGTTTTATATTGTATCTATTTTAATATACTTTAGAAATAAATTTTTTTTTACAAGTGGTCTTGAACTCTTGGCCGGCAGATTATGTGTTCAATTACTTCTACTTTATTAAAACCAGATACACATACATATACAAGTTCTATGACATGTATCAGAAGTGAATAAACAAATATATATACCTACAAATTAATCAGAGCGAGTCGCATGTACAATGGCGGCATGCCGAAGTGTTGATATTGATATTTTCTTTACTAGTGTCACTGGAGGTCACGAGTTCACTGGAACCTCTGCAACTCCATAGGGACATTGCCTCATTGGCATGTTTCTACAGAATATACCACGGGGAGTGCTCTGAAGAGTTATTCCACCTTATCCCGCCCTCCCCTTTCCTATCCAGAACAACGCGTGCTGGGCTCAGATGCCATCCTTACACGGTAGAGTCGATTAGAGCGCGTACCAAAAAGTTTGGGTCCTCATATCTCTGCCGAACGACCAAGGCATGGAATTCTCTGCCAAGGTACGTGTTTCCTTCTTCCTACAATCCTGGGTTCTTTAAGCGGAGCGCGAAAAAGCATCTTCTCAGGCCGTCAAAGTAGAGACCTCAACATCGCCTCGGCTACTGTGGGGGCGATGTGGAGGCCACTGCTCTTAGACCACACGACTGCTTACCATCAGGTGGAGTGTGGTCATTTTGACGAGCAAAATAAAAAAAAAAAAAAACTAAATTAAAAAAGCAATTGAGTACCGAGTTCTTTAATTAGATATAAAGAGTGATATCAAAAAATGTCTACTGTTACGTGTAATTATATTCACGGTCATATATTCTATCAGTGAAAACTTTTAATTGGCCCACCTTATTATTATTATGTTAATAATGTATTTTAGCTGTAAGTTTTCCTAAAATGTTAAAATAAAATTAAAATTAAAAATTAAAATTTCAGATACATGTCAAATATTGTCTCCTGAGATACAGGTTTACCTAGTTTGGGAGACAACTGTTATACAACTTACCTATTATAATATGTACCTAATTAGACCTAAGTTGTAACAGATAAACAGAGTGCGTTTAAAAAAATAAATTATTATGATATTATTAAAAACAAAAACATGTTTTCAACATAAGTAGCGAGACATGTACTGTGACTTGTGGCGTAGTCCAGACAGAGATAGCTATGCTATTTTTTTTAAAGATTAGTTGCAATTTAGTCAACAAATTACTAGCACCTTTATTTCTTATGATAGAGGAAAGTTCACGTCGTTAGTGAAGTGAGACCGAAGTTGTACCGAAGACCTTGTCCACACCAGTCGGCAAATTCAGTGCCAAAGAATACACTTTCCCTATAGCCTCCAGCTATGCTACACATGCATGCTACGGTAGATAAACGTATGTTAAATTCAGCTATCTCGACAGAACTCGACAGTCATTTCCTCCGCATGCTATACCGTTCAACTGAGCTCCTAATCTGTAATACGATCGTACCTTACGAGTTATCTTTGCGCTATTTTTGCCGCAAAGGGTAGGTAGTTTAGTCTGATGTCATCCATCAGTATGGACGGATGATACGATTGTGTTATTTATATAAGGTTTGAATACATACTCGTACATATTATCACCGCAGGTATTTACAGGTATTTACTGCCTCGCTGGCCTTGGTAGCGGGTAATGAATGCGACTGCTGGGCATGGTGTCTCGGGTTGAAGTTATTGGACTTTTCTGTCAAAAGCTTCCCAATAACACAGAGTTAGCTAGTTGGCGGTGTTGCATATCCCGTGCCTCGACAAGCATGTAAAGCCTTTGATATTGCGGCTCACCTCGCCCACTTTTTCTCCGGTCGTCTTGGATTAAAGTCCTATAGGACTACGAGCGTGAAAAAATAAAGATAGTACTTCTGTTTGTGCATACAATTATCCACGGTAATATCTATAATGTTTGTTAAGATTGGCCGATGTAACAGAAAGCCATTCTGGTAGACATAATTTTTATTTACAAGTTAAGAAGTCTTCTTCTTTTCGTGTGGTTAGTGGCCAACCTGTTGTCTAGAGTTGTTCAATCCGCCCGTAGGCCTCTGACATGGCTTAGAAGAAGTTACAACTTACGATAAGCGATAAGCGATGGCGCTGTTCTCAATTACACGTTGCTGTATACAACTTGTATTAACTTCTGTCTCACGTAAGCAAAAGTTATGAAACACGCTACTGTATATTGATGTTCCCGACATCAACAGGTCTGAGGCCCACCAGCCATAATCTTCCAAATTGGTAAGAGGTTAATACCTACCTCTCTTTTGGAGGAATATAACTCCTTGTTCCTCTGCAGTTCTATACATAGTTATCATGGATGTACTTACAAATGTAGAGTTGTTCATAAGCAGCCGTGTGGTGAAGTTCTTGACGTTGAACAGCGTCAGCCCACCCCACCGGTCTCTGAACACCAGTTCCTCATCTGTAACAATGGGGAAAGGTGACCATAAGTATTTATTAGTTGATCAGTGCATAAACCTTATCTTTATAATTGATGGCTTTATAATACACTAGCTTTTGCGCGCGGCTCCGCCCGCGTGGTACCTACATCAATAAAAAGTAACCTATGTCCTTCCCCAGGTTTTAAACTATATATGTACCAAATTTCATCTAAATCAGATAAGTGGTTTAGCCATGAAAAGGTAACAGACAGACAGACAGACAGATAGGCAGAGGTACTTTCGAATTTATAATATTAGTAAGGAAATAAGGATTAGTAAGGAAGTAAGGATTGTAGCTAATTTTGGCCCGAACCCACAATTTCATTTCCTTTTTAGGGTTCCGTACCCAAAGGGTAAAACGGGACCCTATTACTAAGACTTCGCTGTCCGTCTGTCTGTCCGCCTGTGACCAGGCTGTATCTCCTGAACCGTGATAGTTAGACAGTTGAAATTTTCACACATGATGTATTTCTGTTGCCGCTATAACAACAGAATAAAAAAGAAAATTGGGGCTGTCTAAAAAAGGACCGGGTCGGATGCTAGTTCCTGATACTCTCTTAGACGCTTGAAATATTCACAGAATATTTAGTTGGGAGCCCCCCATACAACAGACATGATTTTTTTGCCGTTTTTATAGATCATGGTACGGAATCCTTCGTGCGCGAGTCTAACTCGTACTTGGCCGGTTTTGTATATCTGTTCGGTTTTTCTGACTTTCTTTGGCGTACTTTCCAAATGATCTAATGAGTTTGAAACTAACCTATTTTATACGGATTTTATCGCGGTTTTTGGTTAAAACATTAGTTTTAATGTATTACACTATTTTTACCATTATTCAACGCTTTGACTTCTTTTAGCAGCCATGATCACGGTGTGACTAGTAGGTTTTTTTTGTTATGTAATGCCTGAACATTTTTTCTATTTAGGCAAAATGGGATCAAGATATCATGCAGTTCCGCTGAATTTTCCTTCTACATAGGAACATCGATTGCAGTATCTGTATAAATTACAATTAATAATTTCGATATTGTAACATTCACGTAAACAGTAAACAATATTTGGATCTAAACAGTGTTGTGGCGCTCATAGCCAGTTGCACTCACTGATCGGTAAACGATTAGCGAGGTTAAGCAACGTTGGGTGCGGTCAGTCTATAGATGTGTGACCGCTTAGTGGTTTTTCATCTGAGCATCTCCGTGCTTCGGAGGATACGTAAAATGTCGGCCCGGTTGTTGTCAAATGGACAGCAGTCGTTAAGCCATGTCAGAGGCCTACGGTCGGCTTGAACAACTCTTGACAACAGGTTGGCCACTAACCACATGAAAAAGAAAGAAAGTAACAGTCTTAAAACTTTGTTTATTTGTGTTTTGCAAAGTAGTAATGTTACGAAAGCATTGTGTACAAAAATGTTGTTTTAAATATCTGTATAATATGCATTGTACGTACACTTTACTAAAGGTTAACCCGCAAGGTATAACGGGAACGGTGTAAATAAAATAAAACTGTAGGCAATCTTAGTGCAAGGCTCCATCCCGTACTTTTTCTTTATTTTTGAAGTAAAAACTTCTTTAGGCGCGTTGAGCACTTCTTGGGTGAACAAAAATCATAGAAGTCGCGTCATCATCACGCTTCCACGCTTTCCATTTTTGAATTATTCTAGAATAATATGAAAAATATCTCAGAAATGGTGCGTCCTACGCAAAAATAACGAAATGTTGACCACCTTAGTAACGCGTAAGAGAGTATCAGGAATCCGAACCGCCCCATTTCTTTTTTGTTTATGAACAAGTGTTTATGATCAAGGATTAAAGTTTTTACTTCTATCGGCAGTCCTCAAAGACTGCCCTAATTTTTTTCTATTATCTCGGTCAAGGTGACGTCTTATTTTCTCCCCGACTCTTTATTTCCATACAAAAGCATCAAAACTCAAGTCAAATCATCAAGAGAATCGATAAGCTACAGAAACCATTTTCTCAGACCCATGAAGCGTTGGCTTTTTATTACTCCGAATACAGCGAAAAGGGTTTCCTGCGCCATCAAACTTTACTTCAATATCAAGTTCTTTTTATACTAACCGAACCCACAATCTCAAATAAATCCAGTATAACTTGACCTTTTAAACAGGAACTCAAGTTACACTGGTGATATAAGTAATTTATCTTGTTTCCAATTTAAGTTGAGAGTCCATTCAGGTTTTCGTCGAAAACAAGGGCTTTGCCCACATATAAAGTAGATTGCTATGTACAGCGTAGTATGTAGTGGAACCTCAATCAATCACCAAGTAGGGTAGGTACACAAGTCGGCTTTTAGTGCTGGACATACGGCGGAAGAATGTAGCCAGTAAGTTTAATGATTTGCTGCATATTAATTTTGGATACTCTTAAGGACTGGCATTTACGTATTTACTGGTATTTAGAGAATCACGTAAGAAAGACGCAAGGACTAAAATATAAACGAAGAAGAAAACCGATTTCAACTGGGCAATAAGTACACAAGTAATAAAATGAGAACATCATCAATGTAGTGGCCGTCAACCAAATACGCATTATTAACTAAAACAAACACATTATTAGATACAAGCTTTATATTTATATGAATCAGTGGTAAATACATTAGTCAGCTTAAATTCATCCATTAATATTGCAAACACTGTTATACATCATAGATCACTCTTACAATATTATGATTATTAGATATTACCCTTTTTTATTTTAATTATTAAATGACACTGCACAATCAAATTAGAACGACACCTCAACACCAACCACTTAACCGTGTTGTCTCGACGAAGACAGGAGCAAAAGTGCCTGCCGGCCATTATTGTTTCGTTTTAAAACACTTATCGTACGATGTGATGTCATGTCCGTCTTGATTTTAATATTTTTTTAGCGAAGTCAAACGAGTGCGACAACATAACGATGGCTCAAAATTTACTAGGGAGATTTTGATCAAATTTAAATGGGACCACATAGGAACACCAGCTTTCAAAAGAAGCTCAGTTGAATTGAGAACTTCCTCCTGTTTTTGAAGTCGGTTTAAAAATAAGGCATCTTCTTCTCCCTAGCCTTTATTATTCCCAAGTCACTTGGGGTCGGCTTTCTAGTCTAACCGGATTTGACTGGATATCAGTTTTTACACAGAGCGACTGCCATCTGACCTCCGCAACCCAAAGGCTAACGATACCCAAAGGCTAGACCAGTGTCAGGATATTAGAGGGCACTGACTTCCCAGTAACGACTACTATAGATGTTCATGGCAGCCGGGTGGCATGGCAGTGGGGAGACCAACAGACTGCAATGCAGAGAGTCTCGGGTTCGAACTCATGTCGCGCACATCTGACTTTCGTTAGTTATATGAATTTTCGAAATTATGTGCGTATTGATTGACAATAATTATCGCCTGCTCCGTGCCTCGGAGGGCACGTTAAGCCGTCGGTTCCGGCTGCCATAAACATCTATTGCGGTCGTTATTGGGAAGTCAGTGCCCTTTAATAACCTGACACTAGTCTAGCCTTAGGGTATCGTTAGCCTTCGGAGGTCAGATGGCAGTCGCTTCGTGTAAAAATTGATATCCGGTCAAATCCGGTTAAACTAGAAAGCCGACCCCAAGTGACTTGGGAATAATAAAGGCTAGGGAGAAGAAGACTTGTAGACTAGTGGCTCTTTTCCAAGTCTTAAACAATATGTTCGTCATTCGAAGCGCCTGTACCTCTTCCATGTTTCTAGTCTGTAGCGACAAGACCGATGGCGTACTAATTGTGATTTAAACCAGACAACGTAATTGTAGGCTTTACTTTAAAGTCTAAAGACTACGGTATTTTGTGCTTGGCTCTTTTAAAATTTTTATAATACATCTTATTATGAGAGTTGTTTCTTTTATATTAAAATTTAATGATTAGGTACTATCATAATTGTCAGTCTTATATCAATTTAGTTGTTTTATTAAAAAACATTTTTATTGAGTTCATCTAAACATTCATCTACATTTATGCTCCTACATCCTCCTTTTCGTAAATCTGTTTTAGGCTCCAACTCGCCTGTTTCACGGCTAAGTAAGATATGTAATCACTACAGTAAACAGATAGATATATTCGGCTCAACATTTCAAAGATTTAGGAACCTAGTCCATAATCTTGCTGTCGATTAACCATCTACTAATTACTGTCCTATTCAGAGATAATTATGTACTATATATACAAAAGTTTTGTAATGTAAGTTTTGTTTCCCCGATATTTGGATAATTTTTGTCAATTTATTTTGTAAATTATAATTATGCATGTGGTGTTTACCTACATAAGTTGTGCACTTAGATTAAGCATAAAACTATGTTCTGTATGTAATGAATGTTTTAGTGTAATAAGTTAATAACTGCTGGTAAACCAATAAATAAATAAAAATACATCTTTGTAATTATTAAGTGAAATCTTTAATCGAATTTATTATGTGGCAAATTATGAACTGCGATGATCACGATGTTTGGATTTACCTTATTCATGATATCAATATAGTTCTTAAATGCGACCATACGTCTTGTTGAATACCGGATAAATACTTGAGGTGTTCCACATTTGTAGTTTGTAGTAAGATCAAAATAATTTCATGCCAGCAAATCTCCATGTGTAGTATAGTTACCTACATGTTAATTTGATTCACGCTTGCATTTCCCGTAGGGGTAGGTAGAGTGATATTATAACCGTCAGCTATGTTACCCCACCTAAAAAAGCGACGCTGTCATACCTTTACTCTTAGTGTTGGTACTAATTATTTGATATCCTTATTGATTGATATCTTTATATATTCTACTGTACGTGTGTGTCACTGAACTCCTCTTAAACGGCTGGACCGATTTTGATGAAAATGTTTGTGTGTGTTCAAGTGGATTCGAGAATGGTTTAGATGTTTTTTTTTTCTCTTGTGTACAGGAGAACGTCTATCGGGACAGCTAGTAATAATATATATTTTTTTAACTATAGTTTTCATTTTACCAAACCATAAAACACCCATCCTTATAGACCAGAATAGTTAGATTCCATATGTAGCAATAGTCTCTTACGCCTACCGCGGCTAGTGTCCCGGTAAGTGTCTCATCTCACTTTAAACTAAAACTCTCGAAGGGCCTCTGCATGTTGGACCCATGTCCCCGTGTAAGCCTCCCAAAGGGCCGGATATTTTCCTAACATATTAGGGAAATACCCGTGAAAGAGAAATAAATAATCTATACTAATACTAGTTGTCCCGACAGACGTAATAAAACATTTTTCTTCTTTCTTTCTTAATAATAATTGTCCTATACACAAGAGAAAAAAAAACACATATCTAAACCATTCTCGAATCCACTTGAATGCACACAAAAAGTTTCATCAAAATCAGTCTAGCCATTTAGGAGGAGTTCAGTGACATACACACGTACAGTAGAATTATTTATATAAAGATTATATAGCTGAAGAGTTTGTTTGTTTGTTTGAACGCGCTAATCTCAGACACTACTGGTTCGATTTGAAAAAATATTTTAGTGTTTGATAGCCTATTCATCGAGGTAGGCTATAGGCTATATAACATCACGCTACGACCCACGGGGGCGGCGCAGTAACGATAAACGCGGGTGAAACCGCGGGAACGTCTAGTAAATCTATACATCTATACAAATAAATAAAATTGAAGTGTCTGTTTGTAATGTCAAAGTAACAGCTTTTTATCTAATGCATATGAAAGTATATAAGGTACCTATACGAACACATCTATTTTTAATATTTTTGTCAGTCTGTTTGTTCCGGGTAATCTCCGAAACGGCTGGACCGATTTTGACGGGACTTTCACTGGCATATAGCTGATGTTATAAGGAGTAACATAGGCTACTTTAATTTTAGAAAAAAAATTGGGTTCCGCGGAGACAAACACTTTTTAGTTAAAATCTATGCGGACGAAGTCGCAGGTAACAGCTAGTAATATAATAAAACCCGAGATACCTACAGCTAGTCTCGAACATAAAATACTATTCATGTAATTTCAGGTGGGCTTCAAAAACGTAAATTTAGGTGAACAAATGAGGCAGCAAAATGCCTACTTAATCTAAGTGACTTATTATAAATAAGACCTAATCGTGGCAGAAAATAAAGTGCTTCAAATTTTACGCCTTCTAACTACAGCACAATAATGAATCATAATTTAAGTAGCCTTCAAGAAAATGCTAAAACTACAACACCCATTTACAGTTATATAAAAGTGTGAAAGCAACATGCGATGGCAAATCTATATATTAATACGTGAAGCGAAAACTTTGGATCCCTTTTTACGAAAATTGGGCGGACGGAGGAGTATGAAATTTCGCACACTTATAGTTTATACAGAGAAGAAGTGACGAAAGCTTATATTTTTTAAAATATGCATTAGAAATACATTACATTAATGAAAAAGCACTACACGCACACCACCATGCATTTGACACAAGCAGTCGAAGCGCGTAACTATGGTTACATATATCAATATATAATGATATAATATGTCAGCAATATCTTACAGGCAAACTTTGGTCGAATTTCGAGCACTAGGCAACCGCTAATTTAAATAAATATACTTTTTAATTTATATTGTAACTAGATATTCCCGTGGTTTCACCTGCGTTTGTCATTACTGCGCCGCCCCTGTAGGTTGTAGCGTGATGTTATTTAGCCTATAGCTTTCCTCGATAAACAGGATATCCAACACTAAAAGATTTTTTTAAATCGAACCAGTAGTTCCTGAGATTAGCGCGTTCAAACAAACAAACTCTTCAGCTTTATAATATTAGCATAGATTGGGGTGTCTGGAAATTTGTGCGTGTATTTTGTCACGTCCGCCATAGTTCCATGAAAAAATAAACCTGTCTATTTGTTATATTTCAATGAAAACCATATTCGATAAAATTTACGGAGATGTATAGCTTTGCAATAAAACTTATGTATACTGATTATCTCGCGGTTTATTGTAAAATAAATACTTTTTTAATTGTTATTAAGCTATGTAGAGTTAGACTGTCCTCGATGTTTCCGTTGCCTTCAGGCAACGAGGATCACGAGGAGATTATTATCTCAATAATTTAAAGTAGGTATCCAAGTATTATTTAACTGGGTGTGACTATTTACGAAAATGAGCTCAAAATATTGCACCCTTCATTCGCAGACAATAATTTCATAGAATTTCGTTTCGCAGAAAATGTTTCATATAATATTTGGTCCTTGTACTTATATTTCGAATATTATTGTTTCAACGACTATTGAGTTTAATGAAACATATTTCACAGAAACACAATTTAATTAATTTTGTAATTCATTTTTTATGTAACAAAATAATCAAACAGAATTATTTTTTAACATTATTGTATTCTTCCATGGTATTTTATTACTCTTGCTACCAGAAAAGAAAATAGTAGGTTAGTTTTACAATGCGAGCGTGCCGGGGTAGCGGCCGTCAAATGCCAGAAATAAATTTATTTACACAAACACACAAACGAAATAAACTCAGCCTGAGTATATAATATAACATTATAATTATAAATAAAAATTATACTTTACCTGTAAATAATCTGACCACTCGATAAAACGTTTTTCTTAGTAATAACTTTTATATTAAAGTTAATACTAAGAAAAATTGATTTGTTTTTTCTATGATAAGAATATAGAAAACAGTGAAAAAATTGTAACAAATATCATTGAGTTGAATTTATTAAAAGTAAGTATTCTGTGTATTGATTATTCTATCAAATGATAATATGAGAAAATTTGTATGTGAAACGAAATTTTATAAATCTATTGGATATAAAACAACGTACAACCCAAAATATCAATAAAATTTAAAAGTCTACTTTTATATAGATTTTATTTTTTATATTTTAATTCGTCCATCGATATAGGGAAGACACAATGTTATCATTTTTCTCAATATGGTTAAGTTGCCGAATTAAATCACTAGTTAGAACTTATTCTACTTACAAATGACAGAATGGCAGCAATTTGTCTATATGTTTGCCTTATGCAAGAATTGAACTTCAACGAAAAAAGGAGCTGCGAAGTGACTTCATAAAATTCTTCGCAGCCTGTTGTAAGCTTCCCGTTGTTGTTTTGAATAACTGGCATTATAACTTACATTTTATTTAAGTCACACATTCACTGTTATTGTGTAGAAATGTTAAAATGTTCCAAAGTTATTGTATCCACAATCTGTCAGCTGCCGTCGTCATATGGCAGACTTGATAAATGTTGTGCAGGGTTGGTAGAAACAGTTAAATTAAATTACAAAACAAAAACGTCTTCGGCATGACTTCACAAACCTTTTTTTTGTCACCCAGGAAAATCCTTTATGTGTACCCCCTTCTCGGGGAGGGGAGGGTGGTTATGTGAGACTCTCCGCCCCTGAAGGTGGTCGGTATACACACTAAAAACCTGGGGTGAGCAGTCCCTCCGCCGACGGGTTGGGGCGGGATGGGGTCGCGTAACCAATCACTATCCCGCCCCGACAGGACCTGTGGAGAAGTGGCCTTGCTCACCAAGGCCACCCCCCAGACGTGTGGGGCCGTGCAAGCCGGTAGAGAGTCCCCCGAGTCTGTACCAGTGACCCCACTATCACTTCACAAACCTGCGGCATGGAGAGCCAAGATCATAATCATAGTCCTTTTTTGTGAAACATAGGTAAATTTATTCTGAATATATCGCTGAAGACAGAGGTGTATTATGTCCACATCACCACTCGCCTTCGAAGGAGGAGAAGAAATTTGTAAAGATCTTCAGGATAGTGAATGGTTAAATACGCTTTACTGCCTTATTAGCACAGCTGTTATGTATGCTACTGCTATGCTGGTCTCGTGTTCGATTCCCAGACAATATGTAATTAAATTATTCTGTCAATAAGTTCTTAGTAGGTGCACGGAGTGTTGAACTGTGCCACGTGGATAGCACTAGAATCTTAGCTACAAATTATAGCTGGCGAAATGAGAGTTTAATACATCTTTGCTTTCCTTTCCATAATATTAAACATACATCGTCATAGTCCCATGTCTATATCCCCATAGGCTATGTATATGTAAATCTATACTAATATTGTAAAGCTGGAGAGTTTGTTTGTTTTTTTGTTTGAATGCGCTAATCTCAGGAACTACTGGTTCGATTTGAAAAATTATTTTAGTGTTGGATAGCCTATTTATCGAGGAAGGCTATAGGCTATATTACATCACGCTACAACGCATGGGGGCGGCGCAGTAACGATAAACGCGGGTGAAACCGCGGGAACATCTAGTGTTGAGATAAAGGCAGACAGCAGCAATAGCCTAGTAGTGGGCAACCGTTGGTTTGCCACGCAAAGGTCTCGAGTTCGATCCCAAAGTGCGCATCTCAGCCTTTTCTAAGTTATGTGCCTATTAAATAGTTAATTATTGCTTGATTTAACGGCGAAGGAAAACATCTTGAGAAATCCTGTAAGTCTGAGAGTTCTTCATAACCTTCCGGAAGTTATGTGAAGTCTGCCAACCCGCACTGGGCCAGCGTGGTGGACTATGACGTAACCCTTATATCATTGAGAAGAAGCTTGTGGCTAGCCGTAGGACAGCTTAATACAAGTTTCTTTTTATACAACTAAGGTGGCAAATAAGCATACGGTCCCACCTGATGGTAAGTGGTCACCGTAGTCTATGGACGCCTGACACACCAGAGGCATCACTTGCGCGTTGCCGACCCTTTAGGAAAGGAGAGAGTGGGAAGGATTAAGAGTGGGAAGGGGGAAAGAGGGTGATTGGGCCTCCGGCACTCTCACTCACCGAACGAAACACAACAGTAGGAATACTGGTATTTCACGTCGATATTCTGTGAGAGGGTAGTCCTTCCGGTCGAGCCGGCCCATTCATGCTGAAATCAGCGACGCTCTACTATTACTAAAGGCTACTATTATTATTTATAAGCATGGGGCTATGTTTGCTAACACGTTCCCTGTCCGATGAACCACATATGGTACATAACAATTGATTTTCTATTGTATCTATCACGGGACTGTGAATGTGTTAAGTAGGTTTTCACATAATGTAATGCAGTATCTTCGAACCCACGTCGCGCACCTCTGACTTTCGGAAGTTATATGACTTTTAGAAATTATGTGCGTATTGATTGACAATTATCGCCTGCTCCGTGCCTCGGAGAGCACGTTAAGCCGTCGGTCCCGGCTGCCATGAACATCTATGGCAGTCGTTATTGGGAGAGTGTCGACACAAAAGATCCCACTGGGTCGAAGTGTCGCCGGTCTGCACTGACTGGCCCCCACATAAGATAAGATAAGATCATTATCCTAGCCTCGCATGTAGCATCGTGCATGTAAAAATGATGTCACACAGCGATCTACATAATGACCGTAGCATAGGGGTGTTCGTGTTGTTTCGCTTCGGAGGGCACGTAAAAAGTCGGTCCCAGTTGTTGTCAAATTTACAGCAGTCGTTAAGCCATGTCACAGGACTACGGGCGGCTTGAACAACTCTTGACAACAGGTTGGCCACTGACCACATGAAAAGAAAAGAAAATAAGGGGTGTTACGGGCATAAAAGCAACTGCTGTGTGTGAGATTTGGGAATGATTCCTGGGACGGGTAAAGTGTTAAATGCTTACGTAGTTAAGTGGTGACAGCCCTAGCTTAGTAATACAGATTCAAACACTCGCCGTTTAGCAACAATTCGCTTTTAAAGCCGTCCATATTTTTGTTTTATATCCACTCGCGTTTTGTCACGGGGATTTGAGTTTAGCTCACGATTCGTTATAATATCTACACCGAAAAATAATATGTTGTATATTGCTTAAGCTTTAAATATCGTAATATGAATGAAAATACAGCTAAATACTTTCATCTGTATCTTCTCTTAAAGGTGATACATATAATATATCACCTTTAAGAGAAGATATATTTTATTTTATTTATTTATTTTATTTTATTTTAACATTTTAGGAAAACTTACAGCTAAAATACATTATTAACATAATAATAATAAGGTAAAGGCTAATTAAAAGTTTTCACTGATAGAATATATGACCGTGGAATATAGTTACACGTAGAAGTAGACATATTGTGATATCACTCTTTATATCTAATTAAAGAACTCGGTACTCAATTGTTTTTTAATTTATTGCCACTAGTAAAGAAAATATCAATATCAACACTTCGGCATGCCGCATTGTACATGCGACTCGCTCTGATATATATTATAGTCATGTATTAAACTGTGCCACTACTGGGCACGGCCCTCTTCTCAGTGTGAGAAGGGTTAGGCCATAGCCTCATTAAGGCACAGAATAATTGTTACGTTTTTATCATTGTATAACATTGTTAAATTGCCTCTGTATTTTGTGAAACTTTGTAATAAAAACAACTGTATGTAGCTTGTGAGAGAAATAAATAAATAAATTGAAATTGAAATAGTCCACCACACTGGCCAACTGCGGGTTGGCAGACTTCACAAATCTTCGAGAACATTATGGAGAACTTTCAGACATGTAGGTTCCCTCACGATGTTTTCTTCACCGTTAAAGCAAACGATAATTAACTATTTAAGACGTACATAACTTCGTAAAGTCAGAGATCCGCGTCTTAGGATCGAACTTGACACCTCTGTGCGGCAGTCCAAGGGTCTCCCATGAGGCTTTCGCTGCTAAAAGGCTATTAGTTTAGATCCCACGTAACAATAAGCAAGTGGATTACTGTCTACAGGGCGCTGACTAGACTCAGTGCTGCTATTCATATTTTGTTGATAAAAATACACAATCACTCTTTGCACAATCCGGGAATGGAACCCAAGTCTCATACACAGGAGTCGATTTCACGACCTCTGCGTTACTGAGGCAGTCCCGTGTGACCATAATGAAAATATTTTGCATTAAATTAATTGATTATTATAAAATGGGATTAAATATAATGACCATCAAAAATACTAACTGCACAGCAAAATATGCTTACTAAAATATATCATAACGAGCACCTATACGCCTCAAATCACTGCATTCCGTTTCCGAAGGGTTAGGTTATGTTAGGTTCCTTCTTAAGCCCACCCAAAAATAGGAGCCCCGCGAAACGGGGCGCCGTCGACTTAGTTTAATCTCTTTAAAATATTTTAGTAAGCATATTTTGCTGTGCAATTTGTATTTTTGGTGGAACAAAGGCAAAAAATTGAGGAACAGTTAAATACTATCCTTATAAAATTGGTAACATGCCGAAAATTAGTTGATATCTGTTATCAAGTATTCCTATACCTATAAAAGCTCTACTTAGACTGGTCGCACTCCATGGGTACTAACTACATCATAACTCATGTAAACATACCATACAAAGTTACTCTAACAAATGAAAAAAAAAACATAATACCCGTTAACTCCATTTTGCCAGCACTTAAATAATTACTACCTGTATCCGGACCTAATTTAAAAACTCCCCACTCGTGTGGATCCTCACCCGGATTTTGGCCCGGACACGACCGGCCTGATAAATTACATCTAAACGGTTACCATGAGCCCTGTTTGTTTCGGTAGCGACTGTAGTACGAAATTAAATGGTGCTATTTTTGTAAAGTTGTCTTAAAGTTTTTTAAAGAAATAGTTTGATGTCATTGATTTTTCAAGTGAAATCTTCTTTAGGCGCGTTGAGCACTTCTTCTACACTTGGGTGAACAAAAATCATAGAACTCGCGTCATCGTCAGGCTTCCACGCTTTCCATTTTTGAATTATTTTAGAATATTAGCAATATCTCAGAAATGGTGCGTCCTACGAAAAAAATAACGAGAGTATTAGGAATCCGACCCGCCCCTTTTTTTTTTTGTTTATGTAGTAGTGTTTATGATCAAGGATTAAAGTTTTCACTTTTATCGGCAGTCTCCAAAGACTGCCCCAATTTTTTTATACAACTTGTACTATATAAAAATGTGTTTTTATAGTGAAAGTAAAAAAATATTTATTCATTTAGGTCACAAAGTAACACCTATGAACGTCAAAGTTTAAAAGTAAGTGAGTTTAGTGAAGCTATTGAATTTACATTTAGGTTGGTAGTTACGTTCAGGCAAAAGGTTGAGTCTATGAGAAAATACCTATAAGAAACTTACGCTCACTCTTTTGAATCGCCTATACATTAATTATTTATCTGGACGGTTCCATGGTAAGTAAATTAATAACTGAGTTACAGCGAAGCGTGGCTGGGTAGACAAATATAAACACTTGGTTTATGTTAAAAAAGAAATAAATACTTTATTTAACTAAGTGCCCTCTAATATCCTGACACTGGTCTAGCTTTAGGGTATCGTTAGTCTTCGGGTTGCGGAGGTCAGATGGCAGTCGCTACATGTAAAAACTGATATCCAGTCAAATCCGGTTAGACTAGAAAGCCGACCCCAAGTGACTTGGGAATAATAAAGGCTAAGGAGAAGAAGGTTTAACTAAAAACACAAGTTGAGTACAGTCTTGTGAGCAGTTGACAAAAGAATGACTTAATGCTAGGATACATTGATTTATATGTTGTTAATGTATTATACATGTGTGCTGTCCGTGTGAGATCCCACGGGCTGCTTGTTTACTAGATTCAAGTGACAGGATCAGTTAACTTAGTATTTCGTCACCTTTAAGTTTAGTGATAGTGTGATTAGAGAGAGATGCGGCATGAAATTGGATATAGTTATAAGAATAGAAAAGGGTATGTTAAGCTGGTTTGGACATGTAGAAAGAATGGACGAGGAAAGACTGACTAAGAAAGTTTATAATGCTAGTGTGAACAAAACAGTCGCAAGAGGAAAACCTAGGCGAACGTTTCTCGATCAGATCGGAGGCGTTCTGGACAAAGGCCAGGTTAAGAGCTCCTTGAACCGAAGGCATGTATGAGGAATGTGATGAAAGTGAATGAAGCCAGAGAAGTGTGTCAGGATCGTAGCAAATGGAAATCCGTAGTCTCTGCCTACCCCTCTGGGAAACAGGCGTGAATCTATGTATGTATGTATGTATGTAAGTTGATGGTCATTATTTATGATATGGTTTACTTAAAGTTAAGATCAAGTGCTGTTACATGCGGTGAGTTTATGGTAATTATTTAAGTTATGGTTTACTTTGAACTTAGATCAAGTACTGTTGCTAAGTACGGTGACGTAATGCATTCTTAGCTTACTCATGGGAATGTGGGAACACGTAACTGGGTTTAGCTATAAGTATTATAAATGTAATACATAGATTCACGCCTGTTTCCCAGAGGGGTAGGCAGAGACTACGGATTTCCACTCGCTACGATCCTGACACACTTCTCTGGCTTCATTCACTTTCATCACATTCCTCATACACGCCCGTCGGTTCAAGGAGCTCTTAACCTGGCCTTTGTCCAGAACGCCTCCGATCTGGTCGAGAAACGTTCGCCTAGGTTTTCCTCTTGCGACTGTTCCATTCACACAAGCCTTATAAACTTTCTTAGTCAGTCTTTCCTCGTCCATTCTTTCTACATGTCCAAACCAGCTTAACATACCCTTTTCTATTCTTGTAACTATATCCACTTTCATGCCGCATCTCTCTCTAATCACACTATTTCTTATTCTATCTTTCAGAGTCACACCACATATGCTTCTCAACGCTCTCATTTCTACAGCATTTATTCTGCTCTCATGCTTCTTTTGCCATACCCAACTTTCACTTCCATACATAAGTGTGGGCACTAATAGTCCTCTATGAACAGCCAAACGTGCCTTTTCGGATACATTTCGACTGTTCATAAAAGCGCGTAGGGCTCCATTCACTTTGTTGCCAGCAATCGTTCTCCTTTCAATATCTCCGTCATGTTTACCATCCCTTGTAAACAAAGTACCCAAATATACAAACTCTTTCACTTGCTCCACTTTTTCTCCATCAATCATAATATTACACATCGTCACGCACTCTTCCTTTTCAAATACCATTACTTTCGTCTTGCTTACATTTATTTTCATTCCTTTACTCTCAAAAGCACCATGCATAATAGTTACCATCGCCTGCAACTCTTCCGCCGATGACGCAAGTATTACTTAAATGTAAATGTAAATGTTTATCAATTTGGATAGTCAAACTCGACATAATAATAGACCATGCCCTGAATTGACACATTATAATAAAAAACGTTTGCAGAGCAAATTCAGAACCAACACTGACTTTATTATACTGAGGTCATAGACAATACAAATTGCATCCATAGACAAACTAATATCTATAAAGGTAACCATAAAAGGTTTAACCATCTATATTTTACTATTTACAATACTCCCACTCAAAATATAGATTATTACAAAATCAAAAATTAACTTTTATAGATGAAGTAACTACTAACTTCACTTTAACAATTCCTATAGCATTTAAATGTTTATAATGTTTTACAGCACCTAAAGTTTTAGTTACTAAATCTGCAGGCATATCTGACGTACATAAATATTTAACAGTAACTATCTTCTCATTTATCTTTTCATATACTTTTTATCTCAGTCATGTATTGCCGTGGAGTTCACGCTTAGAAAATAATTGTGTATAATGTTCTTGATTCAGATTGAGACAGCTGTAGTAGCATAAACGCTTACTATGATAGTTATTGAAAAACAAATAGTAACAAATACCGGATAGATGGGTGTTTCAACTGATCGTGTACTACCGGTTAGGGTAACCGTATCCGGTATTCATCGAGTAATGCGGTATTAAATATTAGATAAGATTTGATGTTCAGTAAGGCTTAATAGTTAGTTGTTGTGTTGTAAATTATTTAGAAACGATGTAAACGATGTATAGTTTTATTTTATTAGGACTTACAAAAGCATGACTACAAATATTTTAAGAAGCCACTATATGTAGTCTATATGTAGTCTGAGAGACAGTTGGACTGCAAAGTAAAAGTTTTTGGAGTTTGATGCCAATGCGCGCATTTCTGATTTTCCGAGATTATATGCGTATTAAATGGTTAATTATCGCTTGTTTTAACAGTGAAGGAAAACATCGTGAGGAAACCTGCATGTCTGAAAGTTCTCCAAAATGTTGTCGAAGATATGTGAAGTGTCAACTCGCACTGGGCCAGCATGGTGGACTATGGCCTAACCCTTCTCACACTGAGAAGAGGCCCGTGCCCAGTAGTGGGACAGTTTAATACAGGGCTGATATTACTATCATACTGTATGTCTTTTTGGACCAGTTATAAAATTAACAATGACCTATCCTGTGTCAGCGGCTCTTTTTTGTCAGGTGCCTATTCAGTAATTTTAACAGGGACATTTTGTTCTCAAAGGTTCTTTTACCATGTGCCTACCTTGTGATAGGCTCATATACAAACAGCAGCGCCTTATTAACAGGGTCCTATTTATACAACTGATATGGTCTCCGGCGGCGCTGTTTTGACAAGATACTATCCTGTACCATTGATTTGATTGATTAAGATGCTTCTTTAACAGGGGCCTGTACCAACGGCACCTTTTAATAGTGATCTATCCGGCACCAGTGGCACCATTTTTTTAACAGGAACCTATTTCGTACAAGCGGAGCCAGATACTTTTTAACAGGGATCTAGCGTGCAGGTATAGGACTTCTAATGACCATGTTATTCGTTCGTCTAGCTGCGGGAACTGTAAGAACATAGATGAATTTTTATTCTATATCAAATCCTGCTCCATTTGCTAACTAGGTAAGTCGCCATTTTGTTTGGATCACAATATGGCAGCGCATCCGGCCATGCCGGAAGTGGCGCGCTCACACCGGTAGTCAATTTGTCTGCTGCATCATGAACGGAATACTTTATAAAGGGAAGGAGATTGCAATTTTTCATTTTTAATGGTATGTTAAATATTGTTATTGAGTGACAAGATTAAAAGTAATTTTCTTTTACATGTAAATACTAAATTTTACTGAGAGCTGCAAATTTACGCTCGACGTTGAAAGAGCTGCATTTAAATGCAGTTTATAAACAGGGTAAAGACTTTCTTTGACCGTATATCGGTGGCATTGCATCTTTGAAATGGGTGAAAGGGCCTCGCTGATTTCAGCATGAATGTGCTGGCTCGACCGGGGAAGTACTACCCTCTCACAGAATATCGACGTGAAATCGTGTTGTTTCTACTGTTGTGGTTTGTTTGGTGAGTGAGAGTGCCGAAGGTCCAATTATCCTCTTTCCCCCTTCCCGCTCCTTCTTCCCACTTCCTTTTTTTCCTAAAGGGACGGCAACGCGCAAGTGATGCTTCTGGTATTGCAGGCGTCCGTAGGCTACGGTGACCACTTACCATCAGGTGGGGCCGTATGCTTGTTTGCCACCATAGTAGAATAAAAAAAAACGGATTTATAATCTTTGTCAACTTGATTTTATAATAAAACAATACTCTCTTATCTAAAATATTATTTAAATTACTTTATTTAAAGTTTTTAACAGTAAAGTTAGTTAGTTAGAACTGCCAATTATGTTATTATTAGTAGTAGATGTTTGCATTAAAAGAAATTGCAGGCAATCAAAAGTTCTCACATCGTACTGCTACTGAGAGTTGCATGGAAAAACCCAATATAAATATTATGTTCGACCCTGGAATCGATCTGAAGATCTGATGCATAACAGCCTCATATATTGCCTTTGTGCCACATGTCCTTTTGCTCTTTGAGACCTCGTCATACATTAGAATAACAAGAAGTGCCTATCTAAAAATCTCTCCAATATAATAAAAAACACTCTAGCTAACTCCTTTAATTACAATTAAAAAGAACTTAAACATTAAAGCCGGCGTATGCTCAAAGGTAATCTGCGCTCTAATTATGTATCTTCGAAGACAAAGGAAGGAAAAGAAAATGCAAAGAAAAGATTCCGCTGTAATCCTTCTGTTAAGGTTTTCTTGCTTTTATTTCGGATGAAATGTTTTTGCTGAACCGTAATTGGAGACGTCAGCTGCGAAGTTAGGTTTTATAATAAATCGGGAGATAAACTGGAAAAAAGGAATAGCAATAATTAGGCTTATGACGTACATATCAGCGTATAGCTCTATGTTTTCCATTGCTAAACTGGTTTTCGAATCCAAGTAAGCGTTACTTGGCGGAAGTCTATTGTAATAGAGCAAGGCGCATAAAGCTACTCATCGCTCATGCGTTGCCAAACGGTCTTGGGGATGCCTCACGCTGAGCCGAAACACGTGTCGACGCATATTAGAGTAGTAGAGCCTCGCTGATTTCAGCATGAATGGTCCTGCTCGACCGGGGAAGGATTACCCTCTCACAGAATATCAACGTGAAACAGCATTATTCCTACTGTCGTGTTTCGTTCGGGTAGCGAGAGTGCCGGAGGCCCAATCACCCTCTTTCCCCCTTCCCGCTCCTTCTCCTTCCCACTTCCTTTCCTAAAGGGTCGGCAACGCACAAGTGATGCCTCTTGTGTTGCAGGCGTACATAGGCTACGGTGACCACTTACCATCAGGTGGGCCGTATGCTTGTTTGCCACCTTAGTTGTATAAAAAGAAAACTTTTGTTCCGAGATCGAACCTGTATCACGAATTAATATACTGTGCTATGCTACTGCTATCACTGAACTAGAATATGTGTGTAAGATAGGCAATTTCGTTTGTAGTGTGTACCTCCGAAAGTAAACACAAGTTTGATGAAGCGCACTACATGATGCGGGTGGCTGATTGGACCGCCACAGTTTTGTTTGTTTGTCTTGGTTGCTAATGATAATCTAACACCACGCTCTTATACAAAAGCGCTATTTACATATATTGAAACGATGAAATAAGCTTCTTCGTAACCCCTTCGATAATACTATGGTTACGTAGAAGCTTATTTCATCGTTTCAATATATATAAATAGCGCCTACTGTCTATCAGAGAAAATGTTTGTGCCCGAACTAAATCTACTGCGCTTTTTATTATTTTAATGAAATCTTATGGCCATAAAAATAGTATAATATTAGAGCAAATAGAGTGACATTTAATGAATTTACCTTATCACTAAAGCTACGCAGTTGACCGCAGTTTAGTTTTGATTCTATTTCTTATTTATTTTTAAAAAGACATCCCCTTACTGAGGATAATACCTGTGTCGCGGGCGACTTTACAAACATTTAAACGATGGGCACAAAATCGCCCAGAGTCGGAACAACTATTTGTGGATCACACAAATTTTTGTCCCGTATGGGGATCGAACCCACAACACTCGGCGCAGTGGCAGCGGCGAGGCGACCACTTAAACCACTACGCTATTCGTGCAGTCATAGCACAGTATGGTCGAAATGCTAGTAGCCACCAAAAGAGGAGAGAAATAGCTCTACTTGCAGCCTTAGAAGCAAATAGATAGATTCTATCACATACACACAACATCATCTAGCCCAAACTAAGCAGAGCTTGAGCTATGGGTACTAGGCAATGGATAAACATACATATATACTTTTTTTTTGTAAATACATACATATTATACATGGAAACACCCAGACCAAGACAAACATCCATGTTCATGCACACAAATGTTTGACTTGTGCGGGAATCGAACCTGCGACCTCAGGAGTAGCAGTCGGTTACACTAACCACTACGCCATCGAGGCGGACAAAGTGCCGCAGCCCTGTTCATTAAAAATAGCCACGGTCAGACAAGAAGACCATAACCAAAGATCAGTTCAATCCCAAGCATTTTTTTCGTTTATAATAATAATAATAATTTGATTTATTTTCATTAAACAGATTTACATTTTTTTTGTGTAGTGATCGAAGTCACCTAGTAAGCAAACAATGCCTTTGACAGGTGACTACTTACTTTGTGACAAAGAGTAAAAAGTGACATCTATGCAGTGGCACACTGTCAAATAGGTAAAAGAGTTCAGTTTTAGTACATGCATATATGTACATAGTTCCTGCCTCAAGTAGGCCATATACTATATTTTGATTAGGCAATATACACACTCGTGCATTGTCCTTCCCCATCGCTTTAAAAGACAATTCTTGCGCTATAAATAATTTCTGTAACACATGAGACTTTTGAAACATTTAAACAACGGACACGAAACACTTGTTGTGTGAACTTGGTGTATATCTGACTTCGGGTACGATTGGGTGAAGAAATGATATGTCTGGTTAAGCCAATTAGGTTTATTGTTAAATATGCGACTATACAACACCGCGGATACCGTAACACTGCTTATGTCGGCCATTGCTATTGTCGGCCTAGATGGCGTAGTGGTTAGTGTAACCGACTGTCACGCCTGAGGTCGCGGGTTCGATTCCCGCACAAGTCAAACATTTGTGTGCATGAACATGGATGTTTGTCTTGGTCTGGGTGTTTCTATGTATAATATGTATGTATTTACAAAAAAAAAATGTATATATGTATGTTTATCCATTGTCTAGTACCCATAGTACAAGCTCTGCTTAGTTTGGGCTAGATGGTGTTGTGTGTACGTGGTAGAATATTATTATTATTATATTATTATATGCGCTAACACAATAATCAAGGTACATTTATATACACATATGCAGAGTGACATTCGATATAACATTACATTATATGTGTGTATTCGCTGTGTCCCCACACACTCATTATTTGTGGATCACGTAAACTTTTGTCTCGCGTGGGGACTTTACCGCAGCACCATCCGTGCAGTAATTTATATATTCTAGCAGCTGACATTTCAGTTTGGTGCCAACACAGTATATCTTACCTTCACTTAGTTAATTTATGCGATCACACATCACATGCACGATCACACACACACATACACACACACACTAATACACATACACACACACATTTATTATAATTTAAGCTGATACTTATCTTAAGCCACGGTATCATTACTCTGTGTAACCTTTGTTATGGAAGAGTGGGTATCCTATCTTATCTTATGTGGGGGCCAGTCAGTGCAGACCGGCGACACTTCAACCCAGTGGGATCTTTTGTGTCGACACTCTCCCAATAACGACTGCCATATATGTTCATGGCAGCCGGGACCGACGGCTTAACGTGCTCTCCGAGGCACGAAGCAGGCGATAATTGTCAATCAATACGCACATAATTTCGAAAAGTGATATAACTTCCGAAAATCAGAGTTGCGCGACGTGGGTTCGAACCCGATACCCTCTGCATTGCAGTCTGTTGGTCTCCCTAGTGAGCTATCGCTGCTCGGGGATATCCTAACACAGGTATCATTTTATCTTTAAAAGGATACCTCCATCCCTAGATATAAGTAATTATGTAAGTGATATCGAAATAAAACATTTTAATTTCTTTTTTAATTTTAATTCACCTGGCAAAGAATCATCTTTTCAAAGGAATATAATATGATGCTTAATACGAAAATCATCTTTTATCAATTAATAAATTCGTAGAAAATGTTTCGTTGGGTTTTTCTGTCCTAAAATTCTAATTACTGGTAAGTATTGTAAAATTGTGTCCAGTAGTTGGCAATAGGTTTAGCTCCTATGACGTGTGTCCAAAAATATAATAACAAAATGTGTAACAAGTAGTAGCAAATATTCTTTACTAGCTTTTGCCCGCGGCTTCGCTCGCGTTAATTTAGAATTTGACAATCAATTCGGGTTGTACTCTGCTTGTAATAATATATAATTCAATCATGATTCGAAAGACACTTGGCGCCATCTATTATCATTAGAACGTTATTGTTGTTTTCCTCGGGAACAGTAATTTTTTCGGGATGAAAGATAGCTTATGACCGTTTCTGTACACTTGACAACGTATATCTATCTGAGATTCTAAAAAGCCGGTCTTTTGCAGTCGTCAAAATATTCAGTTTGTTTGATTGTATATGCAAAATTTCAGGATGATCGGTTCAGTGGTTTAGGCGTGAAAAGGTAACAAACAAACAAACAGACTCATTTTCGCTTTTATAGTATTAGTTAGGATATTCTTATTATCTCGTCATTATGATGACAGCAGATTTCTTTTTAGAAGCGGTGACCATTGGGCATAACAATTGGAAAACGCTTTTAAAAAAAAAAGAATTTGCAGTGAAATATATTACACGCAAATTATTATAAACATATGAGCTGGCCATATCGCACGAAGAACCGACAACCGCTGGGGTAAGCGTGTTCTTGAGTGGAGACCGCGACTCGGCAAACGTAGTGTAGGACGCCCTCCGACCAGGTGGGATGACGATCTGCGAAAGACTGCAGGCAGATGCTGGATGCGGCAAGCTGAAGACAGGGCGCTATGGCGCTCTTTGGGGGAGGGCTATGTCCAGCAGTGGACTATTATAGCCTGATGATGATGATGATGATGATATTACACGCACCCATAGCATAGCAGTTTAAGTGTTGGCCTCACCACCACCGCGCCGAGTGTCGTATGTTCGATCCCCACACAGGACAAAATATTGAGTAATCAACAATTAATTGTTCCGAGTCTGGACGTTATTTGTATCCGTAGTTTGAATGTTTGCAAAGTCGCACGCGATACAGAATACCAGAAAATATGTGATAGTGAGTTCGAATCTCGCACATTACCATACGTGAACCTTTTTCTTACCTTAGCTAGAAAAGTTATCAAAGATTACTAATAATTTGTAACCTAAATGAGGGCACAAAGGCGTGCGTTAGACCACCAATGTGCTGGACCGACCAAGTCAAAACTGCACAAAACAGTCCACGCCACGAATGCACGAGACAAGCAACAGTACGAGAGAAATGGCGGCGAATTGTTAAGCTTGCCATCACCCCTGTCAGGACGACCACGACCACTCTGCCAAGAGTGTGACGACAGAGAAGAAATGACTTGAAATCTTAAAATAAAAGTTATTTTAAAACCACATACCTACATTCATTTTCAAGATAAAGGATTGCTTGCAAAAATGAACTACGGTATACTAACTAACGGTATTTCTAAGTATATTTCAGTTTCACAAGAGTCATTAAAATGATTGCTTCGCATGCCGTTTCACCGTTCCATCTATTCAATTGATTCAATTACTAGATACGGATCGAGCGTATGCGAACTCGTATTTGTGTAGTAGAAAGTATATACGATTTACTTCAGCTATAAACTAAGTTAGTGATAGGTTTATGGCTGTTATGGATGCTGTTTGTTGCACGCGTGAGTTGTGTATCAAATATATCTCGAAATACATTGATTGCACGGATGGCGTAGCGGTTTAAGTGGTCTCTACGCGAGTGTTATGAGTTCGAATCCCACACGGGACAAAAATTTTTGTGATGCACAAATGGCTGTTCCCAGTCTGGATGTTCTTTGTGTTGTTTGAATGTTTGTAAAGTCTCCCGTGATACAGGAATTATTCTTAGCGCGGGAGTTGTTAAAAACAAGTGAGAAACGGCAATGAATTGCCGTCAATCTTAGATTTTGAAAACATGGTTCAAGTAATAGGCAAAGGTCACGTGATACCACGTGACCTTGAGGTCAAAGGTCAAAGGACATAGGCATTTCGGGGGTATATCGACTATGCTGAGTTGAATGGCGTTGACCGCGAGTCTCTAAGTTTTACGGTTCTTGAGTAGAAAATTGTATAACAGACAGACGGACGGACGGACAAAGCTGTTGTGTAAGAGTTTTTCGAAGCTCTAAAGGAAAAATAAAGAAGGAGTGTACAGTAGTATTATAATTTTTGATTCTTCGTAATAGAGCCCGTTGGTGTCCCGGACACGTTGCAGAACGTATAATAATACTTTGCACGATGCAGGAATCGAATTCTGTTATTCTCATTCATGTACGAATCGAAATTACTGCCGTTACGCCATTGAGGCCATTCTTCCTTCAATCCTGGGTCCTTTAAGCGGGGCGTGAAAAAGGAGCTTCTCAGGCCGTCAAAGTAGAGACCTCAACATCGCCTCGGCTACTATGAGGGCGGTGTGGAGGCCACTGCTCTTAGACCACACGACTGCTTACCATCAGGTGGAGTGTGGTCATATTGAAGAGCAAAATGAAAAAATAAAAAAAAAGGTAGTTATGTATACAGGAGATGTAGACAGGAATGTATATTAGATCCTAACTTATATTATAACTTAGGATCTAAACAAACAAACAAAATCACATTCACATTTATAATATAACTAGCTGTCCCGACAGACGTAGTCGTGAAAAAAAAAAAACAAATCTAAACCATCCTCGAATCCACTTGAACACAAAAAGTTTCATCAATATCGGTCTAGCCGTTTAGGAGGAGTTCACTGTCAACACACGTACAGAAGAATTATATATACATATAAAGATAAATACGAATGTGATTTTGTTTGTTTGTTTGTTACGCTTACACGCTTTTACTAATAGACCGATCATTATGAAAGCTTACACGTTGTCAGCGATACAAAAAAGGATATAGAGTAAGTTTCATCCAGTAAAAAGTACTAATACTAACTACTACTAACCTAGCTTATATTAACGCGAGCAAAGCCGTGGGTTCAATCTCGTAAGAAATAAACATGAGCTTAAGTCAAATGCCCACTTCCAGGCATTTTTTTTTAAGACGCCTGCCCTATGTATTATTTCTGTATCGTGGGGACTTTATGAACATTCAAACAACGGACACAAAGAACATCCAGATTCTAAACAACCATTTGTGGACCACACAAATTTTTCTCCCGTATGGGATTCGAATAGGCAGATCGCTGGCAGTCCAACGGTGTCCCACTAGCCTATCGAGCCTAGTGGGACACCATTGGACTGCCTCGCAGAGGTCTCGAGTTCGATCCTAAGGCGCGCATCTCTGACTTTTCGAAGTTATATGCGTATTAAATAGTTAATTATTGCTTGCTTTAACGGTGAAGGAAAAACATTGTGAGGAAACCTGCATGTCTGAGAGTTCTCCTTAAAGTTCTCGAAGATATGTGAAGTCTGCCAATCCGCACTAGGCCAGTGTGGTGGACTGGCCTAACGCTTCTCACACTGAGAAGAGACCCGTGCTCAGCAGTGGGACAGTTTAATACAGGGCTGATATTATTATTATATTATTATGGGATTCGAACTCACAATACTCGGCGTAGTGAAAGTGGCGAGGCAACCACTTAACCATAACACTTTTCGAGCAGTCTTACATTACACCGTCACACGAGGTAATATTAATTCACTACATTTATAGTCATGCCAACAAAAACAAAATACACATCTAACTCAATAAACAACAATACATAATGTTCGCGAGGACTGAAGACATCAGTTATTGGTTGACAAGATTGATTGTTCCTACAGTAATTACTTTGTATTCAAACCCTCCCATTGACGGAAGATAATGAAAATGAATCAACGTTGTCGTGTTGAATCCTCACTTAATTCTGGGATTTCGGTCAAACTGGGTCAGACTAAAGGGAAAAGCCCTCTTTGAGGTTAGGTATCTGACCGTATGGGACACATCAATATAATATAATTTCAGCCTTGTACATACACTATCCCACTGGGCACGGGCTTCTTTTCACTATGTAAAAGGTTAAGGCATATTGGACTATGGAAACAATTTATAGTATGAGAACTATTTGCACATGTGAATGCCGCCAAACTGCACGTGGACCACCACGTGCAGTTTAACAGAAAAGGACATAGAGTACCTTCCATCCAGAAAAAAGGACTGTTACTAATCTAATATAACCTAACCTATATTTACCCTAGCGCAGCCGCGGGCAAAATCTATTACATAATATAGGACATTTATTTATTTATTTATTTACATCCAAAGCTTACATCTATTATTACAGGCTTAGCCTAATGCAATAGAATTAGCTAACTTACAATCTATAACTTATAATATACCGTGATACTCTAGAGAATTCACTCAGAGAACATGAAAACAAGTCAATTTCCTCCGCGATTAGGTTAAGGGTGCGCAGCCCTCGCGTCAGCGGCGCGGTGGTGATCAGTGCCTGGCCGCGCGGCACGGCCAGCAGCGGCGGCCGGCGGCGGCGCTCCACGTACCGCTCCGGGACACAGAACCCTATCCACTCCAATATTGCCGGATTGCTAACCATGCCACGTATTAATTTAAGTATATAAGTTACAAGAGCCGACTCTCTTCTCACTCGCAACTCGTTGTATCCTACCATACCTAATATAAATAGGGTAGGATACATCAAAGGGTAGAAGGGATAGACCCCATATTTCCTCAAATATAAATATCTAATAAATTTATTTTGAATTTTCTCCAACATCGAGCTATATTTAGCTTGGTGTGGAGGCCATACGATAGCATTATGTTCTAGCTGACTTCTCACCAGCGCGTTGTACAGATTTACAACGGCAGTCAAATTATTAAAATTATTTACCTTGCGTAGCATAAAACCCAAGTTCCTGAATGCCTTTTTGCAAACAGTAGTCACATGATCCCTAAACGTTAGCTCTGTTGTAAGCTGGACTCCTAGATCTTTGACTTGTGTAACTCGTTTTGTGACCTCTGTACCTACTTTATAATCATGTAATATTGGAGCCCGCGCTCTCGTAAAAGTAATTGTGACACATTTAGATGTGTTAAATTGTAATTTATTACCTACGCTCCATGTTACTACTCTGTCAATATCGCTCTGTAATTTATCACAATCCGTCTTATTATTAATTGGCAGATATAGTTTCAGATCGTCTGCAAACAGTAGGCATTTTGCATGTGTGATGACTTTTGGTAAATCATTAATCATGATGATGAACTGCAGGGGGCCGAGGTTGCTTCCTTGGCTAACTCCTGATTTCACAGCATATGGTTCCGACCGACACCCGGCGTATTCGACATACTGCTCCCTGTCTCGCATATAACTAGCCAAAAACATAAGTAAGTGAGGGGTACAGCCAACGCTAGCTAACTTCCTAAGCAATATATCATTATCCACTATATCGAACGCTTTTCGGTAGTCAAAGTATGCTGCATCCACCTGCCCTCTATTGTCAACTACTGGTATAATTTGCGTCATGTAGTTTAGAATGTTGCTAGTCGTACTACGACCTGGGCGGAACCCATGCTGTGCATCTGAAAGTTGTACGGCTACTTGTTTAAATATATTATTTTGTATAGCGGATTCGAACGCCTTAGCCGGTGTGGATAGTACTGCCACTGGTCTATACTCTTCTACTTTCACTCCAGAGCCACCCTTAGGGACTGGCACTACCCGAGTGATTTTCCATCTATTCGGAAATACAGCAGCTTTTAAACTTATATTAAATATGTGAAGTAGTGGCTCAGCCAAGACGAATCGACAGTCCCTAAATAAGTAGGCCGGGATTCCATCCGGACCAGCCGATCGCTTTGGCTTCAGCTTCGCCAGTGCCAGGGTCACGTCAGCCAGCTTCAGCTCGTCCAGATGGACTCGCGCCGATCCATTCGCTCCATCTGCTTGCTCAATCGCCGAGCTGACATTCAGTTCCGCGCTCTCTGTACTATATACCGAATGAAAGTACTCAGCAAATGCTTTCGCGGACTGATCTGCTGTCAATATCATGCCGTCTTTCGTTATTTTATTAGGGTTCCTACTACCTTTTTGGGATTTTATATAATTCCAGAAAGCTTTTGGGTCTTCTAATAAATGTCTTTGAACCTTGTCCCGATATTGATCATGAGCATATTTAATCTTTTTTTTAACCCGCGCCCTACACAAAGCAAACGCCTCGTAATCTACCGGTAATTTAGACAATTTATATTTTTTATGCAATCTACTTTTAAATTTTATTTGATTAATAATGTCTCTTGTATACCACACTGGATAGACACAACTCGAATCTATCCGTTTACTATATTTTCTTGGGACTGAGTAATCAAGTATTTTATTTATATTATCATACAACATATTTAAACATTGTTCTAAATTATTTAATTCATACAACGTACTCCAGTCTATGGCAGCTATTGACGTATATAATAAAGTAAAGTTAGCTTTTGTGAAGTTCCATGTACATGGATTCTGTTGTTTATCTGTATTTATAAAGTTAGTATGATCATGGCGCTGAGGGGGCTGAGGGGAGCCGCCGCTCGCCGTCACCGACACCTCGAGCGGCGGATGTTACGCGTCCACCGGCACCAACGCTTCGTCCGCGGCGACCACGCTCACACCTTCCTCTAATGTAGTTAACACTAAATCTAATTGTCGACCGTTACAATTACTTACATTATTTCTCTGAGTGAACGCACAGTACGTTTTAAAATACTCAAAATAATCACAAACATGCGATGAACAAGAATACAAGTTAAAATCGCCTATTACTATTACTTTCTTATATTTTAAACAAATACTTTCAATTATTTGAAACAACAACATATACTCATTATCGCTAGACTTCGGCGGAATATACACTATACAACATAAAAACAAAAATCTGTCACGTAAATATACCTTTGCACATACTAGTTCGAACACACGGTCGCTGATGTTTACTTCAACCGGTATAGGCACGCTCCGCAAGTCAAAACGCGGTGTGGCCACGAAGCACGCGCCTCCCTGCTTACGTCCATCCGTTCGGTCACATCTCAGTATTTTATATCCTGGGGGAATTAATTCTGCATTCTCGATTGATTCGTTGCAACCTGTTTCTGTTATTGCAAATAAATCTGCTTCATAAGAAGCCAGTCCTATATAAAAGCTTTCCAATTTGGTTCTAACGTTTTGGTAATAAATTTCAATCGGCTTGCCCAGATTTTTTGGAACTTTCGATTGGTCGACGAAACCACACCCACTCACAGAACTCAACATTAAGCGGCCAATTTTCAGGTTGACATAACTTTCCATACAGACTTTCAGGTACACCTATCCTAAATGACGAGTAATCTCGTTCTGTTTTGTGTCGTATTTTTTCAATTTTCATGGTTATGTCGTGACCACAGATGCTCTTTACATGAGTTTTTAAGTTTTCTACGGTGGTCTCTTTCTTTAAACGCCAAACATGTAACTATTTTTTGCGTTCCGATCCCTGTACTTGTATAGTAGTTGAACACCCGCCTTTAAAAACCTCCTTGTTAGGAAACCTACTCTTTTTCCTTTGTACTGTTGTCCAGTTATCTTTTTCAACTGTCTCTTCCTTATTTATTTTTGAGTAAACATCTTGTTTAGTAATCGCATCGTTGTTAGTAGTAATGTCCGTATGCTTCGGCAGTACAATAGACTTCGTGGCCCCATCTTTGTTTACATTTAGCGCTGGGACTTTTTGCTTAGTATTGGTATTTCCTCGTGTGGAACTATTAGCCATAGTAGATTGACCCACTGCCTCCGCAAATGTACAAGGAGAGTTTGTAGTAACATCAGTATTTAATTCCGGAGTATGATTGTTGGGATTTAATTTAGAAGTAACTTTTTCTTCTAATACCCTCATTACTGTAATCAAATTTTCGAAGTCTCTTTTTGTTTGAGAGAATTGATATTGCAACTGTGTTATTGCATTTGCTTGGGTATCCAGGCGAGCAATAATTTCCGAGCGAAATTGTCTCATTTCATCCAGTAGTGCGGACTCTATTGCCCCGTCCGCCATTGTCGGTGAGAATCGGGCCTGGCTGCCACGAATGATGTTCACATTGCTCACGGGGGTAGCGGTGATGCTAAAGTCATTCGTATGAACTTTCACAGGCATGTCCACATTACCAATTTTAGGAGTTAAACAAATGCATTCCAGGCATAACCACTTATTCTTGTATGTCGGTGTAAATGCCTTAAAAGCATTAGGTGTTATCTTAAGACATTTCAAATCGTATCCTTTTTTACATTTCTCATTAGAACATTCCATGAAAGAGTTATTTGTTATAATTGAACGACAAGCGCTGCACTTGTTGACCATATTTTGCCAATTCTTGCGACGATGGTGCAAAGGTATCTAGCACTCCGCGCTTCGCCGTAGTGCGACAAGGACGAATTATTTGCCGCACAGAGCCCTTCTCTTTCCCCCGAGGTGAGGAAGAGCCGACCTCAACCTATTAGCTGCGCGCGATCGTCCACTCGTCAATAAAAAATCCAAACAAAGTTCACTCCACTTTAGTACTTATTTCACTTATTATTTGTACACATTATGAGTCAATCTTGCGTAAATTAACTCTCCGTAATTTTGCTAAACTACACTAAAAACGCGTCCGCATCCTAGAACGAATAACACAATTATGTGACATAATGAGTTATAGTAAAGTATGTCGGCCTCGATGGTGTAGTGGTTAGTGTAACCGACTGCCACGCCTGAGGTCGCGGGTTCGATTCCCGCACAAGTCAAACATTTGTGTGCATGAACATGGATGTTTGTCTTGGTCTGGGTGTTTCTATGTATAATATGTATGTATTTACAAAAAAAAAGTATATATGTATGTTTATCCATTGTCTAGTACCCATAGTACAAGCTCTGCTTAGTTTGGGCTAGATGGTGTTGTGTGTATGTGATAAAATATTATTATTATGAACCATACATAAAGTATCACCTTTATCGAACATATATGTTATATAGATTGTATATACCGAAAAATGTAAGCGTTATATTACAGTCAATATCCCTGTACGTGGTAGGCAGAAGCTTACTGCACCCGTATTTCACCAGCTATAGGTTTAGATTCTTCAAAATAGAGGGCGAGTCTATTAGATATAGTAGAACACTCTACTGAGTTTAGTTTTAAAACTATGCCGACAGATTCAGCCTCAAAAAAATCCACTAAGTCTGGACACGTGATGTTTTTCAGATTTTTATAGAATAATACTAGCAACTTTACTCAACTCGAGCTTCAAACCCATATGTTCAGCAGTCGAATTCACTACAAAATTAAGATGGTATGGTATACAAAAAAACATAAAATTTTCAAATTCATATAGTTTATTGCGAATATAGATTGATACAGTTGGTGTCTACATAGCTTTATCAGTTGTAGAACAAACATTTAGTGTAGGTATATTCCGCCATTTGGCATGCAATAATCATCAGATCGTAATTCCAACAACGAGTAGGTTCCACATAAAATGTGCACCTCTATTACTATTGATCATATAATTATGATAGTTTTATTAGCGATTACTTCGAACTTACAACAATAGATGCAGTGAAATTGATATCTTCTTTTTGTCTAAAAATTGATTTAAAAATAGCATTATTTATGATCTGATCGTAAATTTCTGCCACTGATAACTGGCTTTTTGATAAGTAATCTTATTATATAAAACTCATAGTGTAACTTAGTGGACTTTAGCCTTAGTAATCACAATTACCTACCTCATATTCGATTGTTGTGGAACTCTGTAATTGGCTTAGAGTTAGTCTTATGAAAATGTGTAATGTTTCTGTGTAAAAAAACTGTAGAGTTTAATTAAAATAAATAAATAAATAATAATTCGATAGTAGAGCCAAGCTGGTTAGAGCAGGAATCGGCTGGCTCCACCGGGGAAGTACTACCCTCTCACAGAAAATCGACGTGAAACAACAGTGTTTCACTGCTGTGTTTCGTTCGGTGAATGAGAGCGCCGGAGGCCTAAGCATGAGGTGACGATTCTCGCAGCTTATGAGGGACCTGCAGAGTATCCGTAGAGTCATTGTGTGGGTGGCGCGAGTCGACCCGGCGGCCAGGGAGAGCCGTAGAAACGGTGCTCTGCTGGCCGCCCGCGGTATAGTCCAGAGGCCCAACCGAGTCTAACCAACTAGGTTGGCTGCCTTATCATGCTGCGCATAATCTCGAAGTGGCTCGTTGTGCCGGATGATGACTAGAGGGTGGGTTCCGGCGACCACTTTCGGAAGGGTACGGGGGTCCTTCCGTCCGTCGGATCGGCTATCGCCATACCATACAGTTATATGACAAAACTTGCTCTGCGCCTTGCCCCACTTTGCTGCGAGAATAGCCGCCTCTTTTTTATCACGTTTCCCCTTTCTTTCACTCTATGGCAGTACAAACAAAGCATTGTCGTTCAACAGCGGCCAATCGCCGTAACCCCACTGCTGCTTCCTGTGTCGTGGAGTTTATTAACATCAGAGGACTCCACGCTAACCTTAATGCCGTCCATTACCACCTGGAGACGGCTCGGCCGGCAATGCTTTTTCTAACGGAGACACAAATACGCCATCCTGCAGACCCGAACTACCTGCAATATCCCGGTTACGTGCTAGAGGAGTGTTTCCTGGCGAAAGCCGGGGTATGCTTGTTTGTTAGGGCGGATATTTGCTGTCGCCGTCTACAATGCCTAGAGGACCCTTCCTTCTTTGTCCTTTGGGTACACGTAGATCATGGCTCTTTCAGCCAAATCTACATGTGCCTCTACCGATCCCATTCTGGAGACGCTGAGACAACTCGACTCTTCAATTATCTGAGTCAGGCGGCAGACGACGCGCAGGAGCGGTTTCCGAACGCTGAGTTGGTGTTCTTGGGAGATTTTAATGCCCACCATGAGACCTGGTTGGGTTCTCCCAAAACAGACCACGCGGGACGAACTGCCCATGCGTTCGCTCTCACGCATGACCTGTCTCAACTGGTACACCAGCCCACCCGGATACCAGACATTGCAGGTCAGGCGCCCTCTCTGCTCGATCTGCTGCTGACGAGTAACCCGAACCGGTACAGTGTGTCGATTCGTGCTCCTCTGGGCATCTCAGACCACTGTCTGGTTTGTGCCACAGCTGTTGTTGTTACGCCCCCACGACTCGAGGAGGCAAGACGACGACTGTGGCACTACTCGTCGGCAGACTGGGATGGAATGCGGGAGTACTTCGCATCCATCCCTTGGGCTCAACGCTGCTTTGAGAACAGGGATCCATCAGAGAGCGCTACTGCTGTCGCTGGTGAAATCATCCTGGGTATGGAATATTATATTCCATACAGTGATGTCACGAGCGGCGGCAGGAAAAGGCCCTGGTTCGGTCGTGAATGCGCTGATGCTGTTGAACGCAAACAGACAGCGTACCGCGCTTGGACCAGGGCTCGCACTCTCCATGACCCTAACGTGGATCACCTGAAGGCAGCGTTCAAGCAAGCCACAAAGATCTGCAAGAGGGCATACTTAAGAGCGGATGCCCAGCGCGTCGCACGGTTCGGCCAGGAACTCATGGCGCATCCTACGGGCAGTCGTAGCTATTGGCGCCTGGCCAAAGCCGTGCAGTCCAACTTCTGCCAGACCTTGCTGCCTCCTCTGAGGTATTCGAATGGATCACTGGCTCATCGGCCGCAGGAGAAAGCAGATCTGCTTGCAAATCTCTTTGCGGCCAACTCCCGAATCGATGACTGCGGTTCGCAACCGCCTAACATTGCCAACTGCGGCTACACCATGCCTGATATATGTATCAGGCAACGAACCGTTCGTGCGATACTGCAGTCTCTCGATGTTCGGAAAGCCAGTGGACCTGACGGCACCCCAGCTGTGGTCCTTAAAAAATGTGCAGCGGATTTGTCTCCCACGCTTAGGCGCCTATACCGGACGTCTTACGCCGCAGGCATTGTGCCTGAGGCTTGGAAGGAGGCGAACGTTCAACCGATTCCCAAAAAGGGGGACCGTTCCGAGCCAAGCAACTATCGACCCATAGCTATCACCTCGGTGCTCTCCAAGGTGTTCGAGCGGATTATAAACACCCAAATTTTCCGCTACCTGGAGGATCAATCGTTGATCAATGATCGCCAATACGGCTTTCGGGCTAAACGATCAACGGGTGATCTTCTAGCGTTCGTCACGCACCTCTGGGGTTAGGCTATGGACAAGCACGGCGAGTCTTTGGCTATCAGCCTTGACATAGCCAAAGCTTTTGACAGAGTCTGGCACCGGTCTCTTCTTTCCAAGCTTCCGGCCTATGGCTTGCCCCCTCAACTGTGCACCTGGATTGCAAGTTTCCTGCAGAAGCGTCGTATTCGGGTCCTTTGCGACGGTCGCGCTTCCAAATTTATACAGGTCAATGCAGGAGTGCCTCAGGGTTCTGTCTTATCCCCTACGCTCTTTCTTCTGCATATCAATGATATGTTGAATCTCGGCAACATACATTGTTATGCGGACGACAGTACCGTGCATGGGCGATATCTCGGACATCCTGGGGCCAAACAGGCTGAAGTTGAGGAGAAAAGGCAGAATCTTGTCGTTGAAATTGACCAGACCTTGGACCGCATCTATGAATGGGGTGCCAAGAACTTGGTCGAGTTCAACGCCTAGAAGACCCAGGCATGCGCGTTCTCAACAAAAAAGACTCCGTTCCTTCCCCTTCCTTCTCTGAAGAACACTCCACTGGTGATACGTGACAGCCTCTCCATCTTAGGTATGGATCTTTGCCGCTCCCTTAATCAGAAAACCTATATCGAGAGCGTCATTAAGCAAGCTTTGCGAAAACTCGGAGTTCTGAACAGGGTGAGGCGGTTCTTCACGCCTGGGCAACTGTGCCTATTGTATAAGGCACAAGTACGCCCTTGCGTGGAGTACTGTTCTCATCTTTGGGATGGCTCCGCGCAGTACTTGCTGGACGCTCTCGACCGGTTACAGCGGCGGGCAGTCCGTATCATCGGAGATTCAGAGGTCACGAGTTCACTGGAACCTCTGCAACTCCGTAGGGACATTGCCTCATTGGCATGTTTCTACAGAATATACCACGGGGAGTGCTCTGAAGAGTTATTCCACCTTGTCCCGCCCTCCCCTTTCCTATCCAGAACAACGCGTGCTGGGCTCAGATGCCATCCTTACACGGTAGAGTCGATTAGAGCGCGTACCAAAAAGTTTGGGTCCTCATACCTCTGCCGAACGACCAAGGCATGGAATTCTCTGCCAAGGCACGTGTTTCCTTCTGCCTTCAATCCTGGGTTCTTTAAGCGGAGCGTCAAAAAGCATCTTCTCAGGCCGTCAAAGTAGAGACCTCAACATCGCCTCGGCTACTGTGGGGGCGATGTAGAGGCCACTGCTCTTAGACCACACGACTGCTTACCATCAGGTAGAGTGTGGTCATTTTGAAGAGCAAAATAAAAAATAAAAAAATAAAAAATAGATAGTTTCAGAACAAGCTTGGAGATAGCCTCGTAGTTAATAGTTTTCTAATCAAGAAACCATTACGAACAAGTGCCTTTTAAGCCGTATTATAGTAACATTATAGCAGGCCACTTAATTACAAACACTTACTAGTAGTTACACGTAGCCCTAGACGGTATTATAAACCACACACCGCAATTAAGGCACAATACGTAGCACTTAATCCGTAGCAATGTCGTAGCAGCACTGTAGAGTAAGGAGAACTACACACGTGCGTAGCAGATGCGATAGTTGATTTGCATATATGGAATTTAATATCGATAATTGAAGTAATCAGTCACGCATCTTCACAAAACAATGGCCTAAAAATCGAAACATACTGTATATAAGGAACGAAATAAACTGTCTATAAGGCAATATTAAGGATTTGTTTGTGCCCACGACTTTGCACACGCAGGGTTTGGGCAAGTTGTATAAACGTTGCAAATAAGTCTTTCATTCAATAAAATTTGTTTCAGTTTCAAATAAATATATTTTATCTATATTTCACATGTTAGAAATATTTTAAAATCTCAAATCTACAACTCAATATCAAACTTTTTACTTTTACCTTAATTCAAGCCTATAATAGCTATCTAGTAAAATAACACTCATTATCATTCAAAGCTATATTTGTCTACGTTGAATGGCATAACGAAGGTGTATGGCGCCCACTTTATCCATTTATTGCCATTACATATATCAATGTCACTGTTACTGCTACTGGTAATGTACCGATAAAATTATCTTATATAACTGTCTATCTTATCTTATGTGGAGGCCAGTCAGTGCAGACCGGCGACACTTCGACCCAGTGGGATCTTTTGTATCGACACTCTCCCAATAACGACTGCCATAGACATTCATGGCAGCCGGGAGCAACGGCTTAACGTGCTCTCCGAGGCACGGAGCAGGCGATAATTGTCAATCAATACGCACATAATTTCGAAACGTCATATAACTTCTGAAAGTCAGAGGTGCGCGACGAGGGTTCGAACCCGAGACCCTCTGCATTGCAGTTTGTTGGTCCCCACTGAGCTATCGCTGCTCATATAACTGTCTAATCAAGAAATAGAATTGGCGACACTATATATTTTTTAAGAAAATCGAGTTTTTATTTTGGTTTTAAAATAATTTGTCCAGTATTAACGTTTTGAAAACTATTAGTTGAAAATGCTTTTTCTATATTTTGATACATCCATTCCATTTAGAATCATTTTGATTCAGTCCTCTGCTTAAGATGGAATGTGAATTATAAATGTAAAAAAGCAAATCCATGAAGTAGGACTTGAACTTGCGACCTCGATAAACCGTGTCTTCGTTCTACCAAATAAACTATTCGTTTTTTTCTACTTGCAATTTTAATTATCATGAAAGTAGCAATTCTTATGTTTTTATAGGGTTACAAGGCCAATAATTTATTTCGTAATAAAATATAGTACATAATAGAGGAACTCTATTCTAATCAAATGTGAACTGAAATGTAATTAATTTTCAAATTTAATTTTGATGTTTAATATGATTCATATTTCTGACACAGAGACTTGATCAGGTCCTACATTGAACAATTTTCAGTATGTCAATTAGCCCGTTGTTAATTCGGCTAAAAGTCTCTACGAAAAATAATCCAGTGTGTAGCATGCTTAATGCTACGCCGTAGCAATATCGTAGCTATGGTCATGGGCTATTATCATAAAAGCGGATTTTATAGCGGCCTCTGTAATGGAATCACTTTCTTAGTTAATCGTGTTGTTATTAAAATGGCGGGTATCCAATAACTTTATTTGTTGTGGCTTTATTACATTTTAGGGCCAGACATAATATTAATTTATTCATTTAGCCTTAGAGGGGTTTGCGATGAGTGAAATTGTTTAATTATACGATATCGCGTTAATGTAAGCTATATTTTTTATATACATTAATTACATAATTTTGTGTAACATGTACCAAAATGCAGCAGCAAGGGTTGACCTGCATCCGGACGGCGAAACCAGTAGCGGACTCCAATAGGTTGATTAAAAGCATCAAATCAAACCTAAATCATAAAATCAGATCAAAATAATTAGCGTTAGTATAGATTTATTTAGAATTCACTGCCTCTCTATTTTCAAAAGTTAAAAGATACAACATTTGGAATTACGTAATATTAACCTTTTGAGTGATGACGGTACACCGGTGACCAGACATCTTTGGTTTTCAATTATGTCTGGAGTTCCAACGATTTACAGAACAAAACACCAGGTTCTCCATTATACCAAAATTCTCATTGATAATTGTATCCTTGAAATCAAAGTTCCATATTTTACTATCAAGTTCTAAGCTTTTCTTTGAATGTACATAACCTTTACCATAACCTGTTGCTGTTCTAAACTAATATTTATTTAAAAGCATTACAGTCGTAGCTCTGTAATCCAGACGGCTTAGCGTTAATCTAGTTTAATTTGTTCTTATAAATTATGCAAGCGAATAACCTTTGAGATATTATACTCCCCGTGACCATAGACGCTGAAAAGCAACCGAAACCTCGGCAAAAGTGTGCATCTAAATTGTTTAATAATTTAAAATAGTAGTAAAGTTTAATAGTTTTAAAATTATGTAAAAGTAGTGTTTTCTAATAAACAATGCAAAATGACAGTAAAGTTTAATAATAGTAGTAGTTTAACTTATTGAATACTAGTGGCACACGGGTGGCCAGATACAATAGGATTTCAATTATGTGTAGCTTGCCAACCATTGATTGGTTAATAATTCGAAAATTATTTAAAAGTAGTGTTAACAAATAAACAAACCAACAGAATCTGTATAATGTAAGTTAATTACGTATCAAGTAATTTAATTTGAGTGAAGATATTATTATGTATATGCATATTTACTTTTTAAATATCATATTCTGCGACAGATACCCCTGTAACGCGGCCAAATTAATGAGATAAAAGTGTTGGTCAAAATGTATCAGATCAAGACGCACAACAGGTGATTTGTGGATTACACAAATAAACTCATGCCTCGGCCACTAAAGCAGCTTAACGCACTCTTGGTTGTTCCAGAACCCAGAAGTTGATGGTTTTGCGGATGCATGGAAGCTATTATTATTAGAATGTATGAGCTACTGTGAGCAGAACGGGTGAATGCTAAATTATAAATTTATGTTATATTATTGTGATTAGTGTAATTGACGTTTTCTTACATAAGTAAAAAAACAATGGCTCAGTCTTTGGGGACTGCCGATAGAAGTGAAAACTTTAATCCTTGATCATATACAATTCTTTATAAAAAAAATAACAAAAAAAGGGGCGGGTCGGATTCTTGATACTCTCTTAGGGTTTATTAAGGGGGTCAACATTTCGTTACTGAAGCGTGACGATGACGAAGCGTGACGATGACGCGAGTTCTATGATTTTTGTTCACCCAAGAAGTGCTCAACGCGCCTAAAGAAGTTTTCACTTAAAAAATTAAAATGTATGAACTAAACTACCAAAAAGGTATCTTATCGGCTTTAAACAGCAGCAAATTATAACCGATTTCTTGGCAGCAAACAATGAACTACGCAATCTGCTGAACCTTACCAAATATATCGTTAGGGAATCTTCTCAATCGATTGAGCATCCATCGGGCGGCCGCACAGACAGTTATGTCAACTCATTTCAGTAATCTGGCAGTGTACATCGAAATATGAGTAGTTCACACACGACTGACAGTTGCCGCAACTGCTAGGGTTGCCACCCCTTCGAGAGAGAAATTTCAAATGGGTAAAAATTTCATCTTCGACTGCACATAAGGCATAGAGGTTTAAGTAGTTGACTCCCCATAACTACTGCACTGAGTGTTATATATTCGATTCCCACACGAGACAAAATTGTAATGAGCCGCCACGGGACGCCTGGCAGATGTGAAACATCGAAATTATTTTGTACAAGTAATATGCATAAAAGAACAGATTATGACAGGAACTAATATGGCATAATATAAATAATATCATATAGCGTGGCGACGCGTCGTCACGCCAGCAATCGGTTTTACGTGCGACTATAGAAGTTTCACATCAAAAATTTAAGCGATGCGTAATCAGTTGTACCAAGTCTGAGAGTCTATTTTGTCCATTGTTAGAATTTCTGTAAGTTTGTAAAGTCCCACATGACACAGGATTTATTTCAATGCGGGATCCGTATTTTTAAAAGAATAGTAGCAGTAGAAAATAAGTGTGTTTTTTGTTTAGTTTGTTGTTAATAAAATACAAAAAAACGTTTGGCTTAAATAACATGACTGTATCATAGATCCCGAGGAACAAGTTTTTATTTATGAGGATGCCCGTTTTTAAATCTGTCACGTAGTATTTAAAAACATAATCGGTATATTGTGGGTAAGAATAATATACCTTTGTCTATCCTTTTGGTGTATATAGGCAAAGGTGAAACCGTTGGACTGCCACGCAGAAGTCTCTTGTTCGAACCCAAGGCGCGCATCTCTGACTTTTTGAAGTTATATGCGTATTAAATAGTTAATTATCGCTTGCTTTAACGGTGAAGGAAATCAACGTGAGGAAACCTGCATATCTGAGAGTTCTCCATAATGTTTTCGAAGATATGTGAAGTCTGCCAACCCGCACTAGGCCAGCGTGGTGGACTATGGCCTAACCCTTCTCACACTGAGAAGAGGCCCGTGCCCAGCAGTGGGACAGTTTAATACAGGGCTGATATTATTATTATTAACACAGTACTTTTCTTATGTAAAACCTGGTAAAGATTTTATCAGATTTTTTTAAATACAACTAAGGTGGCAAACAAGCATACGGTCCCACCTGATGATAAGTGGTCACCGTAGCCTATAGACGCCTGCAACACCAGAGGCATCACTTGCGCGTTGCCAACCCTTTAGGAAAGGAAGTGGGAAGGAGAAGGAGCGGGAAGGGGGAAAGAGGCTGATTGGCACACTCACATGCCGAACGAAACACAACAGTAGGAATACGGCTATTTCACGTCGATATTCTGTGAGAGGGTTGTCCTTCCCCGGTCGAGCCGGCCCATTCAAGCTGAAATCAGCGAGGCTCTACTACCTATAGCAGTTTTCGAACCCATACCATTCGGCTTATTTATTTCCAAGTATGAGAGTCAACCCTAGGGAGGCATGACCTAATTGCTCAGCGGGCAGTGTTTCGTCCTATTTTTTTTTTCCTGTATTATGCGTACGTTACTTCAAAGGTGTATTAATAGTAGGCTTGCCTTGATTTTGTTGCGGATTAAGATTAGTCCCTTATTTAGATGTCTAGGTCGAACTAAGACGTAATAAGGCCGCAGTGGCTTAAGTAGACTAACTAAGACTAATGTGGCGAAAATTGCTTCTATTTTTTTTGTTTTTTATACAAATAAGGTGGCAAACAAGCATACGGTCCACCTGATGGTATCTTATCTTATCTTATGTGTGGGGGCCAGTCAGTGCAGACCGGCGACACTTCGACCCAGTGGGATCTTTTGTGTCGGCCCCAAGATTTAACCCTTAGCTATCTCCTTATGAATGTACTGCATAAGCCGCAGTGTACAATTCAGAGGGAGAAGCCTGAAGTCTTCAGGGCTTGGATATGCCACCCCCATCAGACCCGTCCTCAGTCCAGCTAACGCGTCGCATTCACACAATAGATGCGATATGGACTCGTCCTGTTCACCACAGGCCCTGCAGATCAAATTGTGTGCCAATCTCAATCTGCACAGGAAGTCGTTGGTGCCAAAATGGCCAGTGAACGCTCCTGTGAGCAGGCGCATTTGGCTCTTGCTATATCCACAGAACTTCCGGGTGAAGCCTGTGGCTCCGTTTGCAATGAACTTCTTGGAGTGTTCCAGACCCCTAAGGGCCATCCACTCCAACCTGTGTTTGTCATTGCCATGTGCATTCAAAGCTGCCTTGACGGTGCTCTCAGAGAGTCCCACGAATGGCTCGGGGCCCACAAACAGCTGCTCCGAGCCCTTTCTGGCCAACTCATCAGCCTCCTCATTGCCCTCCACCCCTGCATGTCCCGGAACCCAGACCAGTCTGACTGTGTTCTTCCTGCCTAGTTTGTTGAAGATCTTAACACAGTTCAGGACCAGTCTGGAGTCCACCCTACACGAGTCCAGAGCCTTGAGAGCAGCTTGACTGTCACTGAGAATATACACAGTCTTGTCAGTGACACCACTGTTAATATTCTCCTGAGCACAGGCAATTATAGCGTAGGTTTCCGCTTGGAAGACCGTTGCATATTTGCCCATGTTTTGGCTCACCTTACAGTCACTGTCATTTCCGTTAAACAATCCCCTGTTGAACTATTAAATATAGACAAAGATAATTTGACATCTGTAAACCGAGTTAATGAGTACTTTTCCCGTATCGGTAGTGACTTAGCATTACAAATTAGCCCTAATATACAAAATACTCAATTGCTGAATGATAACATTAATGCTAATTCTTTTGTTCTTTTGCCAGCGGATGAGTCTGAGGTAGAGTCAATCATTCGAAATTTGCGTAAAGATGCTGCGGTCGGGTGGGACGCAATTCCTGCTCATCTATTGCAAAAGTGCTCAAACATCCTGGTACCAATAATTACCCACATTTGCAATGTTTCTATGGCAGAAGGGATTTTCCCCAAATCTTTTAAAAGGGCCGTTGTGCATCCCATCTTTAAGAGTGGAAACAGAGACAGTGTCAATAATTATAGGCCTATATCTGTCCTACCTGCGATGTCTAAAATCCTGGAGAAGGTGCTAAACACCCGCCTAAGAAACTTTTTAAAGAGAAACAGTATTTTAGCGCCGAATCAATTTGGTTTTAGGACAGGAATATCGACTGAGGGTGCAGTCGCTTCTCTGGTTGATGAAATAGTAAACAGTCTTGATAATGGACAAAAATGCCTGTCGATTTTCCTAGATATTACCAAAGCATTTGACACTGTCTCTGTTCCACATCTCTTATTAAAAATGGAGAGAATGGGCATCCGTGGATATGCACTTCGTATTTTTAAAGATTATCTTTCTGATAGGACACAGTGTGTAAAAATAGATGACATCGTTAGTGACAACGCACCCCTCCTTTTTGGCGTCCCACAGGGATCAATCCTTGGCCCAACTCTCTTCCTACTCTACATAAACTCCTTGTGCACCCTATCCCTTCCCTATTCTTCTATCATTACCTACGCAGACGATACTGCAATACTTGTTCGTGGCAAAAACTGGTCAGAAGTGTTTGTTCGTGCAGAATGCGCTCTTAGTCATGTAATGCAGTGGCTGTCAAACAATCTACTTACACTTAATCTCAACAAAACCACATACATCACGTTCTCAAAGACAGCTATAACCCAACCATATTTGGAAACATTCAATATAAGAGCACATACTTGTTCGACAAACACATCCACTAACATCTGCGACTGCCCAACTATATTGAGATCTGCCCACACAAGATATCTGGGGGTATATATTGATAATCTTCTTTCATGGAAATACCACCTGACTAATATTACTGCCCGCGTCCGCAAGATGATATTCTTTTTCAAAAAATTACGTTAGTTTATTATGCACTATGTCAATCTATATTAACATATTGTATATCTGTTTGGGGTGGAGCTATGAAATCGCTTTTTCTGCCCCTAGAACGAGCACAAAGAGCAGTCCTTAAAGTTATGACATTTAAGCCTTTTAAATATTCGACTGCCCAATTATATCACGAATGTGAACTGCTTACTGTCAGACAGCTCTTTGTGCTTGAAACAATCTGCAGAAAACATGTTGATCTGGAATATGACATTCGAGTCACAAAAAAGCGCCGTGCATATAAGGTCTGCCAGGCTCATAGCTTCAGAAGTGCGTTAGCAGCGCGTCACCACACTGTTGTAAGCTGTCATTTATATAACACTGCCAATAAATACTGCAACATCTATTCATTAAATAGATCGCAATGTAAGAAAAAAGTTACCATATGGCTCTTGCCCAAATCTTATGAAGACACAGAAAATTTGATTAAGCTAAGTATACTATAAATCCAAAATGTATCCCTCACACACACCCACACACCCACACCCACACCCACACCCACACCCACCCACACACACACACACACACACACACACACACACACACACACACACACACACACACACACACACACACACACGCACACACACACACACACACACGCACACACAGATATAGATATATATAATATACATATATATACGGTACGATATATATAATTATAATATTAATATGAATATTTATATAATTATATATTATTCTTACCTTAGCAATTCAGCACATGCATATGCATCCACGATACACTACACTTTCACATATCTACCTGTTGCAATTAATTGTGAGAGCCCTGGTACCCATACCACAAGTTAAATCTTACTTTGGGTACCAGTGGTCAACAAAATTATTGTACATGTTAAAATGTTTATAACCACATGGGTTATTCCTTTGTATGTATCTTTTTGTAACAATAAAATATTATTATTATTATTATTATTATTATTACTGGCATAGATACCAGCGCCTGATCCTGTTTCCATTTTGGAACCATCGGTGTACCAGATGAGACAACCCTCGTCAGGGGATTTTAGACCTTGTCTCCATTCATCCCTCGTGGGGACCTTTATTTTAAAATTCTTTTTGAATATGTGCAATGGTTGCATTTTGTCGCATCCCATGCTCATAATCCTTTTGAGATCCTTTGAAGTCTCCAGTTTTGTGTGTCGAGTTACCGGCATGTTGACGCTCCACAGCCCATGCACAGATAGTCTATGTAGCGCCTTTACCGCCTCTGACTCCACAACAATGTGTAACGGCGTTAGATCCAGCAGGACCTTTAACGCTGCCGTTGGCGTAGTCGGGAACGCCCCTGTTATAGCCATGCAGGCCAATCGCTGTAACTTCGATAGCGCGTTCCTGCATGCAGCTAGTTTGGTTCTTGGCCACCAGACAATGCTCCCATACGTGAGTATGGGTTTTATCATCATCGTGTATAGCCACTTGATGACCTTGGGCTTTAGCCCCCAGGTCTTCCCATAAGTAGAGCGAATCATGCCGAAAACCCGCTGGGCCTTCACTATGACTTTTTCTACATGAGGTTTCCACGTTAGTTTGCTATCTAAGGTCATGCCTAGATACTTCACCTCCGTGGACCATTGTAACTGCGTACCATACATGGAGAGAGTTCCCAAACCTGTGAGATCCCTCTTCCTAGTAAATGGCACGACAGTAGTTTTCCCTGGGTTGATAGATAAATGATTGCTACTGCACCATTTTTCCACCATCACCAGGGCCTTCTGCATGAGACTGGATACCGTACTCGGAAAATTTCCATTGACGAGTATCACCAAGTCATCCGCATATCCGACCGTTAAGTACGGACCTTTGTTGAGTTGTTCTAGGAGTGAATTGACTACCAAGCACCATAAGAGTGGTGAGAGTACGCCACCCTGAGGGCAGCCCTTGGTTGTCGTTGCATACAATTCATCACCTAACAACTCAGACCTAATAATTCTACCCCTGACCATACAATCGATCCACTTTCAAATGGTTGGCTCTATGCCGTGATTTGCCGATACCACACTAATGGCATCAAAGGTGGTCCGATCGAAGGCTCCCTCAATATCCAGGAATGCGGCAATGCACACTTCCCGGTTATCTAATGCATGTTCTGCCTTATATACCACAAAATGTAGTGCCGTCTCAGTGGATTTACCCGACTGGTAGGCACATTGTAGCCTGTGGAGGGGGAATTTCCATAATGCTCCCTCCCTGACATGTCTATCTACTAACTTCTCCAGGGCTTTCAGGAAGAACGACTCAAGACTAATAGGTCTATATGCCTTGGCCTCATCATAGTCTTCCTTGCCCGGTTTCGGTATGTAGATGACTTTAACACGCCTCCATATCTTTGGAATGTATCCAAAAGCTATGCAGGCTCTGTATAATCTGCACAAATGCGGAACCAAGAGTGCAGCTCCCTGCTGTAGGATGATGGGATAAACCATGTCTGGACCAGGTGACTTAAATGGTTGAAAACCATTTAGAGCCCAGCCGACCTTCCCTTCATCCACTACCTTCCTAGCAGTGTCCAAATCTGCTTTGGTTGTACGATAGCTAAGTTCAACCAAGCTGATAGGGTGATGAACCACCTGATGGTAAGTGGTCACCGTAGCCTATAGACGCCTGCAACACCAGAGGCATCACTTGCGCGTTGCCAATCCTTTAGGAAAGGAAGTGGGAAGGAGAAGGAGTGGGAAGGGGGAAAGAGGGTGATTGGGCCTCTGGTACTCTCACTCACCGAACGAAACACAACAGTAAGTATACTGGTATTTCACGTCGATATTCTGTGAGAGGGTAGATGTTTTGTTGTAAAAGCTACTAGACATAATAATAGTAAACTCAGTCCTGTATTAAACTGTGACACTGTTGGGCACCGGCCTGTTCTCATCTTGGGAAGGGTCAGGCCATAGTCCACAACCCAGGCTTAGTGCGGGTTGGCAGACTTTCACGTATCTTTGAGAACATTATGGAGAACATTTAGACATGCAGGTTTTCTCGCGTGTTTATCTTCACCCTTAAAGTGACAAAGCGAATTAAAATATTTTCTTCAATCGTTTTGAAGATTTTAAGCAATAATATACATAATATCAAATTGTATTAAACTGTCCCACTGCTGGGTACGGGCCTCTTCTCAGTGGGAGAAGAGAAGTGAAAGTTTTTAACCAATAAAGACAATTATAACAATGTCACCGTAATGTATTCTTGTGTTGCAGAAACCTTTACAGCCATTAAAACAATAGATACCCTTGGACACGGTACAATTATTTGTGGATCATACAAACGTTTTTCCGTATAGGGAATCTACAGCATTCGGCGCGTGACAGTTACGAAATTCCCACTCGAATCATTGCGCCACCGGTGCAATAAATGCACGAAATGGGACAAAATGAACAATCTATAGTTTTGAATGAGACAGTTTAGACTAAAAATTGGTTGTCTGTAAAGTCGGTTTACGGACGATAGTTTAACGTGACAACGTCATAACAAAATATTGATGAAAAGGTTACAATGAGCGTAACGGGACAATGAGTCATCCATTTTCGTGCGTGTAGCCGGCGTTCATCGATCTATTAGACGTTGTCACGTCAAAAATGATTATAATATCCCTCGAAACACAAAGATAATCCTACGAAATTAGATTGTAATAACATACTGCATACAGAGCTAGGTCTGTATCACATACGCATTTGGTTCGAAAACAAACCTATTGTCATTTACAGTTACATTATCAAAAACAGACTTGCTACTGAGAGTTTTATAACTGAAAACTTGAGAATGCCTATTTCGGGCCGGCCGCGGCGAGCTAAACCAAGATTTCAAAGTCGTATATATTATGCTCACACTTTTAACTTTGGCTTAAGGAGACCGCCAGATTTTATTACGTATCGCAGGTCAAATAAATACTTTCATTAAATGCAACTATTTAGTTTATATAGCAGCGATAGCTCAGTGGGGAGACCAACAGTCTGCAATGCAGAGGGTCTCGGGTTCGAACCCACGTCGCGCACCTCTGATTTTCGGAAGTTATATGACTTTTCGAAATTATGTGCGTATTGATTGACAATTATCGCCTGCTCCGTGCCTCGGAGAGCACGTTAAGCCGTCGATCCCGGCTGCCATGAACATCTATGGCAGTCGTTATTGGGAAGTCATTGCCCTATAATATCCTGACACTGGTCTAGCCTTAGGGTATCGTTAGCCTTCGGATTGCGGAGATCAGATGGCAGTCGCTCCGTGTAAAAACTGATATCCAGTCAAATCCGGTTAGACTAGAAAGCCGACTCGAAGTGACTTAGGAATAATAAAGGCAAGGGAGCAGAAGACAATTGAACAGAAAGTGGAACAAGGAGATCAATTAAGGCAACTGCGTCAGCTATTGTTGCAGTATAGACTACAACGCTATTATTCTGGATGTACTTCCAACATCAATGAATACAAACTCTTGATTTAATGTATTCCAATACTGCGTGATTCTCAAATCGTTAATAATATCGTCGACAGTATCGACGACGAATTAAAAAGATATATTGTTTTCAGATATTAAAGAGAGAGAAAATAAAATCCAGGTCGTGCGGGCTAAAAGCATTATCTTAAACGGATTGAAGGCTGCATTGCACACTCTTGTGTTGAACAGACGGGCAGAAGAAACGCTGCGGTTGACATGCTATAGAAAACTGATCTATAACCAATTTCTCTTTAGGAAGTAACGCTTATTTTTTCTGATTTCGTGACTGAATTCGTAAAGAACTAATGTTATAAATGCGAATGTGAATTTGTCTGTTTGTTACGCTTTCATGCCTTAACTACTCGACCGATCAACATGAAACGTCGCATATACGTTGTCAGGGATACAGAAAAGGATATAGGGTGCCTTTCATCCAAAAACAGTACTGTTACTGACCTAACCTACATTTACACGAGCGAAGCAGCGGGCAAAAACTAGTAGTAACATAATTCATTGATGAAAGCTTTCAAGTCATGAACTGTGAAGGAAATCTATACTAATATTATAAAGCTGAAGAGTTTGTTTGTTTGTTTGAACGCGTTAATCTCAGGAACTACTGGTTCAAATTGAACAATTATTTTGGTGTTGAATAGCCTATTTATTTATTAATAGGCTATATAACATCACGCTACGACCCACGGGGGCGGCGTAGTAACTATAAACGCGGGTGAAACCGCGGGCACATTTAGTTTAGTATAAAATACCACATTTTATACTATATTTCCTTCACAGTTCATGCAATAATTAATTTTGTACGCACACGAGTTTGGAAAGCCAGAAGTGCGTTGGTTTAGTAAAGGATGCGAGGTTATGAGCAAGTGTCCGCGTGCCCGGAGGTGTTTGTTTCGAGTTCTGTTGTTTGTATAACTCCAACAATAGCGGGTGTAGTATAAAGTAAATTTAAGTTAAATTATGTATTATTGTATTGAAGTGTAACTGCTTCTGTGGCGTGATGTTGTGAATGCGACTGCATTGTGCATGAGATTTTAATTTTTTGGGTCGGGTCAAGTAATCTTCTTCTCCCTAGCCTTTATTATTCCCAAGTCACTTGGAGTCGGCTTTCTAGCCTAACCGGATTTGACTGGATATCAGTTTTTATACGGAGCGACTGCCATCTGACCTCTGCAACCCGAAGGCTAACGATACCCTACGGCTAGACCAGAGTCAGGATATTAGAGGGCACTGACTTCCCAATAACGAATGCCATAACTGTTAATGGCAACCGGGACCGACGGCTAACGTGCTCTCCGAGGCACAGAGCAGGCGATAATTATCAATTGATAAGCATATAATTTCGAAAAGTCATATAACTTCCGAAAGTCAGAGGTGCGCAACGTGGTTTCGAACCCGAGACCCTCTGCATTGCAGTCTGTTGTTCGCTCCACTGAGCTATCGCTGCTCAAGTCGGTCGGGTCAAGTGATATTGGATTTATATTCTTACAAGTTTTAAATAGCAGCAAGGAGTTTAAAATGTTGCATGGCAGACACCAATGTTCTCGTCTTTTTTACGTGCGGCCTAAAATGATAGCTGGTGAAATAATAATATGGACTCAATATAATTCTTCCAACTCCTTCAGGTCTGGATATTGTATTATATGTAAGTTTACGAAGCACCCGTTTCTCTTTTGTTTTGTGAATATTTATTAATTAATATCCATCGTCTAAGCAGCTTAGAAGTAGCGGGTTCCTTTCTTACTAATTAATTATTATTTTATTTTTATGTCTTGTGCTAAGCTGCTTAGTAAAATACTGCTCGATTGCACCACGTACATGCAATAAAAAAACAAATAAGCAAAATCGGCAGAGAGATTATAAAAGGGCATAACAATCCTCTTAACAAAATACCTTCAAAATAGAGTTCTTTTTTCTTTATTGCGTATAAATACGTAAATATAATTAATATTATAAATAGTATATATCATTCCAATCCGCCCAATGGTTTGTGTCATCCTGTATGATATTTGTGATATAATTATGTCATTATATATTGATATGTGTAACCATAGTTACGAAAAATAGTACTACATCGGCTGAAAAATGCCGAAATATTACGAACGCGATTCGACTGCGTGTGTCAAATGCATGGTTGTGTGTGTAGTGTTTTTTCATTTTTAAATATTAGGATTTGCCCCTCGTTCTCCATATAAACTTTAACTATGCCAAAATTTATACTCCTCCGTCTGCGCAATTTTTGTAAAAAGAGGTACAAAGTTTTTGCTTCACGTATTAATATATAGATAGGTCACAAAATAACACTTATGAATGACAAAGTTTTGAGTTCTAGAGTTATTAAGTTGCAATTAGGTTAGTTATTATGTTTGGTCAAAGGGTTAAGTTTGTGAGAGGATACTTGCAGGAAATTCTCGACCACTCTTTTTCAAACGCCGTTCAACTGTGGATTTTATAAGTTAGTTAGGTGTTACAGGCATTAATATCATTCATACTCATAACTGATATTTAAAAAATAAACTAAAAGTACTAATTAATTGTAATGGAAACAGGTCTTTTATAATCTCTTGACTGTCCTTTGTGTCCCGTGGAATAATTTTGTACCCATTGTCGGCCCGTGTGTATACTTCGTGACGTAGTTCCTTTACTTTGGGTCACTATAGAACTCAAAAAAAAACCATTGCCTTCATCATCATTAAAATAAATTTAAGACTGCTTTTTTTAATACTTTGTCAACAAACACTAAAACAATTACTAAACTATACCATTTTTATAAAAAATATGCCTGTGCGCCTATATTGTTTAACTATTTGTTCTTATTGAAATTAAACTACTATATATGGATGTTATCACTTTATTACAAAATTTAGATACTGTTACGCTACTATTACTATTAAACTTTACTAATTTTTAAGCTAATTTAATTATTGAAACTATTAAAACAATTTATACAGCCATAGCTGCTGAAAAGCAACCGAAACGTCGGGGAAAGTCTAAACATAAATATAAATAGTATAATAGTATAAATAGTTTTAATAGTTTCACTAATTTAATTAGATTAAAAATGAGTAAAGCTTAATAGTAATAGTAGTGTAACAGTTTCTAAAATTTGTAATAAAGTGTCAAATAAACAACACGATAAAATCCGTATATACCTAGAAGTTTAATTTAAATGAATAACATTCGCGTAAATAGGAGACAATATTATTTGTTCTCATACATTTTTATGCACTTGCGTTGGGAATACAAAAACACATCGCGGGATTTGTATATAAGTAACATTCGAATGCAACAGTGCTGATCGCTACGAAGTAGCCGCACGTTTGTACACGTCTCATCGCATTACCGCTAACTGGATTGCGTCTCCTCGCGCGGGAGATACCGCCACACAAGCCTACAGGATTATATTCTCATCATATGCTATTTACGACTCATTAGCAGTTCTATACATGCTAGTATATACATTGACTCGTGCTTATATTCCCGAAGGACATATGTATATGTGTGCCGCTTAGGTGTCACACATATCACCATGTCTATGTTTTTAATCCTATCTTATAGAGGGCGAGCCTATTATCGTCTCACCGTGTTGATATAAAAAAATTATTGACAGACAAACGAACTTGAGATCTCATGCATATAAGAAAGAAGAAAGAGCGCGTCTTATTTTTACTTGGTTGGTATTATAATGAAAATATAAGAAAAATAGAAAAAAAATATTATTCACCAGATAAAGAAATACATATATTCTCAGATGTTAATTAGTAATATAACTAGGTAAGGAATATAATGTTTTGTTTTGCCAAAGACTTCCTACACTAGGTTAGGCCTGTCTTGTAGGTAGTCTTTCTATTCACATTTACCATTAATAATTATTCTTGACTCGATGTAAATAAATATATCATATAAAATGTTTACAATAATTAACACGATTGTGTTTAAAATTTATAGTAAATTATATAAATAAAAATTAACAATTAAATTACATAGGTATAAATATTGAGTAAAAAAAAAGAAAAATTATACTATACATACTAATTTGAATATCAATAATTTCACAATTATATTATTAAACTGTTTCAAATTAAATGTTTTATAAAGGTCTCTGTATCATCATAAGTCCAGGTAAGTAATGTTTCATGTACAGTTAATTTAACTTGGTGCATTGACATATTAGCTAGGCTACATACTTTGTTAATTCTGTTATACACAAAGCGTTTCATATAGGTACAAAAACGTTGTGCAAATCTAGTATTAACTTTTATCGAGAGGAACTCTGTAGACCCGTCTCTTAATCATGTCTCCATAACTGCTAGAATTAATTATTTCCTTGTGCATCATAAGAGTAATTTTTAAAATATATAGTCTTCTGACAATCAGTACCTTTGTTTCACTGTACAGTGAGCTGGTTGGAAACCTGTAAGGTTCTTTTAGCATAGCTTTCAGCACTGCACGCTGAGCCCTTTCCAACCCTATGAGGTGAGTAAAGGCAGCGCCTCCCCAAGCTGCAATGCAGTACGATAAAATAGATTCGCAAAGAGTTAGGTAAACACTCTTTAGCAAGCTCATTGGAGCCACGTCCCGTAATGTTTTCACAATATAGATGACTTTTCGGACTCTTGCAGACGTGGCAACGATATGCTCGCCAAAGGTGAGTTTCTCATCTATGGTAATGCCCAGGTATTTTATAGATTTTGCTCTATTTAATCGCATGCAATTACAGCTCGTTGGTGTATTAATATTGGTGTCAGTGCTGCAGGCGTGAGCTATGATTTCCAAGCCTGTTGGAGGAGCCGATGCGGCTGTTTTGTGAAAACATATAAAGCTTGTCTTGTTGACGTTTAGTGACAGAAGATTTTTATTCAGCCAGTTAACCACACCCGGTCTGTGCAGTCTGGAAAACTTTGTCCCAGGTCCTGTCATTAAATAAAATGACGGTGTCATCGGCATAGTTAATAATATAATTGTTTACTTATATAGGCATGCAATAATGATAGCGCCAGCCGATATATATTGTTCACTAGATGTGCCCGCGGTTTCACTCGCGTTTATGGTTACTGCGCCGCTCCCGTGGGTAGCCTATAGCCTTCCTCGATAAATAGGATATCCAACACCAAAAGAATTTTTCAATTCGAACCAGATTAGCGCGTTCAAACAAACAAACAAACTCTTCAGCTTTTATAATATTAGTATAGATTATGATATTTTTGCCATATGCTCGATAATAACCTTTTAAAATCGAAACAAAAACGTAGGTAAAATTAAAATCTTCCAAAGTTAAGTTAAGAAAATTAAAGTCGTGGCCATAAATATCTTAATCCTAACTTCCTAACTAATATTATAAATATGAATGTGACTTTGTTTGTTTGTTTGTGACGCTTTCACGCCTTAACTACTTTACCGATCATCATGAAATTTGGCCTACACGTCGTCAGGGGTACAGCAAAGAACATAGGCTACCTTTCATCCAGATAAAAGTGCTGTGCCGATGGATATAAAACTTATATGTAGGTCCAAATTACCTACATTTTCGCATGCAAAGCTCTAGTTAAATCCTAAATAATATTATAAAAGCGAAAATGAGTTTGTTTGTTTGTTACCTTTTCACGCATAAACCACCGAACCGATCATCCTGAAATTTTGCATGTACGTTGTCGGGTGTACAGAAACGGACATGAGATACCTTTCGTCCCGAAAAAATTACTGTTTCCGAGGAAAACAACAATAAAGTTCTTATGGTAATAGATGGCGCCACGTGTCCTTTGAATCATGATTGAATTATATTATTACAAGCAGAGTACAACCCGAATCGATTGTCAAATTCTAAATTAACGCGAGCGAAGCCACGGGCAAATGCTAGTCTACTATAAATTTTTGTTATAATCTTAAAGCTATATCAAAGTATGGTACTACATGCAAGCACAATTCAAACAACAATATGTACACAATATCGATAAAACTGAAACTTCAAAGCTATTCTATCAGAAAAGCATCTCAATATATACCTGCATCTCCAAATCGAAACCGTTCATCTCGACAATGCGTTACTGCATCGTCAGCTTGAAATAACTTCCATTTTATCCGACTCGTGCCAAGTTTACCAAACAAAACCTTTTCAGAATCGATTGTCGGATTACGAAGTTTTAACAATATCTTCGGGAACTATCGATGTTGTGAGCCGAGTGAAAGCTACTTTGGTATACAATAACGTGGCTTACATTTTTGAAGAGAAAACTTCTTTAGCGGCGATGTGCACTTTTTTGTGATGGGTCAAAAATGTTAAACTCGCGTCAGGATACGTGACCTGATCGAAAATTTGTAAGACGGAGGGAGAATTGTCAAACTCGCGTCAGGACACGTGACCTGATCGAAAATTCGTAAGACGGATGGAGAATAATTGTCATGTTTGTGTACGATAGCGCAATAAATGAATATTGTATTTTACCACATAAATTATAGTACTTTTATACTGATAATTAAAGCAATTCGTGCAAAATTATTCCCTAACCATTCCAAAATATCAAAAATGCACAACATTAATATTCAAGTTTTCACTTCTGCCGGCACTCCCGAAGTGCAACCCGTTGTTTTTTTTAGGGTTATAATTGGTTATAATTTATATATAGGTAGATCTACCTATCTTATCTTATGTGGGGGCCAGCCTGTGCAGACCGGCGACACTTCGACCCAGTGGGATCTTTTGTGTCGACAATAACGACTGCCATAGATGTTCATGGTAGCCGGGACCGACGGCTTAACGTGCTCTCCGGGGCACGGAGCAGGTAATAATTGTCAATCAATACGCACATAATTTCGAAAAGTCATATAACTTTCGAAAGTCAGAGGTGCGCGACGTGGGTTTGAACGAGACCCTTTGCATTGCAGTCTGTTGGTCTCCCCACTGAGCTATCGCTGCTTTTAGATCTACCTAAGTGCCAGTCTAAACTATATATAATATATAATACTAGCTTTTGCTCGCGGCTTCGCTTGTGTAAAAGTAGGTTAGGTTAGTTTATGTTAGTAACAATACTTTTTTAAAATGATATATAGTCTTATGTTTCTCGATGATAATATATATAGCTTACAAATGATGAAAGAACTTTTAAAATCGGTTCTATAGTTTTTGAGTTAAATCGTTACGAACAAACAAAACATCAAATATTAGTATAGTCTATTCTAATGTTATTAGACGTTGTCAATGGCTGTAAGTTTTCTGAAACGTAAATAAATTAATATATGCATGTTGCTCGTTAAGTTGTAGGTCCCGCATAATAAAGCGAGCCCATTGTTTTGTATTGGTCACTATTATGATACTACTGACTGAAAAGCCTGAAAATATCCTAACTAATATTATAAATGCAAAAATGTGTTTGTTTGTTTGTTACGCTTTCACGCCTGAACTACTTAACCGATCAACATGAAATTTTGCATACACGTTGTCAGGGGTACAGAATAGGACATAGGGTACCTTTCATCCAGAAAAAATAACTGTTGCAAACCTAACCTTTTTTTTATTTTTTTTGGTACCCAGGAAAAATGCTGGATGCACTATCCGCCGGCTAGGGGACGGTACCGGCGGGGCGTGTGGGACTCCCCATTCTGGTATACCCACTAAAAAACCTGGGGTGTTCCCTCTCTCACCCAATGGAGGGGCCTGTTGGGAGCTCTTAAAAGAATTGAGTCATCCATAGCAGGCCCCCCGTGTGGGTGCGGGCCGGGCCATTTTTTTTTTTTAGGATCCGACCCCGTCTTGTCCCCAGGGGAGAGCTTCACCGCTCTCCCCTTTCGACGTTGGAAGGCGTGCGGGAACACCGCGCGCGCCCTCTCAGGGTTCTTAGTTTACGGGTAGCAGGCCCCCCTGAGCCTTGCCACTCGGAACCCTTACGTGGGGGGCAAGAGAGCGACATAAGCGCGTCTCCTGCGCCCCCTGTTGCAAACCTAACCTAACCTAACCTACATTTACGCGAGCGAAGCCGCGGGTGAAAACTAGTACTCAATAATATTTTGCCGAGGACTGTCTAAATTACATATGTTATGACCATTAGACTATAGACCGAATAAAGGACACAGTTATGTCTGGTGTGGGGGCTGACATAGCGAAACGGCGGGACGCTCGGGAACGTGCTCACATAGGTAACCACTGTGGCCAGGCCCTCACGAATACCCTTACTAACATGACGTGTACTTTTGTGAACGATTGTAATATACGTGTTATGGACAAAAATCAATCTATGATTTCGCTCCCCGACACATCACCCTGTTACATAACGATACCAGTACACAGATATATAGAGACTCAACACTGGTAAGTATAATATAATATAGTAAGTATTTGTACACATACACAACGGGTCTTAATTCGTCTCATAATAGTCAAGCTTCGTTCGAGCACAATTTTTTTCTCGATTAAAGGTACCCCATTGTCGCACCCCTGAGCCTTTGAGTAGTAGAGCTTCGCTGATTTCAGCACGAATGGGCCGGCTCGAACGAGGAAAGACTACCCTCTCACAGAATATCAACGTGAAATAGCAGTATTCCTACTGTTGTGTTTCGTTCGGTGAGTGAGTGTGCCGGAGTCCCAATCACCCTCTTTCCCCCTTCCCGCTGCTTCTCCTTCCAAATTTATTTCCTAAAGGGTCGGCAACGCGCAAGTGATGCCTTTGGTTTTGCAGGCGTCTATAGGCTACGGTGACCACTTACTATCAGGTGGGCCGTATGCTTGTTTGCCAATTTAGTCAAATAAAAAAAAAACAACGGGTTGCACTCCGGGAGTGCCGGCAGAAGTGAAAACTTGAATATTAACGTTGTGCATTTTTGATATTTTGGAATGGTTAGGGAATAATTTTGCACGAATTGCTTTAATTATCAGTATAAAAGTACTATCATTTATGTGGTAAAATACAATATTCATTTATTGCGCTATCGTACACAAACATGACAATTCTCCCTCCGTCTTACGAATTTTCGATCAGGTCACGTGTCCTGACGCGAGTTTAAAATTTTTTACCCATCACAAAAAAGTGCACAACGCCGCTAAGGAAGTTATCATTAAAAAAAAAAACGTGTATGTGAAAATTCACGATGATCGGTCTACTAGTAAAGTGTGAAAGCGTAACAAACAAACTTACATTCGCGTTTATAATATTGGTTGGATGGATTGGATATTAAGAAATACAAAAATAATACTTCAGTGTACGTAATATAATAATAATAATATTTTACCACATACACACAACACCATCTAGCCCAAACTAAGCAGAGCTTGTACTATGGGTACTAGACAATGGATAAACATACATATATACTTTTTTTTGTAAATACATACATATTATACATAGAAAACACCCAGACCAAGACAAACATCCATGTTCATGCACACAAATGTTTGACTTGTGCGGGAATCGAACCCGCAACTTCAGGCGCGGCAGTCGGTTACACCAACCACTACGCCATCGAGGCCGACAAAGATTCGTTATGTACACCCTATAAGTATATTTAGTAAGTGTACTCTAATATAGGAGATTTAATAGAATTAGGTTCAAGGCACGCCTTCCGGCATTCATCGAGGTAATTCCAATCTCGAGATGCAGGCTAAGCTTTATTATATTGAGACGATAACTATTTTGCAGCTTTTGTCGAGCGAGCTGCGCGGAGCAATTACTTCGAATCTTGTGAAAGCCTGAATATGTGCTTTAACATAACATTTCGTCGCACCTGTGCTATTTCGAAGGATAAGGCGGATGCATGTGAGAGAGATAAGAAGCAGTGAGCAAACGTGGAATATTAAAGACGCTTATCGATCGAATTGTTTGATTTCTATTTGAATCGAAACATTCGAAAAATTTATATTCGAATGTTTTACCTTTCGTTGATAGATCATTTGATAATACATAAATAGGTCATAAGAGGCTCCTAAGCAAGTATTACGGCAATGTGTGGTTGCAATATACTGGCGGCAATAACCGCCAAAGTATAGAATACATGCTCAAATTTTGCATAATATTATGGTCAGTGGGGAGACCAACAGACTGCAATGCAGAGGGTCTCGGGTTCGAACCCACGTCGCGCACCACTGACTTTCAGAAGTTATATGACTTTTCGAAACTATGTGCGTATTGATTGACAATTATCGCCTGCTCCGTGCCTCGGAGAGCACGTTAAGCCGTCGGTCCCGGCTGCCATGAACATCTATGGCAGTCGTTATTGGGAAGTCAGTGCCCTCTAATATCCTGACACTGGTCTAGCCTTAGGGTATCGTTAGCCTTCGGGTTGCGGAGGTCAGATGGCAGTCACTCCGTGTAAAAACTGATATCCAATCAAATCCTGTTAGACTAGAAAGCTGACCCCAAGTGACTTGGAAATAATAAAGGCTAGGGAGAAGAAGAAATATATCCTGTAAAATATGAGTGTACTAGATTTTGCCCGCGGCTTCGCTCGCATAAATGTAGGTTAGGTTAGTAACAGTACTTTTTTCTGGATAAAAGGAACCCTATGTCATTTTCTGTTCCCCTGACAACGTGTATGCGAAATTTACTAATGATTGGTTGAGTAGTTAAGGCTTGAAAGCGTAACAAATAAACAAATTCACATTCCCATTTATAATATACTAGCTTTTGCGCGCGGCTCCACCCGCGTGGTACCTACATCAATTAAAAGTAGCCTATGTCCTTCCCCAGGTTTTAAACTATATCTGTACCAAATTTTATCTAAATCGGTTGAGTGGTTTAGCCGTGAAAAGGTAACAGATAGACAGACAGAAAGACAGACAGATAGACAAACAGATAGACAGAGTTACTTTCGAATTTATAATATTAAGTAAGGAAGTAAATAAAGCGAATGTGAGTCTGTAGTATTTAAAACGTAATTTATTTACGCTCAACATTTGAAATAAAAGCGAGGTAATAAAATTCCAAAACCTGAGCAATTTCACCGCGTAAACAGATGAGTTTAATTTTCTTCTAAAAATACAAGCTTAAGTGAAATGCAAACAAATTTAGTAGCCGTGCGAGTATTTCGCGGTTTGAAGCGGTAGATTTAGTAAGCGATTTTGTTCCTTGAAAATTCTTTTTCACGGTTTGGCGTGAAAATATACTCCAAAGCTGAAAATATATGTGCTGTTGGATTTGGCAGTTGTCTATTGCTATGCGGCTTTTTCTATCTTGCTGCTCAAATGTGCGTTCCAATTTTTAGCTTTTGATACCTAATCTAATAACTTATGTTTAAAAAAAAAAAAAAAAAATATTGTCAGAATGAATACTAAAATCTAAGTTTACACTTCGGTTTTATATTTTTATTCTGTTTATACAGGTTGATTTTAAAATCGTGTAATTCCTTTTAATCACGCATTCAACTGGTGATACAGAATAACACTGACCATATTTTTTTTTATTAGAATTATATTTTTGGAGAAATTAATGTACCGATTTTTTTCATGAAATGGTAATAGAATTTACATTTGTTAACTTTACATAAGAATATTGCCCTGCTAAGCGACAAGTAAAGATCATAGCTCATTAGAGCCCCCCGGCACCCGACCAGCACCACCTCGTCGCTCGGTGTCCACTCGACAGGTGATCCACGGTTAGTGGCCACGTGTCAACCAGTGAACGTCAGGTGGTCCACGGGTGGACGTCGCGTGGTCAACGAGTGGACGTCGCGTGGCCAACGATTTGACATTGCGTTGTCAGCGAATAGATGAGTAGTTTATCAGGGATCGTCACTAGGTCTACACATGTATATCGTTATGTCTAACTTTACAAACCGAGAATTGGTTCTCATAGCTGTCATGCTTAATGAAACCCGCGGGTTGACCACTCGGGGACGGCGCGTGAAATACACGCAGACGGCGCGAGATCCATTCGGTAACTGCGCATGGGTAAGGCAAGGCAAGCGTGCAGGCAACGGGTGGTCACCGAGTGGCCCACTCGTCCACGCGCGGTCAGTCCGCGGGTGAGGCGCTCCGGAGTTGATGTAGTGAGCGTATACCATACAAAGAATACTAACGGCTCGACGCGAGGCGGTGCTGGTCGGGTGCCGGGTGGCTCTAATAAGCTATGACCTTAAGTGTTAAAACGCTGTACCAACCACTACACAAGTCGTTAAGCAAATAGGACGAAGGACGAACTCAGTCAAATGGCCGGATGACTCAAGGCTAACCGCAAAGAGGACAAGTCCTCAGTGGAGCGCACGAGCGTGACGGTTACACATTAGGAAACTACACTAAGCTTTTAGACTACTGAGTATGAATATGTTATTATAATATAGAAAGAAAGTCAGTTGTTTGGTAGTATAGTTTAGGAACCAACAACAGACAAAGACAGAGACTTTTTTTTAATTTTATGAAGTGGAAACTTCTTTAGTCGCGTTGAGCACTTCTTGGGTGAACAAAAATCATAGAACTCGCGTCATCGTCACGCTTCCACACTTTCCATTTTTGAATTATTTTAGAATATTAACAATATCTCAGAAATGGTGCGTCCTACGCAAAAAATAACGAAATTTTGACCTCCTTAATAACCCGTAAGAGAGTATCAGGAACTAGCATCCGACCTGCTCCTTTTCTTTTTTTTATGATATGATAACTTTTTTAGGCGCGTTGAGCACTTCTTGGGTGAACAAAAATCATAGAACTCGCGTCATCGTCACGCTTCCACACTTTCCATTTTTGAATTATTTTAGAATATTAACAATATCTCAGAAATGGTGCGTCCTACGCAAAAAATAACGAAATTTTGACCTCCTTAATAACCCGTAAGAGAGTATCAGGAACTAGCATCCGACCTGCTCCTTTTCTTTTTTTTATGATATGATAACTTTTTTAGGCGCGTTGAGCACTTCTTGGGTGAACAAAAATCATGGAACTCGTGTCATCGTCACCGAACGCTTTCCAGTTTTGAATTACTTTTGGTTTATAATTTGATTTATAAAGAAGTGTTTATGATCAAGGATTAAAGTTTTCACTTTTATCGGCAGTCCCCAAAGAATGGCCAAATTTTTTTTTTAATTGGGCCGCTCCCGCTCTTGCTATAAATTCTGTATCGCGGGGGACTTTACAAACATGCAAATAACGACTAATTATACACAATAAAAGGGGCACGAACAACAACAATAGTGTAACAAACACTTATAGACAAACACCACATCTGATTTTTATGAGTGCGGTAATCAACATTCAGCATTTACAAAAGTGACAATTTATGAATGTGTGACATATATCAATATACAATGTGTTTGGTGAGTGGTGGCGGAGATTTTAATGGCATAATATATGGTCATTTATATCTACACTCCATGCTTCAGTATTATTTTTTATGTTACTTGGGCGAAATGGCGGCCATTTTGTTTGTTTTGTTATCTAATCACGGACATACGTGGTAATTTAGCGATATAGTCGCGTGTGATAGTCCAAAAAAACAAAGAAGGTCTTGTTTTACAGCTCATAGTATAGCTAACATGTTTATGACAAAACATTTTTAGAATCTACCTCAGTTCAATTTAAAAAAATATGATACCAAAAAATTACGAAAATGCTTGGTGTTATTTTTTTGTTATTTCACTTTTTCACAAAAACAAAGTAACGTAAAAAATAATACTGAATCATGGATTGTAGATATAAATGACCATATATTATGCCATTAAAATCTCCAACACCACTCACCAAACACATTGTATAATGACATAATATATCAGCAATATCTTACAGGCAAACTTTTGTCGAATTTCGAGCACTAGGCGACCGCTAGTATATGTAAATATATCAGCTTTATATATGAACTGTCTCTCAGGCACGGGCTTCTTCTCAGTGTAAGTATAATTAAGCCATAGTCCACCACGCTCACCCAGTGCGGGTTGGCAGACTGCTTATATCTAGAACATTGTCAAGAACTCTTACACATTCAGTTTTCATTATGATGTTTCTCCTTGACCATTAAAGCGAGCAATTATATTTAATAACTAGCTTTTGCCCGCGGCTTCGCTCGCGTTAATTTAGAAATTGACAATCAATTCGGGTTGTACTCTGCTTGTAATAATATAATTCAATCATTATTCAAAAGACACGTGGCGCCATCTATTATCATAAGAACGTTATTGTTGTTTTCCTCGGGAACAGTATTTTTTTTTGGATGAATGGTAGCCTAGGTCCGTTTATGTACACCTGACAATGTGTGTAAAATTTCAGAATGATCGGTTTAGTGGTTTAGGCGTGAAAAGATAACAAACGAACAAACAAACAAACTCATTTTCGCTTTTATAATATTAGTTAGGAAGTTAGGATTCTCTGACGAAATTCAAAAATGCTGTTGCAGCTCATTTGCGGAATGGTTCGTAGATCGCTTTTCTCTTTTTCTTTATTATTTTGTACTAATTTTTAATTTCATAGTTACTGCTTGTGTATCATAATATTTTACTTTTATTTTAATTGCATGTATGTATGTATCTACTATTTTTGTCGCATGCTGTGATCTCTTATTAGTAAGAAAACATAAGACCTACAATCATTGTACTTAGCTTTTAATTGCAATATATATTATGTGTATTTCTTGTTAAAGATCCTTTTAAATAAATAAATAATTAACTATTATTTATATAATACGCATATAGCTTCGCAAAGTCAGAGGCGACCTCTGCGTGTCAATCCAATGTCTCCCGCTAGACTATCGCTTCTGGACTAATACTTAGTTTAAAGTTCAACTGTGCGGAATAGATCGTTCATTAAATGGATGGCGGTAATTATAATTTGAAAAGGGATTAAGATCAACTCAATTGTATTAAATGCTAATGGTGAAAAGGAGATTAGTGACAGTCTAGAGAGATGCTCGTTAGATGACCATCAGAAGCAACAGCAGTATAAGATTTTGCAATTTATGTTTGAATCAAAAAGCTATTGTAGTTAGCTATTATCATAAATTATAAAAATATGTTACTTTATACGGATTGAATTTTAATGATTACAATTTACATAAACGTAAGACAATATTATGATTATGATTATGAGAATATTTGTTGCCATGCTTGATAGCTCATGAAGTTAGAAAGCATATATTTTGGTCAATATTGGTAGATTATGATTATCTTGAATATGATTTGATAGGTATGCATTTTTTGGGTGAATATTGGGTATAGCGGCCATCTATAAAAAAATAAAATCCATGCAGCGCTGGATAAAAAAATAATCTTTTAAATTAATTTATTGTCTGTTTGGTCGTGGCAGTGATAGCTCAGTGGAGAGACCAACAGACAGCAATGCAGAGGGTCTCGGGTTCGAACCCACGTCGTGCACCTCTGACTTACGGAAGTTATATGACTTTTCAAAATTATGTGCGTATTGATTGACAATAATATCACCTGCTCCGTGCCTCGGAGAGCACGTTAAGCCGTCGGTCCCGGTTGCCATGAACATCTATAGCAGTCGTTATTGGGAAGTCAGTGCCTTCTAATATCCTGACACTGGTCTAGCCTTAGGGTATCGTTAGCCATCGGGTTGCGGAGGTCAGATGGCAGTCGTTCCGTGTAAAAACTGATATCCAGTCAAATCTGGTTAGACTAGAAAACCGACCCCAAGTGACTTGGGAATAATAAAGGCTATAGAGAAGAAGGTCGTGGTTGGTAAGCTAAGAAACAGATTTATATGACAAAATTGTACTACCACGTTAGTTTCGAGGTTCAATACTAAGAGCTAGCTCACGCACCGATGATAAGAACAAAAGATAGATTGAAAGAACAATCACCATGATACCAAATTCCTGAACAAACTGACTTCAGTTTATCTTTGTACAATTAAGTTGGTAATATTTTGATATATCCAGGCTTCAAAATTTCACAATAATAATTGATAAACTTAAAAGAAGTAATAATAATGAACTTTTTATGTCAACATGATTATTAAAGAACTTGACTGTACTGTCCGATGAACCACATATGGTACATAACAATTGATTTTCTATTGTGTCTATCACGGGACTGTGAATGGGATAAACTTCTCTATATTTGATTATTCGATAGATGGTTTAGATCTAACACTAAAACTGGCAAACTACTTTTAACTATGACAAAGACTGATGCTACAAGCCATTGTGCAGCCAATCCAATTGTTTGAAACTCATATCTTACATGTAGAAATAGCTCCAACAAAATTACGTTAACGTAGGACTCGGTTACAAAAGGCTGCTAAAAGCAGATTGTAGCGACGAGAAATTGTGCAAGTTTGGATGTCCGACAATTGCCAATTTTGGTTCAACCCTTTAGGCAGTACATAAAACAGCTAGGCCAAAAATATTTTATAAAAATCTTACTATACGATAGCTCTATGTGCCATAAAAGCGGTTTATATGGGTCCTTGAATAACTAGAGTATGAATTTTACCCAAGTTTAGTTGGTTACGTTTAAATCTCTTGAGAACAATATGCAAATACAAACATAAATAGCTAACTAAACTTATATATTGATCTCGAAGTTACGAATGCAAGTTCACTTATAGATTATTCAATATCACAATAGTTATAATCTGCTTATTAGGTCTTAGTCACGAAACAGCGCTTTTGCACCGATTTTTTTTTTAATACTACTAAGGTGGCATACAAGCATACAGCCCACCCGATGGTAAATGGTCACCGTAGCCTATGGACGTCTGCAATACCAGAGGCATCACTTGCGCGTTGCCGACCTTTTAGGAAAGGAAATGAGAAGGAGAAGGAGCTGGAAGGGGGAAAGAGGGTGATTGGGCTTCCGGCACTCTCACTCACCAAACGAAACACAACAGTAGGAATACTGCTATTTCACGTCGATATTCTGTGAGAGGGTAGTCCCTCCCCGGTCGAGCTGGCCCATTCATGCTGAAATCAGCGAGGTTCTACTACTCCAAAATCCATGATATCAGAAGTTATGTAATGATAGGCACCAGTCACGACATGACTTATAACTATCATAATAGGCGTTGAATTGCCTGCTAACCGAGCAGTAACGCTGTTTGAATTATTAAATCTTTGCCTCTAGATTGCATACAAACGTATTGTTACATGCATACATACACTTTGATAAACATCAAAGTGTATGAATGCATGTAACAATACATAACAACAAGCTTACAATGGGTTGTGGTTGCCCAAGGCTATACCAAAATGCATAATAGGTAGCGAATATGCTATTCTGCGTGTAAAGCTCCAGTGCACTCGTTCCTGGAAATCCCTTGATTCACTGTTAGCCAACTTAGTATGATTTTAGTGAGTAAAAGTCCATGTAACTTAATCTCTAGGAGATTGAATAATATTTTCAGAAGCTATCTTTACATAAAATGTGGTATAGTTGTAACTTAATACTAGATGAGCCTTCAATTTACTTGATATCTTACTTGGACCAAAAAATATCGAGTAAGCTGGAAAGATATTTTATCACTGAATTTACGATATAAGTGGAATTACAGCACATTTCGCAGTTGCTTATGAAATAAGGACTATTGACATCTGAATTTTAAACTTTACTGAAGCAGCTGAACCGGTTTTCCTTTCATAAACATCATCAGCAATATTCTTTCCAGTTATACCAGTTCGGTGCTAAATTTATTCTTATTTTCCCGCATTCAGTTCACCCCACCGTACTCTATCCTACTTCAAAGAGGTTTATATCCAACAACGTACTTTCAAAAGTTGTTACTGTTGGAATAAAACAGAACAATTGCACGTAAACTGCCTTCCTCAATCATTTTAACATTTGGCGTTTCAATGCAGCAAAAGCAGTACTAATAGCGAAAGCAAAATTTCGCTGGAAGTAATGTGGTTACGAGGGTAGTTGGAAATATCACGGCGTGTTGGAAGGATGCCAGGCAGAGGTAAACAAGTGACGAGCCAAAACGGGTAAGACCGAGTTTGACTATAAATTACTGTGCTCTGCAGCACCGATGTTTCAATTTATTTTGGTATTTTTGGAAGTTTTGCTGCAGTAATAAAAGTGTGGTTTGAACTATCTTCAAAGTAATTAATGGAGTTAGTTATGAGTATGGCGTTATTGCATAGTTTTTGTAGCACAGCGTTATATAACTATAATGGGTAGGCACAATTTCAGGTTAATTTGTACTGTTTTCAAGTTGTTGCACCCTATCTTCATGCTTTGAAAATTTCCCATATGTATGATACACTACGGTATATTGAAAATCTATATTAAATATGTATATATTTTACTGTAGTATTCTAGCAAAAATACATTGTCTCACAACAATATATCCCGAAAGGATAAGCGAAGTCCCATCTAAAAGTCTATTACGTATATATTTTACGAAATGTATTTTTATGCCTCTTTACGCATAGAGAGCGATTCTATCACCGTTTTCGAGGCACTTTTTTAAACTCTGTTTTGCTGCTAAGAATTTCTTCGTATAATAACCGAAAAGCACGTTAGTCCCCTGGGAAAAGTCCCAGGGAAATATAACCTGAAACATGAAGTTTCACAATCGATTCCTCTGGGAAAAGTGTAGCACAAAGAAACGAAAAGCCTAAATAAAAAGTATTATATTTGGACAGGTTATTGTGGCATCTTAGTCCATTTTGGTCATTTGTGTAATTATTGTTATGGACTATTTCGGATACATTACATTACGCCTCGAAAACACAAATGGATTGTCTAGACAGGCGATTAAGTTCCAACGTTTATTAGTAATATTTTTGTTGTGTTCTTTTGTTTTCCTTTTCGCGCAGGCGTTTTTGTTAATCGCACGTTCATAGACGCTTGTATATCTTTAAAGAGGTAAGCTGGAGTGACATAGACTCACTTTTTTATCAACTATGTTTCAGATCTTATGTAAAAGAGTGCCAATTGGCGTGTACCATGCATATAACAATAATATAACATATAATATTCTACCACATACACACAACACCATCTAGCCCAAACTAAGTAGAGCTTGTACTATGGGTACTATACAATGGATAAAAATACATATTATATATATTTTTTTCTAAATACATAAGTACATATTATACATAGAAATACCCAGACCAAGATAAACATCATTGTTCATGCACACAAATGTTTGACTTATGCGGGAATCGAACCCGCGACCTCAGGCGTAGCAATCGGTTACACTAACCACTACGCCATTGAGGCCGTCACAAATGATGATACCGAGCGTTTACAAAATACTCGGTATCAACACAAATTCTAAATAATTAAACTTATGCTTAGAATAATAAATCTCTGCACATCTCCTTTAAGATAAAAAGACGTGACGCGTCTGTGTATGATGTCTGTATAATATTTGAGCATTAATTTGTAATCTGGGATGTAAAAGTAGGACGACAAAAATTAGCAATTTTGGTAGAATCGTAATTATATCTTGCCTTAATTAAAACGGGCCGTATTCAACGCTATTGCAGCCAGATTTACATACTACCCATCCCACAATACCTACCCTGAAAAGTACCCATAAATCTTTGATTCGACAACTCTTAGGCAACGAAACTTTATCGAAACGCCTCATCAATACCAACTTTTCGAATCCAATTACGAAGTTTGGAGCGTAACAACGGGCCAGTATAACATAACCTCCAAAACGCCCTCGAGGGGTAATTTTTATGGACGATTTCTTTTGAATATCAGAGCCTTGAGAGGCCAGCTTAAGCTGGTAGTGATGAAGGCGTTTTTGTTTCGTGCGGTATACAGCAAAGGTATTGTTTCTGTTCTGAAGCGTGACAGGGTGTTTTGAGGAGTGGTAGTGTGGAGAGTTTGGCATTTAAGCAAGTCATGACAGGTAGAGACTGTTAGGCATTACACAACAATACGCCTGATACTTTTGATTTTTCTCGCACTGGCTGTGAGCTCTGTGTCGCGGGGAGTACTGTACAAACATTGAAACATCGCTCTCAAAGAACACAGAGACGTTAAACAACAATTTGTGGTTTACATATTTTTTTATCTCATATCTGCTAGAAGCAGTACACCATTCATAGAGTCAGTATTATCACAGTAAATATCTGTGGTATTATTCTAAACGTGTTTGCCAAAGTTTCTAGTAGTTCAAATGCTATATTTAAATACCTAGGTAGACTAAATTGAAGAAGTTTGCGTTCTATTGTTGGGTCAGGCAAATTTTATTGTTCTATTCTGTTACTCTTTTTTCTTGTTTTTACTTTTTATCTTTTTATTTACTTATTATCAGGCACATTCTCAAATTACGTGCTGTTACTGAGAATTCTTCGACAGAATATCTTAGTAACGCATCGAGTGATTTACTAATAGAATCAGACACCTTATGCAGAGTAGTCGCATTCACTTCATAGACAATAAATAATAACAAAAGGAACATCAATGTAATTTTTATTTGAGTATGATGCAGCTAGATATATAATTGTCCCTTTCACTCACTATTTACGTACACTAGGACGAAATGTGCCAGCAATAGTTTTGGAACCTAAAATAAATCAATACTACGTCACGGTATACTTTGTTTCAGTGAAACTTCAACTTTGACATGGGTACGTAAATGTTGTGCGGATTCGAAAGGCCTTAAAGGATTATCAGGCATTGACAGCAGCCTTCATTTATATCCCCACTATTCAATTTACTGGACTTTGACGCTAGAAGTTTATTTCTATTATTGGGCCACATTACATTAGTTCTTACATGGGAGACGAGTCTATAGTAAGTGGTGATCGCCATGGAGACCTAGAAGCTTAGGTGTGTAGACTCCTAAGTCTACACAGCTATGTCACTGCCTACCATGATAAGTTTCGCCAAATACTGTTTTAGGATCTACGTAATAGAGGGCGTGCTTTTTGCCGTCTATTGTACAGGGTTCCAGATTCCGTACCGCTACAAAAATTTTTTAAAAGAAAAAGCCAATAACATTTTGCTTCACTTGGGATACAAACCCGTAACCTTAAGCAAAGCAGCCGCATCACTACCCCAATGCCTTCGAGGCCGTATATCCACTTTATAAAACGTAATACATTTCAAAAGTACACGTGCTAGACAATAGTTCATTTGAGTTTTAACTCATAAAGTGTGAAATTCTTTTAGTTTCACATTCCTGAAATGTTTTTTGTGCTATGAACAATGCGATAGTTGGAGGTGTCTTTTTAACAAAAATACATGATAAATAACTTAATGTAAAATATTATATTTTGAGCTTATATCATTGTCCTATTGTCAGTAATAGCCGAGTTTTATTGGCCAGTTAATGGGTACGCATGAAAACCAGCATTGCATTTTTATAATGACCACCCGCGCACTACATTTAAAAACAAAAACTAATTATAATGTTTAAACGTATAGTATACATACTGTACTTAAATCACTATAAAAATAAATATTATTTACTTGTAATTGTCTTCTTCTCCCTAGCCTTTATTATCCCAAGTCACTTGGGGTCGGCTTTCAAGTCTAACCTGATTTGACTGGATATCAGTTTTTACACGGAGCGACTGCCATCTGACCTCCGCAACCCGAAGGCTAACGATACCCCAAGGCTAGACCAGTTTCAGGATATTAGAGGGCACTGACTTCCCAATAACGACTGCCGTAGATGTTCATGGTAGCCGGGACCGACGGCTTAACGTGCTCTCCGAGGCACGGAGCAGGCGATAATAATTGTCAATCAATACGCACATAATTTCGAAAAGTCATATAACTTCCGAAAGTCAGAGGTGCGCGACGTGGGTTCGAACCCGAGACCCTCTGCATTACAATCTGTTGGTCTCCCCACTGAGCTATCGCTATTTGTAATAGTAATAGGTGCTTATTCAATTCCGATTTATCGAATCTTCAAAGAAATCGAAATATTCCAATATTTGACTAATATTTTTGATAATGTATAATTTCATACGGCATACGACAGTGATCGCCGAGTGGATACTACGCTTCAAAACCAGCGTTTCATTTTGGTAATGAACACACGTCCAACACATTTCTTTATCTTTAATTTTAATATATTTATAGTTTTAATAAATATACATACACTACTTATTGAAACTATTAAAATAAAGTTTATAGGTTGGTAATATAACATAGCATGGGGCGATTATCGATAAAAAATTTGATTTATTCGAATCTTTAACAAATATTCGAGTGTGTTAATGTTTGATATTGTATCGAGAGTTTCTTAAGTCCGTGCTGTAACTGATTATTTTTTGTCAGGGAAATCCAATTACACGCCCAATCCGGGAATGTATCAACACGTGTAGTGTTGGTAGATTCCCGGGTCGGGCGTCAATATTAGTGTTCGGAGCTACGCATCCGAACAGCTCAGCGCTTTACATTAAAATTTGTGCATTGCATGCATATTTGAGACGCGTTAATTTTATAATTTTATTCGACTTTCAAATCTGTTCGCAATCCAGCAGCGACCGAGCTCAACTACCATATTAAGCTTAACATTTAATTTACCATTTTTAATATTAATTTACCATTTAGTAACCAGTTGTTCATTGTTGTGTTTTTACCAATATTACATACATTAGAATAAATATTATCTCTTAACATACCATTCGTAGTATCTATTTAACGCAGTTACTCCTTAAAACTACTCTCTTAAACATAAAAGAGCTTGCTCCGCTACAATTAATAATAATATAATAATAATATTGTATCACATACATACAACACCATCTAGCCCATACTAAGCAAAGCTTGTACTATGGGTACTAGACAATGGATAAACATACATATATACTTTTTTTTTGGAAATACATACATATTATACATAGAAACACCCAGACCAAGACAAACATCCATGTTCATGCACACAAATGTTTGACTTGTGCGGGAGTCGAACCCGCGACCTCAGGCGTGGCAGTCGGTTACACTAACCACTACGCCATCGAGGCCGGCCAATTAGAAGTTGTAATATGGAATTACTTTTGATTTTAATACTCGGTTTACTATGGTATAAATCACTTTTGTCACTTTTATCATTAAAACGCGGAGAGTCGTGTAAGTTTCGAGTATCCCTATCAACACCCAACTTCGGCCAATTTATATCCAATATTAGCACTTACATAAGTGTGACATAACGTTTTACTAGGCCAAAACCAATCCATTTTCGTTGGCCTTTGAATCCCTGGCGGTCCTATTAACTGTAATTAGCACACTATTATGTTTAATTACACTCTGTTAGAACCGTTTAATTATGTGTAGTTGGACTGATTGTGGTTACGCATTGTCCTATGTAAGCGATAAAGACAATAGCGCCATTTGATACGGTCTCGGTTGCGTACCGGTAGGACTGACTAGACTAGACTGCTATGCTTGAAGTGTCGGATTTGAATCCCGTATAAAGAAAAGTGTTTTTGAAGTGAAAACTTCTTAAGGCGCGTTGAGCACTTCTTGGGTGAACAAAAATCATAGAACTCGCGTCATCTTCACGCTTCCACGCTTTCCATTTTTGAATTATTTTAGAATATTAACAATATCTCAGAAATGGTGCATCCTAAGCAAAAAATAACGAAATGTTGACCCCCTTAATAACGCCTAAGAGAGTATCAAGAACTAGCATCAGACCCGCGCCCTTTTTTTTGTAGTGAAAACTTCTTTAGTCTCGTTAAGCACTTCTTGGGTGAACAAAACACATGGAACTCGGGTCATCGTCACCGAAGTAAGTAAAATAAATCGGTGTAAGTATATCATAAAAATCCTGTATCCATAATATGTAAGTATTCAAAAATCTCGAAAAGTAGTCCATGAACTGACTTGGAATTTTTACGTAACATTTCTTAAAATAATGTTTTCACGGGAACGGTAAATTTAATTATCAGATTGAGCTACAGCGATGCATTGTCAGTTTATCTAGTAATATTACTTTTAGTGTATAGTACAAAATAGATAAATCCAAATTTTCATAGTCAACTTTCTTTGATGAAACAATTCGTTTTATCTATGTGTGTACGAATTTATAATAAATTACCAGTGCATCTAAAGACTTTAAATTGCAGACTGCTTAAAATTAAACTATACGAATGGCTGAATCAAAATAATTTTTATAGTATTAAGGAATTTCTTGAGCATAAATTATAGTTCGTAATGTTCACAATTTTTTGCATGCTTTTTAGCCAAACATGTTAGAACTATATTGTAACATAACATCTTTGTATACCATGTTTTAAGCAAATAAATATATTATTATTATTATTATTATTGTAATGTGTTAAACTACTGACGTAGCCTGCGGTTAATCTTATGTTATGGCGCATCCAAGACATACTTTAACCATTTAGACGGAGATCAACGATATTGGTTTGGGACAAACAGAGCTATAACGTATAACTACTGATCTCTAATAATATTCTTTTAAGTTAGACAGTGCTGTCGGGAGGAAAATAATCTACCACGATAAATAAAAGTTCATGGGAATGGTAATTTTGAGCCATGATATAGTGCGATATACAGAGTGTAAGGGACGGTGTACCGAAAACGTTGCACAATCGTTTGTCCATAAGTACACAACTGAATGGAAATGTCAATTCAAAAATGAAACGTACGATTAAAGTTTTATGCTAGTACATTGTAATTTACACTACGCAATGTATCGCTACCAATGCAATGTGTCCGTCCGCGCTATCGTATCGCGCTTCCCGCGCACCAACACTACGCGCGCTCACATTATCTGACGGAGCCCGGATCACCTATTTTAGTGATCTACTACAATAATAATTTAAACGTTGTGACTAATAATCGGATTGTACAATTTTATTATTGTACTTACAAAAAATTTGAATAAATTGAATAACGTCTTATAAAATTAATCTTATACGCACATTTCGTTAATGACTATGGGTAAATTATCCAGTACTCGTTGATACGTACGAGAAATCACACGACTGTCCATAGGGTGACGAGCGTCAGGATACCGCTGGATGTAAATGCGAAGCGCCAACGAAGCATTGCCTCGTGCCTCCCCGTATGCCATGAGCATTTGTCCATATTCACGTGCACTAAATGGCTGACTCATTATTTATTAGGTACAAACACAACTTTGTAGTTACACAAAAAGTTATAAACAAAACAAAAACGTTAACAAAATGTTATGAACACAGTAAATAAACACAATTTAGTACACAAAATAGTTATAAACAAAATAAAAAACTTAACAAAATGCAACGAAAATAGTAAACACTCGCGAATACGAGAGATTACGTCAAGTACTTCCGATTCCTGACAGTAGCGCGACCGAACTAAAGAATTCAAAAATAAATTTCTTTTGCAGTTGTAGTCATATTAGATAGGGATGAGATACATCTATCTAACTAAATAAATCCATAGTCGATAACTCTCATAAAATATTTTTATGAGAGTTATCGGCTATCGATTAATTTTATACTTATACATAGTAATAAACTGTTTATGGCTAATTCTATTAACAAATTTTTGTTACAGTTTTGTATTTTAACAGTTAAGTAAAGATTTACTAGATTACATTACATTGTATGAATCGCTGTGTACATAAAGCTTTGTTTTAAAACAATTAGATGGTCTTTTACATTAATTATTATTAAAAGTGATTAAATAAACTCATACATGTACATTTACGATACGAAATATCAAAACAATTAATATTTTTTTACATTTAAAATGCAAATGGGTATTGTAAAGTGATAGTAGTATAACATTTAATTACAGGCTACTTTAATCATTACAATCTTTTTAATCTACGTGACTAATTTAATAATAAATAGTGCTAACACGTTCTTGTAACCTTTACTTTTAAAAGGAAAACAACTATTTTATTTATTAACCTATCCCGCTTTGTTTAATACACTTTTTTCGATATCGATCATTGATCATAGATCTTCCCTAGTTCAGTGGTAGTAGGTACGATGCGGGCGGGTTTTTACACAGCACATTATTGCCGGTGCGTAAAAAAACTTTTTTGCGTTGGTCATTGCCTTGTCCGCGCAAGATCAGCTGATTGGTTCAACTGTGTTTATTTTGTATGTTTGGATTACATAGCTGTTTTTCGGTATTATGTAGTTTTTATTGATATTATCTAGTATAATGGGTCGTTTACTCATTATGTAATCATAATCAGTTAGAAAAATGTGAAATTTTGAAAGAAAATTCGATAATTTTCCGGTGGAAAATTCCTACGTTTTCCAACTCAGAATGATGGTCCGAAGCTAGTATTTCAGTTTTCGGTGAACCGTCACTTACACCCTGTATAGTACAACAGATAAAAGATTGGCTAAATGAAATGGAACTTCATAGGCCAAATTATTATTAGGCATTTCCATCAAGAAACTTTTAGCGGCACGTCAGATTCTGGACTATGTATATATCTATATATTAATACGTGAAGCGAAAACTTTGGATCCCTTTTTACGAAAATTGGGCGGACGGAGGAGTATGAAATTTCGCACACTTATAGTTTATACAGAAAAGAAGTGACAAATGCTAACATTTTTTTTTAATTATGCGTAAAAATACATTAAATTAATGAAAAAACACTACACGCACACAACAATGCATTTGACACACGCAGTCGAAGCGCGTAACTATGGTTACATATATCAATATATAATGACATATATCAGCAATATCTTACAAGCAAACTTTGGTCGAATTTCGAGCACTAGGCGACCGCTAGTACAAATTAAATGTACGTACGTAATAATATGGGTTTATGTATATACTAATATTAATAAAGCCGTAGTTACTTGTATCTTAAAATGTAAATCCTGAAAATAATTAAAACTTTAAAGTATGCCGTGGTACGATATACTTTTACCCGTTTTTCAATATTAAGTGATATATACTAAGTAAGTTTAAAGTCTGGTATACGACAAGTAATGTTTTATCTCATAATGCTATTTACAACTGAAGCTTGTATACTGGACACAAAAATCCAGACTCTGTACTGCTAATGAGAATTTCCGTATTGGAAAACACAATAACACGTTTCCCAAGAGATTCGAGATGTCACGGTCGCACATAATAAACGCAAATTTATACCACGAGGTCACTGATGCAGACACATCATTTTCATTTATCTCAATTATATTATAGATTCGATCGCATCGTAATAACCTTGTGATGTTTTTCTGCTCGGGTTCAATGAATTAATATTTATCACGCACTAAATGAAACAATAGACGAATGCCGCAGTTGCTGAGAGTGCCGCGCGCGCGCACCAACCTACTGCAAAAGGCGCCTCTGACGCGCGCACACAAAACCCTCAACCTCGTCGCGGATAAGCTAGACTTGTTCTGTTGCACAATGGGTGAATTCACAAGGATAACGATGTTTGTAATTTGCTATGCTAATGTGTATGTATATATATATATATATATATATATACATATATATATATATATATATACATATATATATATATATATATATAGATAAAATAATTAATTAGATTACAGTGAACCATATACTATCGCATTAAGGTTCCTTGTAATGATAGTGTGTATGTGAAATACATAAATAAATAAAAATAATTTAGATTGTTTGTAATACGCGTTAGAGTGCATGGTCTCTACCTCACTTAGTCTTAGGTCTTAGCTCACTGCAACGACACTATTCTAAAACTTTTCAAAGAATTCTGTGCTTTCTGCGCGGTTATAATGGTCTTCTAAGTCACAAAAAAGGGTTGTTTCTATGCGCTCCTTTTGAATCCGGACCTGTTAGTTTTCGATTTAATAGATTTTTAACTATACGGAGGAAAAATTAACAGAAATAAAGGACACAACACTGGACAACACAGAATCCTAATCCTAATCTTAATCCTAACTAATATTATAAAAGCGATAATGAGTTTGTTTGTTTGTTACCTTTTCACGCCTAAACCACTGAACCGATAATCCAGAAATTTTGTATATACGTTGTCAGGTGTACAGAAACGGACATAAGCTACCTTTCATCCCAAAAAAAATTACTGTTCCCGAGTAAAACAATAATAACGTTCTTATGATAATAGATGGCACCACGTGTCTTTCGAATCATGATTGAATTATTATATTATTACAAGCAGAGTGCAACCCGAGCTGATTGTCAAATTCTAAATTAACGCGAGCGAAGCCGCGCGCTAAAGCTAGTAGTTAATAAAAAGTCAAAGTGAACATAATGAAGTAAATTATAATGAGTCAAGTGTCGAGCGGACATACGTTTGTCCGTTTGTGTAATGTTTGCACATTTAATTTTTTATTTTTTTCCCCGTATTTCCCCGTGACGCTCAAGAAGATAAATACATATATATAAATAATATACCTATAATACATATAAAATTCCATTTAAACCTACTTCTACAACGCTAAAGTAGACAAAAAATTATTAATTTGCAAATAGACTGAATAGTTTTATTCTTTTACATTAATCAAAATAAAAAAGCGTAATTGCGATATTAAACCATCCATCACTTTTATCTTTCTCTCCCAAGATCAAGATTACTCTAATGGACTACATTTACTTGGTGGCAAATTAAAATTTTGTCAACGGAACATCAGACTCTTCACAACGCATAATTAGATCCTTTGAGGCAATCAGAAGAGGAATTCATAATGAAATTTGCACCAAGATAGGCTTTAATTGAAAATTTAAAGAACTCTCTTTATGTTAGAAGGTGGTTAAAAATGTTAATTTTGTGTTTATAGTACTTGCTGACGCGTAAGAGATTGTTCTTGCTAAATATTGTGTAAGGCTAGGATCCAATGTAAGTTGACCTTTAGCACTGTACTTATGCTACCAAATGAAGGATCAGCCTGTCTAGACAATGTTATGAATATCCTTTTGTTTAGTCCCTTCTTTATGAGGTACGGTAGAAAATATTATAACATTAAACTGCTAACCGACTAATATTCTTCAATGGTATCGGGATAACAAGGATAAGATATTGTACTTTTTATATGATGTACAAATAACTGTAGTTATGTATGGATATTCGAGTCTAACCTAAAATGGTTTCGAAGTACATTTTATTTCTTTGAAATTAATCTACTATATACGGATTTTATCGCGTTGTTTATTTGACACTTTATTACAAATTTTTTTGAAAACTGTATACAGTGTGACACTGGAACATTGGGACAACTACCATCTTAGTCTCCCCGTGACCATGGCTGCTGAAAAGCAACCGAAACGTCGGGTAAAGTGTAAACATAAATATAAAGAGTATAGTAATAGTATCAAAAGTTTTAATAGTTTCAATAATTTAATTAGCTTAAAAAATTGTAAAGTTTAATAGTAATAGTAGTGTAACAGGTTTCAATTTTTTTTTAATAAAGTGTCAAATAAACAACGCGATATAATCCGTATATTTATAATAATAATATATTCTATAACATACACACAACAGCATCTAGCCCAAACTAAGCAGAGCTTGTACTATGGGTACTAGACAATGGATAAACATACATATATACTTTTTTTTTGTAAACACCATACATATTATACATAGAAACACCCAGACCAAGACAAACATCCATGTTCATGCACACAAATGTTTGACTTGTGCGGGAATCGAACCCGCGACCTTAGGCGTGGCAGTCGGCTACACTAACCAATACGCCATGGACGCCGACAATTTAATTTCAATGAATAACATTCGCGTAAACATAAGACAATATTACATTTTATTTCGTTTGAATTTCGTAGTACTTTTATTGTAAAAACTAATATAAGCTGAGTAGAAAGTAGTTCATCAATATCAGCTAATAAGTGTTATGTAATAAGTGTTAATAAGATAACATTTTCTGCCATATAAAGGCAAGAGCTAAAAACAATATCGTTGTTCTAACAATAAAAGATCGACCAAAAAGATATACGAGGTAAATTTGCGTAAAACTATCGACAAAGGCAGAGCTAGGCGAACGTTTTCTGACCAGACCGGAGATACTTAAGAGGTTGGAAGTTAAAGCAACCTGAACCTATGAGCGTGCATATAGAATACCTATACAAAGAGTGAATGAAGCATGAGACCCAGCTTTTTGAAGTGAAAACTTCTTTAGGCGCGTTGAGCACTTCTTGGGTGAACAAAAATCATGGATCTCGCGTCATCGTCACGCTTTTTTTTTTAAGCTATTGCATAGCTTCTATCGCGGGCCTTGAGCGTGGAGACCGAATCCAGAAATTCCGTAACGAAAATAACCTAACACCCCCCACTCCGACCGGCACAGCGGTGATATTTTTTGAAGTTATACTTCTTTAGGCGCGTTATGAAAAAATGATGAGAGTGATATTTTAAGATGCGCGCGCATCATTGTGACACAAATGCTACATGTTGAAGTTGGCCACAGAATAGAATTAAAAGTATATATATTTTTAAATGACTATAAGTTAACTCATATACAGGCTCAATTAAATATTTTAGTTTTTATATAACTTGATAATAATTTTCTTTTAATCAATATTTTATTAAAAATAATAGTATTTTCATGAATTAAAATATTTAAACTAAAATATAAATATTGTAGTACCTATTATATTTAGGTATCTTTTTATTGAGTTCATAATTTTTTAATACAGACTTAATCATTTTGTTTATCGAATATAGTAATTCTATCCATATTGATAAAAAATGCTATGCTATAGCTTTACCGCGGTAGTCTCCGAGTGCCACACGTCTTTTTTTTTTAATTTTTTTTTACTCGTCAAAGTGACTACACTCCACCTGATGGTAAGCAGTTGTGTGGTCTAAGAGCAGTGGTCTCCACATCGCCCCCACAGTAGCCGAGGCGATGTTGAGGTCTCTACTTTGACGGCCTGAGAAAATGCTTTTTCACGCCCCGCTTAAAGAACCCAGAATTGAAGAAAGAAGGAAACACGTGCCTTGGCAGAGAATTCCATGCCTTGGTCGTTCGGCAGAGGTATGAGGACCCAAACTTGTTGGTACGCGCTCTAATCGACTCTACCGTGTAAGGATGGCATCTGAGCCCAGCACGCGTTGTTCTGGATAGGAAAGGGGAGGGCGGGATAAGGTGCAATAACTCTTCAGAGCATCGTCACGCTTCCACGCTTTCCATTTTTGTATTATTTTAGAATATAAACAATATCTCAGAAATGGTGCGTCCTACGCAAAAAATAATGAAATTTTGGCCTCCTCAATAATCCGTAAGAGAGTATCAGGAATCTGAACCGCCCCTTTTTTTTTTCTTTATAAAGAAGTGTTTATGATCAAGGATTAAAATTTTCACTTCTAGCAGTCCCCAAAGACTGCCTCAATATTTTTTATCATCACAATGCTGCAATCTTTTCTGTCTGCTTAACCCTACGAAAACACTATCGAGTAGGTTCAGACTACGGAGCACGGGTAATGTTTGTATGTAATCTCAACATTACTATAAACAACGAATTTATCAACAACTAGCTTTTGCCAGTGGCTCCACCCGCGTGGTATCTACATCAGTAGAAACTAGCCTATATCTTGCCCAGGTTTTATACAATCTTTCAAACCAAAATTCATCCAAACTGGTTGAGTTATTTAGTCATAAATAGAATAGACAGACAGAGTTACTTTCGAATTTATAATATTAATATTAGTAAGGATCTAAGATTATCGGCGCCGTAGTAGTGATATTATATTTGCAATACGAGGCCTCATTGTCTTGAGTTCATTTCCCGGGTCAGACAAAATGATATAAGGCTATTGTGGCGAAAAAAAACACTTTCGAAATGTTGCATTTATGCTAAAACACCTATCAACAATTATTTATTAGTAAGGCCATGTCTATAAAATTCAAACCATACGTTACACACAAAATCAGACGAAAACAAACAACCTAACTGCGAAACTTATCGTTATCTCTTTACATACCTTTACATAAATTACTTCAATATTACGCAAACTGAAAATTTCCACGTGAATAGGCACTGTTTATTTCATTTCTCGTTCATCTCGTATTTTCCAATTTTCCGAATCAGCGATCCGAGCCCTGTGGCCCGGATCGCCCGCCAGTTTTTCAATAAGGCCCACAATTTCACCAACTATTGGGCCGGGCCCTCTTTAGGTTTTGAAGGGCCTGGAAGTTTGCCATGTTGTTCCCAAATATCGGAGGTCAGTCCTCAATAACATCACGTAATGAGGCTCGTCCATATCCGGATATGAAAATAGTCATGTGATTTCTAAATTTATAGATCCATATTTTCTTGAAGCAGAGAGGCAGATGAAATACATATATTGGAATGATTCTTAGAGCATGTTTCTATAAACAGCTGTAATGATAACTCTGGTTTCAGTAAATCAGTTTTTTTTTAAATTAGAAGCACTAGACTGTTATTGCCATTTTTGTCTTGTAATTTTACTTATTTCAGGATTAAATATCATGACCTCCAAAAATAGTAATTGCGCAGCAAAATATGCTTACTAAAATATATCATAACGAGCACCTATACGCCTTAAATCACTGCATTCCGTCTCGGAAGGGTTAGGTTATATTAGGTTCCTTCTAAACCCACCCAAAAATAGTAGACTTATTTTGATCTCTTTAAATATATTTTGGTGTGCAATTTGGTGATCATTTACTATTTTTGACTGTTATATTTTACTATATCTGGTGATAAATTAAACATAAGCCCTTATTTCGTAAATTTGCTTACACTATAATTTTTGATGTATTATTTGACTATTATCTAAGGATGTTAATGTTTTCTCTGTCGGTTTAGTTCAGTAGGTCAAGAGTGAAACAACTATTGTACTACTAGATCCATAAGATATTTGTTTCAAAATTATCCAGAGATATATGTATTGTGCACCTTGAACCGACGGGCGTGTATGAGGAATGTGATGAAAGTGAATGAAGCCAGAGAAGTGTGTCAGGATCGTAGCAAATGGAAATCCGAAGTCTCTGCCTATCCCTCTGGGAAACAGGCGTGAATCTAATATTATAAATGTTTAATGAGTTTGTTATTTGTTTATTATGCTTTCTCGCCGCAATTACTTAATTGATAATCATGGAATTTCGTTCAACGTATGTATATACGTTGTAAGGTGTACAAAAAAGGACATGGGGTACCTTTCATACAGAAAAAAGTAATGTACCCGAGGATAGCCAGGTATTTATATTTTTGTAAATATTGTGCCCGCTATATAATGCCTTCATTCACAAGAATGATCAAATAAAAATTTAAAATCAAATCAAAACATAGCAAAAAATAAAGAGTAGAGAGAAATAAGATAATAATTATTTGTTTCGAATTATATGCAGCATTTTAAGATTTATTGTACATCCAGCAATAAGTTCAAGAGAAAAAATATTCTACAAATAAATATTTAAATAACAAACTACGCTAAGAAAATTGCAGAAGGATTATGAAAATGCTGCAAGTTTCTCAGGGAAGCTTACATAAAAATTGCTAACTCTAAAATATAGATGGCAGTTATATCAATTTGTAGTTGTACTGAAATTACCTCCCTGGGCTTGAATAATGTATGAAAATTATATAAACTGAGTCTAGACTTCACGTTGGGTTGTAAAACAATGTAACCAAGTACTTAGTATTCTCAGTAGAGACAATAAATGTCGGGGAAAGAGATGATATATTATTATGTATATATTCAGTCTGCGAAACATCAGAGATCATGTGATATGTTCGTGTTGAGGGTAGGGTTTCTGTATCGTACTGTTAGCATGGAAAATACGGATGTCTTTTTAAAAAAAGAATTTATTCAAATAAAGGGAATTATTGAAATTCGGTAAGCGTCTTATTTTATTCACGTTCCGACCCGAACTAAACCTACTATGACTGAGCGTACTGAGGCTAGGTGTGGGGGTTGCTGACTAAGGACTCTGGTCAGCACTTACGTTAAGGTCATAGGCATGTAACAGCACGTTGGTGAGGTTATATTTCTGTGTGAAACGTAAGGCGTTGGCGAGTTTTATAAGATTAGTGATTAATACATCTTTTCGGAAGGCCAAGTTCTTAGTTTTTTCGGAAGCCCAGCTTAACGGCTTGATGGTAATCGGAGTCATTGTCATTTCCCAATATCAACAAGTAATGGTTAGAGCTAAAAAGTCCTCTTTTTGCTGAACTCGAACTTAGCATGTGTTAGAAAAAAACTAATTTTGATCTCATCAGTAAGCAAAGTACTAGATAAGAATCTGTGATATTTTGAATTATGTAAATTTTCAATTTCGTAATAAAGAAACGTTTATTTACTGACAATTAATAACTACAAAGTAATAATTAGTCAAAAAGTAATAATTTGGCGGCCTCGATGGCGTAGTGGTTAGTGTAACTGAATGCTATGCCTGAGGTCGCGGGTTCAATTCCCGCACAAGTCAAACATTTGTGTGCATGGACATGGATGTTTGTCTTGGTCTGAGTGTTTCTATACATAATATGTATGTATTTACAAAAAAGAAACAGTATATATGTATGTTTATCCATTGTCTAGTACCCATAGTACAAGCTCTGCTTAGTTTGGGCTAGATCGTGTTGTGTATATGTGATAGAATATTATTATTATTATATTATTTTAATCAATCAAAATCTTTTAAAATGTCGCTGATTTTTGTACTATCGAGAACTATAAATTAGGTCACATTTGGCAACACTTGGACTTAAACACTGCAACATACCTCTATCTATGTGCAATTATGTTGCAGCCAAGCACTTTAAATTCAGTTTCAAGTCTAATTGAATAAGGTAGAGTTATATGGCTTTCCCTGGGAGAGATGATGATATTCAAGCTGTGAGATTATCTCTGACATCGTGTCAACATTGTTGTATTCAATGTATGAAGTATGGTTCAGGGGAATATCTATCAACATGTGGTGCAGCACGGTTAGACGTGTAATAGATTTAGGGTAACATGTACCTCGCAATTATTATGTACTAGCTTTATCCCGCGGCTTCGCTCGCGTTAATGTAGAATTTGACAATCAATTCGGGTTGTACTCTGCTTGTAATAATATAATTCAATCATGATTCGAAAGACACGTGGCGCCATCTATTATTATAAGAACTTTATTATTGTTTTCCTCGGGAACCGACCATCGACCCACCCTTTTCTTTTTTTTGTTTATAAAGAAGTGTTTATGATCAAGGATTAAAGTTTTCACTTCTATCGGCAGTCCTCAATTTTTTTTTTTATAATTTATTTAACGGCGAACTTCTATATTAGGACTAATTTTGGGTGAATGTTATATTTTGTATTATTCATTTAGAAATTACTGACTTGCTAACTATAACATGATTATGGACGATGCCCTCATTTAACATAAATATTTCATTCAACAAAGACTCTTTCTTATTATAAAGTTATCAATATTTTAACGGAAGTTGTGTTGTAAAAAAGCTTAGTGGTCTTTGCCTCCTGCTTGTGATGTGAGTAATTACGAATGAAATTGCTATTTTTCGACCCAACCCAGGGCTCCAACCCGAGACCTCGGGATCTATAGCCGTATACACCAAGGTCCTTTTTTTAACCTGAGGAATACCCCTCGCCGCAAGGGGAAGCGAGAGGGCTATGGTGGGCTCTCCCTAAACTACGGGCCTACCGACTAAAACCGTGGTGGTTTTAGTCGGCCATCTCACTACTTTGTAAGGTGGGTCGCTGGAACTAGAACTACATCAGCCGTTGCTGATGTAGTTCTAGTTCCAGCAAAAGTATGTTTTGGTCGTTGATTTAGGGCCTGGTGTATACGGCCAGGCCCTAAATCAACGACCAAAACATACTTTTTAAACTAAAACAGTTAATAATACTGGCAGATAGAACTCTAATCGTTCTACAGAAATTTTACCAACAGTAACGTACACTGAAAAATACAAAGCATTGTCTAGAGCGAACTAGACGGACTGGTAGTAAAACCTTTGAAACGAGACACATACGAGTACACACGACAAGGTAATAAACGTCTCCTCAGAAGATATATGTTTTAGAGGACAAGTGAGTATCATGATTTTGTTTTAGAGAAGCTGCCTTTAGAGCTTTTGTAGCTAAATGTATTCTTTCTTTCTGACATAGGAAGGCCAAGACAATCCTAATCCTAACTAATATTATAAAAGCGAAAATTTGTGTGTTTGTTTCCTTTTCACGCCTAAACCACTGAACCGATCATCCTAAAATTTTGCATAAACGTTGAAGATGTACAGAAACGGACATAAGCTACCTTTCATACCGAAAAAAAATACTGTTCCCGAGGAAAACAATAATAACGTTCTTATGATAATAGATGGCGCCACGTGTCTTCCGAATCATGATTGAATTATATTATTACAAGTACAGTACAACCCGAATTGATTGTCAAATTTTAAATTAACGCGAGCGAAGCCACGGGCAAAAGCTAGTATGGAAATAAATGCTTAATAACATCATCCTTACTAATATTTTAAATGCGAATGTGAGTTTGTTTCTTTATTTGTTTGTTTGTTACGCGCTCACGCCGTAACTACACGACTGATCTTTATGAAAGTTCATATACACGTTGTCAGGGGTACAAAACAGCTTTGTTAAATGTGTCCATGCACTGATTCTGGAGCCATGAAAAAGGCGAGATGCAACCTGTGGCGAGAAAAAATATCTCTACCTGCAGCTTTCGTGTCAACTGCTGAGAGCCTTCCACCTGGATATCATTTGCTATGGTCGGTCTGGAAGTTGCTAGATAGACTCTGAACCCAGGTCGGTCGGTGCAAAGTAAACATATTTAGGTGGAAACTCTCAGACGGTACCGATCTGGCTTGTGCGTGCGGTGCAAGACAAACGATGTCCCACCTCGTATCATGCCCTGCACGCTCGACAACTTGCACGCAGGAGGATCTGATGGCTGCCTCTGACGACGCAGCTAGCGTAGCTGCTTTCTGGACGGCAAATATATAATTTAAAAGTGTTTGCCAACGATACGCAAAGAAGAGGAAGAGAACAGGAACTGTATCTGTATTGTATCTTCTACCCAAAAAAGTACTGTTCTCGAGGTATCGAAATTTATTGACATAACCTACAGCAACGCGAGTGACGTCACGGGTAAAATATAGTTTTAATAAAGTCAATAGAATAAATAAATAACAAAACACATAATACTGTTTTACGTTTACGCAACACATATTTAGCGAAGTGCAATTAGCATTCCGAGAAATTCGAATATTTTAAACTTGTAGGTTCCCACATCCGAATTACGATTATTATATTCGATTACAATTCGATGAATCATAATCCAATACTCGATATACGATGTGATGTGATCGTATATTACACGATGCTGTGTATTAGTATCGGACGAGTGGTGAATTTTTAGGTTGTTTCGTAATATTTTATTGCTTATCGTCCATCGAACTGTTTGACGATGTGATAATCAATATGAAAGTTTTATGAAATCGGCTTTTACAAAGGTTCGTATATTTCGATTAGGTTTAGCATTTCTTTGGACACATTATTATATTCTCACGGCTATATCTTCTTACATTTCATCAGCTATGGCTTTTCAGGGTCTACGCTATACGAGACAAGCTTATTAACGTCTACCAGACAAAGTTTCAGACTCCTTGCTCGGTAAACTCAAATGCTATGACGTGGACTCTAAATCACACATCATCACAGTTCATGAAATGTACTACACCTATGCCAACAGATGGGAGAGTAAGTATGTATTTAATAATACTATCTTGTTGGTAGGTACAGTTCAGATTTGTAATCGAACGTGGAGTGCTGTGTTCGATTACAGGGTCGCAAAGGTTAGAATACTACCACCCAAGGCAAGGCAACACAACAAGGGCAGTCTTTGGGGACTGCCGATAGAAGTGAAAACTTTATAACTCTAACTTCTTTATAAAAAAGAAAGGGCGGGTGGGATGCTAGTTCCTGATACTCTCCTAGGGATTATTAAGGGGGTCAAAATTTCGTTATTTTTTGCGTAGGATGCACCATTTCTGAAACATTGTTAATATTCTAAAATAATTCAAAAATGGAAAGCGTGGAAGCGTGACGATGACGCGAGTTCTATGATTTTTGTTCACCGAAGAAGTGCTCAACGCGCCTAAAGAAGTTTTCACTTCAAAACACAAATCTCATTCGAATTTCGACTACTAGACGACCACTAGTAGATATAAAACAGAGTGCCTAGTGCGAGTTTGTTTTACGTTAACGCGACACGTTTATGACGTTCGGCGCTCCGATTGGCGCGCTCCAAGCTCTTAACTAATCAGAGAGCGAAACGTGGTAAACGTTTCGATCGCGTTAACGCAAAAACAACTCGCACTAGGCACCCAGATTTTCAAATTCAAACTAAACAACAAGAGACAACTAAAATTATATTTAACTTCAGTCAAGTTGCTTCACATTTTACAATCTTTATACACAAATGCCAAGCTCACAATGTTAGCTCAGCGTTCACCACAAATCCACAATGTATTAACACAAAGGCGAGCTCCCTCAAAGCGAAGAATTGTTCCGTCGCCGCGGTAAAAAGAATTAATTCTACAAAGTAGAAAGAAAATATTCTTCGTTACATAATAATTATGTATGTGTATTCTTAACAGGGTTTATATCAAAGAGCGGTGCGTACACAAAATATAAAATAATCTTTAGTACTAAAATGAATGGTAGTCTCTAAATTCTTTATGATAATTTATTCAGTTAGTCTCTTACACATAATCCTTGTACAACACATGATAATAATGTCCTCCAGACCATCCTACAAAACGATCCTTAAACCAATTTGGTCATACGGTATACAACTCTGGGGAACAGCTTCCCACTGCAATATCGAAATCATAGAAAGATTTCAAAACAAAATTTTGAGGACGATAACCAGTGCTCCCTGGTTCGTCACAAATGAACAACTACATAACGACCTGAACATGACCTCAGTCAAACAGGAAATACTCTTCCATACAAACATCAACAAGGAAAGAATTAAAGACCATCCGAACTGCCTGGCTGGAGTCTTGATGGAAGACAGCAGTATAATTCGCAGATTGAAATGAAAGATGCCCCAAGACACACTTAAAAGGCAACAGTGAAGTAAAGTAGGATACGACACAGGTCGTATACCGACCATGCCAATCAGAAACCCAACCAACCCACTGATAAATGTCCCTGTGGTAACAGATCGCAGTGTACTGGGAGACAAAAAAAAAGCCTAATAATAATATTCTCCAGACCGAATTTTGGTCACGGCGGTAAATTTTAACGAAGATTGGCCATCCGTGCAGGAGATATTATAGTGCACTTGAAACGTGTGCACAAACACAAGTGCACTCTCTGTTCCTTAACTCTCATGTTCCGATGGGACAGATAATCCGACACGACCGGAGGGAGATCAGGCGCAGGACAAACGGTTTTACGTGCTTTCCGAGGCACGGGGATGTCTAACATCGCCAACTTCGTAACTCCGGGCTGCTATTGAGATTTCTTAACAGAAACACCCAATAACTGTTTGTTGACCTGACCCGGGATTCGAACCCGAGACCTCATCATAGCAGTCGCATTCACTGCTGCTGCGCCATGGAGCAACACATACATACATAGCAACACGTCTTTAGCCCAAAATAGTTGGCTGAAGTGTATTACACCATTTCGCCAGTTATTCCTTCAGGTTTTTTAGAGTTTGAAAAAACTCTTATACAACAGTTTTGTCCGTCTATTATACAAATTTCAACTAACCGTAAGGGCTAGAGACTCGCGGTCAACGCCATTTGACTCAACATAGTCGATATACCCCGAAATTACTATGACCTTTGACCTCTGACCTCAAGACGCGAGTTCTATGATTTTTGTTCATCCAAGAAGTGCTCAACGCGCCTAAAGAAGTTTCACTTCAAAAATATAAGGCACTACTTTTTACTGATATCGGCCATAACAATTTCAATATTGCATGTTATTAAATCGGCATCCTATACATAGTAATTATGTGGAAAACCAAAAGTAATTCAATTCACAGTTGCCAGTACCGCGAGCTATCCAAAATGGCTGTCGAGTTGGAATTGTTGGTTGAATTTCGAACGCATTCGAAGGATATTAAAAATGTTTCAGATTACTTTGTTCCTGACGTGATTTTTTGCATTTTATACTGCAGGTTTTACTGAAGCGAGTTTGGACGGAGCAACAGTGTTGCTAGTATTAAATTGTTTGTTTTTATTTTACTAACGTATAATATTAAAGGAGCGTATAATGATACGCGCTTACGCTTGTAACTTTAGGAATATTTTTGGTTCACTGCCAATTCCGCAAAACCATCATTCAGTTTGCCTGTTTATCAAGTAATTAATAATAATTACTTAGGCTTGGCTCTCGTCTACTCATCGAAATAATTCGACCAAATTTTTCAATTAATGTATTCATATATTTTAGGTTTCTCCATTCTACCAATATTTATTCCTGGGAAGAACTACCCTCTCAATGAATATCGACGTGAAATACCAGTATTCCTACTGTTGTGTTTCGTTCAGTGAGTGAGAGTGCCGGAGGCCCAAGCACCCCCTTTCCCACTTCCCGCTCCTTCTCCTTCCCACTTCCTTTGCTAAAGGGTCTGCAGCGCAAGTGATGCCTCTGGTGTTGCAGGCGTCCATAGGCTACGGTGACCACTTACCATCAGGTCTTGTATGCTTGTTTGCCACCTTAGTAGAATAAAAAAAATGCCTTTTCCAAATTAGTAAGCACAACATGCTTAAAAGGGTAATAAAAAAAATGTATTACCCTTTTAAGCATGTTGTTTAAAGGGTAATAAAATAGGCAACATTAGGAATAACTACTGTATCGCGGGGGGTCTTACAAATATTCAAATAGCGGACACAAAGAACATCCAGACTCGGAACCACCATTTGTGGACCACACAAATATTTGTCCCGTGTGGGATTCGAACCCACACTACTCGGCGCAGTGGCGGTGGCGAGGTGACCACTCACCACTACGCCATCCGCGCAGTCTTTGTGTTTACACGTATTGATATAATCTATACTAATATTATAAAGCTGAAGAGTTTGTTTGTTTCTTTTTTTATTTTTTTATTTTGCTCGTCACAATGACCACAATCCACCTGATGGTAAGCAGTCGTGTGGTCTAAGAACAGTGGCCTCCACATCGCCCCCACAGACAGCCGAAGCGATGTTGAGGTCTCTACTTTGACGGCCTGAGAAGATGCTTTTTCACACTGAGAAGATGCTTTTTTTGTTTGTTTGAACACGCTAATCTCAGGAACTACGGGTTCGATTTGAAAAATTATTTTAGTGTTGGATAGCCTATTTATCGAGGAAGGCTATAGGCTATATAACATCACGCTAGGACACAAGGGGGCGCCGCAGTTATGATAAACGCGGATGAAACCGCGGGAACATCTATTTATAATATACTAGTTTTCACCCGCGGCTTCGCTCGCGTAAATGTAGGTTAGGTTAGGTTAGGTTTGCAACAGTTATTTTTTCTGGATGAAAGGTACCCTATGTCCTATTCTGTACCCCTGACAACGTGTATGCAAAATTTCATGTTGATTGGTTGAGTAGTTAAGGCGTGAAAGCGTAACAAACAAACAAACAAAGTCATTTTCGCATTTATAATATTAGTTAGGACAAGTACAACTATGTATAAATAAGACCAATAAAAGGCGATTGCCAATTTGAAACTGTCGTTACCGTAATCTGTTTCCTTAGCACAGCCCACAAATCATTGTTAAGGAAAACCAAACTTACTGTGGAGTCAAGCGAGGAACTAAGTATTGTAATTCTACTAATCATAAAGTGACAAAAACCTAATTATGATAATGATTGACCAGATCGTAATTAGTATGGAATTTCTAATGGAAAACTTAATAAAGTTTTGCTTAGCCTGAAATTGAATCTATATTCAAACAGCCTTGTTTTACGCTCCTGCGATGAGAAAGGCTTCCAGATCGACAAGATTACTTTGCACTTTGAGCAGAAGATTCAAGACTATTATCCTAAGTTTTTTATGAAACATTTGTCAGCCCTCAATGGATGATGATGGTCTACCGTAACTGCTTACTAAAGTGAACAGTACCATTGTTTAGTATGAAAAATAAAGATTGTGATAGGTATACAATACTCATCTCTATTTACATATTCGGATAGAAATAATCGTGATGAATCAAGATACACGAACCCTAATTTCTTTAGCGTAACGTTAAAGTTACGCTAAAAAATCCAAGCAATCAAACACGAACACGAACAAGAAAATACAGCTCTCTCAAATCCAATATTTTGATAAAAAGTAAGCTACCCTTATTTTTTACCTTTAGGGTTTGAAATACGTTATTATTAATGTCCAACTCAAACCATTTCAAGCCCGCATAAGTTACGAAAGGCCCCAGGGTGATTTGTTTATTCACGCGGATTATATTGGAAATACTTTACAATTTTGTATCGAATACAACGTTGTATGTTTGCGAATATAATAGCGGTCAAATTAACCGTGTGTTAAACAACATGTAAATGGAAACTGAGTTTTGCTGTAACTTTATATCGGTCTTCCTTATTTTTTCTTTTCGTGGTTAGTGGCCAATCGGTTGTCAAGAGTTGTTCAAGCCGCCCGTAAGCCTTTGCTTAACGACTGCTGTCAATTTGACAACAACCGGTACCGACTTTTTACGTGCCCTCCGAAGCACGGAGACGCTCTGATGAAATACTGACTGCGCCCAACGTTGCTTAACCTCGCTAATCATTTACCGATCAGTGAGTGCAACTGGCAATGAGCGCCTCATTTTATATTGGTACATATGTACGTATATACATTATACGTAGCCAAACCCCGAATGTGAGCAAAGATGTATTTAAAGGGTACTGTATTTCTAATGTAAAAATAGGACACACATAAGTCCTATGCCTATATCCCGTAAAAGGTATTGAGAGATGTATTAAACCAACATTTCAGTTACTATGTTTTTAAGCTCCACGTAGCTCTAGGAACAATTCCTGTGTCACGGGGGACTTTACAAACATTCAAACAACGGACACATCACATCCAGACACGGAATAACAATTTTTTTTTTTAATACAACTAAGTTGGCAAACAAGCATACGGCCCACCTGATGGTAAGTGGTCACCGTAGCCTATGTACGCCTGCAACACAAGAGGCATCACTTGCGCGTTGCCGACCCTTTAGGAAAGGACGTGGAAAGGAAAGGGAGCGGGATGGGGGAAAGGGGGTGATTGGGCCTCCGGTACTCTCGTACCGGAGGCCTAATCACCCCCTTTCCCCCACTTCACTTTCACTCACCGAACGAAACACAACAGTAGGACTACTGCTATTCCACATCGATATTTGTGGATCACACAATTTTTTGTCCCGTGTAGGATTCGAACCCACAAACCTCCGTGCAGAGGTGACCACTTTAGCCACAACGCCATCAGTACAGTCTACCTGGCATAATGCCAATCCTGTTTTGCAGTTTCACATACTAGTAGACATGTTGAAATTAAACCACTTTATATAGATTTATTTGAGGTTAGTTTTTTAGATTTTTTAAATAAATTTGAATTGTTCACGCTACATTATGTCTGTTGTCCGAATGTCCCCGGGACACAAAATCTAAACACGATTTATTCCTAATGCTCGAATTGACATTTGACAAAAATAAAGAAGAATATAAAGAATGTTGATCTGCATTCTCGCAAAATTTGGGACACATGCACATTGCACAGCAATAAATTCGTAAATATAACTACCGAAATATATAAAGTCATATCGCTTTAATTACTTGTGTACACTAATCACTTAAGTTAGTAAAACTTTATTGCATTCTAAAACAAGCAGTACCAGAAATCCACTTCATCCAACTAGTTGCAAATTCTCTTTAACAGAAAAATCCATTAACAGTTTCAGCGAATTGTAAGCTGGATTCTAGAATTAAAACTACCTTCTGAGTGCCAGTTACGCTGAAATTACACTCGACCAAAGAAAACAGGTCACCCAACGTCTATACTCAAACTTTTCTATTCATAGATCTATATATTAATACGTGAAGCGAAAACTTTGGATCCCTTTTTACGAAAATTGGGCGGACGGAGGAGTATGAAATTTCGCACACTCATAGTTTATACAGAGAAGAAGTGACGAATGCTAATATTTTTTTTAAATTATGCGTAAAAATACATTAAATTAATGAAAAAACACTACACGCACACAACCATGCATTTGACACACGCAGTCGAAGCGCGTCACTATGGTTACATATATCAATATATAATGACATAATATGTCAGCAATATCTTACAGGCAGACTTTGGTCGAATTTCGAGCACTAGGCGACCGCTAATATAGATTATTGTCTGTGCCAGACTATGGTCTGTTACTTTTGCACTGCCACTGCATTTAGCGTTGTGGGTTCGAGCCCCACACAGGCAAACATTTGTGTGATCCAATAATAATTGTTCCTAGTCTGGATGTTTTTGTTCATGTGGGCAAAGTCCTCTGCGACATATGATTTCCTGCAAGTGCAGGCATTGGGAGTTGAGTTCTTATAAATAAAAAAAACAACGAGTTGCACTCCGGGAGTGCCGGCAGAAGTGAAAACTTGAATATTAACGTTATGCATTTTTGATATTTTGGAATGGTTAGGGAATAATTTTGCACGAATTGCTTTAATTATCAGTATAAAAGTACTATCATTTATGTGGTAAAATACAATATTCATTTATTGCGCTATCGTACACAAACATGACAATTGTCCCTCCATCTTACGAATTTTCGATCAGGTCACGTGTCTTGACTCGAGTTTGACATTTTTTACCCATCACAAAAAAGTGCACAACGCCGCTAAAGAAGTTTTCACTTCAAAAATATGTAAAAAGTATCTATGATATACATTTATATTTCCCTAGCTACGTTTTAAGGTGCCATATAAAATGGGGTGGTCTTATTGCTGTGTACTGGACAGAGTTTCAAACTCCGTGCTTTTACTAAAAATCTTAATATAAATAACCACATAACACTAAATTGAATCAGACACTTCAAGCACATTAATCGTATTTACTATCGCGTATAATTTTGTCTATTATAACAAAGAACAAATTACCAGAGGTGTAATAGTACACCTACGTTTGTCTCGCTATATTTTTAAATCCTATGGATTAAGGGATCGCTTTTTTGCAGTGTATGATGCACATTTGCCGCCACTAAAGGAAGCCTGATAGTAAGACCCGATAATACTTTGACTGAGTCAGAAATCGAATCGGAGACCTCACGATCCCATGCATTCACAAGCGCACTTCTACGCCACATAATCAACGAGGCAGTAACAAATGATAACAACCTAATTACAAATTTCAAAAGCAATATTTTCCCCCGTATCATGTACAAAATCTTTCAAAAGCAAACATAAAAAGAAATAACAAAGGAGAAAAACCTCATTATGTCTTTTATCAAATAGTGGAACTTGTACAGTTGAACAAAAAGGCGTGCAGCCTTACGCTTTGTCTCGGAAATTGTGCCGAAAAGCGCCATCTGTCTGGGAAACGTCCAATTAAAAATGTCACTTGTGCTCGTGGTTGTACGAATATTAAATTCTTTACAGCTTCAAATTTGGAATAGATGTGGTTTAGGTTTTATTTTATTCTTCTTATGTTTTCATGTGGTTAGTGTCCGGACTATAGGACTGCTCCATAAGTTAATTTGCGCTTATGCTAGTGCCCGATTGTGGGGTTATGAGGTCAATTTTTCGAGCTGGGTAAACTATTATTTGATTTTGCTATTAGTCGATTTACAGATTTGTATCTAGTAGATATCACATACCCATTTATTGATTCACCAAAAATTTATTACAATAGTTTTTCAATAGAAAACAACAGCAGGTCTGTTGTTTCATACATGTCATGTGGGTATAAAATACCACTTTTAATTTAGTAAGCATATTATCAAGTCCTGAACTGAGAAACTTTACTATAAGAGTCACGGAGTAAATAATCTCCTTTTAACTCTGTAGTTGTAGAAATGACTTGCAATCTATACTAATATTATTAAGCTGAAGATTTTGTTTGTTTGTTTGTACGCGATAATCTCAGGACCCACTGGTTCGATTTGAAAAATTCTTTTAGTGTTGGATAACCTATTTATCGGGGAAGGCTATAGGCTATATAACATCATACTACGACCCACGGGGGCGGCGCAGTAACGATAAACGCGGGTGAAACCGCGGGAATACCTAGTAACATAATAAATTTCAATTGTTTCGTGTCAAAAGTCTAAGTAATCTCAAACACGGCTTCGAAATTATGCTACGTGTATGTACTCGTAGCAATAAAATTACAAATGCAAATACCACAGTGCAGTATATTATTATATTACAGTTTACAGTGATATCTATTCAAAGCGTTGCATGCGTGGTAGCGTGTTGGAGCACAGCAATTAATATTTTATATTCATAGTTCACAATTAAAACCCTTTAAAGACTATATACTGTCCACGGTCATTTTAAAAACATATATCGTGATACGTAATTTAATTCTCGAATAGAGTTATATTTTCAAGTTTAGGCTGCCACCGTTACTTAAAAGCAAATGCAGCAGTTAATAATAACGTATTTCTTTGTTTTGTCCCTGATTATACAAATATAATATTAGAATATAAATAATAAAATATAATAATTATAATATTCTATCACATACACACAACACCATCTAGCCCAAACTAAGCAGGGCTTGTACTATGGGTACTAGACGATGGATAAACAAACATAATATATACTTGTTTTTGTGAATACATACATATAATACATAGAAACACTCAGACCAAGACAAACATCCATGTTCATGCACACAAATGTTGGACTTGTGTGGGAATCGAACTCGCGACCTCAGGCGGTCATCGTGAAAATCGGTAATCGTGATAAAGTCTTTTCCTGAAAGTACGTATTTTAATGAATAGAACAAAAGACATTTTATCTATACTTACTAATATTATTTAGAAAAAAATATATTTTTGTGTGTATGTTTGTAACTCAAAACCAAAGCAACAAATTCTAAAAATTCTTTCACCATTAGAAAGTTATATTATCAGCGAGTAACAGGCTAAATTTTATTTAAAAAAGTACCGTACCTGACATAACTTAACCTACTTTTACGCGGCCGAAGCCGCGAGCATAAGCTAGTTGTAATAAATAATATGTGTATATATTTCCTTAAAAGTAACGAGACCTAAATTATTGTAATAACCTAAAACAATCGTAAATTAAACCTTATGTTTTCACGTACCTCATGATTTCAATATAATTGTTGTCCAAACACTTGTTGGTCTGTTTGCCTACCTAGGCTCTAACAAAGTATTACGACTACGCTAGAAAACAGAAGTACCTATACTTTAAATTTAGAAAGATGTAAATGACTTTGTAATTTTATTTGGCTTATGTTTAAATTATCACCAGATATAGTAAAATATAACAGTCAAAAATAGTAAATGATCACCAAATTGCTCAGCAAAATATATTTAAAGAGATCAAACTAAGTCGACGGAGCCCCGCTTTGCGAGGCGCCTATTTTTGGGTGGTATACCTAACATAATCTAACCCTTTCGAGACGGAAGGCAGTGATTTGAGGTATATAGGTGCTCGTTATGATATATTTTAGCAAGCATATTTTGCTGCGCAATTACTATTTTTGGTGGTCATTATATTTAATCCCATTTTATTTTCAAACAATTTGACTTTACCATTTCGTATAAATGGTCAACTGAAAAAGAAAAGTGTCATTTGCCATCGTAAAAGAGTGTTTTGAAAGGTGTCAAATCATAATAAAAATTATATAATTTATTATGGTAGTCTGTAAATTAAATAAAACGAAGGTGTCAAATCATAATAAAAATTATATAATTTATTATGGTATTCTGTAAATTAAATAAAAATGAAAAGATGACAATAAAATTGCATATCATTCGCCCTTTAAATTGAAAATAATTACTTCCAAAAATGGAACAATTTCGTTTAGAATCTTTAATCTAAAACATTTAAGTACTAACATATGTATGTATAATAATTGAATACGTTTGCCCAGATATTCTTGGTTAAAAAAGTACACTTGCGCTATGAATAATCCCTGTATAGTATTGAACGATTTTATTCCCGAGCGAGTAGCTGTGTAAACGAACCGAATCTAGATATATCCTTGTTTTTTTTATTAGGAAGAACCTAGTCAGTCAGACATAACATTTTATATCCTATTTACAAATACTACTACTTTATTCATAATGAAATAAAACTAACAAAAATGGAATTATTTAAAAAAGGGGACAGTTAGAACTATTTAAATTTAGTCTGCCCGTGACCCTGGATGCTGAAAAGCAACCGAAACGTCAGGGAAAGTATGTAAAATCTCAAATCTAAATAATTATTATAATCTATATATTAATAGGTGAAGCAAAACCTTTGTACCCCTTTTTACGAAAATTGCGCGGACGGCGGAGTATGAAATTTGGCACAGTTAAAGTTTATATGGAGAAGGAGGGGCGAATCCTAATATTTCTGTAAAATATGCATTAGAAATATATTAAATTAATGAAAAAACACTACATGCATACAACCATGCATTTGACACACGCAGTCGAAGCGCGTAACTATGGTTACATATATCAGTATATAATGACATATATAAGCAATATCTTACAGGCAAACTTTGGTCGTATTTCGAGCACTAGGCCACCGCTAGTTATATTAAATAGCTTAAAAAGTAGTAAAGTTTAACAGTAGTAGTTTAAATCTGATATGCTTTTAAGTCGTTCTTTGCGTGTCGAACTTACATTGCTTTGCTGATTTGTTATAGATGAGATTGTTTGTATTTTTCAAGACTCACATCATATCATATAAATTAGTCGACGTTGTTTCGTGTTTGGTCTAGGTAATGGATTCAAAAATGCTAATGTTCATCCAACCAATCCCTTATTTATTCAGGTCACAAAAAAAAAAACATTTGGGGCGGTCTTTGGGGACTGCCGATAGAAGTGAAAACTTTAATCCTTGATCATAAACACTTCTTTATAAATCAAATTATAAACCAAAATAACAAAAAATGGAAAGCGTGCATTTGACATATGCAGTCGAAGTGCGTATTTATGGTTATATATAAACTAAAAAAAAAGAAAAAAAAAATAAAAAAAAGGGTGGGGTGGATGCTAGTTCCTGATACCATTTTGGGGGTTTTTAAGGTGGTCAAAATTTCGCACCCCATTTCTGAGATATTGTTAATATTCTAAAATAAATATGAAGTTTTTGGTGTACAGCTATAGAATACTACTAACTGTGCCCTTTAAACGGCAATAAGGTTTTCGTGCTGGTATTGTTGCCTATTGCCGTTGCGTTGTTGTCAATTGCCGTCTTTCTGGTCCAGTTCCAAACTCCTGCTTTTACTGAGAATTTATTTTTAGAAAAACCTAATTACGCTTTATTCGGCCAAGTTAAACCCAAAACTTACTTCCCAGCCGTCGCATTCACTATTCTTGTACCACCGAGGCTCTGCATATACTTATTTACCTAATATGCTTATCTCGTTACATTTTCAAAGCACAAAAATCCTTCACCCAAAGGTCTCAAACAATAGAACAAAAGTAACTCTTCATAGTATAATAGGAGCGGTTCCAGCCTATCCGAGAATATTTCAGAGATCGCATTGTTCCAAGAATATTAGATGCCGTCAAATGGACGTATGGATTCTGTATAAAATATGGCCGAGCCTCTAAAAGTATAGGTCGAATAAAGTAGAGGTCTCTTTAATGAAAACGACACAAAACAGCGCACTTTTATTTAGTCTTGATTTAGTAATATTTCTTGGCTTCGCTACTAATTCGTGCATGGCCGCACATAATTATGTAAGTCTTCGTGTTATAAGTAACAATAGAATAGCAATTTATTTCTCTATTATTGAAGTGAAAACTTCGTTAGTCGCGTTGAGCACTTCTTGGATGAACAAAAATCATAGAACTCGTGTCATCGTCACGCTTCCACGCTTTCCATTTTTGAATTATTTTAGAATATTAACAATATCTCAGAAATGGTGCGTCCTACGCAAAAAATAACGAAATTTTGACCCCCTTAATAACCTCGAAGAGAGTACCAGGAACTAGCATCCGACACACCTCTTTTTTTTTTTTTTTAAGTGGTATCTTCTTTAGGCTCGTTGAGTACTTCTTGGGTGAACAAAAATCATGGAACTTACGTCATCGTCACCGAACGCTTTCCATTTTTGAATTATTTTTGGTTTATAATTTTGTTTATAAAGAAGTGTTTATGATCAAGGATTAAAGTTTTCGCTTCTATCGGCATTCCCCAAAAACAAACCCAATTTTTTTTTTTTACTATATGAATGGAAGGGAATTTACACTTAATTAAATCTAAGATTCATTTAATTATGTGTTCCTAGGGTAATTATAGATGTCGGGCTCTACGCCAGATGATGTGTTGTTGGTTTGGGGAGTCAGTGTGATCTTTGGCCATACCTTGCCAGCAAAGGAAATACTTATGTGAGAGCTACAATCATAGATAATTAAATATGTATAGTACACGTCTGCCTATTCCTTCTTGATAAAGACGTCTGACTAAGCAGGAAACGTTAAAAAAAATCTAGTGTTAGTAGAATAAAGAGCGGAGTGTTTGACGGGGCGTTCACGACTATTCTTATGTGATATTCATCATATAAATTTGCCAGATCGTATCCATGTCGTGTCGTTAAACAATAAAAAGCTTTTGAAATGTTTGAATAGGAGCTCACGGTTATACCGGGACAATATTTGTCCACACGCAAGTGCTCCAAATTTTTCACTATCAAAATGTCGTGGTTGTATTTTTAAGGAATTGATGGGTTCGAAAGGCTGTAGATAATGCTGACTGGGTTATGAGGTATAGGGAACGTTAGAGTTTTTTCAGTGTCATGTTTTTGTTTCTAAGGATCATGGAAATATTATATGAGTGGATTTAGTGAGAAACGCGTGAATATTTTTACTATACTGCCGATATGTGATAGAATTTTCAAATCGCTTCTTATATTTAGGCCAAGGTTATGAAATTTCAGAGCTTAGATTGAGTGCTTGTAAGTATTCGAAAAATAGTAACATTGCATATTTTAAAGGAGGCGAATACTGCCGAAGAAACCACTTTGTAATAAAATATTGTTAGATATACATACCTATGTACATAGCTTCACGCCTGTATCTACGATGGGGTATTTATTTATTTATTAAACATGGGTAAACAATCAGTAGTATATTAGGAGGATACATAGAGTACTTAACACTAAACTTAACAAATATACCCACTACATTTTCCACAGATTACAAATCTATAAGCAAACAATAGCTGTCATTTCGAATTAACTAAGAGTAGCAAAGGTTAACTTAGTGACATATTATTAAAAGAGAAAAAATAAGTAAGAAATAATATAATAACTTGCTATGGTACATAAGCAAGTTAACTAGAATTAATTAAGTGCGTGCTTTACGGATAGTATAAAGTAGTTATTAGTAAGTAGTCAAATAAACTCTATTTATTCGTTACAATCATTTTGATTTTCTACGGAGTCTCTTACTCCTACTACTTGTTTAATCTTCAATTATACAATACATTGAGTATACAAATTGCGTTATAGTTTACTTAAACTATTTTGTGCAATTTGTGTACTCACCACGGTATAGAGGCAAGGTGGACACTTGTCCACTTTGCCTCTACGCTGTATTGTGTGTTCGATCACCACTCGGGACAAAAAACTGTGTAAGCTAAAATTATTTGGAATCTTGGTGCTCTACGTGACCTGGTTTCATTATTTCCTCCGCGATACATGAATTATTATTAGTGCGACAGCTATCTTTATTAAAGCGAGCAATCTTTTTAAGAAAATAATCTTGTTTCCGAGACTTGTTAAAGTTTTTGTAATGTATATTCTTAAAAGCTATATCTCAGTTACAAACGTCATTACAACCAACATACTCTGGTTAAAAATCTTCATTCAATTACCTAAGTATACCTATCGGATCGTTGGCCATTCTAGTTGACATAAGTACTGCGCTCTGAGACGGACGTGTACACGTAAATAAATATAATTAATTTATTGTTTAGCGCGGCGGAAGCCGACGCTCGTATTTTTGATCGCCATGAGTGACACACTTGTGCCGAATGAACTGCTGGCGTTCCTGCAACAGAAGCTGAATGTCATGGACGAGGTGTCGGCCATCCAGATATGTTCAACGAACTTCAGCGAGAAGGACATAGCTGCTGCCAAGCTGCTGGTGTATAGGTTGCTTAATAAAAGTGACCAGATGGTGTCTCGCAGGCGTGACGGGACGAAGAAAAGTCTGCAGGATATTATCACGCTGCTGAAGGAAACCAATCCTGATGACGTGCCGACGTTTGTGGCGAAGGACTTAAGTAAGTTACCTCCCGTCACTGTCGACCACGTCGATGTTACAAGCCTTTTGAAGGACATCGTATTCTTTAAGGCCAGTTTAGCGGATGTACACAAGAAGTTGGAGGCATCCCAAGACACCGTCATGGTTTTGCGTACGGAGGTTGAAGAGTTGCGCAACTCTGTGGCTTTAAGTAGGTCACCGGCGCACAATAACAACGTCAACATGCGTCGAGGTGCAGGCTGCTTCGATACATCGGTCGCAAGTTTCGCGTCAGCAGTTTTGTCGCCGCAGAATGTTGTGACTGCTGAGTGCGATGCACGCGCGTCTTGCAGCCCCGCCCCCGTCCCCGCGGTCCCTCCCCACATCGCCGCGCGACCTAAATGCATAGAGACTCAGCAGACAACTACGAGCACACCCATTGCTCCCGCCACGAAGTCGGTGCCTGAGATGGCAAAGAAACGGGAGGTTGATGCTGAGGATGGTTTTGGGACGGTGCATAGGAGGAAGCGCCGTCAGAAAACGACCAAGAACAGCTGCGGTACGGCTCCTGTGGAGCCTGGTGCAAACCTGCGTGCTGCAGCACCGAACACACCGGTGTACATCTCTCGCTTGCATTACACCACTAAGGCGGAGAACATCGTGGAATATGTACGCCAGAAGTACAAGTACATGCCAAGAGTGCAGCTGCTCGAATCGCGTCGCATAGTCAACTTCAAGGCGTTCGTGGTGCGAGTCCCTACTTGCTTTCTGCACATATTCATGAAGGAGGACTTTTGGCCGAAGGGTGTGGTGTTCCGTCGCTTCCGCGGACAAGTGCCACATGAACGCACAACAACAGAGTGCAAGTGAAGCAGTACTAACATAGTTAATAAGTTATATTATAAATACTAACACAAATTGTATGTATGTTAGTCTATAAGGTATTAATCTATGTTTCTATGTAGGTATAATATATATGTATTTACAAAACAAAAAAGTATATATATGTATGTTTATCCATTGTCTAGTACCCATAGTACAAGCTCTGCTTAGTTTGGGCTAGATGGTGTTGTGTGTATGTATTATAAAATTTTTAAATATGTAAATTTAGGTTAAGGTATTCTTACATATATCTACGGGCCTATGCAGCCTGAAATAAATGATTTGAATGATTTGATTTGATTTACCGAGAAATTTGTAATTGGACCTACTGAACTACGTTGTTCATCGTACCCAACTCGCTAATCCTACCTAAGCTAAGAGAGGTCTGGAACAATGAAATATTCTCTCAAACCTAAACTAAAACTTCTTAAACTTTCTTAAACCTCAACTCTAGAGCGCTTAAACCGAGACGCAAATGTTGTTCCTTAAAAAAAAAAATTGGGGCAGTCTTTGGGGACTGCCGATAGAAGTGAAAACTTTAAACCGTGATCATAAAAACTACTTCATAAACAAAAAAAATAGGGGCGGTTCGCATTCCTGATACACTCTTAGGGGTTTTTAAGGGGGTGAAAATTAAATTTCGTTATGTTTTGTGTAGGACACCCCATTTCTGAGATATTGTTAATATTCTAAAATAATTCAAAAATGGAAAGCGTGGAAGCGTGACGATGATGCGAGTTCTATGATTTTTGTTCACCGACGAAGTGCTCAACGCGCCTAAAGAAGTTTTCACTTCCAAAAACTCACTCGCGAACAAAAAATACATTACAAATAAACAAGTAACGGACATAAAGCAAACCCAATATGGGCTTACACTGTATGTGTATAAATCAGTTATAGGTTACACAAATGAAATTAACTTACAGTGTAGTTACACGCAGAGGTCTCGAGTTCGAACCCAAGGCGCGCATCTCTGACTTTTCGAAGTTATATGCGTACAAGAAGTCCGGCCCGCGGTTTCACTCGCGTTTATGGTTACTGCGCGGCCCCTGTGGGTCGTAACGTGATGTTATATAGCCTATAGCCTACCTCGATATAAAATAATTTTTCAATTCGAACCAGTAATTCCTGAGATTAGCGCGTTCAAACAAATAAACAAACAAACTCTTTAGTTTTATAATATTAGTGTAGTTAATTATCGCTTGCTTTTACGGTGAAGGAAAACATCGTGTGGAAACCTGCATATCTGAGAGTTCTCCATAATGTTCTCTAAGATATGTGAAGTCTGCCAACTCGCACTAGGCCAGCGTGGTGGACTATGGCCTAACCCTTCTCACACTGAGAAGAGGCCCGTGCCCAGCAGTGGGACAGTTTAATACAAGTCTGATATTATATTTAGTCCTTATAATATTAAGTTTATGAAAAAAGCAATGCCTATTCGAACATGGCAGTTACAGATAGAGAATAAATCAAATATATTTTTTTGCTCTATAGTTATTATTCAGCAGCAAATACGGGATACGTATTCCTCTTCGCTTAATACATAACACAAGATAATTATGTAATCTTCTTCGTCTCCCTAGCCTTTATTATTCCCAAGTCACTTGGGGTCGGCTTTCTAGTCTAACCGGATTTGACTGGATATCAGTTTTTACACAGAGCGTCTGCCATCTGACCTCCGCAACCCGAAGGCTAACAATACCCTAAAGCTAGACCAGTGTCAGGATATGAGAGGGCACTGACTTCCCTATAACGACTGGCACAGATGTTCATGGCAACCGGGACCGACGGCTCTCCGAGGCACGAAGCAGGCGATAATTATTATTGTCAATCAATACGCACATAATTTCGAAAAGTCATATAACTTCCGAAAGTCAGAGTTGCGTGACGTGGGTTCGAACCCGACACCCTCTGCATTGCAATCTGTTGGTCTCCCCACTGAGCTATCGCTATATGAGATATATACATATATCGAGATATGTAATATTATATGCAATACAGTCGTGCGACATTGCGTTAGTTTTTATTAAAGCTACCTGGATATAAGAGCAAAAAAGTGCTTAAACGGGCATACTAAAGCGACATATTCTTTTTGTTATGGACCCTGGGGTGTCCTAAATATTCTGGCTCAGGTGGACGTGTACAATTTTTAGTTGGGTAAGAATCTTATTTGACTTTGAGACTGTTGTTAGTAAAAAAGGTCAACTTTTAGGTAGTCTGATACTGAAATAAATATCTTATGTACTGAATTGGCGAAAGGACAGGCGTGATCAATTTATATTCTAGCAAAACGCAAAGGCAATAAAAAAGAATTTCGTATATTAGAAAATTGTATGGCGGCGTAACTGAATTTTAATCAATTCGTTATCACTAATTCGAATCGTAATTTTCTGCAGGCAATGGTATTATATACCGGAAAGATATGCGCAAAGCAGTGCACGCAAAGTGAAGACTCTAAAACGTCCCAATACGCGTTTTTCTATTGGACTCAAAATAAAATCAGGTTACTTTTAAACTTTTCCTATAATTTGTTTAGGGTGTTATTTAACGGCCTCGATGGCGTAATGGTTAGTGTAACCGACTGCCACGCCTGAGATCGCGGGTTCGATTCCCGCGCAAGTCAAATATTTGTGTGCATGAACATGGATGTTTGTCTTGGTCTGGGTGTTTCTATGTGTAATATGTATGTATTTACAAAAAAAAAGTATATATGTATGTTTATCCATTGTCTAGTACCCATAGTACAAGCTTTGCTTAGTTTGGGCTAGATGGTGTTGTGTGTATGTGATAGAATATTATATGATAATATATTAATGGTTAGCATAGTATTGGTATTTTTGTGAGCAGAAAAATCAGCAACTCATGGCCAGCAAACTTTTAAGAGATCAAACTAAGTCGACGGAGCCCCGCTACGCGGGGCTCCTATTTTTGGGTGGGTTTAAAAAAAGGAACCTAACATAACCTAACACTTCCGACACGGAATGCAGTGATTTGAGGCGTATAGATGCTCGTTATGCTGTGCAATATTTGCTGACCAATTAGTATTTTTGATGATCATTATATTTAATCCCATTTGTTTATTGTAATTCTCAAATTTTGTACGCCGTATGGTAAAACATGTAGAACTCCCTCTAAGACCACCTTGCATGCAAGCTAATGTAATTTGTACTGTATAGTCATGTTTCACAAAATAAATAACCCTTATGTTTGAATAATAAACTCTATCCTTATTTAGGGGCCTCGCTCACGCGTTAATTTTGTACAGCGCTACTAATTAGCTCAAATTATTAAAACAAGCACAGTGATTAGTAACAAAATAATCTAGGGCTCAGATTTTCCTCGTACATTCTATTAAACTAACATAATTATAATCAGTTTAAAATTAGTCTAATCCTCGATGGCGTAGTGGTTAGTGTAACCGACTGCCACGCCTGAGCTCGCGGGTTCGATTCCCGCACAAGTTAAAACATTTGTGTGCATGAACATGGATGTTCGTCTTGGTCTGAGTGTTTCTATGTATAATATGCATGTATTTACAAAAAAGAAAGTATATAAGTATGTTTATCCATTGTCTAGTACCCATAGTACAAGCTCTGCTTAGTTTGGGCTAGATGGTGTTGTGTGTATGTGGTAGAATATTATTATATTATTATCATTGCATGCAGGTTTATCTACGATGTTTTCCCCTGGCCTTACAGTAAGCGTAACAAAACAATTTAAAACGCAAGTAACTTTGAAAAGTAAGAAGTGCGTACATCAGGTTTGAACTCGAGACCTCTGCGTAGCATTCTAACACCATCCCAAGGTTTCTATTTTGCAATAAAACTTATATAACGCTGCCTGTTTAAGTATTCATTAAACTAAAGTCCTTTAGAGCTTCTAAATAGATAATGTAACAGGAGAGTAAAGAATTCAAGGAGTTTAAAGTGCAACCGACTTGAACTTGGGGTCGTTGAACTGCCGCCATTTTGTGACAGCTCGCGAATTAATGGGCTCGCCTAATGGACGCCGCCTCAAGTGCACTTTAGTTAGTTATTGATGTGTATCTACATCATCTTGATGTAGGCTTGTTTTATAGTTAAGTGTTTGGTCTTTGTGATGTTCCGTTTGAGTTTGTTTTTTAATAACAAGGCCATTTCTCCTTATTTTTAAATAAAACAAGATGGGTGTAAAACCCCAGTATTCAACCTCTTCGTCTTAAATGTAAAAGCAATGAAAAGAAATGGCACCTATATCTCGGGAGTCTTTTAACCCACAGGTCCCATATTCAAACTCGACCGAGGTATGACACCAAGGTATCTGCACACCAAGTTACAAGTCAATCAGTCCAGTGGTTCCTAAGTTATGCCTGTCACTAACAAAATGTCACTAACAGACAGACACACAGACCCACATAGTGTTTTCATTAACCTCTTCGGAGAAGACTAAGAGGTTAATAAAATATAATAATTTGGATCACGATTAATTCAAATATTATGAATTTACACAATTATTTAAAACTAACTTATACCTAAAATATTATAAAACGGCAATAAAAAAGAAAACTAAAACTTAAACCTTCTAATAGGCATCATAGACAAAAATTATGCTAACATTAAGCAATTAGTTCAACAATATTCACAAACTTTGAACTACGATCAAACTGAAAATTTGATGACTATTGTTCAATAAGTGTTACGCAATAAAATAGCTCTTTAAGTTGTCATAGTAATCACTTAGTTTATAATGTAATTCATAAGTTTTTGTATACAAATAGTAATGCTTTATAAGTATTGTTTTTGAATTTATATCTTTATTATACAGTATGTGCCCTTAATGCCTGTGGCACAGGTTTACCCTAATACAGGCACCCCTTATAAATTACCTTTACGATGATAGGCTCTGTATCCATTTGTACCAATTTAAGTTAAAGTTAAATAAATGATTACTAAAATGATAAAAAAATAGAATTCCTCCGCCTTGTAGTGTGCCAGAAGACAGGCAGCATTGCCACGTTGAATGGCAATACTTACTCGTTCTGCTAATTAAATATCAGAAATAAAAATATTTTCTAATAAAATAATTACTTTATGAACCTTTTCCCCATATACACTTTCTTCGTACACGCAATATGCATGATTTCAATGGCAATGATTTCCCATGACTTATTCATATATGGGTCAGTTTAGTAGTCAAACATTGCTCCTATAATATATTTAAACGCATTCACGTGTCATCGGTTGCTTAGGACGTTCGTTCTTCAACTTAGTCATAAAATAAAAAAAACAAAATACTCTTAGCGGTCACTTGTAACCGGCATACTTCATTAAATGTTTTAAAGAGTATTTACTGAGCTCACAGCCGGAAAAATGCTGGATTTTATATAAATTCAGACTTCAAGAACATACATTTAAAAACTATTTTCCTTTATTTTCAAAATAACTGCTAGCCTAATTAACAGTACTACATAGTTTAACAGTACAAGCTGCTCTTTGTAAAAGTCTAACGGTTTTAAAACTTTCCCAATGTTAGCACGAGAGGACATGAAGCAAATTAGCTCTACAATTGAATGCAAATAGTTTTAAAAATCCGATGCGGGTTTTGCATTGGAAAAGGTTACTTTAAAATGTGTAACGTTAAAATTACTGTTCAGAACTTTGTCAGTTATAGCAGTTAGAGAGAAAGAGTTGTTCATAAAGACTTTTTGAAGACATGCACGCAAAGAATATTCTGTTTTGGAACAAATATAATCTATACTAATATTATAAAGCTGAAGATCTTTTTTGTTTCTTTGATAGCGCTAATCTCAGAAACTACTGGTTTGAATTTTAAAAATCTTTTAGTGTTGAATAGCCCATTTATCGAGGAAGGCTATAGACTATATAACATCACGCTACGACCCACGAGGGCGGCGCAGTAGCATAAACGCGGGTGAAAGCGCGGGCACATCTAGTCTTCGATAAAATTGCCATTTGAATTTGAAAATTCGTTTCGTTAGAAATTGTAGTGATTAGACGAGATTATAATTTTCCTCATACAAGAATCGAACCGACGGGGAGAACCATATAATCTACTAGTACATTACATATTTTAATGAACCAGATATAAACCATAATTGTATGCTCAATAAAAACAAACTTTAAAGCAACGCAACTCTCAAACAAAACTTCGTTGGTACATATTCCACGAAATATTTGTGTTAACATCATATTTTACGCGAAACGACCTCATAAAGTGGCAAGATAACGCCGTTTTTTACGCGATGACGCGTAAATTACGGACCAACTTTATGTTTTACGTGTGTTTAATTATACACTGATACCTATCAACTGAAATACTCACATAACTATGAGTTGTAATGTGGACGGAAACATAATTTATACGACTAATAATCTATATTAATACGTGAAGCAAAAACTTTGTACCCCTTTTTACGAAAATTGTGCGGACGGAAGAGTATGAAATTTGGCACAGTTAAAGTTTGTATAGAGAAGGAGGGGCGAATCCTAATATTTATATAAAATATGCATTAGAAATTAATGAAAAAACACTGCACGCACACAACCATGCATTTGACACACGCAGTCAAATCGCGTTCGTAGTATTTCGGCATTGTTCGTCTGTCGTCGTACAATTCTTTGTAACTATGGTTACCTATAGATAACCATAGTTACAAGTTTTCTTTATTACATACTAGCTTTTGCCCGCGGTTTCGCTCGCGTTAATTTAGAATTTGACAATCAATTCGGGTCGTACTCCGCTTGTAATAAAATAAATCTATCATGATTCGGAAGACACGTGGCGCCATCTATTATCATAAGAACGTTATTGTTGTTTTCCTCAGGAACAGTAATTTTTTTCGGGATGAAAAGTAGCCTATGTCCGTTTCTGTACACCTGATAACGTTTATGCAAAATTTCAGGATGATCGGTTCTGTGGTTTAGGCGTGAAAAGATAACAAACAAACAAACTCATTTTCGCTTTTATAGTATTAGTTAGGATTAGGATAAATAAGGTATACCTTATTTATATGTTATAAAGAAAAAAAGAAAACAAACTAGCAAGCTTAGGAATTTTGGTCGAATTTTGACCACTAGGCGATCGCTAGTATTTATAAATATGGAAGACTGTGTCGCGCAGCGATTGTGAAAGCGATTTTTGTGCATGATGCGGTTTCGGGTTCGATTGCCGATTGCCGATTGAGAAAAGTTTTTGTGTCAAGTTCTCAGCACGGAATCTAAAGCTATGTCAAAGTGAAAAATCATTTATTCATTGAAGTCACAAAGTAACACTTATGAACTTATGCCTGAGGTGGGCAATAGGTTCGCCGCCTATTACGTATGCACTAAAACCATAGCTGGCGATACCTATATATTACACCTATATACTACACCTACATATTATATACCTTGAAAGTGTTACGGTTTGTGGACATGCTGATTTCATGAGGGAGCGCATTCTATAGTAAAAGGGATTGGACGAAGAACGAAGAATGTAGGAACCAGATGTATGGGAGGAGCAAAGTAAAAGTAGGTTCATGGAAGAGCGAAGATTTCTATCATAATTGGCTCATAGGTATTGGAAAAGGCAGCAGGATAAATAAGTGCAAGTCTTTCGCATTTCTAATATTAATTTCGCACCCACGTTGTCAGGAGTACAGAATAGGACATAGGGTATAATATTGTCTTCTGTTTACGCGAATGTTATTCATTGAAATTAAACTACTATATACGGATTTTATCGCGTTGTTTATTTGACACTTTATTACATAATTTAGAAACTGTTACACTACTATTACTATTAAACTTTACTAATTTTTAAGCTAATTAAATTATTGAATCTATAGTCTATATATATGTATAGTCACGAGGAGATTATAGTCTACCCGTGACCATGGCTACTGAAAAGCAACCGAAACGTCGGGGAAAGTGTGAACATAAATATAAATAGTTTTAACAGTTTCAATAATTTAATTAGTTTAAAAATTAGTAAAGTTTAATAGTAATATAGTAGTGTAATAGTTTCTTAATTTTGTAATAAAGTGTCAAATAAGCAACGCGATAAAATCCGTATATAGTAGTTTAATTTCAAGGAAATAGAGTACCTTTCATCAAAGAAAAAGTAATATTCCTGAGGGATATAAAAGTATTGCAAAAATGTATATAAACGCGAGCAAAGCCGAAGGCAAAATCTAGTGCTCTAACCATCACTTGCTCTGCATGATAATAATTAACACATAGCAAGTGAAACCACGGTTTGAAGCATGTTAAATATAAATTGCTGTAATTACATTACAGTCGTATGAAATTTGTAAGTATCCGACACTCGCAAATTTCATATTTATTTTCAAAGTTATTAGGTAGCAAGAGATTTTGAGTAATTTATTAGTTTTCATTTTTGCGTAAACAGTTTTTTATCTTGTATCGTTTGGTATTTCTAGAAATGTTGTTAAACAGTTTATAAATATGTTTGAAAGCGACCGAATTTTGTATATTATTATATTCAATGAGGTTACCGCGAGGATTAAATATAAGTGATGGCACACGACATTTTTTTTTAAAAGGCTACGCTTTTCCCTTTTTTAATCAGTGTGTCGTAAGGGAGTTTACGAAACAGCAGCTCATATAAGAAAAAGAATACCTATAAAATTATTTCCTTTTAACACGCTTTTCTTAGTTTAACTTGTATGTTAAGCCAAGAAGTGCTCAACGCGCCTAAAGAAGTTTTCACTTCAAAAAATATCCACTTCTGATTATCTGTATAAAATACACTTTTAGATACAGGTTTGCACATAATGTTTTTCTATACCCTTAAATCGAGATATAGAAAGCTATTTAGCCCTTTGAGGAGCAATAGCACATCGGCCAGACACAATAATTTCAATAATGTCAGGCATTTCAACAGTTGACAGGTTAATACGTATATATTTGCAAAAAGCTTTGCTCAATTTTATTGCAGCCCCCAATATCTCTGCATAGCTAAAGCATTAGTGAATAAACGTAGCAATATATTAAAAGAAAACATATTGAAAACTCCGTATTCAATTCATAAACTAAAAGAAAATTCAGCCTACCATTACCTATCACGTATGTTTTATCCACGTGCATCAAATGAATATTGTTTATTTATCTGAAGCGCGAACGTGAGCAAATGGCATTGTCATTTGTTTGTTTGAAATTTAAACGCAAACATTTAGCATTTGTTTTTTGTCCAAAACGAGTTGAACACCGTGGCCATTTGTATTTTAAATTAGGAGTACTGTTGAACTATTTATTATTACATTTATTTATTTGAAATACGAATGCTAATAACTACAGTCTGCAATATTGTAGATTTTTAAAGTTCACTGCTGATAAGGTTTTATTTCTAGCGCAGAAGTTATTGAAAAAGATACATAATAGTTAAATAATTATTTAGTTAAGAGGAAACACTAAGGGCGAGAGAATTGAAAAATGGGTATTTGTAAAATCTAGTGCTGTCGCGCAGTGCCATGTATAGTATCATGAGCGCGATAGAGACAACTGCAGCTTGGACCGAAAATACCTATTAAAAGTACACAAAACCAACGTTTCGTAGTCCCCTGATTCCTTCTCCAAAACTTGACCGATTTAACTACTATTTTCATTAAAAATTAAAGAAAGACTTTGGCCGTGTTCCTATGTTTTCCTTTTTTTATATAATTTAGTAAAATTTGTTTTCTGGATATTTGAACACAGCGGAAAATCTGACCAATTTTTGAGGTTTTTGAAGGCTCATGTCTCTTTTAATAATTAATTTATGAAAAAAAATGAAAACACAGGGACATGCCAATAGAGGCCATACATTTTTTGGAAAAAAATTGTTGCTCTACTGGCATTATTCAGGGAAGAAACGGGGGAGTACGTTTGGATGGAAAAACGGCCCTTGTGTTTCCTCTTAAGTTTCTTTGGCATTGCTTCTACGATTAGACTGCACGAATAGCGTAATGGTTTAAGTGGAAGCCTCGCCACCGCCAATGTGCCACAAAAATGTGTGTGTTATGTTGTGATTTACATGGTTGTAACGAGTCTGGAAGTTCTTTGTGTCTGTTTGCATGCTTATGAAGTCCCACGCAATACAGAAATTATTATTAGTGCGGATATCAATTGTCCACGAGCGACGCGATGGTTAAAACGTACTGGTAAGCAGGTGGTTCGTCTTTCATAAACAGCGATAAAAAATCTGGTTATCCGCCACGCATGAGGATATAGTAAAGTAATATAGTAAGTAAATGTGGTTTGATTGCAGTTGAACTTATGCAGCATGATGTACATATTATGTCTGACATCAATATCGATGGATCAAACAATCACTTTTTCGTTCAATCCACTAAAAGCGGAATATCCTAGCGACCAGTTATAAAAATACGCAGTAGTAGTGAATTTTGAAACATTAAAATCGTAGCTGAGACATTATCATGTTTGCTTGGTAAAAAGGTTTAGTTGAAATTCGAATGTCGACAAGTTTTAATTATAGCATTTTCAAATTTCGTTAGTTAGAAATTGAAATTCAGTGGTTCTTTTGCATTTCAAATAAAGTGAGGCCCAATTATTCTCGAAATAAACCTGATAAAAATGAGTTCCGATCTGGTGTTATAAATATCACAAACAGTATATTTTGGTGGTTTATCGTAAATTAAAATAAATTGCAAATGAAACATAAATTGCATTTCAGTTCACATTAAACGTTTTCACATTAAACGTTTATTAGATTGAATTGGCACTCTACTTCGGACAGTTTTGAGAGTTCGAAAAAACTCTTATACAACAGCTTTGTCCCTACATCCGTCCGTCTGTCTGTTATACAAGTTTCAACTCAAGAACTGTAAGAGCTAGAGACTTGCGGTTGACGCCATTCGACTCAGCATAGTCTATATACCCCGAAATGACTATGACCTTTGACCTCTGACCTCAAGGTCAGGCAGAAACGGAGAAATATTAACCAATAGGATTGCATAAAAACTCCGCTCCGCTCCAGTATGCAATCCTATTGGTTAATATTTCTCCGTTTCATCGCTCCGCAGCCTCGCTCCGCTTCAATAGACAGGCAACCTAAGTTGGCCGAATTACTGCTCAGACACCCCTTCCTCTTTAGTCTAAGTTGACCGACTATTTTCGCAAGTTGGTTAGCAAAAGCGGAACGAGAGTTTGCCGTTTATCGTGTTCAGAGATGTGCGGTTGAAGAGACCTATGTCCAGTATTGAACTACTATAGCCCGATAATAAGAACGGACTATCACGTAATTTGTGGCACCGTCATCAGTAGTTTCAAGTTTATAAGGTTCCTTACCTGTAAGCCAAGTGCCATTAAACGGCTTGTAATGTTCGGTAAGCACATCGTGTAGCGTAGGTCTTCTTCCACGGACCCTGCCGCCGTCTCCAGCCGGCGTGAGCAGCGCTATGCTGAACACGATCAGGCCTAGTACTGCCGCGATCACCAGCAAAGCGATCAGAATGCCCCGCCAGTTGCGTTGGGTTGGAGTTGCCGCTGCGAGCTCCTGGAAAAGAAAGACATAATGTATTAGAGCATTTCTAGTCTTCTATACGCGAAGCGTGCTAACGGAACCCTATTACTGAGCCGTTGGGATCCTATCACTAAGCCCTCGCTGTCCGTCTGTCGGTCTGTCAGCGGGCCGTTTCTTATGAACGATAATAGTTAGAGTACGTAATTAAAATTTGCCATTTTGCTGAAATGGCAAATTTGAAATTCTGATCAGCGTGTTTAGTTATATTAATGTTTAAACGACGGCGACGGTACGGAACCTTTCGTATGCGAGTCTAAATAACATTTGACCAGCTTTTTATTTGATATTCAATCATGATAGACTAAGAATCCAAAGCCATCAGTCCTTGCGGCTACGGGATGGCAGATTTTTTTTTGCGTCTCATCGTATTGGCAAAAGCTGTTTTTTTAAGTATTTGATTTATGGGTAAACTAGCTTTTGCCCGCGGTTTCGCTTGCGTTAATTTAGAATTTGACAATCAATTCGGGTTGTGCTCTGTTTGTAATAATATAATTCAATCATGATTCGAAAGACACGTGGCGCCATCTATTGTCATAAGAACGTTATTATTGTTTCCTCGGGAAGAGTAATTTTTTTTGGGATGAAAGGTAGTCTATGTCCGTTTCTGTACACCTGTCAACGTGTATGCATTTCAAGATGATCGGTTCAGTGGTTTAGGCATGAAAAGGAAACAAACAAACTCATTTTCGATTTTATAATATTGGTTAGGATTACATGTTGACTGCTTTAGTGGCGCAGCACTAGTGGAATGCTTATAGCTCCAAATAGATAGGGAGAGGTTTATTACATCTTCATTTCCCCAGCTATGATTTCAGGTCTTAAGAGCACGTCAATTGCCGTCTACCGGGCACGTATCAGAGACATGATCAGTTTCAGATACATACAAATACCTGTACTACTGAAACTTTGAATTGAAAATCCCAATAACAATTTGTCTGAATTGGACTTGAGTATCCAACCCAGGGACTTTTAATCGCATGCAAATATTAGGGCAAACACAATTTCAAACTTTTGACAATTCTCAATTAAAATATATTTAATTAATATCATAGATTAATTCTGCGCAGTATTATATAATATGAGGATCGAAACTTTATATTATATCAGTAACATACTACTCCAATAAATGTTCATATGTATCCCAAACCAACAAGAATTTGAAGGCAGAACCAAATATTATTATAGAACCCGATATGTGTGTAATCTCGGGTCAGGATTGTAGGATTCAAAATAAAGGAAAACTGTCAAGAAACGGAAAATACAAGTTCGATAATTTAGTAGTAATCGAAGTAATTATCGAACTTGTATTTTTGTAAGTATTTAAATACCAAGTGACCTTTTAAAGGACATTATTTTAAGGCGTGTTTTAAGTACAAACTAGCGGTCCCGCGCGGGCGTTAAAAAATTGGTTTTGATATATGGTCCGAAAAATGTTGTGCCTTAGAAAATTTTCAGTAGCAGTACAGTTTCTAGAATTGTGGCCAGTAGACGGCGATAATATTACAATGCACAAATGTGTGCGCAAACACAAGGACACTGTTTGTTCCATAACTCTAATAATCCGATGGGATGGCAATCTGACACAGCCGGAGATAAATCAGGCGCAGGACGAACCGCTTTACGTGCTTTCCGAAGCACAGAATTATTTATTAATTGAGTTATGTATGTATGTTACTGTCTACATGTACCGAAATCATGCAGGCTCTGCGAGAATACCAGCGTTGTGGATATACTGCAATATTGCTGACGCAGGACCTTATTTGTTCTTATACATGGTTGTGTTTCCTGTTACCTTATAAGCATGGAACAAATAAAATTATATTCCTTTCTTTCTTTCTATCGTATTTACTTTACATTGTGATGAACGTTGTCGAGAGTAAAATATCATTGGACTGAACCCCAATAAAATTCGAATAACATTCAAAACCATGAATTTAAATGTAACCCTCAAATTACAACACATTAAATTCACTTTGACACACATTCTATTCAAATTTGTTCCGGTCAAAATGTCCAGCAGTTATCGATTACCCGGGCGACCTGGGTGTAATTACCAACGTCACACATCAAAGCCGAGCATTAGTTATACGCGGCCGGTAATAAGCTTCTGGTATTAATATATAACGCAGCAAATTGGATAAAGGTAGTCTAATCATTTGTTTCATGAATACCGTATGCTGACAAAGGAATCCATATCCTTAAAGAAGCAGGCATACGTGTACCATATTCACATTTAACCAGCTCATAAATGACCAGTTTCAGGTTCTTCTGCATGCAAGCATGAACTGATAATAACATAATTAACTGCCCAGCCGAGTATTTCCCACAAGAATACAGTATGAGGTTCTTCAAAAAGGGTGTTTAAAGGTTTTTACACGGTCGGCAACGCGTAAGTGATGCCTCTGGCGTTGCAGGCGTCCATAGGCTACGGTGACCACTTGCAATCAGGTGGGCCGTATGCTTTTTTGCCACTTTAGTAGTATAAAAAAATAAGTATCTCCTGCGCAGATGGTTAGTCCCCATTAACCTATTGAGTCGCAGTGGCACACCGGTGGCCAGACATCAAAAAATATTGATTAAATCTGATATCCTGAGACTTAACAGATTAAGATCGACCACCGTGACCAAAATTTGACCTGGAGGATATTATATTTATTACTTCCATATTGTGATGGGCGATAAAAACTGGTGGCCAGACTATAACTGATAATTTGTTATTAAGCAGCGAAATGGAACTAATGCAAAAGAGATTCAAATAAAATTGTGGTTTAAATGTTTTGCAAGGGATTTTGTTGAATCGATTTTGTTTTATCATCAATTGGGACGTTTTTGAGGTTTCTCTTTGCGTGTGCTAGTAACATATTATCTGCTTCGTTTCTTTATATAATTTTGTTAATTCAGATTTTATGGTGTAAGTAGAATATAGGGTTAAAGAGTCCTTTGGTGCAAGCCTAAAGAAACCACCCTTTTACAGAAAACGTACGCAAGAAGACGCTAGTTATTGAGTGTAGCCCAGTGAGTGAAAAGGCTACCACACCTATATAATTATAACTATTCTGCCTTTCTCTGCCCACCATTCCGTTGTCGGCCTCGGTAGCGTAGTGGTTAGTGTAACCGACTGCCACGCCTGAGGTCGCGGGTTCGATTCCCGCACAAGTCAAACATTTGTGTGCATGAACATGGATGTTTGTCTTGTTCTTGGTGCTTCTGTGTATAATATGTATGTATTTACAAAAACAAAAGTATATATGTATGTTTATCCATTGTCTAGTACCCATAGTACAAGCTCTGCTTAGTGTGGGCTAGATGGTGTTGTGTGTATGTGATAGAATATTATTATTATTATTATTTCTTTTTTCCACAGTCGGTAACGCGCCAGCCATACTCTTTTTATTGGAAACCATTAAACTATGTTCTGGTAATCGCTCACCATCAGAAGAGCTTGTTTGACTACTTAATGTTATAAAAAGAAATTTTATTTTAATAGCAAAGTTTTTGCAGTACTACGTATGTCACTCTCGTGTTGAACTGCCATCCCTTGTGTAGCAGATGACTTTAAGAATTTTGAAACAAAGAAAATGTGGGTATTTTTCAAGACAATGCTCACACTAAGGATGAATCCTGTGACGAGGAGGATCCCAGTGACATTTACAAACATTTGAAAAAGAACCGAGGGCTCAAAAGGCGAAAATAAAAAAAAAAATCTCGAGAATACTTACGCCCGGTTAACGGTTTCCAGAAGGCTACTCAACGACAAATCAAACTCGTGTTAAGTAATTCGATTGGCCTTTGCTAGTTTTGTCAGCCAATCACAGTAGCTGACATGCATTTTACCGTCTGTTACTAAATTATGTGTAGATCTGTTTTTAAAATTGAGCGTTAACAGGTTCCCTGTTCGATGAATCACATATGATACATAACAATTGATTTTCAATTGTGTCTATCACGGGACAGCGAAAGGGTTAAATATGTGTGCGGTCTACTTGCAATAATCGATCATATAATCCTTACTTACTTAAACATAAATGTTAATTTTAAGAATTTTCATAACAGGTCTGGAAAGTTCCTACACCGATAATATTCCGGGTTCAACTCCCGGATTACAGGACAATTTTACTCGGAATTTCGACCTATTTCAAGCTTTAATTATTGAACTTTTAGCTGTCATTCATGAATTTACCGGCTAGGTATATGTTTAAAAGTACGTACCGAGTCACCTAATGCAACATATTTCTATTTATATCTACTAGTGGTCTAAAAACGACATAATTTCTTTCTTTTGAATATTATTTGTGCTACATATTTTTTACAAATGTTAGCTTCCTGCACTCCTTTGCCATATAAAGTTGTGCTAAATCTTACACGTGCGCGAAATATGCTTAAAAAGAAGTAAAACGTTTTCTCTTCATATATTAATATATAGATTACACAGTAATCACTGCCTGCAGCTAAGCCCGACTTAATCCCACGGATCGCTTACAAGCATATTAAATCAATTAGCTGAATATGATTTACTAACGACACAAAGCACGACAAAAGATTGATCTTCTGTAGAGACACTTTTCCGGAGAATTGAGCTTGTTGAGCCCTGTCTGTCTAAAATATTATTTTTAAAGACGTTAAGGTCTAAGATGACCGAATGTCGTCCAAGGACAAGAAGAGGGAATGTCAGTCGACGGCGAGATGGGTGGTCTACATTGTTGCAATCGTGGGTTGCAATTATCGAAACTAATCACTAATCTGTCAAACAATGACTCTCGTAATAAAGCCATGATTAGACTGACCTTCAAAAATGAATAATAAAGTAACGATTTCCTTTGTACGCTAAACATTTCAACACAAAATGACTGCCACAGGTCGCAGTTCAAAGAAAAAAAGAGTAATGAGGCGCATTACTGTCGTGTGCTTCCGGCTGAGGTGGCGGTGCCACATTTTGTTCAGTGTAAAAGCGATAGCGATTATGGTGTAAGTATAATACTAAAACTTTGCTCCATTTGACATTAAAGAATCGGTTTGTGGTCTGAGAGGAAATATAAAATATGTTTATTGGATTTCCAACGCAGTCACAGTAAGGATACAATATCTCATGCCTTTAAATATGAAATGGTATGCAGAGATTTATTAGACCCAGATTTCGTCACCTGTGGTTTTGAATCTATTCCCTGTAGACTACAATTATTATTTGTCTATAGGGCACAGACCCCGTGTTGCAATTCAGAATTTCTTGTTAGTAAACCTATGTTTATATGTATAACATATTGTTAAGCTATGACGAAGAGTGAAAAATTTTTCCGGAGGCCTAACTACCCTCTTTCCCTCTTCCCGCTCCTTCTCCTTCCCACTTCCTTTTTTTCCCAAAGGGTCGGTAACGCGCAAGTGATGCCTCTGGTGTTGCAGGCGTTCATAGGCTACGGTGACCACTTACTATCAGGTGAGCCGTATGATTGCTTGCCACCTTGGTTGTATAAAAAAAACATACTCTCCTTTATACACGTCTGAAATTCGTGCTCTCATTGAATTTTCCCCATAGTTTTATTAGCGGCGAATATTTGGCATTTGTCACACGTCACGCCCGGACTGACCAATTAGCCCCAACTCACCCGGATAAACCGCACCGCGTGTTATCCGGATTTATCATGTACTGGCGTCCGGACGCGGCGTGACTGCACTCCGGTACAGGGACGGATTACATGTAATGTTTTATTCGCAATATAAATTATCTTGTTCCGTAAGCTTTGTTGTTGCGTGCGAGAAGCTATAGCCAACCAAAACATTATTAACTGTCATAAAAATGTCATCAGACGCAATTACTGGCAGCATTAAGGTTATACTGCTAGTTTGTGAATACATTTAAATATAGGTATTATTGAGTCTATGGCATTTTAGCTCTTCGCCTATGAAATTGAATTCCCTATCCATTTGCATAAAATTTTAAAATATAACATGGCATACTTTTATTTTGCCTAATTGAAATGAAAACTTCTTTATGTGCGTTGAGCTGAACAAAAATCATGGAAATCGCGTCATCGTCACTGAACGCTTTCCATTTTTGAATTATTTTTGGTTTATAATTTGGTTTATAAAGAAGTGTTTATGATCAAGGATTAAAGTTTTCACTTCTATCGGCAGTCCCCAAAGATTTTTATATTTACGCATATCAGCTTACGCATATTTTTGTTTAAGGGTAATCATAAAGTTGAATTGTATTTTATGACAACTGAACCTATTTTTCGGGTTGCCACTAAGATAATTGTGTCAAAAAAAACTATATGCCAAAGGCAATTATGGCAAAGTATTATTATGCTAAAAAAATATGCCATATTAGTTATGCCAAGTAAATTAGGAAAAACATTATGCAAAAAGATGGGATCCTATTGTTGCAAACAAACTATTGCATAAAGACATACATACATACATAGATTCACGCCTGTTTCCCAGAGAAGTAGGCAGAGACTACGGATCAATATTTTAAATAATTCTATAATAATAATAATTCTTTATTTGTAACAGCTAGGTGAATACAGACATTATCGATGATGACATGTTTAGTCGACTAGACTTTAAACGTAGTTTGATTTGTCCTAAGTTATCAAAAATTACAATAACCTCGTACGATGCCGTATTAAAGCGACGAATCCGAGAAGAAACTAAATGACCTAACTTTAAACACAAGTAATATAAAAAATTATTCATTTAGATTATTGATAGCATAAATATACAGGATATCTCGAAATAAATATGAATATATATAGGCAAAACAAATTTATATGTAGAAAAAAAACGGTGATTTTTGAGGTAACCTAATTTAGCAACAGAACCCGTGTAATACAGGGTGTGTTTATTGCTAGATTTCTTGCAGCTTCTAATTTTATTTTTAATTCCTTTCCCTTAGTAACAGTACTTTCCTGGACGAAAGGTACAATAATATATATAAATTGTATGATGACCGGTCGAGTAGTAAAGGTATGAAACCGTAACAAACAAATAAATAAACAAAGCCACATTCACATTTATGTGCAAGCAGCGATAGCTCAGTGGGTAGACCAACAGACTGCAATGCAGAGGGTCTCGGGTTCGAACCCACGTCGCGCACCTCTGACTTTCTGAAATTATATGACTTTTCAAAATTATGTGCGTATTGATTGCCAATTATCGCCTGCTCCGTGCCCCGGAGAGCACGTTAAGCCGTCGGTCCCGGCTCCCATGACCATCTATGGCAGTCGTTATTGGGAAGTCAGTGCCCTCTAATATCCTGACACTAGTCTAGCCTTAGGGTATCGTTAGCCTTCAGGTTGCGGAGGTCAGATGGCAGTCGCTCTGTGTAAAAACTGATATCCAGTCAAATCCGGTTAGACTGGAAAGCCGACGCCAAGTGACTTGGGAATAATAAAGGCTAGGGAGAAGAAGACATTCACATTTATAATATTAGTTGCACAAATTCATTTTCTGAGTCAATACCAAATCTTCAACACTCTTGCATTTATGTAGGTAACATACAGGAAATATTGAGTGCTGGGTTGTTATCGTAAGTAAGCCGTAAAGCCACGAGATTTTACACCTGAGCCAGTACTAAGCCAATAATCCTACGTTTTTACTCGCCAATAGCGCTAGGTCTTTGGTTTATTGCACGATACCGTTATATATGAGGTGTAAACCACCTTCATATTTTGTACACCTGCATGTTACATTGTGAAGTTTTCCTTACTATAAGACTTACATAGTCTAAACTAAAATTTGGCGAACTATTTTTTTTTTAAGTGAAAACTTCTTTAGCGGCGTTGTGCACTTTTTTTGTGATGGGTAAAAAATGTTTAACTCGCGTCAGGACACGTGACCTGATTGAAAATTCCTAAAACGGAGGGAAAATTGTCAAACTCGCGTCAGGACACGTGACCTGATCCAAAATTCGTAAGACGGAGGGCGAATTGTCAAACTCGCGTCAGGACACGTGACCTGATCGAAAATTCGTAAGACGGAGGGCGAATTGTCATGTTTGTGTACGATAGCGCAGTAAATGAATATTGTATGTTACCACATAAATGATAGTACTTTCATACTGATAATTAAAGCAATTCGTGCAAAATTATGCCCTAACCATTCCAAAATATCAAAAATGCACAACGTTAATACTCAAGTTTTCACTTCTGCCGGCAGTCCCGGTGTGCAACTCGTTGATTTTTTTTTAAAACACATTTTCGAGGAATTCTTCCTGTGTCGCTGGGGACTCGCATACAACGACACACATGCAAACAACGAACTCAAAGAACACCAGAATCGGAATAACCATTTGTGGATCACACAAATTTTTGTCCTGTCTGAGATTCGAATCCACAACACTCGGCGCATTGGCAGCGGCGAGGTGACCACTTTAGACACTACATTACCCATGCAGTCAACTATGGTTTCGTACAAAATTTAGTACCTTAAAAAGTGATTGACCCTATCGCCATCAACCGGGTAAGTGCCAGACTCCGGAATTTTGTAACAAAAACATCTAATAACATTTTACCCGACCCAGGAAGTGAACCCAATCCCTCACGATTACACGAAAACACAATCACAAACTTATGCCGCAGAACTAACGACTCAGATGCATATAGTCACTTAAGACGGAGAATTGAAGTTCACCTTATTAATATTTTATTATCATACATAGCCCCGGTAGCCGACTGGACAAGGCATAAGACTTGCGAACGTAGAGTCGTGTATTTGAATCTTACTCATTACACTACTGACATGAAACCACTTCTAGCACTTTAAGCCTACCCTGAAAGGCTATCTACAGTATCTTAAGACAGGGGTCTTTACAGTAACCCTAGGCACAGATAATATAATACAGTAATACCTCGACTTACATTACCCCGACTTACGCGAACTCGGAGTTACGCGATATTCAAATCACGCTAATTTGTCTTTTATTATCGATTTTCGATTATAGACTTCCTGCCCCTACACTATTGACGAAATGTTGCGGGAGACAAATCTTTGAGACGTCAAAGTACTTTGTTAGATTTTATGAAGCCTTTTACAATGAAAATAATCTCAGTTGCCGATTGTTTATATGGATAATCTAAGATTCTATGAAAAATATTGGCTGAATTAATATTTTCTTCAGCTTCTGGTCTCAATTAAACATAAATTATATTTATTTACATGCGAAATTATACCCCAACTTACGCGAATTCGACTTACGCGGTTATCGCTCAGTCCCATCTATCGCGTAAGTTCGGGTATTACTGCACTGTACTAATACCCTAGGCGATGTTAATGATTGTATCCCTGTATATTCTTGTGTGCATAGCAACACTATATTTTTGGTCTATTAAAACCTTGTATTGACCACCTAAGATTCTTATGATAGCGAACACCGAGGACAAGAACACAAGTAATTATTAAAAAAGAAAATAAAGTCAGTGTAGCACATGCAGCATATAATGACAAAAACCAACAACCTTTTCCGTCAGAGAGATCATTTACTGAAGCACCATTCCAAACATTGTAGGTACAACACAGACAAGTCCTATATACCAACGTTATCGGCGTAACTGTCCCACACTTCAGCTGTCAGATATTCAGTGCTTGACCCCGCCAGCATCGGAAATATCCGTCGACGTCAATACTTAATACAGCGTCTGATATGACAGTATTCCAGACCAAAATGTCCGACGGACAGTAGGCGCTTATTTACAGACTGTTGTTGGCAATTTTGAGCAACATTATTCTGTATAAAGACGCTTTTATGTTAATATTAAAATGCGTGATGGAGTTTTTAACAATTTTGATGTAGTTGCATATATATTATCTATATTAATTTAAAAATATAGAGTGATGTTACATATCTTTGGTTATTATTATTCAACGATTCCATATTCATGGCTTTCTAATTTTTTTTAAATTAAAATTTTTTTAGGCGCTTTGATCACTTCTTGGGTGAACAAAAACCATGGAACTCGCGTCATCGTCACCGAACGCTTTCCATTTTTAACCCCCGACGCAAAAACGACGGGGTGTTATAAGTTTGATGTATCTGTGTGTGTGTGTGTGTGTGCGTGTGTGAGAGTGTGTCTCTCTGTGTGTACAAACCAAAAATAATTTAAAAAAAAATCAAAATCGGTTTATCCGTTCGGGAGCTTCGATGCCACAGACATCTGTCTGTTATAAAGAAGTGTTTATGATTAAGGATTAAAGTTTTCACTTCTATCGGCAGTCCCCAAAGACTGCCCCAATTTTTTTTTGTTTATATGTATATTTTAATTCCTCTGTGATACTGTGACTTATTTGAATGAGGTTTTCTGGTCGAGAGAAGCGTTGTTAAGTTTTTTGTAAAGTAATATCAATAGCAACGCGGCTTCTGGATCTATTCATGGTTAACGATAAAAAGTTCACCTTCTGTTACGTAGGACTAAAAAGCATAGCTGATTACATCCATAGTCCTATTTGGAGGCACTGGATAAGGATGCATATTCGGTAGGACACTTGTTTTTATTTTTTATTGTATTTTATTATTTTTATTTTATTTTATCTTTCATTTATATATCAATTATCGCCTGCTCCGTGCCTCGGAAAGCACGTTAAGTCGTCGGTCCCGGCTGCCATGAACATCTATGGCAGTCGTTATTGGGAGAGTGTCGACACAAAAAATCCCACTGGGTCGAAGTGTCGCCGGTCTGCACTGACTGGCCCCCAGATAAGATATCTTTTATTTTATCTTTTTATTTTTCTGTGGTATGTGTGTGTAAATTACTAACGTAGTTTTAAGTTATCATATCCTATTGTACTACTAACACTCTCTGGACCGAATTAGTCTGATAATAAATGCTTTGAATTGAATTGAATTGATGTAAAGAGGGTTTAGTACGTCTCTGACTACCCCTTTTGGCGTATATGCGCGACATTATGTCATAAGCCGAGACTTCACAGTCTCGGTTTCAATTCCCGTGTCGGGAAAAGTCAGACAGAAATCTCTTTTTTTATTGCAACACTTGATCAGTATCTATGTAATATGTAGTCGTATCTACCTATTACATAATAGTAGAGTTCCTCAACCTCACACAAAAGAGGCCATTCGGAGCTCGAATTTGAAACGAGGGTAGACATTCTATTGACGGCTCTCTTATTCAAACAGATGCAAATAATTTTACGCTTGCAATCCCTTGGGGGATGAACTGACATTCAGCTGAGTATTCATCTCAATTCACCCGTTCAGACGTTTTTTAGGGTTGCTTATTTATATAGGCTGTACGAGTGATGAAGACGCTAAAAATACATACATAACTTATATTTTCTTAGAATATTTACAAAAAAGTAAAGAGCAGCCGTGTGCCTATCGCATCTCTGACTTTTCGAAGTTATATTATGCCTAATAAATAGTTAATTAATTATCAAAGATATGTGAAGTCTGCCAACCCGCACTATACCAGCGTGGTGGACAATGGCCTAGCCTTTCTCACACTGAGAAGAGGCCCGTACCCAGCAGTGGGACAGTTTAATACAGGGTTAGTACTATTATATACTAGCTTTTGCCCGCGGCTTCGCTCGCGTTAATTTAGAATTTGACAATCAATTCGAGTCGTACTCTGCTTGGAATAATATAATTCAATCATGATTTGAAAGACACGTGGCGCCAACTATTATCATAAGAATGTTATTATTGTTTTCCTCGGAATCAGTCATTTTTTTCGGGATGAAAGTTAGCATATGTCCGTTTCTGTACACCTGACAACGTATATGCAAAATTTCAGGATGATCGGTTTAGTGCTTTAGGCGTGAAAAGTTAACAAACAAACAAACAAACTCATTTTCGCTTTTATAATATTAGTTAGAAGAGATTAGGATCATCTATTTTATTTTTTTATGGCATAGGGGGCAAACGAGCAGACGGATCGCTTGATGGTAAGCGATTACCGCCGCCCATGGACACCCGCAACGCCAAAGGAGTTACAAGTACGTTGCCATCCCTTTAAAATGGAATAAAGGAGGGAAAGGACAAAGGAAAGGATCGGGGTAACTGGGCCTCCGGCTCTCTCACTCACCGATACGAAACGCAATAGTACGGGTACCGTTACTTCACGCCGGTATTCCGTGAGAGGGTAGTACTACCCCGGTCGATCCGGCCCATTGTTGCAGAAACCAGCGAGGATCTACTACCTTAAAATCAAAATCTCAACGGAAGATTTGACGGAAGCCAGTGTTACAAATTTCCTAAGTGTTTTCCTATATACGGATAGTACTGATTGCAATACGACGAGTGAGATTGCTTTAAAAGCTTTATAAAATGTTGTGAGTTAGTTAAACAAACTCACATTCCTATTTATAATATTAGTTAAGATACTACTAAATCGTTACGCTAACAGAACATTAAGAAAGAATATGCCGAGATATTTATGAAGAGATAAACATGAGTGAAAATACAATATGTTGCATGCCTGATGTTATAGATAATTAGAAGTAGATACAAGTTTGACCATAGTGGTGTACAAAAATTATAAAAGTTTTAAGACAGTCTTGTTTACATAATCATAATCAATATTATTATTATACAATATTGAATTTGGTAATTAAGATATTATTCATTTTATTTTAATTTATGGAAAATTTATAGTAAGTATATACATATAATGATCATTAGGACAAGTAAAATTATATCATGAAATTTTATTTGACTCAATAATGAACCTCAAATCCGTAATCCGTACATCATTATACAACAAACATAATATAAGTTAACAAGGAAAAATACTATTTACATTTTCTTGTTAGAATAACGTAATGAGATCAAAAGGAAAGAACAAAGACAGATAAAGCTGCTACAAGGTCGCAAGGCTTCACTAATAGTCTCTGTTAAAGAGCTTTCTTAGCTCCACTTGAACTGTAGATAAATGTAACACAGCCTCGATGGCGTAGTGGTTAGTGTAACCGACTGCCACGCCTGTGGTCGCGAGTTCGATTCCCGCACAAGTCAAACATTTATGTGCATGAACATGGATGTTTGTCTTAGTCTGGGTGTTTCTATGTATAATATGTATGTATTTACAAAATAAAAAGTATGTATGTATGTTTATCCATTGTCTAGTACCCATAGTACAAGCTCTGGTTAGTTTGGGCTGGATTGTGTGTGTAAGTGATAAAATATTTATTTATTTGTTATTTTATTATTTCGATGTACAAACTAAAGTTAAGTTTATGAACACAGTTTATTATAAGTATATATTGTGGAGTAAAACTTCGTTATGAAGAGATAACTTATAGGTTTGCTTTTCAAATATACACATTTCACTAATTATGTCTATAGGTCTAACGTAATACCCCCCTTGTCGTCTACTGGGCGCAGACCCATACGGAACTGAGAACTTCTAGACTGAAAACCAAATATCACTGTCCACCCGGGCACCGAACCTAAGACATCATACAAAGCTGTGTTCAGTGTACTCTTTTGTCATACTGTTAAAATAATTAATGAGCTAATCCAAAAATACAACACACGAACTTCATATGAGTAAAGCAATTAAATACTTCACTTTAGATGACATCTAACGTAACCGCGTCGAAACACGTCAACAAAACTTAATGAAATTTTAAATGGAAATTCATTTGCCCTTCAATTTAAATGAAAAATACACCTCAATACAAAATGGCCGCATATTAAAATGTAAAGTCAATTACATATTCATGATCCATTATCAATCATTAACTCCACACCGAAACGTAAGTACGCGAAAACAAAAAATTAATTGGACTCGTTCAATCATTCACTCAATCAATAATAATTTAACTGCGTAATAATCCATTTAATTGTTCATTCATCAATAGTTGTCAATTCATCGGCTATTCATTCAAACAATTTATTTATTCGCTGGCCTGTAATTAAAAGGGCACGTTATTTAATGTTGCTGGAAATTGAAATGTGTAAACAAGTTGAAAATGGGTAACAAATATTTGTCATTTTGTGTATTGTTTTACTGCTAAAGATCGAAATATGCCTAGACAAGTAGTGCACCTTTGCACCAGATTTGTTTCAAACCTGGCATTCGTTGGTGATACGGCATATATATGTATATATAGATATATATTATAATGATTGTGTAGTTTTCTAGGTAGAACTATGCCTGATAGACGACAATAGGGAAAAGGTAGGATTTTAAACTTTGCGGCGACTTTGCCGACGCTCTAACGTACGCTGAGCGATATCCAAATTTTGGCACTGATGGGACACACACTTTCACTTTTTTTTTTAAACTTAAGTTATAATAGTTTAATACTATATTATTGTTTTTATCGCTGCTCACTGACAATACTAGCCTTGACCGAATCGAGGCAGTTTCCGTTTAGCGGAAGCTGTGATGTTGCCAGTGAGCAGAAATTAAATTAAATTAGTGTTAGTTTCATTATTCAATTTTTTTTTATTGTAAATTTGTAATTTGTATACTTTTTGTTTTTTTATTTCTTCGTGTTTTGCGTGTGACCTTGTGTGCCAAAATAATTAATATTTTTCTTTACTTTTGTATACAAAATTAGAAGAAGAAGAAAAATATTTATACGTATTAGTTTATACGTATTTTATACGTATTAGTACCTCGTATTCGTTTGCGCCTGGATATACCCAGGCGCAAATGAATACGAGGTACTTTCTTATATTATATTTAATGTATGGCTGAACACTGTCTTTTAAGATACAGGTTTCACCTAGTTTAAAAGGCAGGGTTTTCACAATTTGAGCATAGATATGTAAATCTTACCAACGACTAAATCTGTCCTGTAATTATCGTATGTTTATTTGTAAAATCTATGTTTTATTTTTGAGAAATAAACTTTATTATTATTATTAATTGCAATGCGTTCAGCGCACCGTTTGATGTATAAACGGAACAAGCGCTTTATTTGTAGCGTCACCAAATAATTAATAACGGCGTGGCGGGCTAATCTATACTAATATTATAAAGCTGAAGAGTTTGTTTGTTTGTTTGTTTGAACGCACTAATCTCAGGAACTACTGGTTCGAATTAAAAAAATATTTTAGTGTTGGATAGTCTATTTATCGAGGAAGGCTATAGGCTATATAACATCACTCTACGATCCACAAGGGCGGCGCAGTAACGATAAACGCGGGTGAAACCCCGGGAAGGTCTAGTACTCTCTTACGATTGTAAAACAATTGACAGAAAATAATAGAGGGATAGAAAACTAAATACACGATCTACCCTTTTAATAGTCTAACGCCATCTCCTATGCGCATCCACTCCATATATTATAACGTACACGTATATGCATAAACTATCTTTCCACCCCAAGATCCACAACCTCGGAATTATTAAAACATTAACTTTGTTAAACTTACTACATCACGTAACAAAGATTCCACAACGAACTTTATGAGCAGAAACTGGAAGAAATTATATCTGAAGAATTCAGTTATTTTACAACGCCAAGGTTACACTGTAGCGCAGAGCAGCGATAGCTCAGTGGAGAGACCAACAGACTGCAATGCAGAGGGTCTCGGGTTCGAACCCACGTCGCGCACCTCTGACTTTCGGAAGTTATATGACTTTTCGAAATTATGTGCGTATTGATTGACAATTATCGCCTGCTCCGTGCCTCGGAGAGCACGTTAAGCCATTGGTCCCGGCTGCCATGAACATCTATGGCAGTCGTTATTGGGAGAGTGTCGACACAAAAGATCCCACTGGGTCGAAGTGTCGCCGGTCTGCACTGACTGGCCCCCACATAAGATAAGATACACTGTAGCACAGATATACAAAGCGAAATTCCGATAATGATTTAGATCCACTTTTCAACTGCAGCAATTCTAATAAGGCTTGAAAGAATGTTGCTTTGTGGTTAAACCCAATTATTAGTATAGAAATATGTTGGTAATGCTTTTTGGCACCTCAACGTTATAAGAAATCTTAAGAATTATCTTCGTCGTTTCATTCACTTTCATTATATTCTTCATGCATTCTTCTCAGTTAAAATACTTATAGACATTTCGCCAAAATGTATCCAACCTAAACATATGTTTCCAACTAATATTTTAGGATTATAATTAAATTAAAACATTCGTGACATTGTTATTACGAATTTTGTTATTTTTATGTTTTCTATAATTTTAATGTAAGAATATTTATTGCAATTATCGAATTTTGTACGCCGTATGGTAAAACATGTAGAACTTACTCTAACTGACCACCTTGCATGCAAGCTAACGAAACTTGCATTGTATACTCATGTTTCACAAAATAAATGATCTTTATCTTACCTTATCTAACTAACTGTCACATTCCCATTTTCTTATTATACTATCGATCTAAAGTCAACCAGTTTAAAATCGCCATTCTTTAAAATTATCTTACCATTACCTTATATTAATTTCTTTGCGATTTAAAGTATCCTGTTTTCTTCCTCAATTTTCAAATAACTTTAATACCATGGGCATTAAATTTGGTTTTGCGGTAGCTATCAAATCATTACGAACGAATAGAATTACTGCTGTTTTTACTGGCTGTCCAAATTATTTATAATACATACATACATAGATTCACGCCTGTTTCTCAGAGGGGTAGGCGGAGACTACGGATTTCCATTTGCTACGATCCTGACACACTTCTCTGGCTTCATTCACTTTCATCACATTCCTCATACACGCCCGTCGGTTCAAGGAGCTCTTAACCTGGCCTTTGTCCAGAACGCCTCCGATCTGATTTGTAAATAAATAATTAAATTACATTTGAGTAGTTTAGTTTCAATATCCTCTAAAATACTTTTAACCAAATACTGGTAAATCTTAAAAAAACATTTAAAGACATAATATAAATGGACTCTTTTAGCGGTTTTTGCAGCAAACTGCTGCTTTTGTAAGCTGATTTAATAGAATTTTAGTGGGTTTTATTTAAAACTATCAGTGGAATGCGATAAAAGCAACAAAGGAGCTTCATATTCAATCGGAGCATTATTGACGTGACAACGTCTAATAAATCGATGAACGCCGGCTGCATGCACGAAAAAGGATGACTCATTGTCCCGTTACGCTCATTGTCCCATTACGCTCATTGTAACGTTTTCATCAATGTTTTGTTATGACGTTGTCACGTTAAACTATCGTCCGTAAACCGACTTTACAGACAACCAATTTTTTTTTTATTCTGAAATTGTTTTGGCGGGTTTTGAAACTATACTCCTCATTTTAATTTGTTTCACTACATTTGAATTCCACTCTAAAATGCTTTACCCATAATTCAACCGACTAACTACTGCCACAAAAACCGCAATCAAAGCCTCTAAAGTGCTGCAAAGTCCCTCTAACTCGATGCAAAAACTTCTAAATGAGTGGAAGGAATCATGTCGGTGTTCTAACGCGTGTGTCTGACTTATATAAACGAGAGCTATCCGTCGCGGTCGCTCTCGCCGCTTATTATAAACGAGGTGATTAGTATAGTTTAGTACATGAGATTTTAGTTGGATTTAGCGGTTTGTGCAGTAGACGTGTAATAGAGTGGTTACGCTTTTGAGAACATAATATAAATATACAAAGAATATACAAATTGCGACGCTAACTCACACACTGGGTTGGCATTCTAACGAGTGACTTGAGCTCAACTAGTGCTTGAAAGGTTTTTATTTTATTGTACTTTAAACTCTAAAGCCAAAAGGAAATATGGATAAAGCCTGTGAAGAATGATATGAAAGAAAAATGAATTAATGATGTGATGACTTATAGATATATTTTGGAAGAGAAGACATACTGCGCCGACGGCAATTATTCATTTAGGCTCATTGTAAGAGAATGATCAAGTTGTACTGTAAGCTTTACTCTTACTGCGTAGATTTAACTTGCCATGGTAAAAGAAAACCCCCTGCAAAAAACATTACAAGACTTGATGACATTTTCAGCTCATTTTCATCATTATCATCATCTCAGTCAAAAGTCTTCCACTTCCACACAGACTAGTCTTTGAGCTCATACTGCGTAAATAGCAACAGGTACTTAAAAATATTTATACTTTAAGACATTAGAACGACTACCATCTTAGCCCTTGAACATGGTTGCTGAAAAGTAACCGAAACATTACAAAAATATTTTAATAGTAATGTGTTTAAAATAAACACCAATAAAAACCGTGTAAAGTAGTTTAAATATCAGTAACGTATATTTGATAAAGGTTATGATATTGAAACGATAGGTACGTTGAATACAAGCAAGTAATTTATTTATTTATAGACATACATAAATGCGTACCCTTAACCTAGCACAGAAATATACATGTTACACGCAAATATCGTCTTACGACATCATACCCTTCATTTAATAAAGTAAATATTGCAGCAGCCATTCCGAACGACGCCGCAGGTGAGCACTAGCACATACGTGCCCAATAATGAGCTACTTACGATGTACGTCGCGTACGAAGTAACATCCCGACGGTATTACTCCTGCGATATTGAAGATATAGGATGTACTGGATAAAAACGTCTTTATATTTTCATACAGTCATGTAGTCGGTCTATATATCTACGACTGGGTAGTCAGAAATGTATAATACCCATATTCATTGAAAGTACTGTTCCCGGAGGTAGCTACCCTCAGTGACAGTACTTTTTTAATATCTCGGCCTCGATGGCGTACTGATTAGTGTAACCGACTGCCACGCCTTAGGTCATGGGTTCAATTCCCGCACAAGTCAAACATTTGTGTGCATGAACATGGATGTTTGTCTTGCTCTGGGTAATTCTATGTATAATATGTATGTATTTACAAAAAGAAAGTATATACAAAAGTATGTTTATCCATTGTCTAGTACCCATAGTACAAACTCTGCTTACTTTCGGCTAGATGGTGTTGTGTGTATGTGATAGAATATTATATTATTAAAATTAATAATATAATATACAAAAAGTATTTTAATGATGAAAGGAAAAAGTTTTTTAATGATAAATATCATTAACATACTTTTTCCTGGATGAAAGGTACCCTATGTCATGTTCTGTACCCCTTACATATACGAGTACGCGGCATTTTACGATGGTCGGTTGAGTATTTAAGGCGTGAAAGCGTCACAAATATTAATTTGGATTTACACTTTCACCAAAACTAAGGCTTTTCGAGAAAGTGAGATATAAAATAATAATAAAATAAATATTCATTGAAATTAAACTACTATATACGGATTTTATCGCGTTGTTTTTTTGACACTTTATTACCTAATTTTGAAACTGTTACACTACTATTACTATTAAACTTTACCAATGTTTAAGCTAATTAAATTATTGCAACTATTATAATTATTTTATGTTTACACTTTCCCCGACGTTTCGGTTGCTTTTCAGCAGCCATTGTCACGGGGAGACTAAGATGGTAGTTGTCTCAATGTTCCAGTGTAGTTATTTCAAAGTACCCGAACATAATTTAATCATTGGTATTTCTATTTACGCAAAATGAGCTCAAAGTATTATGAAGTCTAGCTGTGCTTGGCTTCTTCTTGGGTTTGACTATTTGAATTACTGGATCCCAAGCTGGTGGTACATTCCAACCATCTTCTCTATTGAAATTAGGATGTTTTTTGATTTCAATAGCCTCGCCAAGCATCCTTGGTAGGAATCGGTGTTCTTTAGCGAGCATCTGTGGTTTGTCAAATCTCAGATAGTGAGTGGTTGGTCCCCTGTTGCACATGTTCATACGATTCACACGATTCATACGGTTCACGCGATAAAATCAGTATAAAGTAGTTTAATTTCAATGAATAACATTTGCGTAAACAGAAGACAATATTATATAAATATTAATAATAAAAACATTCCTTGTAAAATATATTTTTTTTGAGAAGCGGAACGCTGTAGTTCCTCTCAAAATTCTTCCTTAAGGTTTATATATGTATAATAGGTATTCTTTAATGCAGGTTTCCTTAATATCACCTTCAGCAAACGAGTGGTAATTTTGTGTTCATTTTAACGACAGCTGCCGCACTAAGGTAATTCCTGCGTCGCGGGAGAGTTCACAAACATTTAAACAGACATAAAGTACACGTAGATTTAGTACAGCTGCTGATACGATTGCCATGGCTACACATTGGGGAGGACATATTTAAAATAATTGTACCATCGGCTCGACAAGAAGAAGTACAACTATTTGTAGAAAACACAATTTTGTTGTGACGTATTTGGGATCAAATCCACAGCACTCAAACAATTGACTATACGCTCATAATTTCCAAAGTCAAGAATGTCACGTGATCAAATTTGAGACCTCTGAGTGACAGTCCAATGGTTGCTCAGTGGGCTATTACTTGTTTCCCACCAGCTAACATAAATCACCATATTATAAATGAAATAAAATAAACATTTGGACAGTAATTTAGACACCTAGCTATAATACTTGCAGAAACATCTGTGACAACTATAGAATATCTAAATCTAGGCGCAGACCGAATCCGTTTGCTGCACCCGCTGCACCGACCGCAGCTAGTACTGAAGTGCTGTCACCTAGTTAATAAGTTCCTTTAGATATAGTATTCTGAATTAATTGAATAATTAGCTGGTGAACCAAGATGTTTGTTTTAACTTATAAATAATAATATTAATTGCTACACTGCCACTTGTACATACATAGGCTTATGTCTATATACCTCAAGAGATGGGAAGAAGTGTAGTACACTGACCTTTTTAGTAGATTTGGTGTTAGGTCGCAAGTAATAGGGGTTACCTATTGTAGTCTATCAGGCATGGTACTCCATGCTGGTACTGATTCCTTTTTAGACAGAAAATCCAAAAGCGGTAGCTATATTTTTTTCAGACATGGCAACCCGGAACCTGATACACAACAGTCGTATTCACTACCACTGTGCCACAAGTCACGTCACGCATTAGTAATATAGGTATTAGATGATCGATGAGATCGATGGTCATTGTGAATATTCTGCCGTCCTTTAACTAAAACCACGTTAACCCCAAAAAGTGATTTTGGAGAAAAACGTAAAAAACGTGGGAATCGTTGTTTCTAGAAAACTATTATACATAAATCAGTGATTGTTAAATATTATTTAAACAAATATTTGCCAACGTCATTTGGGATATTTCCTGCTCAGAAATATACTTAAAATTATATAAAAAAACAGGAATTTTTGGTTTAGTTAAGCAATACACATTCTTTTTGACGTTGATTGCCGCACTAAAGCGTCGTTAACCTACACTTAGAAACCTTTTAGTTAAGCATTTTCTTTAAATTTATAAGGTTTATAATATTCGAATAGTTATAAATTAGGTAACAATACAATCTCATAATAACTCATATGCACAGTCCACTCTGTTAGTGATAACAGAGTCATGCGTTTTAAGCTAAAAATAATTCGATACTAATGAGAGTGTATCACGTTTAATTTATATGTAATTCGTATTACTGAGCTGACGTGTATTAAATGTTTTGTTTGCAGCTTTACAATATAACAATGCTTTTAGTCTGCTTGCCGTAGGTTGCGGCTCGATTTCATGTGGAGCCAAATTAAATTAACCGGATTTGACTGGATATCAGTTTTTACATGGAGCGACTGCCATCTGACCTCCGCAACCCGAAGGCTAACGATACCCTAAGGCTAGACCAGTGTCAGGATATTAGAGGGCACTGACTTCCCAATAAGGACTGCCATAGATGTTCATGGCAGCCGGGACCGACGGCTTAACGTACGCTCCGAGGCACGGAGCAGGCGATAATTATCAATCAACACGCACATAATTCCGAAAAGTCATATAACTTCCGAAAGCCACAGGTGCGTGACGTGGGTTCGAACCCGAGACTCTCTGCATTGCAGTCTGTTGGTCTCCCCACTGAGCTATCGCTGCTTTTATTGGTCACTGTCTAGTGGTAATAAATACCACGGCCGTGCAAAAGGTTTCGAGATCGATGTATGGGTATATACAATATCAGCACTGTATTAAGCTGTCCTATTGCGGGACATGGGCCTCTTCTCTGTGTGAAAACGCCATGGTCTACTACGCTGGCCTAGAGCGGATTGGCAGACTTCACAATATCTTCAAGAACATTATAGAGAATTCTCATACATGCAGGTTTCCTCACGATGTTTTCCTTCACCGTTTAAGCAAGCGGTAGTTTACTTTTTAATCTATACTAATATTATAAAGCTGAAGAGTTTGTTTGTTTGTTTGAACTCGCTAATCTCAGGAACTAGGTACTGGTTCGAATTGAAGAATTCTTTAAGTGTTGGATAGCCTTTTTATCGAGGAAGACTATAGGCTATATAACATCACGCTACGACCCACGGGAGCGGCGCAGTAACGATAAACGCGGATGAAACCGCGGGAATACCTAGTACGCACATAAATGTGAATCGTTGGAGATGCGCGCCTCCGGATTGAACTCGAGACCACTGCGTGGCTTTTCACAGGTCTCCCACTAGGCTATAGCTACTTATTTCTGGGTACGACAAAGTGTAACTTAGTTTTCTAAGCAGCAGAGTCTAACTCTGTACCCAGCGGACGACATTAGGCGCCGGTTCTTTAAGCTTCTTGGGACCTTAAAGAACTGGCGAAATGTGAGTGTAATGCATCCCACTCTACCTTGTCACGGATAAAAGTGTGAGAGAGTATGTAGCTACAATCAGTAGACAAGACTTTTAAACAAACCATTCGAATATCACAGTCTGATGTTATTAAAAGATAAAACTGAATCATTCGTATATTCACCGCCATTAAATCGAGAAATCATATCGAAGCGGTGAAATGGTATCGCTTTTAGTTTTTTCTTTGTTATAGATCGAATAAATTTAAAGAGATCTTTCAAGCATATTACTCTAAACCAGAGGTTCCCAGAGTTTTTTTTTCTCATAGACTACTTTCAAAATTTTGCTGGTTCCGGTGGACCCCCTGCAGCTACATTTGTACCATATTCTAAAAAAAAATATAAAATCTCTACGGGTTGACCTGCTGACCTTTTTTTTAATATGCAAGATAGAAGCTCAGCGACTGAGCGACTGTTACAAAACAGTCGCTCAGTCGCTGAGCTTCTTAAAATATTATCTGCCCACATTGATAGGTGAAGTCAAGCTAACATTTTAGTTCTTCACTATCGAAAGCAAATAAATTTTCTTGTGGACCCCCGCTTACGCATTGTGGATTTCTTTGGACCCATTTTTTGTCACGTCATCGTAGACCCCCGGCAAAAGTTGTTGAGGTGCTTATTTTCATAAACTGCAACTCCGTGGATCGTAAAAGGAATGATACGTGATCTTTCTTTTTAACATTTTACTTTACTTTCCCCGTTTTCGTAACATTTTTCATTGCTGCTCCGCTCCTATTGGTCGCAGTATAATCTTATATAGCCTATAGCCTTCTTCGATAAATGGGCTACCCAACAGTAAAATAATTTTTCAATTCGAAACCGTAGTTCCTGAGATTAGCACGTTCAAACAAATAAACAAACTCTTCAGCTTTATAATATTAGTATACATTCAAATCAAAACCTGTGATAGCAAACATAAATCATTATGTTTGGCTGCCAATCATATCTCAATAATTCATCTTCAAGGCAACATTTGATTGAACACCATCAACGTAGCGGTACGTAAGCCTTTTTTAAATTGACAGAAGTTAATGTTGTAGACTGATTGAAAATGTTTTTACTTTCATTCGGAGCCGAAGTGTGTTTTATCGTTATTATTATGAACTAGCTATTACCCGCAACTTCGCCCGCGTAGATTTTAACAAAAAAGTTTTTGTCTCCGAAGAACCCTATTTTTTTCTAAAATCAAAGTAGCCTAAGTTACTCCTTATAACATCAGCTATCTGCCAGTGAAAGTCTCGTCAAAATCGGTTCAGCCGTTTCGGAGATTAGCCGGAACAAACAGACAGACAGACAGACAAAAATTTTAAAAATAGATGTTTTCGTGTAGGTACCTTATATACTTTCATATGCATTAGATAATAAGCTGTTATTTTGACATTACAAACAGACACTTCAATTTAATTTATTTGTATAGATGTATAGATTTGTATAGATATAAATATTTATTACTTTGTTGGTCGTTTTGTGTTAGTGTGTTTAAAGTCCTGGGCTGGGAAATGAGTTATAGTATATTTGCGTTGTAAAATTTTCGGCAGCAGCATTGAGGCAGCATATGGTCCGGTGGACGTGAAAAAGCTCATATATGAGACCTAAAAACCATAGCTAGCGATATGAATTCATATATGTAAGTATGATGGCGTAGTGGTCAGTGTTACCGACTGCCACGCCTGAGGTCGCGGGTTCGATTCCCGTACAAGTCAAACATTTGTTTGGATGAACATGGATGTTTGTCTTGTTCTGGGTGTTTCAATGTATAATATGTATGTATTTACAAAGAAAAGTATATATGTATGTTTATCCATTGTCTAGTACCTATAGTACAAGCTCTGCTTAGTTTGGGCTAGGTGGTGTTGTGTGTATGTGGTAGAATATTATTATTATTATATTATATTATTATATGATCTGGTGGACCTCAAGAAGCTCCTACATGAGACCTAAAAACCATAGCTAGCGATATGAATTCATATATACGACTACGCTATCCGTACAGAAAACTACTTACATATTATGTAAGTACTTGACTGCACGGATAGCGTAGTCGTTTAAGTGACCGCCTCGTCATTACCACTGCGCCCAGTGTTGTGCGTTCGATCTCCATAAGGGGCAAAATTTGTGTAACTCTGTGTTCTTTGTAACCATTGTTTGAATAAAGTCTCTGGCAAACCAGGATTTATTCCAAGTGATAGGTATTTTTACAAAACTGTATACTGTACTAGATGTTCCAGCGGTTTCACCCGCGTTTATTTATGGTTACTACACTGCCCCCGTGGGTTGTAACGTGATGTTATATAGCCTATAGCCTTTCTCGATAAATAGGCTAGCCAACACTAAAATAATTTTTCAAATCGAACTGGTAGTTCCTGAGATTAGCGCCTTCAAACAAACAAACAAACTCTTTAGCTTTGTAATATTAGTATAGACGAGTTGTTCCCGCGGTTTCACCCGCGTTTATCGTTACTCTCGCCGCCCCCGTGAGTCGTAGCATGATGTTATATAGCCTATAGCCTTCCTCGATAAATAGGCTATTCAACACTAAAAGAATTTTTCCTATCGAACCAGTAGTTCCTGAGATCAGCGCGTTCAAACAAACAAACAAACTCTTCAGCTTTATAATATTATTGTATAGATATAATCAAAAATAGTCCTTTTCGAGAACTTGTACAGCTTATCAACAGAACTGATATCATTTATCATCAGACAATGATGGTGATGTGATAACGTCACACAAAGTTAACTTAAAGCCTCATACATAACCAAAACAATAGTATATTCTTGCTATAAGCACTCGGGATGAGGGTACTATTATTAGATGGCTCTCGCTTCCCACGCGGCCGCCTCGATCAATATCTGCGTGGATTTAAAATAAATACATGTTTATAGATGCTTGACATTTTTATTACGTCACCAGGCAACGTTTCTCTTATATGGCTATTCATAATTTAAAAGATACTTAGGTAAGATTACTATCTTGAAATTAAAATACTATATTTGGATTTTATCTCGTAGGATGTGTTTTAGTGACGGTGACGTGCTTCTAAAAAGTAACTGAAACGTCCGGCGTCTGGTCCGGAAAGTGTAAATTTAAATAGATCAATAGGTTGTTTGCACTCTGTTTGTTTCACAATTAAGCAGAAACTGTTAAAAGGATTTGATGCCGTTTCATGCCAGGAGTTCAACTTAAAACTAAGTACATTAAATTCCATTCAGTAGAGGATAATATGATGTCTAGCATAAGTTAGGTACTTAAATAAGAATGCGAAGAGATAATTATAGTTCACATAGATGAAGTCGCCAGCAAAAGCTAGTTTGAATGATTTATATGGCTATTAAAGACCGTCGTAACTTAAGCAAATTAATGAGATGTTAGTTTTAAAAGATGGATGAGACAACTCAATAATAATTGTAAGCTCGCCAGCTTACTTCAAAACGATCTAACAATAGCCCAAAAAGACCGGTCAAGTGCAAGTTGGACTTGTAATTTATTTTTATTAATTTTTTCGTGGAAGACTGACAGCATCATCTCAATTTTTATACAATAATAATACGTAACATACAGCCATTAATAGGTCCTCACTTATAAACTACTAGCTTTCGCGCGCAGCTTCGCCCGCGTGGTACCTACATCAATAAAAAGTAGCTTATGTCCTTCCCCACGTTTTAAACTATATCTGTACCAAATGTCATCTACATAGGTTGAGTAGTTTAGCCGTGAAAAGGTAACAGACAGACAGACAGATAGACAGAGTTACTTTCGAATTTATAATATTAGTAAGGATATAGTACACGTCAAATAAAGTGGAACACAATACTGGAATAAGCTTTATTTATCTATTAGATTTGATAATATTTCCAGAAAAATCTTATTTCTCTTCGAATAAAACAAAACACATCACAACTGAGAGGCATGTACTCACCAACAAGAGCAATCATGCCTCCCATTAAAATAGCAATAAACCAACACATACCCACACAGTCATCACACTCATCACACAACAATTCGTTGGATTACGTGAATCGCGTACTAAATGAGAAAGTCAAAAAATAAATAGACTATAAACAACGAGACTGTATTGATGCTTCTATAACGTGAAGGTGTTTTTAACGGTCTGTGATTTGACGGTTTACCAAGGACGTGCACGCACAGCCCGCGACGCCCTTGCAGGAAGATCATCTATATATTAATACGTGAAGCAAATTCTTTGTGCCCCTTTTTACGAAAATTGCACAGACAGAGGAGTATGAAATTTGGCACAGTTAAAGTTTATAGGGAGAAGGAGGGGTGAATCCTAAATTTTTTTATAAAATATGCATTAGAAATACATTAAATTAATGAAAAAAACACTAGACGCACACAACCATGCATTTGACACACGCAGTCGAATCGCGTTCGTAGTATTTCGACATTGTTCGTCTGACGTCGTACAATCCTTTGTAACTATGGTTACCTATACCATAGTTACAAAGTTATTTATATGTAATAGAGAAAATTAGAAAACAAAGTAGCAAGCTTAGGAATTTTGGTCAAATTTTGACCACTAGGCGACCGCTAGTATCTGTAAGAGTGCGGGCAGATTGAGCGAGATTGAATCTCGAAGAAAATTATATTACGGCTATTAAGACCAGGTTAAGAGTCGACAAGTATGCTTGAAAAATATAATTAAAGTGAATGAAACAAGACACGTATGCTTGGTTCGTGAAAAGGATAATATTTGTAGTTTCTATCCACCTCTCTGTGAACTAAATGTGCTATGTAGGACTACATTATGCAGCCAGTTTATACATAAGCTGAGTAGCTCGTAATAAACTAGAGATAAGCTATTCAGCTATACTACACTATTAGAGTTTATTTTATTTTATTTTATACATGGAAAACTTACAGCTAACTTAACATAACAGTGATCATTACAGTTTCCAGACAGCCAATTACAAGTTTTAACTTTTAGGTGACATTCTAGAAAAAAAGTTTGAGCAGTCTCGGTAGAGAGAAAGATCAATAATAATAATAAACACAACGACAGAATAAAAAAGCAATAATATAACGGTCTGTTCTATTCATTTACCGATACAATGGTTTTTTTTAACTGACCAAAGAAGTTGAGGCTCAAGCTTTTCCTTGCCAACGACGTTTTAGTGGTAAAATCATTAAAATCGTGCTCCTTGCATAACTTGTTAAAATTGCGGCTCGCTCTCACCACATACGAATTTCGTCTGTAGTTAGTAGAGGCAGATGGTGTACTAATTGGTGGGTTAAACCTTATGAACAACGGATAAATTACAGTTCTTATGGAATAGATATTTAAAACCAAGCAAACAAGCTTCGTTTGCTTAGGCTTAAAGACGAGTAAAATAATGTTATTATCGATAGCTGACATCTACCTTCCAGAGTTGTTTTGTTAATTAAAATTAATCTCACGATCTAAGCTCCTGTGAAATTTTGGTTCGTCGGATATTGCGCCGCGGTAAGATAAGTACGAATATAATTATATCTATATTTATCCATAAAATGAAAGCCTCAGTCTTTACTATCGAGATTAATGAAAAAGGTATATTTTTCTCTCCATTGGCTAATATTAGAAATGGCTGAAACTCTGATTGCTATGAAGCATCTTACACAGGAGTGATCTAGGCTACTGAATGATCATACTTCATGCTTCTGCTGATTAAAATTTCACGCAGAAGAAGAAGCGGACAATAGGCGACATACTAAATCTTTTGTACGTGTGATATGCGAGTAAAGAAATAAAATATTGCAAAACAGCGAATTCCAGATAGGCTTCCAAACAAATAAAGAAAACAGATTTAAAAATGACACAAAGGAATAGAATTGAACCCTTTCAACCCTCTCAACACTGATGCAATAAGTTATTCGCCCCGGAGACCTTCAGTCACTCTTTCATTCACTCACCCTTAACTAAAGCGAGCCTTAAACTTCACCGTGGGACCGACCACCTGCTACATTATTCTTTCTCCTCGAAAGCCTATAAATTCAGTACGTAATCGGTCCTTTGTATGGCGAAGGCTGTATTGAACGGGCTTACAAGCTTATCCCACAAACTCTGAAGATATCTAGAAAATAATAATAATAATATGATGGAAATATAATATTCCTTGTTCGATGTTTATAAATCATGTATGAATTGTTCTGCTAGCATTTTCTGGTGAAGTTTCAATTGTGTGTATTTTTTGGATAAGCCAAATCACCTCAGTTATAATGTTGAGGTCAATATTATTTATTACTGTTAAGACATTTTATGGAAAGAAATATATTATCAAGGTTTGCAATGCCAATTTTCTTTTTTAACATTCTGTATTATGATATAGCGTAACATACCAAGACGGTCTGTAACTGCGAACTATCCACGTTTTAGATGTATGATAGGACTTCTTTTATCACTTTTAGTATGGTATTGTCCAACGACCTTAAGAATAAAAGTATTCCACTCGTTGTAAAAAGTCAAGGCAATAATCGTTTATTCATCTAGGTCACAAAGGAACACCTGTGAACGACAATGTATTTGGTAAGAGAGTTTACTAATATTACTAAAACGTCGTTCAACTTAGTTGCTCGTTTAAGGCAAGTGTTGAGTCTATGGCAATCTACTCACAGGCTTTTCTCTCTCCTTTGCCCGAAATTTTGTAAAATTGCAACTAAACATATACTAATATAATTAGGTATCAATATGACATGAATACTCTTTTTCAATATCAGATAATAATGTCCTCCAGACCGAATTTCGGTCACGGCGACCAGTCTTAACGGAGACTGGCCATCTTCGCAGGAGATATTATAGTGCACAAGTATGTGCCTAACTCTCATGATCCGATGGGACGGTAATCCGACACGACCGGAGAGAGATCAGGCGCAGGACCAACGGCTTTACGTGCTATCCGAGGCACGAGGGTGTCTAACACCGCCAACTTCCTAACTCCGGGCTGCTATTAAGATTTCTTATCAGATAGAAAGTTACCGACACTCTTTTTGAATATTAAATTTTACTGACCACTCATTTAATTTTTGTACTATTGTTCTTACCTAAGACACTATGAGCGGGACCTAATTTTTTAGCTTGACCTTTTGGTATAGTACCTGAACATGATTTAAGAAGTAGTGAAAGTGACATTTACGTCATTGAAAGTAAGACACTGTTTCTTGTGTCGGAAGTCAATTGATGATTTAATAACGAGTAGTTGATAACTTTTGTGTTTTAATTTTTACCGGGCTGGGTTTTCCCGCTTTATGACTACCTCGGCGATGCTGTGATAGGAATGTATTTTTATTACTTCTTTTTAACCTAGAGGACGGGTAAAACACAAAATACTCTAGTATTTATTGTATTACGCGGCATACGAATACCAGTCTCAGTATTAATAGATCGAATAAAATATACCGTGATTGTGTTTTTAAACTATTTTATTAGTAAAAATTGGCATTTTCCTGGCATCATGCCAAATAGCATTTCACTAGAACCTACTTCAATAGTTAAAGTGCAAAGTTGTGAAAGTTTCAATATTAATAACGTTCAACTCGTTTCAAACTGAAGTCATTCCATTCATTCTTTTATGATGGCGGATCGGGTTCATTAATTCTTTAACTAGGGCAAGATGAGTCTATAGCACCGTAGTTAGGAGGTTAAATGTTTGTGAGTTTCAAAGTTAGAATATTGAGATTTATAATGGTGCAGGTAGATTTTAAAATTAGACTTATCTACGCTGTAGTACGTATAGATAATATTCAATAATATGCAACTGCCATTCTATAGAATTTCGGATTCTTCAGAAGCTCAGACCGCAAATCACACAGTTTCAAACTGCGTGCTCCCGGGACTCGACTATGAATTTCTTGACAGGAAATTCTGATAGATCTTTGTCCAACCATGACCATAAGGTCATGATTGCACAAAAATCTCTCAGATGCACTGTAGTCATATTCAATATGGCTACACCATTGAGGTTGAGCACACAATAGCATCATATCTTTAGTCACAAAAATTAAATCTATACAAATAATAATAATATTTTCACGTCTAAAACAATTACAATACGATTTCGAATAAACAAAATTGCCTTCGCTCACATTAATCTAGAATTCGTCAATGAATTTTTATTCCCGGGAACAGTTCTTTTTTTCTGGATAAAACTCTATGCCCTTTTCTGTACCCCTGACAACGTATTTACGAACCATGACAATCGGTCGAGAAGTTAAGGCGTGAAAGCGTAATAAACAAACAGTCACATTGACATTTACAATATTAATTAGGATTTTCAACAACTACATCTTAGCTCCGAAGTAACAACAGCATTGTATTACTAATACACGATTGCACACAGCCACCACACGTCGTGAAACTTATACATATGCATACAATATGAGCATGACCGAACTAACTCATGAATAAATACATACATAAACTTACTCCTGTATATTTATCCTGTATATCCTTGAACATATAGAAAGAGCAGTATGTCACATACTTTTCTCCAGTTATGAATAAAAGTCTACATTACTTGGGCAATGATTAAATGGATGGGGTAGCTGTATGGTCTATTACTACGCTGAGTGCTGGGGTTTGATCCCTGTACAAGCCAATAAATTGTGTGGTACTGGTATACAAATAATTTTTCTGATTCTAGGTGTCCGTTTTTGGAATATTTGTTAAAAAGGTGGAGGGCCTAGTAGGATTTATTCTATTCTATCACATACACACAACACCATCTAGCCCAAACTAAGCAGAGCTTGTACTATGGGTACTAGACAATGGATAAACATACATATATACTTTTTTTTGTAAATACATACATGTTATATATAGAAACACCCAGACCAAGACAAACATCCATGTTCATGCACACAAATGTTTGACTTGCGGGAATCGAACACGCGACCTCAGGCGTGGCAGTCGGTTACACTAACCATTACGCCATCGAGGCCGTAGAGTTATATACTACTATCTTTTGCCCGCGGCTTCGCTCGCGTTAATTTAGAATTTGACAATAAATGCGGGTTGTACTCTGCTTGTAATAATATATAATAATATAATTCAATCATGATTCGAAAGATACGTGGCGCCATCTATTATCATAAGAACGTTATTATTGTTTTCCTCGGTAACAGTAATTTTTATCAGGATGAAAGGCAGCCTATGTCCGTTTCTGTACACCTGACAACGTATATGCAAAATTTGAGGATGATCGGTTCAGTGGTTTAGGCGTGAAAAGATAACAAACAAACTCATTTTCGATTTTATCATATTAGTTAGGATTAGGATGACTTTATAAACAAATAATACTGTTGCTGCCTGTGTGTGTAAAGTGTCTCACTTTATCTAACTCTGCTGATACTAGGAATTAAAGAAATCGTCCCAACCATCAAACCGTCTCACAATTAACCGCAATAACGGCGCAGCTTGTCAAAGAGGCAGTCATATAGTATGTCTCGGTCCACAATGGTAGTGAATTCAACTGCTTTGTATATGGTCTCGTGTTCAATGCCCCAGTTGGGCAAACTGTTCTGAAATTTGTCCGTGAAACGATTCTTAGTAGTGACATGAAGCCCAGTACACTGCAATAAGGTACCCTCTATTTAATTATGAAACCATAGCAAACAGAATTAAATTTAAATTCTACCTATTCATTTTGGATATAATACTACAAAGCACGACGCGACCTCCTGATTTTCGGGAAGTGTATTTTACATTACCTGAAACACTCACGTGTAGATTAATATTAGGCAATAGGGAATTCGCCAAATTAAGTAGCTGGGACGGAAGTAGGGTTAAGAGCTACGGCTAAATTATTATACTGGCTCTTGGGAAAAGCAGAGGTGAAGCTAAATTATGATACTACTGCAGAGGTCTGCATGTAACTGAAAGGACATAATTATTTAATACATACCTACTAATAAAATAATGATCTTCTGCAGACCGAATTTCACAACAGCTAATCTTAAGGGACACTATCAATCTGCGCAGGAGGTATTATAGTGCACAAATGTGAGCGCAAATACTTGTGCACTAGAATTCACTTGCACTCTCTGTTTACTAAATCTCATAATCGATTGGGACGGAAATCCGACATGACCGAAGAGATTAAGCACAAAATCAACGGTTCTACGTGCTTTCCGAGTCAGAGGGTTGTGTTTGCATCATTACCAACTGTCTGGCTCCGGATTTTACTGATATTTTTTTGGCAGAAAAAACAGAACCAGAAATATTACTCATCACAATACAAGTACTTCTCCAATAAAGTTTAAATTTGGTTGTAGCCTAGCTGTGGGCAGGTCAGGCAGGCAGTCTAGTATGCTGTTAGTATGTCATATATATGTATGCCCCTTGCGCTGGCTGCTCAAAAGCTCGTATTTAGAAGGAAAACTTGTGTTGATAGCACTAGTATAGGCAACATTAGTTGGAACATTGGCTTGTTTGCGACCTATAAGAGTAATACACGAGTAAATTTTGAGTACACTACAATTTTCACTCAGTAGGAGTCTTGTAGTGCACTGAAAACTGCAATGTACTCAAAATCTACTCTTTTATTTCATCGTTCTCTTTGCCATGGCCGTGTTGACGTCACACTGTACGGTATTCATTACTTTGATTTATTTTGTTTATCAAAAAAGGCACAGAATCAATTTATTTAGCTCCATTATAAGCAATGAATTTAGGAAAAAGAAAATAGCAATTCGTCATCATCATTTGCATTTTTATCAAGCAGCTGCAGAGCATAAACCTGCTGACGTATTTTTGTTTAGTCTTTTGTTTGTTTGTCTACCTTGTCTTAATAAAGAATGGATATTTAAACCAATTAAAAAATGCTTCCAAATCGTGTGTTTTTTTATACATCAGTAATCCTAACTAATATTATAAAAGCGAAAATGAGTTTGTTTGTTTGTTACCTTTTCACGCCTAAACCACTGAACCGATCATCTTGAAATTTTGCATATACGTTGTCAGGTGTACAGAAACGAACATAGGCTACCTTTCATCCCAAAAAAAATTACTGTTCCCGAGGAAAACAACAATAACGTTCTTATGATAATAGATGGCGCCACGTATCTTTCGAATCATGATTGAATTATATTATTAGAAGCAGAGTAAAACCAGAATTGATTGTCAAATTCTAAATTACCGCGAACGAAACTGTGGGCAAAAGCTAGAAAAGTAATAATAATACAATTTATTTGGCTAAAAAGGAGTACAGTAGTGGAATTGTACAACTTTGAATTCAACCTTTATATCTGACTATAACTGCCTTTACAAACTAATTTATAACCAAAATAATAATAATGGTTATGGCAAGAAAGGATACTTTTTTTTTATGAGCAATAATGACAAGCAAGCATGCGGCTTAACTAATGGTGAGCGGTGACTGTATTGCTATAATAGTTCGTAATACCAGGGTATCACTCTCGTATGAGCTCTATTTTTCTCATTCTAATAAAAGGAATGGTAGATGAAGGTACATATTTGAGCCTGCGAAACCATTACTACCAGCATGGAACGCAGTAGCTGTGTTACTAAATAATTATTGTTATAAGTTTCAAATTTCTATAGTCAGCAATATTTGGTACAATGGCTGTAACATTTTGTTGATATGAGTTGTAAAATACTGAAATTATATTTGATTGGCGATTTTAAAGAGTGGCCGTGAGTTTCTTGCAGGTTTCTTCTCATAGGCTCAACCCTTTGCCTGAACCTTGCAACTAACCTAAACGTAGCATCAGTATCTTAGTAAATTCACTAACCTACCTTTTGACCTTTTGTCATTCATAAGTGTTACTTAATGACCTAAATGAATAAATGATATTTGACTTTGACAACTTTTAGGTTGGATTCTTATTTCGTTTTATCAGCAAGTACTTCCACTCCAAAATCAAGGACCACACTGTGTCAAATAGCCTGTTTCTAAATAAGGTGTATAAATAATTCAGGCATTTGAAAGGACTAGATAGCATTGCCAAGAATTGCGAATAGATGTCCTTTGTGTAGGTTGGTTTTAATAAACATAGGTGTGAAACTGAGCTTGAGTTTTCAGTGGGTAAAGCTGTGTTAATCAATGAGCTAACATTATTTCGTACTTCGTAAATTGCTTTGATAAAGTATGGTCACATGTTTACGATTATGTTAGAAGTTAGTTTATCGTGATTCATTCTTGGCATGAGTTAGCGCCACAGAACATTTAACTAGTCTTATATGTTCAAGTAAAGTCTCGGGTTTGATTCGCTGGTGAGGTAAATTTTTATTAGGTTATTCAGTTAAAACATAGCAAGCATTCAACGCTTATATTAGCCAGTAAAAGACTGGCTGTCTCACTAAGACTATCCTAGATTAAAACTGTGGCTTATCACATACATACATAAAAAAAATATTGAGCAAGTTTTGAAGTGAAAACTTCTTTAGCGGCGTTGTGCACTTTTTTGATTCGTAAGACCGAGGGAGAATTGTCATGTTTGTGTACGATAGCGCAATAAATGAATATTGTATTTTACCACATAAATTATAGTACTTTTATACTGATAATTAAAGCAATTCGTGCAAAATTATTCCCTAACCATTCCAAAATATCAAAAATACACAACGTTAATATTCAAGTTTTCACTTCTGTCGGCACTCCCGGAGTGCAACCCGTTGATATTTTTAAGAATATTTGGTCAAAAAATGTTTATTTTTATTTTTGAAATAATATTTTATATAAGAAATTGTTATTTTATTCATCGGTACCACATGCCGCTCAGCACATGTTTGTTTAACATTCCCGAGCCTGCTGATGTAATTTTCTTTGACACAATATTTGTGAATATAAATACAGCCGCGATCTCATGTATTATTTATTAAACATGTGTCCTCATCTACGCGTAGAGAGAATTCATGACTATTTCCCTAAATTCAAAAGGGGAAAACATGTTTTAGTGTCTTCGCACACTAAGCCACCAGTGGCGGCCACAAATTTCGATAGCAGTCGTCACTCTTTTTTTGGCCACATTTAGTGGCTCGTCTTCAGCGCACACTCGCCCATAGTATTAATCTTTTAAAAAGACAGCTCTCAGACTAGGAATAATTCGAGTGTCGTGGGAGATTTTGCAAACATTTAAACAACAGCCACAAAGAAGCCACTGGAAGCCCAATATGCGGTAGGTCTTAGTTGAAGCCCAAAGGTCAGAGAACTTATAACGTTTTTTTTATAATATTCTATCACATACACACAACACCATCTAGCCCAAACTAAGCAGAGCTTGTACTATGGGTACTAGACAATGGATAAACATACATATAAACCTTTTTTTTTGTAAATACATACATATTATACATAGAAACATCCAGACCAAGGCAAACATCCATGTTCATGCACACAAATGTTTGACTTGTACGGGAATCGAACCCGCGACCCCAGGCGTGGTAGTTGGTTACACTAACCCCTACGCCATCGAGTATATGCATATATTATGTTTTATATATTTTATTAAATAGCCTTTTATACTACGTAATCCTAACTAATATTATAAATGCAAATGTGAGTTTGTTTGTTTCGCTTTCACGCCTTAACTACTCGACCGATGATCATGAAATTTCGCATACACGTTGTCAGGAGTATAGAAAAGGACACAATAGTACTATCCCCAGAGATAGAAATTTGACATAACCTACATTTACGCAAGCGAAACGTTGGGCAAAATCTAGTTACTGATATTTTAATTGGTTTTAAAAACGAAATCTACAAAGATTGTATATAGAAGTTGGCAGTATTCTGGTTAGGTACTATATAAGTAGACAGGGAGAAAAATAACTAGGTATATATAAAATACATACTATATAAAATATAAATATAGTGTGTCCGATAATTAATAGATAACCTTGAAATGTCTTATAGTAGAATAGATGACCGTCTGGTCTCCAAAAAGTTAAAGGGCCTAAAAGGCACGTGCCAGAAGGCCCTTAAGGAGTCGATGGAGGCCAGTCGGAAGATTGCGGAGGCCGTCTTCAGCCGCACAGCTAATGACGAAGTCCTGAAGCTGCGGTCTGAAAATGCCAGATTGGCGCAGGAGGTTACCGAGCTCAAGAGACGTCAGGAGGAGTACGAAAAGCGGCAAGACCAGGACTCTAACAGGAAGGAGTCGGAGCTCATGGCTCTGGTCCGGCAGGAGCTTGACGAATTTCGCGCCAAGCTCTCGGTTATGGAAGGCCGGCTGCTGCACCCTCCTTTGGCGGCAGACAGAGCCAGAGAGCCTCCTCGTCCTACAACCCCGACGCCTGCTCCGCCTACGTCATACGCGGCTAAGGCAAGAGCCCCGCGGCCTCCTGCAACTGCTCCAGCGGCCGATACCACAGCTCCGGCAAGCCAAAAGGGCAGAAAAAGGACGAAGGCAAAGCGCGCACCCGTGGTTCCCAAGGAGCGCCCGGCCGCTGCCAGGAATCAACCTGCTGCCACCTCACGCGGCGCCCACGACTAGGAGGTCGTCGGCAAGAAGAAGGAGGAGGCCAAGAAGAGGAAGAAGGCGGCCAAGAAAGCTAGGCAGGCGGCCAAAACGGTGGCGAGGAAGCTCCAGGCCCCTCGCTCCACTGCAGTTGTTTTAACACTGCAGCCGGCTGCACTCGAGCGAGGGACCACTTACGCGGAGCTCCTCAAGAAGGCGCGGGCGGCGATCGACCCCGGCAAACTGGGGATAACGGCGGGCTTGCGGTGTCGGACAACCCAGACCGGTGCCCGCCTAATCGAAGTGCCGGGAGTCGCAAGCGGCGACCAGGCGGACCGCCTGGCGGAAAGCCTCCGTGAGGTTTTAGAGGCAAAAGAGGTCCGCGTCTCCAGGCCCCAAAAGTGTGTTGATTTACGCATCACGGGCCTGGATGACTCTGTATCGAAAGAAGAGGTCGTCGCTGCCGTCGCCAACACCAGCGGGTGCCCTGCGGAACAAATAAAGTGCGGAGACATTAAGCAGGGCCGCTCCGGAATGGGGACGGCTATTATTAGCTGTCCCTTCGCCGCCGCCAAGAAACTGGCCGATGGCCGACGTCTTTTGGTGGGGTGGGTTTCGGCGGTAATTAAAGTGCTGGAGCCCAGGCTCGCCCGATGCTACCGTTGCTTATCCAGCGGCCATGTGGGTGTTATGTGTCCCTCACGGGTTGACGGCACCGGCCGCTGTTTCCGTTGCGGTCAGCCCGGTCACGTGGCCGCAACGTGTGAGGCCACGCAGCATTGTGTTTTGTGTGCGGCGGTGGGCAAACCAGGGGAGCACTGGGCGGGTGGCAAGGGGTGTGCCGCCACCAATAAAAAATTGCCGCCAAGGTCGCCTGCCTCGACATCGGCAATAGCCAGGGCCGCCGCTCCCGCGGTCGGAGGGGCGGAGGTTAGTATGGAGGCGTAATGTCTCCACACCTCCGTCTCCTCCAAGGGAATTTAAACCACTGCGCCAGAGCTCAGGACCTTCTCCTCCAGAGCATGGCGCAGTGGTCAATTCATGTCGCCGTCATAGCCGAGCCTTATTTTGTCCCTCCCAGGGCTGACTGGGTAGGGGACCTCGATGGCTCGGTGGCGTTAATTTCGCCGGCCGCCGCCGGCACCCCGTCCTTCGAGAACATCGTACGAGGACGGGGCTGCGTCGCAGCACTCGTAGGAGAAGCGGTTGTGGTGGGCGGCTACTTTTCACCCAACCAACCTCTCGCCGACTTCGAGGAGTATCTTCTCGAACTGAATGTCGTCGTCGCTCGAAGCCACCCTCGGCCCGTGCTCTTCGTCGGGGACCTCAATGCCAAATCTTCGGCTTGGGGTTCCGCGACCACGGACGCGAGGGGTGAATTGCTCGAGGAGTGGGCCTTAGAAAACGGCCTGCTAGTCCTCAATCGTGGGTCAGTGCACACGTGCGTGCGTCAGCGGGGCGGCTCTGTCATCGATGTTTATTTTGCTAGCCCCGCACTAGCACGCCGTGTCCAAGGCTGGCGCGTCGTCGAGGGGGTGGAGACGTTGTCGGACCATCGTTACATACGGTTCGACGTCTCCGCCTAGACCTCCGACCCCCCAGCCCCAAGGACCCCGATTGGGGGCGGTCCGCGTTGGGCTTTAAGGAAACTAAATCGGGAGTTCCTCCTGGAAGCCTTCATCGTTCAGGCCTGGGTGCCAGCACCGGCCAGGCCTGACAACATCGACACGGAGGCTAAGTGGTTCCGGGAGGCCATAACGCAAGTTTGCGATGCGGCGATGCCTATAGTGCCTTTAAATGTTGCAGCTAGGCGTCGGGTGTATTGGTGGTCTGACCACATCGGCCAACTACGCCATTCTTGCGTGGTGGCCCGACGCCAGTACATCCGGCTTCGTAGGCGGCGTCACCGCCCTCCCGATTTTGACGCCAGGGAGGCGGAACTGTACGAGGTCTATAGAGCGGCCAAGAAGGAGCTGAAAATCTCCATCAAGCGGGCCAAAAATCAGGCCCGCCAAGAGCTGCTGGGGACTCTGGACCGTAATCCCTGGGGGCGTCCATATCTTATGGTCAGGGGCAAGCTTCGCCCCTGGGCACCCCCTTGTCCCAGAGTCTCCGGCCACAGTTGGTGGAGGAGGTGGTGGCCGCTCTATTCCCCTCACGGGCGGTGCACACTCCTCCGTCGATGGTTCCGCCTTCCATGGCGTCCAGCGCGGACTTTGACGACGACGTGGTTCCCGAAGTGACCCAAGTAGAGTTGCGAGCGGCGGTGTCGAGACTTCGCTCGAAAAACACCGCCCCAGGGCCCGACGGCATTCCAGGTCTTGCACTGGCCCTGGTCCTGGAGGAGCTCGCGCCCCGACTCAGGGGGCTCCTCAGTGAGTGTCTTCAGCAGGGCCAGTTTCCGCGCCAGTGGAAGGTGGGGAAACTGGTCCTAATCAGGAAGGAGGGGCGCCCGGCGGACTCTCCATCCGCCTACCGGCCCATTGTGTTGCTGGACGAGGTGGCTAAACTTTTTGAGTTTATTATTGCGGAGCGCCTCGTCCAGCGTCTGTCTTCAGTGGGTCCGGATCTGGCGGAGAACCAATATGGTTTCCGCCGCGGGCGCTCCACTATTGACGCTGTCCAGCGTGTGAGGAGCCTGGCGGAGGATGCAGTGTCCCGTGGCGAGGTCGTCTTCGCGGTGTCTCTAGACATCGCGAATGCCTTCCACACCTTGCCCTGGAGTTGTATCAGGGAAGCACTCGTTTTCCATCGAGTGCCGACCTACCTCCGCCGCATAGTCGGGGCATACCTATCGGAGAGGGTAGTAGTCTACCCGGGTCATGACGGTTGGAGTCGGCGAGAGATGTCGTGTGGTGTTCCACAGGGATCGGTTCTGGGTCCGCTCCTGTGGAACATCGGTTACGACTGGGTGCTGCGAGGTGCGCTCCTCCGTGGCGTCGGCGTCATTTGTTACGCCGACGATACGCTTGTCACGGCGAGGGGTAAGTCACACCGGGCGGCGGCCATACTGGCGACCGCTGGGGTCGCACAAGTCGTCAATCGTATCCAGCGGTTGGGCCTCGAGGTGGCCTTGTCCAAGTCCGAGGCCGTTTGTTTTTACGGCCCTCGGAACCGGCCACCTCCAGGAGCCCATATCATGGTAGGAGGGGTCTGCATCGGCGTCGAGTCAACCCTGAAGTATTGGGGTCTCTTGCTCGACAGCCTGTGGAACTTTACAGCCCATTTTCGTCGTTTGGCCCCCATTCTTCGGGGCGCTGCAGGCGCGCTTGCGCGCCTGCTGCCCAACCTTGGGGGGCCAAACACCTCCTGCCGGAGGTTCTACGAGGGGGTCGTGCGGTCCATGGCCCTATATGGGGCCCCAGTTTGGGCGGACAACCTGACGGCCCGTAACATTTCGGCGCTTCGTGCGCCACAGCGCGCCATGGCCGTCAGGTTGATAAGAGGATACCGCACGATCTCGTTCGAGGCTGCGAGCCTCCTCGCTGGATTGATGCCATGGGACCTGGAAGCGGCGCTCCTGGCGTCTCTATATCGTTGGCGCCAGGACGCGCAAGCTCGGGGCGAAGGACCGGGCCTTCCCGCTGTCGAGGCGGCGAGGTCCGAGCTCCGCCAGGTCCTAGTGGCCAATTGGAAGAAGCGACTTGTGCACCCCAGTGCCGGGCACGCCACGATCGTGGCGGTAAGTCCCGTGTTCGAGGAGAGGCTGGAGAGGCGGCATGGCGCCCTCACCTTCCGGCTGACACAGGTAATGACCGGCCATGGTTGTTTTGGCCGGTTCCTGTGTCGTATAGGCCGGCAAGAGACGCCCGGTTGTCACCACTGCGGCGACTGCCGCGACGTTGTTAAGGACACGGCGCTGCACACTTTGGCGGTTTGCCCCGCCTGGGCATCGCAGCGCCGTCAGTTGACCGCGGCAGTCGGATCGGTTGCCCTCTCGCTCCCGGCCGTAGTTCTGTCTATGGTCCGGAGTGAGAGGTCGTGGAACGCCGTCGCCTCCTTCTGTGAGGAAGTTATTTCCATCAAGGAGGCGGCGGAGCGGAAGAGGGAGCGTTTAAACCCTCTCCCCAACCGCAGAGCCGGGCGCCGGAGGGTGCGAGACGACCTCCAGCCACCCTGAGATTTGACCTGGGGGTGGCGGGCTTTGTGGGCCTGCCCGCCATCCGTTCAGCACCAGGTCCGAGAGGCGGCGTGCATGTTCTCACGCGCGCCTCTGTGTCGTGTCGGTCTCCCCTCTAGGGGGGACAGTAGGGAATATTTAGAGGTGACCAGTGGGTAGGTCTTTTCGAGTAGTGGCCTGCCGTTTCATACGGCGGGCCGAAACCTCGGCGGGGTCGTGACTGCATGTGAAAGTGATTCGCGCGGCCTCGCCGATAGTGGTTTGTCGAGGAACACCGTGGTAGGTTTAATCGGTATTCCGGGAGGTACTTTATTCCCATTCCATCTTTCTTTTACCCCGGCGAGTCCGACATATCCCCTCCGCCCGCCCCCCCACGGAGGGGTATGCGTCAATGCATTCCCCCAAGTAGAAAAAAAAAAAAAGAATAGATGACCGTTCAGAATAAAAAAGATAAAAATAAGTAAAAAAATAATTAAATAAAAAATATATTAATAAAGTGCAATAGCTAGTCATACCTTTGACAGTCTATCTATTAGCATAATTAGTGTTTAATAATAAAGCAACAAAAAACCGATGGAATTCATTCATTTACGGTCGTAGTGTACAAGAAAGTTAAATATGGTAATTAAAAAAAATCATATCTCAGGTAGTAGTTAGGATAGATTATTTTTCATATTTTTTTCTGAACGACCATCAGTTCTACTATAAGACATTTCAAAATTATCTATTAATTAACGGACACCTGTATATACACATATTATATAGGACCACTTGAATAATTTTAACACAGAACTTAAAACAATTGGCACGAAAGGATAATAACGTGAAGATTTATATTTATATACATTTTATAGGGTAAAACAGTTCCAGGCCATTAACGGAGGAACTTTCGTGAATAATTTGTTAGTTGTTTTATTTGTGGTTTTAGAAGTTAGCGTCTGAATAAATCGAAGTTATTTATATGCTTTGTATTAGCTTTGTTGATAAATTCTTAAGTATTTAGACAAGGGTTATTATCGATTTGGTATTCACTCTCATGTTTGAATATCTCCGAAGGGTTAGGAAGAGGTATATAATAGAATAGAATAGAATTTATTCGGCTAAAAAAAGAGTACAATAGTGGACTTAAATCAACTTCAAATTATATCTTAATATCTAACAATAATTCAATGGCTTAATAAACTAGTTTATAGCCAAAATAATAATTATAGTAATCTATTATGTTAAGAAAGGATAATTAAACATCTTTAAATTATTATAAGCTACTTGCCTGAACTAGGTTAGACCTGTGTTTCAGGCGATCACTTGTCTATCTATTTTAAAGTGGACGTTTATTTAAATATCTATTTGAACAATAATATAACTAAATATAAACTTAAGCTAAAACTGCCTGTACACGTACAAGCAACTGTGTCATACAATAAAATGCTTAGGTACCTAAAGTATAATTACATCATTTTAATATTTGTAACAAATTCTCTGTGTCTGCATAATTGAGTTTACTTAAATATTCCGTTATCATAACATTATAATTTTTATTACTGACGCGCTGTATATACTTAGCAACTTATTAAAATTATTATACAAAAATGGATCCAAGAATATATAAAATCTGTTCACAAATGCATGCCTAGTTTGAGATTTGAAGACGTACTGACTGCACGCATGTCGTAGTGCTTAAGTGGTCGCCTCGCCACTGCTACCATGTCAAGTGTTGTAGGTTCGATCCCCACACGGGATAAAAAATGTACATACATAGATTCACGCCTGTTTCCCAGAGGGGTAGGCAGAGACTACGGATTTCCATTAGCTACGATCCTAACACACTTCTCTGGCTTCATTCACTTTCATCACATTCCTCATACACGCCAGTCGGTTCAAGGAGCTCTTAACCTGGCCTTTGTCCAGAACGCCTCCGATCTGATCGAGAAACGTTCGCCTAAGTTTTCCTCTTGCGACTGTTACATTCACACTAGACTTATAAACTTAAAAAAAATGTGTGATCCACAAATGGCTGTTCCGAGTCTGGATGTTCTTTGAATGTTTGTAAAATCCCCCGCGATACAGGAATTACACAAAGCGCCTTTTTAAAATGAAATTAAATGAATGAAATACGTTACGTAAAAAAATCATAATTACGTAAAAACGCTCGTAAAATGTGAGTACCAGCTATATCTTAGATCCCGCGTAGTAAGAGGCAAGCATGTAGCTGCTGCCAAAAATTTTTTAACATACATAAATACATAGATTCACGCCTGTTTCCCAGAGGGAAAAGAAAAAGAAACACACTCGATGGCGTAGTGTAACCGACTGGCACGCCTGAGGTCGCGGGTTCGATGCCCGCACAAGTCAAACATTTGTGTGCATGAACACGGATGTTTGTATTGGTCTGGGTGTTTCTATGTATAATATGTATGTATTTACAAAAAAAAAGTATATATGTATGTTTATTCATTGTCTAGTACCCATAGTACAAGCTCTGCTTAGTTTGAGCTAGATGGTGTTGTGTGTATGTGGTAAAATATTATTATATTATTTAATACGTACATAACTTCGAAAAGTCAGAGATGCGCGCCTTGGGATTGAACTCGAGACCTCTGCGTAGCAATCCAACGGTTTCCCAATAAGGTATCACTGCTTTACCAAAAACCATAGCTGGCGAAATATAGATGTAGCATAATTCTACCTACCCTTTCTGTGATACAGTCATGATACTATATAAACAACAATAATATAATATAAGGTACGGTCGGGTTAGTAATCACGATGTAATGGAATACGTGACTCTGCTCGATGAGAGGCGAGCTAGCGGGGCGAACTTGTTATTACCAATATTTAAGGAAATACAAGTTCTATATACAACGCTTTATTAATAAATGTTGTAACTGTGGGCAGTGCTTCGTTTGATTTTGTTTTAGAATAACTTGCTATGAAACCGTACCTACGGACTTATGTCCATAGGTTGTCTGTAAGTAAAACGGCTCCTGCCTTGAATAAAGGAACGGGGCATAAACAAATAACTTAGATATCAAGTTTCTGAAAAGCAGATTCCCATAAAAAGTAGGTTTCAGACGGTCAAACGCATGTCAACTGCGTATTTCGCGACAACTCAAGGATACTGATTATGAAAGAGTAATGTTGGTCTACAGAAAATCAGTGGAAGACAACCCAAACGGAGAAGAACGAGGTGATGGAAACCTTTCAAGATTTCAATGATCCTTTAGGATACGTTACTGTATCATCGTGGGAGAGTCAGTACTGTCTTTCTCTCTTACAACAACATTATTGAAGTGGTGGGAAGTGCTTCGAGGCTACGGAAGCTATTAAACAATAGTCGGATATTCTGTTTATTTGTTACTAGATGTTCTCGCGGTTTCACCCGCGTTTATCGTTACTGCGCTGCCCCCGTGGGTCGTAGCGTGATTTTATATATAGCCTATAGCCTTCCTCGATAAATAGGCTATGCAAAACTAAAATAATTTTTCAATTCGAACCAGTAGTTCTTGAGATTAGCGCGTTCAAACAAACAAACAAACTCTTAAGCTTTATAATAATGTAAGTATAAAAAGCAAGATCGAAGGCGCAAAATACTAAGATACACAAAGACTCTAGCCAACGTGTGAAAATACAGGCATTTAATTTTAAACTAGTGCACTCACACATACGCACTTACACACACACGGACTCACACATAAACTCAAGGGTACAGCGAGTGAGCATACGATCGGCTGAGTAATTGACATTCGAATGACGTCACATATTGACGGCTGCCGATAACCACTGTCGTCATTTCTCGACTACTGTTGTGTGCCATCAATGTAACAGCTCATGGATTTAATAACTACTTTCGTATGGTTGTGAATCCTATTATCTATTGAATATAAATATAAATAGTTATAATAGTTTCAATAATTTAATTAGCTTAAAAATTAGTAAAGTTTAATAGTAATAGTAGTGTAACAGTTTCTAAATCCTAATCCTAACTAATATTATAAAAGCGAAAATGAGTTTGTTTGTTTGTTACCTTTTCACGCCTAAACCACTGACCCGATCATCCTGAAATTTTGCATATACGTCGTCAGGTGTACAAAAACGAACATAAGCTACCTTTCATCCCGAAAAAAAGTACTGTTCCCGAGGAAAACAACGAAAACGTTCATATGATAATAGATGGCGCCACGTTCGAATCATGATTGAATTATATTATTACAAGCAGAGTACAACCCGAATTGATTCTCAAATTCTAAATTAACGCGAGCGAAGCCGCGGGCAAAAGCTAGTTATGTAATAAAGTGACAAATAAACAACGCGATGAAATCCGCCTATAACCTATCTCGCCCTCCCCTTTCCTATCCAGAACAACGCGTGCTGCGCTCAGATGCCATCCTTATATAGTAGAATCGACTAGAGCGCGTACCAACAAGCTTGGGTCCTCATACCTCTGCCGAACAACCAAGGCATGGAATTCTCTGCCAAGACACGTGTTTCCTTCTTCCTTCAATCCTAGGTCCTTTAAGCGAGGCGTGAAAAAGCACCTTCTCAGGCCGTCAAAGTAGAGACCTCAACATCGCCTCGGCTGCTATGAGAGTGGTGTGGAGGCCACTGCTCTTAGACCACACGACTGCTTACCATCAGGTGGAGTGTGGTCATTTTGACGATCAAAATAAAAAGAAAAAAAGACCGTATATAGTAGTTTAATTTCAATAAATATAATTTGTCTTGATTTGAACTTACATTTTATGTTGTATGTACGTTAGTATTTATTAATGTTATGTCATAGCTATAATGGGTCTATATGAGTGACTTGTCAACTCCATAGTCGTTTTATAGCAAATCAAATTGAAACAAGAGGTACAAAAAAAATAAACGGGTTGCACTCCGGGAGTGCCGGCAGAAGTGAAAACTTGAATATTAACGTTGTGCATTTTTGATATTTTGGAATGGTTTGGGAATAATTTTGCACGAATTGCTTTATTTATCAGTATAAAAGTACTATCATTTTATGTGGTAAAATACAATATTCATTTATTGCGCTATCGTACACAAACATGACAATTCTCCCTCCGTCTTACGAATTTTCGATCAGGTCACGTGTCCTGTCACGAGTTTAACATTTTTTACCCATCACAAAAAAAGTGCACAACGCCGCTAAAGAAGTTTTCACTTCAAAAATAATTTATTTCCAAAATCAATGATTACAAATATTGTGTAAAGGTATACATATTTAAATTATAAGTACAAAATGATTAAACTAGTAGAAAGTCACCCATCCCTGTACTAGTTATGAACTGTATCACAGGTGACGGGACCTTACAATGCAACAAATTCAATAAACTAACGTAAGGAACAGACTTAAGATATATTCAAATATAGCACTATTTTATATATACATAGGTAAAAACTTATATACTAAATTAAATTAAAATACCGCCGAAATAACAAATTTCGTAAACAAAGTATAGGTAAGAAACTAGACAATCAGTGTTTAAATAAAGTTTAAATAATTTCATATTTAAACTTTATTTAAACACTGATTGCCTCTGTGTTGTTGCAGTAGTAAATGCGACTAGGTATACAAGAGGTCTGGGTGGGAACAGTGTTGTTGAGTATTATTTTTCTATTAAGAAATTCTCAGTATTGGCATGAGAGTAGTAGACTGTAGAGCCTCGCTGATTTCAGGATGAATGGGCCGGCTCGACCGGGGAAGGACTACCCTCTCACAGAATATCGACGTGAAATAGCAGTATTCCTCCTGTTGTGTTTCGTTCGGTGAGTGAGAGTGCCGGAGGCCCATTCACCTATTTTCCCTCTTCCCACTCCTTCTCCTTCCCAATTCCTTTCCTAAAGGGTCTGCAACGCGCAAGTGATGCCTCTGGTGTTGCAGGCGTCCATAGGCTACGGTGACGACTTACCATCAGGTGGGCCGTATGCTTGTTTGCCAACTTAGTCGTAAAAATAAAAAAAATAAAAATTAAATCTGGATCTGTGCGCAGTAGACGGAACAGGCGCTTATTCTATTTCGTAGAACCTATATATATATATGCGACTGCTCACATACGCCAATAATACATGCCAACGTAGCATTAATCTTGTATATTACCAACAGACTAGACAAAAATGTATCTCATCTACAATTCTCCAGCAATACTGTAAATCTATCGACACTATTTACTAGTACCCGTTTCGACATCTTGCAACCGAAAGTTTCGTCCGAAAATAAGACTTCTAAATCAGTGGTTATGCAGGCGCATTCTAAAGCTAGCAGCCTGCAGACTGCATTCATTTTTAAGTTTACTCTTGAATATTCGGAACACAAAGACTGGAAGCTTCTTAGAAGCAACTGTTCACCGCAATCTTTATATTTCCTGTTCCTCGCTGAGAGGGAAACTCACCTAAATGTGTAACGAAACTGTTACAGCTTCTATGAAAATTCCAGGAAAGTTAGATGAGGTAGTCTCATGCTCAAGCCACAAAGTACTTCGTTTGTAGATAAATGGTGCACTAGTGATACCCTACCCAATTTCCTGCAACGCTCGCCTGGTCGAAACTTGTCTATCTATAGATACAATGTAAAGGCTGATTTAGGCCGGGACTCCACCAAAGCGGAGACGAGACGAGCGGAGAGGAGATGTTTTTTTAACAACCAATAGAATTATGTTATTGACACATCTGCTCTCCGCTCAGCTTCAGTGGAGATCGCTGTGCGGAGATGTGTAATATTTGTATGGCGTGATGGAAGCGGAGATGTGAGCTGTGCGCGGACGACGCGCAGTGTAGACGAGAGATGTGAGCGGCGTGCAGTGAGCGATATCACCCATCCCCCTCTCGTCCGCCAGCAACCCGCAGAGCCCCGCGCGCGCGCCGGCCGAGCCGGCCCGAGCTGAAAAACATCTCTTCTCGCACAGCACACAGCACACCGCACACATCTCCGCTTTGGTGGAGTCCCCCGAGCCGAAAAACATCTCTTCTCGCACAGCACACAGCACACCGCACACATCTCCGCTTTGGTGGAGTCCCGGCCTAATAGCAAATACTGGATAAACGGTAAATCAGTTAGTGCAATGGTTTAACGCGTCGTCTTGTTACTGTCACTCAGTGACGTACGATTATCGATAAAATAATCGAAATATTTGAATGTTAAAGTGATTCGTAGGTGTTCGATCGATCTCAAAATTTGTGTGGTCCGCAAATTATTGTTGTGCGACACACAAATTATTTCTTGCGCGATATTTAAAAAAATCCTTGTACTACTGACAAGGTGCCAAATAGAATCCAGGCCGTCGACATCGGTTCCAAATGTAAGTATAAACGTATACTATACATGTGCTTATAACAGAAAGAGTAATAGGTATAATATATAGCGTGGAACTGGACAAACACAAGTCATTGCTTCAATAATCTCTGATTTCAAAGCTCAAATATCCGCGACCGTGTAAACAGAAAGTTTGACAGAATTTTTTAATCAAATAATAATATTATCCGACATTTGGTTATTCGAGAAGCGAACGTTGAGGTTAATTTATTTGTTTTTGCTGACATCGTTGGTACTGGCAGTGACTGATGACGGGGAATTCCCTTTATCGGTATTCGAAGCTGTTTACAAGATGGAAATTTTACAGTTGACTAAAATGTTATACGACAGTTTTGTGCAATATTTTAATGTCTTGGTTTTGCTGTACTTAGAACCAACTGCTTGGCAACGGCTCGCTCAGCGTATTCAAGATACAGTTTTCTTGCTGTTTGTTTTATTTCTTGCTATTTATTGATATAGATGACAGTCACATCACACAGATAGCCAGGTTTAAGTGGTTACCTTACCACTTAAACCATACTAACGCACTCAGTGCTGTGGGTTCGATCCCAAACGGAAGAAAAAGTTGTGTTAACCAAAATTAGTTGTTCTGAGTTTGAGTGTGTTTTTATGTCTTTGGTTTTAATATTTTAAAGTTCCAACAAAATAACAAAATTATTTCTAGAGCAGTAGTAGCCTTTTAAAAGAGAATAATAAAAACAAATTAGAGACTTATGAAGGGAATTATGTATGATTATTAATTTATCATGATTAACAAATCGAATAATACAATTTTTTATGTGAATCATGTCATTCGAAACATTGACAATCTTTCGAAAGTACTAATTATTGATTTGGTAAATAATTGTCCAAAACAATATTAAACATTTCAAAAAATAAAAAGCCCACCTAAAAACTACAATAACATGTATTTTAATAAAAGAGCCGAGAAAGTTTTGGCCAAAGGTCAAAAGGTCTATTGCACATTCGTGGATCTGAAAAAGGCTTATGATAAAGTGGTGAGGAATGAACTTTGGTCAGTATAGTCCATATATGGAGTGAACAGCAACCTCACGCGAGCTTTGAAATCTTTTTATGACGATTCCAAAGCTTGTATTAGGATAAATGGGACCTACATAGAATGGTTTAGTATCAAAAAAAGGTGTTAGACAAGGATGTGTAGCGTCACCCTGGCTGTTTAACCTATGCATGGACAATTGTTTAAACGATTTAAAAGATTGTGAATGGGGATTAAGAATTAATGAGTTACTTGTCAAATATCTTCTTTATGCCGATGACCAAGTAATACTTGCGTCATCAGCGGAAGAGTTGCAGGCGATGGTAGCTATTATGCATGGTTCTTTTGAGAATAAAGGAATGAAAATGAACGTAAGCAAGATGAAAGTAATGGTATTTGAAAAGGAGGAGTGCATGAAGATGTGTAATATTATGATTGATACAGAACAAGTGAAAGAGTTTGTATATTTGGGTACTTTGTTTACAAGGGATGGTAAACATGAGGGAGATATTGAAAGGAGAACGATTGCTGGCAATAAAGTGAATGGCGCTATACGCGCTTTTATGAACAGTCGAAATGTAACTGAAAAGGCACGTTTGGCTGTTCATAGAGGACTATTAGTGCCTACACTTATGCATGGAAGAGAAAGTTGGGCATGACAAAAGAAGCATGAGAGCAGAATAAATGCTGTAGAAATGAGAGCGCTGAGAAACATATGAGGTGTGACTCTAAAATATAGAATAAGAAATAGTGTGATTAGAGAGACGCGGCATAAAAGTGGATATAGTGACAAGTATAGAAAAGGTTATGTTAAGCTGGTTTGGGCATGTAGAAAGAATGGACAAGAAAAGACTGACTAAGAAAGTTTATAAGGCTAGTGTGAATAGTACAGTCGCAAGAGGCAGACCTAGGCGAACGTTTCTTGATTAGATCGGAGATGTTCTGGACAAAGGCCAGGTTAAGAGCACCTTAAACGGGCGAGCGTGTATGAGGAATGTGATGAAAGTGAATGAAGCCAGAGAAGTGTATCAGGATCGTAGCAAATGGAAATCCGTAGTATCTGCCTACCCCTCTGGGAAACAGGCGTGAATCTATTTATGTATTAATTAACGAAAGTGTTTATTTAATACACAGCGTGCAATGAATTATGAAGGAAGTCTTACTCATCCATTTTTATAAAGAAGTCAGTAGTCCTCTACATCGTTATCACGTCAAGAAGCGAAAGTTATAGAAGCATAATTACATTTATAAAACGAAAGCATTTCATTTACATCACAAAAGAGAGAAATATATAAGTGAAGGAAACTTTGAAACATGCCAAATGTTCAGAGGATTTGTTTGAAATTTTACTTAGCCGAGACTTATGGCTTGTATTATACCCATGGGTGAAATTTATATGAAGGATGATTCTTTGCTGTTTGTTGTTCTTGTCCGTAATGGAAATAGCATGCACTAGCCAACGGCCACCAAGTGTTGAGTCTTCGAATACTTTCCACATGATTTCCGAAGTATTATTGCTAAATTTAACTATATTACTGCATCGAAACCATAGAAATTATTTTATAAAATTATAAAAATTAACGTTACTTAATTTAGGCAATAAAACGTTTTTACAGAATATATGAATATCATACAAATATTTATATTAATATCTAATTTCTGAATAATTTTTTGTTAATATTGATTATTTAGGTAAAAATTCAGGGAATTAAACCTGGTACGTACTTAGCTAAGACGTTATTTATTGTCGTAGCGCATAGCTACGCCAATTTAGGCTGTGCTGTGTAAATCAATTAAAATCTAACCTATCTGTTACATCCTTTTTTTATATTTTTTTTACATGGGGAAATGCGCCTGATTCGTATTACCCTGACCGCTATGACTCTCTGCGGTCTCCGCAAGAGAGTCCTGAAGTGAGCGGTCAGGCAGTCCGCCCACATCGGTGCGCCGTAAAGCGCCATCGACCGGACAACCTCCGTGTAAAGTCGCCGGCAACCAACACTGGGCCTGCCCAAATTTGGCAATAGCCGCCCAAGGGCGGACGCAGTGCCGAGAAGCTTTGGGGCGAGCTGTCTGAAATGCTCGTCGAAGTGCCACCTTCCGTCCAGCACCAAGCCCAGATATTTCATGTGAGCCTGGACGGGAACGCGCGTCGAGCCCACCATCATCGAGGCGCCGCGGGGTGGACTGCGACGGGGCCCATGAAAAACCAGGGCCTCCGTCTTGTTAATAATAGCCACCCGTAAACCCAGCGCCTCGATACGCCCGACCACCTGGGAAACCCCTACGGTGGCCAAACGGGCCGCCTCCTCGAAGGTACCCCCACGGGCTGTGAAGGGTGCCGTCAGCGTAGCTGATAACGCTCAGCCCGGGGGGTAGGACAGCACGTAGGGCCCAGTCGTACCCCATGTCCCACAGGAGCGGACCAAGAACCGATCCCTGCGGGACACCGCACGACATGGGCCGCCACCAAACCTCGCCTCGAACCTCGAGGAGGCCACTCCTGCCTTTCAGATAGTCCGCCACCAGCCGCTCCAGGTAAAAAGGTACTCCGTGATATCGAAGCGCCCCTTGGACACAGCTGTATGGCAGACTATTAAACGCGTTGGCGATGTCTAAAGACACCGCCAACAGAACACCGCCGCCGGCGACCACCTCCTCGGCCGCGGCCTTCAGGCGCATAATGGCCCCGACCGTCGAACGTCCTTCCCGGAATCCGAACTGAGCGTCCGACAGGTCGGGACCAACCGTGCTCAGGTGCCGGACAATGCGGGTGGCGAGAATTTTCTCAAACATCTTTCCCGCCTCGTCCAGCAGCACTATGGGCCTGTACGCCGCGGACGACTCTAGAGGCCGTCCCGGCTTGGCCAGCAGTACCAACTGCCCCTCCTTCCAGCACTCAGGGAATCGTCCCGATCTGTTACATCCTATCCTAACTAATATTATAAAAGCGAAAATGAGTTTGTTTGTTTGTTTCTTACCTTTTCACGCCTAAACCACTGAACCAATCATTCTGAAATATTGCATATACGTTGTCAGGTGTACAGAAAAGGACATAGGCTACCTTTCATCCCAAAAAAAATACTGCTTCCGAGGACAACAACAATAACGTTCTTATGATAATAGATGGCGCCACGTGTCTTTTAAAATCATGATTCAAATACCATTACAAGCAGAGTACAACCCGAATTGATTGTCAAATTCTAAATTAAGGCGAGCGAAGCCGCGGGCAAAAGCTAGTTTTCAATAAAACAGGCCAATATAATCAAAGAGAGATAATATTATTTTTCAATATTAATTATTCTTACCTTTTCCATTACTTTTTCTCTTTCATCTTAGTAAGCTATATAATATATATTAAAGCGGCGTAATGAATATATAGAATCGTTTATTAAACATAATTTGTATTTGAGGGAAAATATGGCTCCATAATTTGCAAAGATATTAATAGAATTGTTATTACAATAAAATATGCTTCTCCTAAAAATAGTAACTTATACGTTATACACTAACACCAAAATACAGAATACTTTAATCTGGGATATGGTATATTTGTATGCGCATTTTTAATAAAAATCGTTTTACGCATGATTGCGTAACAAGTATTCAAAGATCTTACCAAAGTTTCATATTAATAACATTAGCAGGATAGCCATGCAGTGTACGTGACACTAACACTTATAAAATGTTATATTTATTATTGAAATAATTGTCAGCAAGGACCGCTTATGTAACAAAAACCAGTTAAAAAACAATCCATATCACCAAAGGGGCTCCCGTCATGGCAATTTAGGATATCAAAACTTTAAAAATACAAACGACTTTAACATATTTTTAAAGTGTAACAAAACTCTTTTTGTCTCAAACTTTGCTTCTCAGAAACTTTTTAAATATTAATTAAATGTTTTTGTTAAAGTTACAGTTCGGTGTTACAAGGTGACTGTTTTCTCATTAAATACAAAGCAAAGATGTGCCAATTTAAACTTCAATATATCTTTCTTTTATGTTTTCATTTAAATTTGTTTTAGTTTTTCACGGAACAAAACAGTTTTAGAGAAAATAGTCATTTGGCCATGTCGCTCAGACTTCGAGAGAAAACATTGCGAGGTTAAGAAACTTTTGACATCGACGATAAAGAGATTCAAATATTCAGTTCTTTAGTTCAACAGTAATACTGAGTTGCCAATACACAGACAATAATAAGAAACTGTTTTTTTGTGATGGTAAGTTTCGAACGTCAGATAAAATAGTATGATACAATCAAATGCATCAAGCTTATTTGTTTGGAGCTTATTTATTTATACGTCCCGCGTGTAATATAGTAAACACGTGGTTTACTTTATTGTCTTTTGAGGCAGAAAATTCCTGGAGAAACGCACAGTTGTGGACTGCCAACCATCTAAATGATGGGAGTGAAAATGCTGTCGCCTAGGACGATGGCGAAAAGAGGCGGCAGGGATCATTACGAACAATGCCTCGGAACACTCCCCATAGTATAAGCGATAGAAGATACATAGCGATACCACATCTCTACGCAGCGCCAAGGGGTCTAGCCGATTTGAAATATCCTGGCAGTCGACGATTCGAGTTGCTCTCCGTTGAATGCGGTCTAAAGGGAGAAGCTGGTACTGGGGTGCCCCTGCCCAAAGATGAGAACAGTATTCCATGTGAGGCTGAACCTGCGCCTTATAAAGTAGCAGGCGGTGGGCCGGCGTGAAATACTGTCTCGATCTGTTGAGCACGCCAAGCTTTTTTGAAGCTAATTTAGCCTTACCCTCTAAATAACCGCGGAACTGGACTTCGCTCGATATATCGACACCAAGAATTCCAATATCGGTTGAGACAGTTATGGGGATGTTCTCAAAACGAGGAGATACGACCAACGGCAGCTTTTTTGCGGTGAACGCGCAGACTTGTGTCTTTGTGAGATTAAATCGGACTAAATTAAGCCTGCCCCAATCCGAGACTTTCTTCAGAGAGGTCTCAATTTCAGACACAAGTTTGTTTCGGCTCTCAATGACGTTTTCTCGAGAGATGTTAGCGCGGCCGGTATAGAGAGCATCGCTCGTGCTGTCGTCCGCTTAACAATGAATGCTGCTAATTTGCAACATGTCATTGATATGGAGGAGGAACAGAGTAGGCGATAAAACACAGCCTTGCGGGACACCAGCATTCACAGACATGGAGTCAGAGCATTCACCGTCGATTACGACCTTAATGCTTCTGTCTGCTAAAAAGCTAGTACATTCACATAATCTCTCGGGAAGCCCATAAGAGGGGAGCTTCGAAAGAGGCGCTTTGTGCCAAACACGATCGAAGGCCTTCGCTATGTCCAAACTGACCGCCAAGGCTTCCCCCTTTGTCTCGATCGCCTGAGCCCAACGATGTGTCAGGTTTACTAGAAGATCACCAGCTGACCGACACTTACGAACGCCGTACTACTGGTCATTAAGCAGCTGATGACCCTCCAGGTACCGTAAGACCTGATGGTTGATAATGGATTCCATTATCTTCGAGAAAAGGGGGGTTATGGCTATTGGTCTGTAGTTGGACGGGTTTGAGCGGTCGCCTTTTTTTGGGATCGGGTGGACCAATGCTGTCTTCCAAGGTCTCGGGACTACGCCAGAAGAGTAAGAGAGCCGAAATAGTCGCGTTAAGACCGGCGCCAACTCTGGAGCGTACATCTTCAACACAATGGGGGGGATTCCATCAGGCCCACTCGACTTATGGATATCAAGGGACAGAAGTGCTAAGCGCACTGAGCGTTGGTAGAACCTGATATCAGGCATACAACCCTCACACCGCGGTATGGTAGGCGGTTCTTGTCCCCTGTCATCCAAAGTCGAGTTGGACGCAAAGAGTTTGCCCAGAAGATCGGCTTTCTCTTTTGCGTCGTGGGCCAACGAATCATTTCCCATGTGAAGAAGTGGAAAGAATGGCTTGCAAAAATTTCCTTCGATAGCTTTGGCAAGAGACCAGAATGCACGAGTTCCTGAAGGAAGACGCTCAAGCCTTTCGCCAATTCTACCGATGTGCTTCGACTTCGCTCTTGCAATGTCTCTTTTGAAGGATCTGGAGGCAAAGTTGTACTCCTTTTTTAATGCGCTGGTATTTAAATCACATGCCGTCACCGCATCAGCCCAGGCTTGGTAAGCTTCCTGCTTCCTACTAGAATCGTTTTTGGAAGATGGACCAAATCAAGGCCGAAATTTGCCACCAATGGGGACCACACAATTATACAAAATATGTGCACGATCGTCGTCGTTGAGACAGGAAGTGTTCGTTTCAAAAAAATTAAAAAGGGTAAAGCAGTACGAATTCACGGTAGGGTTGGTCCACCAGTTCAAAGTCGCTCAGCGAGTTATGGAGAGAGCTATGCTCGGAGTTTCTCTGAAGGATAGAATTCGTAACGAATATATCCGACAGAGAACCAAAGTCATCGACATAGCTCAGAGACTTAGCAAGCTGAAGTGGCAGTGGGCTGGCCATATCGCGCGAAGAACCGACAACCGCTGGGGTAAGCGTGTTCTTGAGTGGAGACCGCGACTCGGCAAACGTAGTGTAGGACGCCCTTCGACCAGGTGGGATGACGATCTGCGAAAGACTGCAGGCAGATGCTGGATGCGGCAAGCTGAAGACAGGGCGCTATGGCGCTCTTTGGGGGAGGGCTATGTCCAGCAGTGGACTATTATAGCCTGATGATGATGATGAAAGCAGTACGACTCGCGGGGCGCGCCCCGATCTGCTGTACCGACCGATGCCGTCGATGCCGCAGGCGCCTCGCCGCGCAGCCACTAGATGACGTTACTTGACAAGTATCTTTGCATTATATACCTACAATTCTGTTGGATATAGGTATGATAAATCTTATGACCACATACATATTTAAAACCAAATTTGGTTTGTCGTGTCATACCAGAGGGATAATTCTAGTAATAAACAATTATAAAATAGAGTGTCGATATCCTTACTTCTTATTAATATTATAAATTCGAAAGTAACTCTGTCTGTCTATCTGTCTATCTGTCTGTCTGTTACCTTTTCACGGCTAAACCACTCAACCGATTTAGATGAAATTTGGTACAGATAATATAGTTTAAAACCTGGGGAAGGACATAGGCTACTTTTTATTGATGTAGGTACCAAGCGAGCGGGTACAGCCGCGCGCAAAAGCTAGTAGGCTATACTTATTTTGTTTATATCACAAACAACATTTAATGCTTATTAAACTAAATCGGAACTCTGTTTTGAAGGCTTTTTATTGCGAGAAAAGAACTTTCAGAACTCACGCTAGGAATTATTATTATTTCTATGTATAATATGTATGTATTTACAAAAAGAAAAAGTATATATGTATGTTTATCCATTGTCTAGTACCCATAGTACAAGCTCTGCTTAGTTTGGGCTAGATGGTGTTGTGTGTATGTGGTAGTTCTAATACCCGCCATTGTCTAAATCGACAAGAAAGACTACGTATTTTTCTACGCTTGTTTTTTTACACTGCTATTTCATACTACATTGCACGTGTGGTAAAAATAAATAGGTTTTTACCTGTTTAGCTTGAATAAAATTTGACTCCGGAACACATACAAACTTTGGCATCGTAAAATATTCCGATGTAACAGTTTGGTGTAAATGTAGCCGGTTTTATGACAACTATAAAATTCACAGTACGTGCTGTTCAGTTCTGAATAGATTCCTTTATTGTTAGTATGTTCGTAATAATGTTACCTTCTGCCGTACTTTAGACGTAAGACAGAGATAATGCTGTATAGAGGAATATCTTTTGTGGTTACTGATTTGCCTCAGATACGAGTTTTTAAAGCTAGCTGAAGACCGTTGCTTAGTAAACGGTAGCTGGAAGATAGATATGGAATTAGTAAATAAATATGTACTACATTATGTATGTATGGGACTATGTTCCCTCACGCCTATGACCTCAAAGGAGTACTCAGGGGTGTCTTGCACACAAATTTCGCCTCCTAGGTTTGTAGCCCCACGTAATAGGGAGCAATGACTATTGCCATTTGTGAAGAATTCATACTGTTACTAAAGATTTCCTGACATAGAAACCCAATAACACTTTGCCCAGAAAGAGAACCCAAGACCTCATGCACAGCATTGGTAAATATTTTTATGTTTATCAAAAGTTTTTAACATATTCATAAGGTCCTGTACTTATTTTCTACTAGGGACTCAACTCGGCTTCGCACGGATAGTACAAAACCTTGAAAATCCATTCAGTAGTTTTTGTGTTTATTACGAACAGACAAACGCGGGGGGGAGTATGTTTTTATAAGGGATTAAATATAATGATCAGCAAAACTACTAATTGGTCAGCAAATATTGCGCAGCATAACGAGCATCTATACGCCTCAAATCACTGCATTCCGTCTCGGAAGTGTTAGGTTATGTTAGGTTTATTTTTTTAAACCCACCCAAAAATAGGAGCCCCGCCAAGTGGGGCTCCGTCGACTTAGTTTGATCTCTTTAAAGTTTGCTGGCCATGAGCCTGTTGCTGATCAATTAGCTTATTTTGCTATGCAATTAGTATTTTTTTGCTGTACAGGTAAATACTACCCTTTTTATAATGTGTAGTGATGATTACTGGTTCATTTCTTTTTATTTTAGACAATATACCTAATTATTTATTATGATCAACAAATATGGCAATATATTAAATTGTCGTTAAGTATCTGCATTAATATTATTATTACTTCACACATAATGGATAGGCAGTATAGCATAGGTAAGTTATAGGTTATACACAAAAACCTTAATAGCAATAGCCTAAATTTAATAATAACATTCTTATATCTCTAAGCGTTTAGTGAATGGCAAGCATTTACTACAAATAATAAGGTATTAATTAATCATACTATGTTGTTCAGACATGAGACATAGTTTGAAATCATAACTAATCTTACTTCCTATACTAATATTATAAATATGAAAGTTTGTGAGGATGGATGTTTGTTACTCTTTCACGGAAAAACAACTAAACAGATTTCGATATTAACGCAAGTGAAGCCGCGGGCAAAATCTAGTATTCTATAGTTTCACAAAACTATAGTCATAACATAAAGGTACGTTTTAAGGTCAACGCCAGACGCGGTACTGCTGTCTACAGCTGCTGTTCAGCAAAAACGTTCGTAAATTAATTAAATTTGTACATAGATGTCAGTGGATAAGCGGTGGACTGTCTGCTGAAAAACCAAACCTTGGTTTTACGTTCGAATTCCACACGTTATTTGTATGAATCAAGAATCATTATTCTGAGTAGACGTCTTTAAAAACATACAAAGATCACTAAGACTTGTGTTTGTGTTAATTGTTTAGTAAAGTAACATGCGATGCAGGACTTGAGCACCAATGTTGGTTTTGCTTTAAATAATTTTGTTTTTGATACATTTCTAGCATTTAAAATAATTTCCGTGGCGCGATGGACTTTGCAAACATTACAACAACGGGCTGATAAAGAACAACCAGATTCTGAACAAGTACATATTTATGGATCACTATGTATACCTATATATATATTTACTATAGGACATAGTAAATATATATATAGCAGAGCAGCAATAGCTCAGTGGGGAGACCAACAGACTGCAATGCAGAGGGTCTCGGGTTCGAACCCACGTCGCGCACCTCTGACTTTCAGAAGTTATATGACTTTTCGAAATTATGTGCGTATTGATTGACAATTATCGCCTGCTCCGTGCCTCGGAGAGCACGTTAAGCCGTCGGTCCCGGTTGCTATGAACATCTATGGCAGTCGTTATTGGGAGAGTGTCGACACAAAAGATCCCACTGGGTCGAAGTGTCGCCGGTCTGCACTGACTGGCCTCCACATAAGATAAGATAGGACATAGTAATAATAATGTTTCATTTAACAACCCAATTTCACGAATGTGGAGAAAATACAATTCCATTTGCTCTGAATCGGATATCTGCCACGATAGTTAAAATGCCCTTTTAAAGAAAATTGTTTGAAATATTGTGCTCTGTTTCTTCTTTCTTTTGTATTCATATTTTACCATTGTTTACCTTAGCTCACTAAAGTTTTAAATATTAACTGAATGATGTGTATAGTTTTAATTGGACTTCAGGTTGGCAACTGTTTAATGTTCGATTGAGTAATGTGTCAATATTTAATCTGTTGTCTGTTACTGTATCTACCTATTTAAGAAAAAAAATCACATGGACAAGAGTTTGTCACGTCTGGAAATAAAACTAGCGCTGTGACAAAGGCAAGGTGACCTTAGATTACGTCATCAATGCAATTAAATCCCTTATATTGTCACTAGCTTTTGCCAGCGGCTTCGCTCGCGTTAATTTAGAATTTGACAAACAAATTCGGGTTGTACTCTGCTTGTAATAATATAATTCAATCATGATTCGAAAGACACGTGGCGCCATCTATTATCATAAGAACGTTATTGTTGTTTTCCTCGGGAACAGTAATTTTTTTCGGGATGAAAGGGCCTATGTCCGTTTCTGTACACCTGACAACGTATATGCAAAATGTCAGTATGATCGGTTCAGTGGTTTAGGCGTGAAAAGGTAACAACAAACAAACTCATTTTCGCTTTTATAATATTAGTTAGGAAATTAGGATTAAACCTTTTAAATCCCATGAAGATATATTTCGATATGTTATACCGCTTGTATTATGCAATATGTTAGAAACAGTTTATTTGCTCCAACGGATTCGCTCACTATTTTCTATCACACTCTTTGTGTTCATGCACCATATAGTTACCTGTTGTGCTGAGGTGTGAAATGATTTTCCAATCAAAATGTGGGAAACTACAGTATTTGGGCATTCGAAACGGCAGAAAAAGTTTTTACAGAATCTCGCATATTCACAGAGCAACAGGTGTCCATGGTGTACGATATGCTCACTATCGGTCAGAGTGAGCCATGGACACCAAGTACAGGTAGTACATTTATTGTCTTGTACGCCGTCTTGGAGGTATCTATAAATTACTACCGAATTTGCAAGAGCAGTCTATAAGAATAATAATGTAGGTCCAGTATGTGATCTACCAAATTTCAGTCGCCATCTCATATAAAGCTGAAGAGTTTCTTTGTTTGAACGCGCTAATGTCAGGAACTACTGGTTCAAATTGAAAAATTCTTTTAGTTTTGAATGGCTATTTAACGAGGAAGGCAATAGGCTATATAACATCACGCTACAACTCATGGGGGCGGCTATGAAAGCGGGCGAAACTGCGGGCACATCTAGTTAATAATAATAATAATAATATCAACGCTGTATATAAAATAATAGATGTGCCCGCGGTATCACCCGCGTTTATCCTTACTGCGCCGCCCCCGTGGATCGTAGCGTGATGTTGCGTGCCTATAGCCTTCCTCGATAAATCCATCTATCCAACGATAAAATAATTTTTAAATTCGGACCAGGAGTTCAGTTCAGAGACCACCGTTCAGTTCAATACACCCAAAACACGTTCTAGGAGTACTACTCTATTCTCGGTACCTCATCACCGCACAAATTATGGCTGCAACTCAATTGTAGCGTGATTACTTCGAACTTACAACAATATATGCAGCGAAATTGATATCTTCTTTTTGTCTAAAAATAGCATTATTCGTGACCTGATCGTAAACTCCTGTTACTGATACTTTTTTGTCTTTTTGAGAAGTACTCTTATTATGTGAAACTTATAGTGTAACCTAGAAATCAAAATTTTGTACCTCATATTTGATTGCCGTGGAACTCTGTAATTGGCTTAGAGTTACTCTTATGAAAATTTGTAATGTATCTGTGTAATAAAGCTGTAGAGTTTCCTTAAAATAAATAAATGAACCCGATACCCCTTATTTGGCAGCCGGATTCTCTTCCTTCACACTAAGCAACCGCACGCTGTCTCACTCGACATTGTTTACAACTCAAATATTATTATCGACAAAGCAGTCTCTAAACACAAACAAATAATAAATGTTTATCGTAAAATATATTAATATTTAAATCAACGGTATTTAAACTATTTAAACAACGGGCGCTTTGAAGTCAAATTTACGTTATAGTACACCGGTTTACGAGATACCGTGAAACATAAATACAAGCACTGATGTACATTGTTGAATATAAATAACCCAGTAACTAGTACGGTGTTTCTAATTAAATGAACTCGGGTATGTTTTGTCGGCGCTGATTCTAATAACAATTAAAATGGCAACCATGTTGGTTTGTTAATATCACGGATTATTCAATGATCGGGCCATGTTTTGTTTCAACAACATGATTTTAGAGAGAAATTAAATTCAAGCGGTAGGGAATGCCGTTGCTGTGTATCTTCTTTTCGTGTGGTTAGTGGCCAACCTGTTGTCAAGAGTTGTTCAAGCCGCCCGTAGGCCTCTGACATGGCTTAACGACTGCTGTCAATGTGACAACAACCGGGACCGACTTTTTACGTGCCCTCCGAAGCGCGGAGACGCTCAGATGAAATACTACTAAGCGGTCACCCATCTATAGACTGACCGCACCCAACGTTGGTTAACCTCGCTAATCATTTAGCGATCAGTGAGTGCAACTGGGTATGAGCGCTTTATTTACTGTGTATGAGGTCTCGGGATTGAGTCCTAAGTCGAGCAATATTTGGTTTTACTGTCAAGAAATTCTCAATCGTAGGATTCATTCCCATTTGATGGCAATAATGGCGTACTATTAGATGCGCGCAATGCTTGCGTAAGACGAAAATCATAGTTGACAAAATGTGTGTGTAACCAAAATTAAAATATCTTTATTAATTTAGGTCACAAAGTAACATTTATGAACGCCAAGGTTAATAAATACCTACTTGCCTTTTCTTTCGTAAATTTGGATCTGCATGTTAATAAATGATGATGCGACTGCATTTGACGCTGACGACTGTAATACAATTTAATATTAGCACGGTCGTCAACGGCAACGGTCGGTTTTATTTAGAATCAGTATAAGATAAATTTGTAAAACTATTTGTTGAATAAACTGTTATTATTATTATTATTTTACTCGGCGTTAAATAGTATTGGCGGTTCACACAATAATATATATCCATGCTTATCATTATTTTCCTTTCATCCTTTTTTCAATTCCTTTACAAGATTCGCTACGCACGCACGAATGTTATTCCATGTTCCTTAAATGTCTGTAAGATCTCTAAAGATTTAATCGTAATGCAGGAGCTGTCTTTGAAACTGAATCATCATCATCATCATCATCATCAGGCTATAATAGTCCACTGCTGGACATAGCCCTCCCCCAAAGAGCGCCATAGCGCCCTGTCTTTAGCTTGCCGCATCCAGCATCTGCCTGCAGTCTTTCGCAGATCGTCATCCCACCTGGTCGGAGGGCGTCCTATTTGAAACTGAATGCAGGTATGAAAATCGACATAAAAAGAAAAAAAAACAAGTCGGTAAGCGTCGATTAGCTTGAGAATTCTCTACCATTATGGCATTGAAAATAGCTAATAAGTATGCAAGATACCGTATTAAATTAAAAAAATCTACTTCAATTTTGTGCTATCCTATTTTTACATTGAATTTTCTCGTCGAATAAGTTCAACTGAAGTGACGCCGTGACGAGGGTGATGAGAGTACTACGAAAAATTCAAAGAACCCCAAAGTTTAATCGAGTGTGCGAGCTTCGATTAAAATATCACTTTAGTAGAATCAATTTGCCATCTTAGGTTTTGTCGATAAACATACATGCGTAGCTTCATGAATATACATCTAAACTTCAGCAAAGATATATTTAACCCAGAATTTACCAGTTATGGTAAGTTAATTTCTGTTTTTTGGACCTAAATAAAAATATAACAATATAATTTAAAAGAAAATAAAACTACTTATCTTGTATTTGGTGATACCTCGCGATATCCGATTTAAGATAAGTATAGATATTAATATAAGACTATATAGATATAGATTAAAATTGCCCAAAGGTAATAAAGAAACCTAATCCTAACAAAATAATTATTAGATTTTCATTTCATTTATATTTTATTTTATATACATATAAACTCAGGCCTGTTTTGTGAAAGGCAAAGTGAGACATCTTACAACAGAATTCATCCTGCTTGCATACAAATAAGATAACTTCTCAACGCTAACGCCAGACACAATGTTCCTTGTGAAGCAAAACTTCATTAGAGAAAACCGATCAACACTCCATCCCGACAACCAAGGATCTTGGGTTGGTGGTGTCTGCGGGTACAACAACATTAAACTGTCGAATCATCGAGGGTTACCAATAAATTCAATCACAAACTCATAAAGCCGTGAACCGCAATCACTTACATTTATTCCTACTTTATACCAACCACCATCAAAACCAAACCCTTTCTATTGACCGTAAAGATTCGTTAGGCGGAACTCAAACGAGGTTTTAACGAAATCCTTTCGCTATCACTTGGCACAAGTACTGTCAGACCGTGTATAACCGGCCTATCGTTATATGGAGCAGTTTGTAACAAAGCTGGAACGTTTGTAGTCTCTACGTGCAATGGGATAGTGATGGGAAACTTTGTTTATTTGTTTGTCGAGTATATCAATATCCGACTCGTAACATTTTGGGTATCTTTGCCCACAATAACTTTTCATATTTATTACCAAACTGAAGGATGTCATTTATCATCAGAGCAAGATAGATGTCATGTATTCATTGTAATAAAACTGATATTTAGTATTACGTAAAAGTGCATGTTCAGGCTTCTTGAGGGTGAGTGAGTGAGTCAGTGTGTTTTCAGGGGCCAGTGTTGTCTTGACTTTCGTTCTAGTTCTACGTCTGTTTTGTTATAAAGTTGGCTAGGCGCAATCCTAACTACTGCGCCGCCCACGTGTATAGCCTATAGCCTTTCTCGATAAATAGGCTATCCAACACTAAAATATTTTTTCAAATCGAACCAGTAGTTCCTGAGATTAGCGCGTTCAAACAAACAAACAAACTCTTCAGCTTTATAATATTATTAGTGTAGATAAATGCGAATGTTAGTTTGTTTTTCACGCTTTAATTACTCAAGCGATCTTAATTAAATGCCACATATACGTTGTCAGTGGTACAGAAAAGGATATAAGGCACCATTTAACTAGTGAAAAAGTACTTAAAAAGTAGGAAAATTTATGGACAATACGGCCCACCTGATGGTAAGTGGTCACCGCAGCCTATAAGCGCCTGTGACACCAGAGGCATCACTTGCGCGTTGCCGATCCTTTAGGAAAGGAAGTGGGAAGGAGAAGGAGAAGGAGCGGGATGGTGGAAGAGAGTGATTGGGCCTCCGGCAATCTCACTCACCGAACGAAACACAACAGTAGGAATACTGCTATTTCACGTCAATATTCTGTGAGAGGGAAGTCCTTCTTCGGTCGAGCCGGACCATTCATGCTGAAATCAGCGAGGCTCTACTACACTTAACGCGAGCAGAGACGCGGGCTAAATCTAGTAATGATTAAATTGATATTTTCAGCGTTCCAAGCGTCTACTCTATATGTTACGATAGCAGTTTACCACCATACTTCCATAGCTTCTTTGCAACCTCGGTACCATAAAAACGTAACTACCTGCCTCCGTGGCGCAGCGGTAGTGAAGCGACTGCTGTACATGAGGTCTCGGGTTCGAATCCCGTGTCGGGCCTAGAAAAAGTATTGGGTTTTTCTGTTAAGAAATCTCGATAGCAGCCCGGAGTTCGGAAATTGGTGGTGTTAGACACCCTCGTGCCTCGGAAAGCACGTAAAGCCGTTGGTCCTGCGCCTGATCTCTCTCCGAGTTAAGGACCAGAGAGTGCAATTGTGTTTGCGCACACACTTGTACACTATAATATCTCCTGCGCAGAGGGTCTGTTTCAGTTAAGACTAGCAGCTTTGACCGAATTTTGGTCTGGAGGACATTTTTATTATTTACCATAAAAAATCGTTTGTAGTTTATTTATGCTTACAATAATATAATGGGCTTTATGTTTTATTGAACAAAGTTCAAAGATTGAACATTAAGATCATCTCTAATACAAGTTGACTAAAACCGAATAAATAGAAGCTGATTGTAAAAATAACACTGTTCATTATAAACTGTATCCCAGATCATCATCATAAACATAAACTGTATCCCAGAACTTAGTAAAAAAGTGTTTTGTCAGATATCCTCAGGTTAGTTTGCCAAAGACATTTTCACAAAACTTCATTTAAACTTTAAAGAAACGTAAAATTTTAGCGTCTTGTTATTTTTAACTCGGCTATACACCGTATAATAATGACCTATAAACCAGAACTTTGCAAACATTGAAAACATTGACGGCCTCGATGGTATAGTGGTTAGTGTAACCGACTGCCACGCCTGAGGTCGCGGGTTCGATCCCCGCACAAGTCAGACATTTGTGTGCATGAACATGGATGTTTGTCTTAATCTGGGTAATTCTATGTATAATATGTATGTATTTACAAAAAAAAGTATATATATAATATGTTTATCCATTGTCTAGTACCCACAGTACAAGCTCTGCTTAGTTTGGGCTAGATGGTGTTGTGTGTACGTGATAGATTATTATTACTATTATTATTATCAAAACACAAGTGCACACGCACTCCTTTAGTGCGATGGGATGACAACTCATCTCCACCGGGTAGATATCACTAGCCCTCTGTTAACTCGTAATAATATAATTATATTCAAAAAACACTTTCGATCTAGTCCAATAAAAGTCAATTTTGAAGTGCAATGTAATTCATGTTCACAATTGATATTTTTTTTTTTGGGAGAGTACCTACTAGTTGTTATATTTATGACACTGTGTCTAAATCGGCGCACTACTTTGAACAGTTTTTATTACGAGAATTAGTTCTCAAGTGCACGTCCAACTGCAGAAACTATACAAACTATTATCTATATATTAATACGTCAAGCAAAAACTTTGTACTCCTTTTTACGAAAATTGCGCGGACGGAGGAGTATGAAATTTGGCACAGTTAAAGTTTATATGGAGGAGGGGCGAATCCTAATATTTTTATAAAATATGCATTAGAAATACTTACATAAAATTAATGAAAAAACACTACACACACAACCATGCATTTGACACACGCAGTCGAAGAGCGTAATTATGGTTACATATATCAATTATAATGAGAATGACATTATATCAGCAATATCTTACAGTCTTAAACTTTAGTCGAATTTCGAGCACTAGGCGTCATGTTAATATTTGAACGTAACCGTTGAATCTACAACGTTCTTACTAAAATTTGTTAGTAACATTATTTTGCGTAAAAGGTAAATATTCAATAAAACTATACTAAAATTATATCGATATAAAACACCTGTAACGGTGTCCCCTCACTAGCTACTAAGTGGGTTAATGTAGCAATAACAAACAAGTTATCTAATTGAGCAGTGATGTCTGTCTGATATTAGTAGTAACTATTCAGGTCGCCAGATGGCGCTGTCGTTACCGGTATTACGAGCTATAGTTTCAACTATCGGAAAGCGATATCGTGTCGGCTGTATTGTTCGTTCCGATTCAAAATGGCTGAGGCAGTTAGGACGATTGTAGGAAGAATGAGATATAATAACCTTTGTGAAAACGGGAAGAATATTGTATACTTACAAAATTGTCGGTTACTTATAATCAAAGTAAAAAAAAAATTAACAATGCAATTGCTGAACTGGTCCTACCAATACTCGGAAGAATTCTTACGAATAATAAAATGACAATCTCTTTTAACTGTCTTAACTTTCTAATGATCCGTAAAACAATTTTACTTCTATTTCTGTAACTGTATTAACTGTGTTTAGTTTATAAGTACTTAGAATTGCGTACCAATCTTAAATTTTGTTAATTCTCTTGTAAAACCTTCCACGAGACAGGCCTAGCCTAGTGTGGACGGTTTTTGTCTACTGTATACACAAATTTTCCTTGGCAATAAATTATTTATTATTATTATTAAGTCAAAAGTTAAAAATCATTTATTCACTTAGGTCACAAAGTAACACTTATGAACTTCAAGGTTACACTAACTAAACAATAATAATGAATTTACATTTACTTGTTGCCACGTTCAGCAAAGCAAGGGCGTAGAACCAATGAGAAGAATAGGCAAGAAACTCACAGCCACTATTTTCAATCCTAAATTTTACAATGCTGCTTGTTTTACAAATAATATTTTACAGCAGCGGTAGCTCAGTGGGGAGACCAACAGCATGCATATGCAGAGGGTCTCGGGTTCGAACCCACGTCGCGCACCTCTGACTTTTGGAATTTATATGACTTTTCGAAATTATGTGCGTATTGATTGACAATTATCGCCTACTCCGTGCCTCGGAGAGCACGTTAAGCCGTCGGTCCCGGCTGCCATGAACATCTATGACAGTCGTTATTGGGAAGTCAATGCCTTCTAATATCCTGACGCTGGTCTAGCCTTAGGGTATCGTTAGCCTTCGGATTGCGGAGGTCAGGTGGCAGCCGCTCTGTGTAAAAACTGATATCCAGTCAAATCCGGTTAGACTAGAAACTCAACCCCAAGTGACTTGGGAATAATAAAGGCTAGGGAGAAGATTTTACATATTATTTATACAAACATAGAATATATCCCCGAAAGAGTATAGTATTCCCCACATTTCGCCAGCTACTGTTTTAGGTACTACGTAATTGGAGGCGAGCTTATTGCTGTTTACTGGCCACAGTTCTAGGCTCCAACTTCGTTTAGGCTCCAATGTTTTCTGCCTCGATATCTAAGTATCAGTTACTTAGACATCGAGGCAGAAAACCGCACTAATACTTTGCCCGACTTAGACCCGAGTCGGTTAGTTATGTTTTCTTTTAGTAAGACAGTTAAAGTAAGTTAGAGTAAGTTTAAGAGTAGTAGAGCCTCGCTGATTTCATCATGTATGGGCCGGCTCGACCGGGGAAGTACTACCCTATCACAGAATATCGACGTGGAATAGCAGTATTCCTACTATTGTGTTTCGTTCGGTGAGTGAGAGTACCGGAGGCCCAATCACCTTTCCCACATCCCGCTCCTTCTCCTTCCCACTTCCTTTCCTAAAGGGTCGGCAACGCGCGAGTGATACCTCTGGTGTGTCAGGCGTCCATAGGCTACGGTGAACACATACCATCAGGTGGGCCGTATGCTCGTTTGCCACCTTAGAGGTATAAAAAAAAGGCAGTGTGGCACATTTGCAGATAGTATTAGGACAACAAACATTCCGTAATATCAGAAAGCCTACTATAAATCGTAAATGTCGAAGTTTTGGGGCGATAGTTCTTGCTATTTGTACCGTGAAACACAAGAAGTGATGTTTTGTTCGACCTAAACCTACTACTAAATAGTTCTAACAACGTAGTAATATCATTTCCAAAGTAAGATATGCTGAACTGCTAAATCCTAATCCTAATCCTAACTAATATTATAAAAGCGAAAATGAGTTTGTTTGTTTGTTACCTTTTCACGCCTAAACCACTGAACCGATCATCCTGAAATTTTGCATATACATTGTCAGGTGTACAGAAATGGACATAAGCTATCTTTCATCCCGAAAAAAATTACTGTTCCCGAGGAAAACTACAATAACGTTAATAATAGATGGCGCCACGTGTCTTTCGAATCATGATTGAATTATATTATTACAAGCAGAGTACAACCCGAATTGATTGTCCAATTCTAAATTAACGCGAGCGAAGCCGCGGGCAAAAGCTAGTACTAAACAATATTGAAACAATTTTAATGTACCATAATTGGCTGCAACACCTGGTAATTGCATAAATGAGTTGTAAAATACTGAAATTATAATTTGATGGTGATTTAAAAGAGTGGCTTTGAGTGTCTTGCATAGGATTTCATAGGGTCAACCTTTTGCCTGAACCTTGCAACTAACATAAATGTAAATTCAGTAAATGTAACAAACTCACTGACCCCTTTGACGTTCATAAGTGTTACTTTGTGACCTAAATTAATAAATAAATTTTGACTTTGACTTTGATTGAATAAACAAAATATTGAATGGTTTATAAGATGGCCGATCCCTATCAAACAGGCCTCAGCTAGCTATACCATCTTAAAAAAAGGCAATTGAATAACATTTATTTTAATCTCAATTCAGTTTATGTGTGCAGTTTTGCTACAAACTTTAATAATATCTGAACATCAGTATGTTGTAGTATTTCTCCTTTAAGTTTTAAACTAAGAAAGTTACCGTTGAGAAAACTTTAAATTTAAACACAGTTTTGGAACTTTAAAATAATAATATATTTGTAGACTGAAGATCCCTACTCTAAGTTTTACTAACGAGTTTAAATAATTTGAGGTTTGTATAAAGTATTTAATCTTTGTATAATTCATTTACATTCTATATTTTAAAGTTTTATTTAAAAATTTTGCTAGATTTCATCCCGAGCTCCGCACTGGTACATGTCGAATGTAGCACATAATATATATTAAAGCACTGTGGTTGAAATGAAAGTAAAAAATAAAGCCATGATATATTTTATTTACTGATACTTAGTTATCTGGCAAATGCTGGTCACCTTTAGAAACGACCGTAGCACATATAATTGCCTTTATTATGTTTTTTAACTCCATTTTTTAAATTAGAGGACTATTAGTGCCCACACTTATGTATGGAAATGGAAGTTGGGTATGGCAAAAGAAGCATGAGAGCAGAATAAATGCTGTAGAAAGGAGAGCGCTGAGAAGCATATGTGGAGTGACTCTGAAAGATAGAATAAGGAATAGTGTGATTAGAGAGAGATGCGGCATGAAAGTGGATATAGTGACAAGAATAGAAAAGGCTATGATAAGCTAGTTTGGACATGTAGAAAGAAGGACGAGGAAAGACTGACTAAAAAAGTTTATAAGGGCAGTGTGAATGGAACAGTGGCAAGAGGAAAACCTAGGCGAACGTTTCTCGATCAGATCGGAGGCGTTCTGGACAAAGGCCAAAGAGCTCCTTGAACCGACGGGCGTGTATGAGGAATGTGATGAAAGTGAATGAAGCCAGAGAAGTGTGTCAGGATCGTAGTAAACGGAAATCCGTAGTCTCTGCCTACCACTCTGGGACGTGAATCCGTGAAGGCGTGAATCTATGTATGTATGTATGTATTTTCTGAATTTCCTTTATTAATTCTAAATTTCTTAATAAACCACTTGTTCTAAAAACGTTATTTTGTTTATTCTATCGTGTCTCGTTTTATTTTTCACGAGGGGAATGCTTTGACGCGTACCTCTAAACTCTGTTTCATCTGCAGTCGACTAAGTCTCAGTACACAAAATGTGCAGTAGATTTAGGAACATCAATCTCACAAACGAAAGCCTGACATCGCCAATCTGTTTGTGACCACGGCCAATGTTATGTAAATATTAATAATGAACGCGTTAATACATTTTATTTTATATAACTACTATCCTAATTACGTACGTTGAGAACTATGTATAAAATATCAAGTTCAAATATTCAACGAGCAGTTTGAACACAGTAAACTCATTTTGTGCAGAAACTGGCACAATTAGCGGTGAGACGGGCTCATAATAAGGTCCTGAGTCAGCACTCTGTTTGTCTTTCATTACTCATATTGGAGGCAGACGCTTGCAATCTGAATTATTCTGTAACTATTAGTATGGAGATGAGTTATGTTTAGATAGGGTTTCAAGAGAAGTTAGCACTATAGTTCTGTGTAAATATTACGTTGAATTTTCGGCTGCTTAGATATTATATATATGAATATGATGTAATCATTGTGTCGTGTTGTGTATAGTGTCGAAACGTATAGCAGATTGGATCATTTATCATAAAATAGATGTTCCCGCGGTATCACCTGCGTTTATCGTTACTGCGCCGCCCCCGTAGGTCGAAGCGTGATGTTATATAGTCTATAACCTTCCTCGATAAATAGGCTATCCAACACTAAAATATTTCTTCAAATCGAACCAGTAGTTCCTGAGATTAGCCCGTTCAAACAAACAAACAAACTCTTCAGCTTTAAAATATGGGACTAAATATAATGATCAGCAAAAATACTAATTGGTCAGCAAATATTGCACAGCATAACGAGCATCTATACACCTCAAATCACTGCATTCCGTCTCGAAAGTGTTAGGTTATGTTAGGTTCCTTTTTTCAAACCCACCCAAAAATAGGAGCCCCGCGCAGCGGGGCTCCGTCGACTTAGTTTGATTTCTTTAAAGTTTTCTGGCCATGAATTGCTGATTAATTAGCTTTTTTTGCTGCGCAATTAGTATTTTTTTGCTGTGCAGTTAAATACTACCCTTAAAATATTAGTATAGATATAATAAACAAGTATCTCTTATTGATAGTTCACAGTTTCTCTTGAACATGGCTGCTGAAAAGCAACTGAAACGTCGGGAAATGCTGGCAGTCGGTTACACTAACCACTACTCCATCGAGGCCGACAACGATATAACGAAATAATCTATATAAAAATATATTTCCAACTGGGTGTCGGAGTAACTCAATTTCCTAGTGTTAAATAGTTTTGCACGAAGGGGTTAGTCAACTAGTTTAGTCTAAACTAATGAACTTAGGATCTAGTATAGACTAACTTAATTTAGTTTGCTACGAACTGCAACGTTACGTGAATGGGAGAGAATAAAATAAAACGTTTATTGGCATTTAGAATTTACAATACAACGCTCTGTGTAAGCACAAGCATTTAGAAGAGAGAATATCTTAACTGGAAAGTCAGTAACGATAATATTACAAACATTATTATGTAGTGTTTTTTGAAATGAAAACTTCTTTAGGCACGTTGAGCACTTCTTGGGTGAACAAAAATCATAGAACTCGCGTCATCGTCACGCTTCCACGCTTTCCATTTCTGAATTATTTTAGAATATTAACAATATTTAAGAAATGGCAAAAGTAACGAAATTTTGACCCCTTAATAGCCCCTAAGTGAGTACAAGGATTAAAGTTTTCACTTCTATTGGCAGTCTCCAAAGACTGCCCCAATTTAATATTTTTAATTATGTGTACAGTCGAAAGGTTTTACATATAATAGGTTTTTACATACAGTAGGTTATACAAATAATAACATAGAAGTGTTTTAGGTAAGGTAGGGACCTCAACATCGCCTCAGCTGCTATGAGGTTGGTGTGGAGGCCACTGCTCTTAGACCACATGATCGCTTACCATCAGGCCGAGTGTGTTCATTTTAAGGAGCAAAAAAAAGTCTAGTAGTAGAGGTATTTGTCAAATGACAGAAAAAAGTTGCAAGAAAAACTAATGTAACCCTTATTTCAATGCCGAGTCCGAGAGAGATAGCGAGATCCGAGGAGCTGTAGACTGCTGGGTGGGTCGATGAGGTAGTAACTTTTGCCAGCGGCCCATCCACTACAAGGCAGCGAGCGTGCACACCGTGGGGTTTTGGTCCGTAGGCCCGAAATACGGGAGAGCTGGACATAACCCTCTCACCTCCCCTTGTGGCGAGAGGGTATGCATAAGGCGCATTTCCCCAAGTAAAAGGAAAAAGGGAGATAGCTAGATATCCTTACTACAGCCGTCCACATTTACTTATATCTTAATTTAAAATATGAATTTCTTAATATTGCAACCAGTTTTGATGCAGTTTCCGTTGTCCGTTGTTTGGTGTGCGTTGTTTGAATATTGGTAAAGTCCCCTGTGACACAGAAATTAAACATAGTGCGGGCAATGTCTATCTAAAAAAGATGTTTGCAAGGATTTCTTTTAGTTTTACTATTTGCTCTAGTGTGTAGAATAATATACCAAATCAAACTATGCATATGCAAATATTCAATGATCGGGCCATGTTTTGTTTCAACAAAAAGATTTTAGTGAGAAATTAAATTCAAGCGGTAGGGAATGCCGCTACTGTGTATCTTCTTTTCGTGTGGTACCGACCTGTTGTCAAGAGTTGTTCAAGCCGCCCGTTGACATGGCCTAACGACTGCTGTCAATTTGACAACAACCGGGACCGACTTTTTACGTATCCTCCGAAGCACGAAGGCGCTTAGATGAAATGCCACTAAGCGGTCACCCATCTATAGACTGACCGCACCCAACGTTGCTTAACCTCGCTAATCGTTTACCGATCAGTGAGTGCAACTGGCTATGAGCGCCTATACTGCCCTAGTGAACCGGTGACACACAACAGTTAAGTTCACTACCGCCTAGGCATTATATTCAATATCAGCCTACAAATAAAATACACATTATTAAGATATATCTTATATAGAAAGATATGTGGCCACAGAATCAAACCTCTAACTTCCCGTCCTCACAGCGTGGACTCATAAATTTCGCCTCAGCTCGGTCATAAATCTAACGCCGTCATTTTGCGAAGCTTTGATTTAGTGCACGCTACGGGTGTAGGGACATCTTGCGAGACTTTTTATTGCTTCTTAGAGCTTATATTATCCGAAAGAAATCAATATCAGTCTTTTCTTTAAGAAGTCGTTATAGGATGTGATTATCTGACATCTTTAGGATTGGCATCAGGTTTCTGAAAGTTTTGTTTGTTTTTACGCTCTCACGCCTTAACTACCGATTATCATGCAACTTCGCATATACGTTTTCTGGGTACAGAAAAGGACATAGGGTACCCTTCATCTAGAAAAGAGGTACCGTTTCTGAGGAATATCTAGTCAAATTATAGATAGATAGATATCTATCTATGATTTTACTAGATAGGATAGGGTATAATTTGATAGGATTAGAAAAGCCAGGTGTTGTAGATACAACGCCTGGCTTTTTTAATCCTATCAAAATTGTTGCTCTATTCCAAATATTTCTGCTCACTAAAGCTATATTCAAAAGGCTCCGAATTCACTTGTTCAGTATAACAGATACGTGTGATGAGCCAGTGTGACACTACACTAATGGAATAATAAGTACTGAAGTGCAATCTTGTCCGGAGACAGGATAATACAGGCCCCGGCACACTGAACGCAAGACGCGAGCGGCGAATCTTGCTCGCGTAACGTGTAACTAAGAAGAAGAATATTAACATATACTCTTTTTGTGATTGGTCGATCTTGTTGTTGTACAGGCTTTTAATTATCTTTTTGTAATAAAATGCGAATTCCGTCTGTTTCTGTCCGCAAAACTCAAATAGTAGTTTGTGGTTTGACTTGAAATTCACAACGTTTCATTTCTATGTAAGAATGTTTTTATATACTTCTTAGGACCGAGAACTATTACAAAAATACTTACATTTACTTCCCTAATAAATAATAAATACCAAGGGTGGCCGAGTTTCACTAATGCTACTATTTATTTATTTATTTTAAAGCTGGCGTGCAACGTAAACATAATTAAATGCATTCGTTTTCCTGTAACGTAACGGTAATTAATGCGACTGCTGTGTCTGATATTTCAGTTGTCATTGGGTTTTCCAGTAAGACAAAGTGCACAACGCCGCTAAAGAAGTTTTCACTTAAAAATCTGCACTCTGGGAGTGCCGGCAGAAGTGAAAACGTGAATATTAACGTTGTGCATTTTTTATATTTTGGAATGGTTAGGGAATAATTTTGCACGAATTGCTTCAATTATCAGTATAAAAGCACTATCATTTATGTGGTAAAATACAATATTCATTTATTGCGCTATCGTACAGAAACATGACAATTCTCCCTCCGTCTTACGAATTTTCGATCAGCTCACGTGTCCTGACGCGAGTTTAAGATTTTTTACCCATCACAAAAAAGTGCACAACGCCGCTAAAGAAGTTTTCACTTCAAAAATACTCAGTACCAGCACGAAGACTTAAATTCTGCGTGGTAGACGGTAATAGGTCTACCCTCTATTATGTGGTGCTGAAATTCATAGTCGTCAAAATACCAGCGCATAGTTAGGTGTTTATATTCTATCACAGTCACAAATGTTATAAGACTTGACACTGTAATAGTTACATGCAGCACATCTCTCAGTTAGTGTACCGGAGCCTTAAATCTCTACCCAGTGGTCTGAAATGACAGCTCACGTTTGGGTGCTGGGTGCTTTATTTTCATGTTACGTTTGAAAGTAAAACAGAATAATATTACTTTTTATATCTACATATATAATGTATATATGTCTGAAAGGATAAGCAGAGGTGTATGACAAGTACATACAGGCAATCATATTGCCTTTTACTAGACTCCGTTTTGCTGCTGAAAATTTATTGAGAGAAAACTCATTTACTACCACTGTGACACCATAGCAGTTTCGGGCACAAAAAATAAAGTAGGTAATTTATGTCGTCAATTAACTAACCACTATCAGTATATATTATAAAACAAAGTCCCGCGCCGCGTCTGTCTGTCTATTCGCGGTAAACTCAAAAACTACTAAACGGATTTTTATGCGAGTTTCACCAATGAACAGAGTGATTTATAAGGAAGGTTTAAGTGTATAATTTGTTAAGGTTTTGTACTACTCGTGCGAAGCCGGGGTGAGTCGCTAGTTTATAATAATAATAATAATCGTTTATTTTTCTCTCTCACACAGAAAGTTACAAAAAATCTGAATCTTATGCTAGGTGTTACAATTATAAAAGGGTTAATCTGTGTGAGAGACTGGTATCTGTACTAGGTAGACCAGTATGACAGATTACCAGCCTCTCCTGACTCTAGACAAGTTAGTGCTCGGATATGAGTAACCTAATTTTACAATATTTTACCTTTAATATGTGAGGTGAGTAATTGAGTAGACTATAAGATATGGAGTGTGTACGTGCACGTATGTGTGTGTCTGTATGTGTGTGTGTGTGTGTGTGTGTGTGTGTGAGTGAGTGGGTTCGTATGTGTGTGTATGCGTGCGTGCAAGGTTTCGTATTTGTGCGTGCATGCGTGTGTGTGGGTGTATGTGTATAAGTGTTATGTGTGTGTGCTAACCCTACGACAATGGGAACAGATCATCTTGAGATCAGAATAGTTAGCTTGTTAATGCTGGATGGATATGTGCATACTTAAAACATCTATCAAGAAGGAATATGCAAAAGATTTTCAGTTTCCTCATTCAGTTTGTAATAGTTATTGCGTTCAAAACTGTTAGATAAAACATTTCATATTCTGCTAGCGTAGAGTAATAAAGAACTATGTGTTATTTTAAATGGCTTACAATTAATTTTGGCAGACACGCGAGACGTTATTGAAATTAGTTGGCAATAGCTTTTAGAAGGAAGAGAGTAAATGGAAATATTATTGTAATAAGGAATAAATTATTATTATAGTTAAATGTTATTGTCATATAATTGACTATACTCAAAGATAAATTATGTGCTTACGATTATGCTTTAACGCTTGTATGCTTTAGGCAGTGGTGTATGCACACCCATTTTTCTTCAGCTAAGATTAAGTCTATCAATATACCTAAGTAAGTCTCTTTAAAGGAGTCGACTCTACTGCTATCTTTCAGGTACAGTTCTAAGCATAGTTGTGGGAAATGCATTGTCAGAAGTCACTTTGATATATTGTCTGTGCGCTAAGTATTGTGAGTTTGATTCTCGCACATGACAAAAAAATCTTTATCCAAAAATAAAATATAGTAGAGCCTCGCTGATTTCAGCATGAATGGGTCGGCCCGACCGGGGAAGGACTACCCTCTGTCAGAGTATTAACGTGAAATAGCAGTATTCCTACTGTTGTGTTTCGTTTGGTGAGTGAGAGTACCGGAGGCCCAAGTACCCTCTTTCCCCCTTCCCGCTCCTTCTCCTTCACACTTCCTTTCCTAAAGGGTCGGCAACGCTCAAGTGATGCCTCTGGTGTTGCAAGCGTCCATAGGCTACGGTGACCACTTACCATAAGGTGCCGTATGCTTGTTTGTCACCTTAGACGTATAAAAAAATGCTCTAACTCTGCGTGGTATCTATACTAATATTATAAAGCTGAAGAGTTTGTTTGTTTGTTTGTTTACTTGAACGCGCTAATCTCAGGAACTACAAGCCCGATTTGAAAAATTCTTTCAGTATTAGATAGCCCATTTATCGAGGAAGGCTATAGGCTATATATCATCACGCTAAGATCAATAGGAGCGGAGCACCAATGAAGAATGTTTCAAAATCGGAGAGTATTTTTTCCTTTTGAGAGCTTCCGCTGCGTGCGCTGCGTAAACAGTTAAAGTTTTGCAAAAATCATGTATGACAGAATTGTTCCCCTTTAAAAGTTCTAAAAAAAGTCCGCGACAGCATATGTCTATCTTTTAAGGTTGGCTCACTATAACCATTTTTATGCTAACGAAATTTGTTCTAAAATAATGCATTTTTTGCGAAGGTATTTTTATAAACATGATATTAATCCTTATCCAAATAAATTCGTCATTCAGCACAAGTATTTAATTTAAAACAAAATTGCCCTTTACATCATTCGATTTCAATGAATATCTTAGGAGATATAGCAGTTTTAAAATAACATCGCAGCAAAATAATTACCCATTACAGACATAGTACAAACGATGTTTCTCCTGGCTTATTCTGCGTGATTACTACTGGTTCGATTTAAAAATTCTTTTAGTGTTGGATAGCCTATTTATCGAGGAAGGCTATAGGCTATATAATATCACGCTACGACCCACGGGGGCGGCGCAGTAACGATAAACGCGGGTGAAACCGCGGGAACATCTAGTTATATATAAAATCTTTGCTAAGTATTTCTATTCCGGAAGTTTTTTTTGTCATATATAATGTATAACGTAGCCCAATGTATAAGATATAGGGCTTGTGATTGAGATCTCATCCGACATAAAATCGGTATCTCGGCCTCGATGGCGTAGTGGTTAGTGTAACCGACTGCTACGCATGAGGTGAAGTCAAACATTTGTGTGCATGAACATGGATGTATGTTTTGGTTTGGGTGTTTCTATGTATAATATGTATGTATTTACAAAAAAAAAGTATATAAGTATGTATGTTTATCCATCGTCTAGTACCCATAGTACAAGCTCTGCTTAGTTTGGGCTAGATGGTGTTGTGTGTATGTGATAGAATATTATTATATTATTACTATTATTATAAACCCATTCTTAACACGAGAATTCTTGCAAAGCTGGAGGGAATAATCCTAATCCTAACTAATATTATAAAAGCGAAAATGAGTTTGTTTGTTTGTTACCTTTTCACGCCTAAACCACTGAACCGATCGTCCTGAAATTTTGCATATACATAGTCAGGTGTACAGAAACGGACATAGACTACCTTTCATCCCGAAAAAATGTACTGTTCCCGAGGAAAACAACAATAACTTTTGTATGATAATAGATGGCGCCACGTGTCTTTCGAATCATGATTGAATTATATTATTACAAGCAGAGTACAACCCGAATTGATTGTTAAATTCTAAATTAATGCGAGCGAAGCCGCGGCCAAAAACTAGTAATAAATATTTGTAATCCAACATAACAAATTTTTGGTATGTGAGCACATTGTTATAGTAAATATATAATTTTAACTAATGCGCTATCTTTGTAGTCAATATAAATGGAAACAATATCACATCATAAACCCCTCATTACTTGGTACTTGGCATTCATTGTACGTTACCACAAATTGTGAGTTATGGCCTAACCTTTAGCGAAATGTGACGTCATGATCTTGTAGAGAAATAAAACGAGTTCGTAATGATCCTATATTTATAATTATATACAGAGTGTGCCTCGGAGAGCACATTAAGCCGTCGGTCCCGGCTGCCATGAATATCTATGGCAGTCGTTATTGGGAAGTCAGTGCCATATCCTGACACTGGTCTAGCATTAGGGTATCGTTAGCCTTCGGGTTGCGGAGGTCAGATGTCAGTCGCTCCGTGTAAAAACTGATATCCAGTCAAATCCGGTTAAAGTAGAAAGCCTGCCTTTATTATTCCCAAGTGACTTGAATAATAAAGGCTAGGGAGAAGATGCAGAATGTCCCAGAAGTCGACGTCAAGCCGGAATCAGGTAACAGGCTAAGTTATATTAGCTATCAGAAAAATATAAAAAAAAAACTAAGTTACGTATTTTAAAAATTATAGGCATTTAAAAAAAACGGAAAATCTACAGATAAATAAAATAAATCTAGATGGTGTTGTGTGTATGTGATAGAATATTATATTATATTATATTATTACAACCGGTGACGGCCTTTTTATTATTGTTTATTGAAAGTGTTGCAAGAGATCGTAGGGACGCTTATTATGAAGCATGCTGTATACCTAATTCCCGTAATAAAATCTGTTAATTTTTGTAATTTACTAGCATTTGCACGCGGCTTCGCTCGCGTAAAAGTAGGTTAAGTTTAATGTTAGTACAGTCCTTTTTAAAACAAATTATAGCCTATGTTATTAGGTGATAATATAGCTTTTAATGGTGAAATAATGTTTAAAATCGGTTGTGTAGTTTTTGAGTCAAAACCTTACAAAAAACAAAAAATCTAACCTTTCCCTGTTTATAATACTAGTAGGTATAATTATGTACACTAGACATTTTGCAGGAGTAGTTTAAGGTTTCAAAGTTATGTAATATTAGTTTTATTTTTAATAAACAACGTGATTAAATCCATGTAAAGTAATTTAATTTTAATCACAATTTATTTTAATTTAGAAGTATACCATTATTTATGACACTGAGACTAGATCGAAAGTCTACTTTGAACAGCTTTTATTACAAAAACAGGCCTTCTGTTTGATGCCTTTGTGGAATAAAAAAAGAAGGATCGTAATCTCATCTACCGTCCATCCCGGGGCAGCTACGGCGTATGTTCTAAAAGGCAACCCCAATATCACTTTGCTCAACCGAAGCTTATAACTAAAACAAATAGGAGCATCATAAACCTACGTGTGCACGTCTGTTTGGTATTCTGTGTGCGTTACGTCAAAATGTGAAAAATGGCGCAACCACTGATGTAGCATCAGTGGTTGCGCCATTTTTCACATTTAATTTTTTCATGAATATAAATCAAAAAATATTTTACACCTGAAAATACTTAGTGATATTTTCATTATGACAGTGTGCGCTCACAGTGATAGTGAATGCGACTGTGCATAAGATCTCGGGTTCGTATCCCGGATTAGGCAATGTGGTTTATATGACGAAGTAATTCTCAGATATTAATTTTTTTTTATTTTATTTTGCTCGTCAAAATGACTACACTCCGCCTGATGGTAAGCAGTCGTGTGGTCTAAGAGCAGTGGCCTCCACACCGCCCTCATAGCAGCCGAGGCGATGTTGAGGTCTCTACTTTGACGGCCTGAGAAGATGCTTTTTCACGCCCCGCTTAAAGGACCCAGGATTGAAGGAAGAAGGAAACACGTGCCTTGGCAGAGAATTCCATGCCTTGGTCGTTCGGCAGAGATATGCGGACCCAAACTTTTTGGTACGCGCTCTAATCGACTCTACCGTGTAAGGATGGCATCTGAGCCCAGCACGCGTTGTTCTGTATAGGAAAGGGGAGGGCGGGATAAGGTGGAATAACTCTTCAGAGCACTCCCCGTGGTATATTCCGTAGAAACATGCCAATAAGGCAATGTCCCTACGGAGTTGCAGAGGTTCCAGTGAACTCGTGACCTCTGTATCTTCGATGATACGGACAGCTCGCCGCTGTAACCGGTCGAAAGCGTCCAGCAAGTACTGCGCGGAGACATCCCAAAGATGAGAACAGTACTCCACGAAAGGGCGCACTTGTGCCTTATACAATAGGCACAGTTGCCCAGGCGTGAATAACCGCCTCACCCTGTTCAGAACTCCGAGTTTTCGCGAAGCTGGCTTAATGACGCTCTCGATGTAGGTTTTCTGATTAAGGGAGCGGCAAAGATCCATACCTAAGATGGAGAGGCTGTCACGTATCACCAGTGGAGTGTTCTTCAGAGAAGGGAGGGGAAGGAACGGAGACTTTTTTGTTGAGAACGCACATGCCTGGGTCTTCTTGGCGTTGAACTCGACCAAGTTCTTGGCACCCCATTTATAGATGCGATCCAAGTTCTGGTCAAGTTCAACTACAAGATTCTGCCTTTTCCCCTCAACCTCAGCCTGTTTAGCCCCAGGATGTCCGAGATATCGCCCATGCACGGTACTGTCGTCCGCATAACAATGTATGTTGCCGAGGTTCAAAATATCATTGATATGCAGAAGAAAGAGCGTAGGGGATAAGACAGACCCCTGAGGCACTCCTGCATTGACCTGCATAAATTTGAAAGCGCGACCGTCGCAAAGGACCCGAATACGACGTTTCTGCAGGAAACTTGCAATCCAGGTGCACAGTTGAGGGGGCAAGCCATAGGCCGGAAGCTTGGAAAGAAGAGACCGGTGCCAGACTCTGTCGAAAGCTTTGGCTATGTCAAGGCTGATAGCCAAAGACTCGCCGTGCTTGTTCATAGCCTCACCCCAAAGGTGCGTGACGAAAACTAGAAGATCACCCGTTGATCGTTTATACCGAAAGCCGTATTGGCGATCATTGATCAACGATTGATCCTCCAGGTAGCGGACAATTTGGGTGTTTATAATCCGCTCGAACACCTTGGAGAGCACCGAGGTGATAGCTATGGGTCGATAGTTGCTTGGCTCGGAGCGGTCCCCCCTTTTTGGGAATCGGTTGAACGTTCGCCTCCTTCCAAGCCACAGGCACAATGCCTGCGGCGTAAGACGTCCAGTATAGGCGCGTAAGCGTGGGAGACAACTCCACTGCACATTTTTAAGGACCATAGCTGGGATGCCGTCAGGTCCACTGGCTTTCCGAACATCGAGAGACTGCAGTATCGCACGAACGGTTCGTTGCCTGATACATATATCAGGCATGGTGTAGCCGCAGTTGGGAATGTTAGGCGGCTGCGAACCGCAGTCAGCGATTCGGGAGTTGGCCGCAAAGAGATTTGCAAGCAGATCTGCTTTGTCCTGCGCCCGATGAGCCAGTGATCCATTCGGATATCTCAGAGGGGGCAGCAAGGTCTGGCAGAAGTTGGACTGCACGGCTTTATTGGGAAAGGAACTAGATAAATTTAAGTTTTTAATGTGTTCGGTATTCAATCAGCCAGTTACCACAAGTGATAAGAAATGGTGGAAAGTTAAACAAATGCAAGTGGAATACGCAGTATCGTATGAATGGCTCGTAAGATCGGCCATGCAAGCGCTAGAAAGGGACAGCACGTTAAAAAGTTTATAGACTCGTTTTGACACGTTTGCAATGACAATTGAGATGGTAGTAAGAGCTATGTTTTTTGTAACGTACTAACTGGATTTCGTGATCTCCTCAGATAATAAAGCTTAGAAAGCAAAAAACTTGAATTTATACTTATTCGATGACGAAACTCGTCAGTTCAGACAAAAAATTCCCTACAGAATACTAAATACATACTTCAAATGTCAACATTCTCTTACACGACGAGGTACATTTTATGGTGCTGATAGACTTGAGCATTCACTTGTTACAGAACATCGAGCCTTGGCGGAATCTAAATGAAATGTGATTATAAGGGTAAAGTTATAGACAATAAAACATTAATAGCGATCAAACTTAAAATTTAAATCAATTATGGTCGAATTTTGACCACTAGGCGACCGCTAGTTGAGGTAATTCGATAGTAACAGAAGTCAGTAGCAGAATAAGCGAAGCTTGTTAATACGTATGAGTCAGGCTGACTTCGTACTTACGTGCACGCATCGCATGCAACTTCATTTGCATGTAATTGTTTCATGTGATATAATTAGTGTTATAATTGTTTATATATTTACTATAGAGCATAGAACTTGGTTTATTTTAAAGAACGTAGGTTTTTTAAATGAATATAGTAACGGCTTCATGTGCAATTACTATGAGAAAAGGCTATTTAAATATCCGAAAGATACCGTGTCTCGGATACACGGTGCTGATTGGTTTATTGTCGCTGAGTACAATTTGAGTCATAATCGAATAGTCGAAACTTATGATTTGATAACGGCATGATTGATACAGGTGGAGGACAGTGTAATGATATTTTTTTTATGCGCAGCGTGTGTATCCAAATTGCGGTATTTTACCACTCCTATTTTCGTAGCATTACTATGAAATCGATTGACAAATTTATATCAAAGTTTCGATCGATACCAAAACATCGAATATTTCAATTTAATTGAACATTCGAAGAAATTTAATTTCAACCGATAATCGCCCAGCCGGACAGGATAAATAGACTCGTTACGCGCCGCCATTTTAAATTATCATCACTCACAAAGCAGATTAGAGTAAACACACCAAGTTTTCCGATCACGTATTTGATCCTCAATGTGATAAGGACGGTCCTATCACTATTTACTGTCCAAACAGATCTAAATACGTCACAGTAACTCAAAGGATTTCTAGGAACCCCTCCCTTTTCCGAACCATTTATTAGGCATCCGGATACGACCCACAGTTATGGCTAAAATTCAAATAAATCATCGCTTTACTAAAAGAGTCGTAAAAATAGAAATGTAAGTATGTAGCTCACTTAAGCCGTATCGGAGTCTTTACTTTACTTACTTTTGCTTTATTTATCTATACATATATTAATACGTGAAGCAAAAACTTTGTACCACTTTTTACGAAAATTGCGCGGACGGAGGAGTCTGAAATTTGGCACAGTTAAAGTTTATAATAATATGGAGAAGGAGGGGCGAATCCTAATATTTATATAAAATATGCATTAGAAATACATTAAATTAATGAAAGAACACTACACGCACACAACCATGCATTTGACACACGCAGTTGAAGCGCATAACTATGGTTACATATATCAATATATAATGACATATATCAGCAATATCTTGCAGCCAAACTTTGGTCAAATTTTGAGCACTAGGCGACTGCTACTATATTTTATATTGACACGGGTAAAGATATTTCTATCTTATTATCTATTGTAAAGTTCCACCACCACAGTGCCGTACTGGACAGGGCTTCTTTGTTTGTCGTATACCATGCGCTGGTAGATTCGCTGCTTTCCTATGAGCTGGCATGCTATGGACGCACGTTTAAAACATACTTGGACAAGATTAAAGTCTTACAAATAAGATTTTTCTAAAAATTAGTAGACAGTAAAACAAAATTACGATGTAAAATGACCAACTATGAGGAATTGTTTATCGAGTGTAATATCCTGCCAGTGCATGAGAGGGTAGCGCTATTAGTAGCATTGGATCATTACTGCCACCAAAAGTACAAAATCAGGACTGTACAGCTAAGGCCTCGAGGTGCAAAACATTGTAAGACGTTTGAGGTGCCCACTTGTAATAATTATTATGGGCAAAGATGTAATAATTATTTACTTCCAACTATATTTAATAGTTTGCCCGCAGACATTGAAAGTACTTCAGTTTCAAAACGGGCGTTCCAATATAAAACAACGAAATTTCTACTAAATGTTATAAGTGCAAACATGATAGGTACTGAGAATACTTTGTAATATGTATGTGATCATTATAGTAATTATGGATGTTAATTATGTTATACTGCCTTTTTGTTTGTGTTACTTTTATTTTTTTTTTGTTTTATCCAAAAGTCGAAACGATTTTTTTTTAATTTTCATTTATTTATGAGAAAGTGTAGCGTCAATAATGTTAAGATAAATAATTTATGGAACTGGGAGCTGCATCTGCCAACAATCTGCTGTGCAGTTTGGCAGAAGTATTAAATTATTGTAACATGTTTTAAACAGTAAACACTTTTTCATTTCATTTTCATTTTCATTTTTTATTAAAAATTCTCAATAGTGGCACGAGGTCTGAAGTTAGGACTGTGTTTAGTAGACGCCAAAGGCTTCCTTCTAGGTGAAACTTAAGAACAAATAATAATAAAAATAATAATATTCTACCACATACACACAACACCATTTAGCCCAAACTAAGCAGAGCTTGTACTATGGATACTAGACAATGGATAAACATACATGTATACTTTTTTTTTGTAAATACATACATATTATACATAGAAACACCCAGACCAAGACAAACATTCATGTTCATGCACACAAATGTTTGACTTGTGCGGGAATCGAACCCGCGACCTCAGGCGTGGCAGTCGGTTACACTAACCACTACGCCATAGAGGCCGACAAAGCGCGAAATATGCGTTCAATTCTGGTCTAACTATTAAGGGATATACAGGCGAGATAGCATTATTTACATACGTAATATCGCGTGTATGAGGAATGTTATAAAACTGAATGAAGCCAGAGAAGTGTGTCAGGATCGTAGCAAAAGGAAATCCGTAGTCTCTGCCTACCCCTCTGGGAAACAGGCGTGAATCTATGTATGTATGTATGTACTCATATGTGTAATATCGCGCCTATATCCTATCCACATTATGCCAGCTAAGGTTATTTTTATATTTATAAAAAAAAATTGGGGCAGTCTTTGGGGACTGCCGATAGAAGTGAAAACTTTAATCCTTGATCATAAACACTTCTTTACAAACAAAAAAAAATAACGAGTTCCATGATTTTTGTTCATCCGAGAAGTGCTCAACGCGGCTAAAGAAGAAGGTTTCACTTAAAAAAAGGGGCGGATCGGATGCTAGTTCCTAATACTCTATTGGGGCTCATTAAGGGGGTCAAAATTTTGTTATTTTTTGCGTAGGCCGCACCATTTCTGAGATATTGTTAATTTTCTAAAATAATAAAAAAATGGAAAGCGTGGAATCGTGACGATGACGCCAGTTCCATGATTTTTGTTCACCCAAGAAGTGCTCAACGCGTCTAAAGAAGATTTCACTTAAAAAAAAAGACAACTCCCGCATTAGAAATAATTCCTGTGTCGCGGGAGACTTCACAAACATTCAAACAACGGACACAAAGAACATCCAGACTGGGAACAACCATTTGTGGATCACACAAAGTTTTGTCACGTGTGGGATTCGAACCCACAACTGTCGGCACAGTGTCAGTGGCGAGGCGACCACTCAAACCACTACGCTATCCTTGCAGTCAATCAGCTAAAATATCAATGGTTTAGATGCCACATAATATGGACCAGCATAATAATATTGTTACCTACAGTGCACAGCTCCAAAATCCGGGCTGCTTCTGGGAATATCTTGACAAAAAACTCCAATAACATGTAAGAGCTTGAGAGAATAGTAAAAAGGTAAAAAAATCGTTCATAATATTGTTGAATTTACGCAAAACATATTACTGGGTAATGTAGATAAAAGACAATAAGTGATATTAATATAAGCATTGTTACCAACACGACGTGAATATGCTGTAGCAGGCTCTCGTTACTTACCTGAAAAAGAAATTATTTTTAATCCACAATTCTAATAATAATAATATAATTTATTAAAATAAAACATGAACGCAAGATTCCATCAAAATCATAGTCATTTTGATGGAATCTTGCGTTCATGTTTTATTTTAATATATTTTGTTTTATTTTATAGTACTAAAATAAGTGTCAGAAATAAACATAAGATATAAATTGTATTATAAATATATTTTAAAATGGGATTAAATATAATGATCACCAAAAATAGTCATTGCGCAGCAAAATATGCTTACTAAAATATATAATAATCAGCACCTATACGCCTCAAATCACTGCATTCCGTCTCGGAAGGGTTAGGTTATGTTAGGTTCCTTCTTAAACCCACCCAAAAATAGGAGCCTCGCGAAGCGGGGCTCCGTAGCCTTTTTTTGATCTCTTTAAATATATTTTGCTGTGTAATTTGGTGATCATTTACTATTTTTGACTGTTATATTTTACTATACCTGGTGATAAGTTAAACATAAGCCTTTTAAAATTATCGTCTACAATCAAAGTAAAATTAAAACAAAATACAAGTTTTAATAGTCATTACAAAATCCACTAAATTAGTAACATACATACCTATGACTATTATAGTCATAACTCTATAATTATTTTAGGAAGCTGTTTTGTTTTATCTGAAACTAACATTAATAACGTCTTTGTTAATTTTATGAACAACGTTTATGATAATAATATGCACTAAATCTCTTTGCAACAACTATCCCGACTAGGACACTACAGATGCATTTGTCCATCATGAACACCATCATTATTATAATAACATATTCTGTACCTATCATTTAAAATAAATAAATTAGGAAACTGAAAATTTTTCTGCAGCAAATAGCTATTTTCTTTTATAAAAAGAAAACTTTGTACTGACTTTTATTAACGTTCAACAAAATTCACACTCAGTCTTTGTGTTTAAGTAGTAACAAGAAAATAATTCAGATAGAAATACAGAAATGCATTATGTGGGTGCCAGGAACGCCTCCATTAAACAGACAGGGTAGGTATACAGTGGGTACCTAAGCATTTCTGGATTTCTATCTGAATTATTTTCTTGTTTCGTCGTTTTTAGACTCCTGTTTTACGTAGTTGGGTTTTAGTTTTTTAAACTTTCTTATTCTTATTTAATACTTTTTCGTAAAATTTATATACCCTATGTCAGCCGGGCCATTATTTCGAATTTATAGACACCTCAATCATTAAAATCAGTTTAGTAGCTTAGGCGTTACGATGGAACATACAAACATACATACACAGACTGCCAAAATCAATTGTCTTCTCCGTAGTCGGGTGTGTAACTAGATTCGTGATTTATTTTGATTTCGTGAGCTTTTTAAAATATTGAACATAATCATTATTATATTCACTACTACACGGAAAATTAATTGCAAAGCCAACAGCGCTCGAAATCATACATAATAATATGTTACCTGACACTCACACAATCTACTCATATTTCCTGCAATCAATAAACAACTTACAACAAAACTAACATTATCATCTGTCCAAACAAAAACATGTGAAAATCCCCATCTGATGTTACACCCTCCCGTTCTAAATGACCATTAGAAGAGATACAAAACGCCATAAGCCATAAGAAAAGCTATAACAAATGTTCCCCATCATTTTCATGACAGCATCTTAGTCAGTACTTATGGTGGCTCACAAGGGTGCGCTTTCAGTAAGCAAAATATACCGACTGTACTTTCGCCGACATACTTTGAGCGGTGTTAGTAATTCTACTAATATTTTAAGTATGAGAGTTTGCGTGTCAGTCGTTTTGTTGTTTGCTACAAGGCACGAGTAAACCATTGAATGGATTGATGAAACTTGGTATCAAATATACCATGTCTAGGATTTAAAATCGTTATGAAATTCTATGACATTGTTGTGAGCGAAGGTAGTGGGCAGAATTTAGTTAATTTATAATAGACTAGCTTACGCCCGCGGCTTCGCTCGCGTTAATTTAGAATTTGACAATCAATTCGGGTTGTACTCTGCTTGTATAATAATATAATTCAATCATCATTCGAAAGACACGTGGCGCCATCTATTATCATAAGAACGTTATTGTTGTTTTCCTTGGGAACAGTAATTTTTTTCGGGATGAAAGGTAGCCTTTGTCCGTTTCTGTACACCTGACAACGTATATGCAAAATTTCAGGATGATTGGTTCAGTGGTTTAGGCGTGTAAAGGTAACAAACAAATAAACTCATTTACGCTTTTATAATATTAGTTAGGAAGCTAGGATTAGGATTCCTTGAATAGCTCTTTTCTCATGATATTTTCTTCGCCTGTATGTGAGCGATAATTAAGTATTCAATACACACTTTGAAAAGTCAGAAGTATGCCACGGAATCCAACTAAAAATCGCTGCTGGAGAGCGAGCAGTCTCTTGATTGGGCTATATTTGTCAGACATCTCCATAGTGCAAAAACCCTTTTGTAAATTACTGTTTTTCAAGATAAGAGTGAGAGCTGGAGAAAAATACAAGATTTGTATTCGAAACGTGTAGCTTTTGTTGGCCCATTTAAGACCAGCGACGGTGCACACTAAACCGTCTGACTTGGTAATGATCAACCTTATGATTAAAATGCAATAAGTCATTATAAAACCTCTTTATCAGTCGTCATATCAATTAATAAATAAAGCAAAATCTTAGCTGCAGATTATTAGCCTATAGAGAACGTATCCTATAAGACTATATTGCAGCCACTATAAAGAAACCATACTGAGAACATACATGGTATCTATATATTAATACGTGAAGCAAAAACTTTGTACCCCTTTTTACGAAAATTGCGCGGACGGAGGAGTATGAAATTTGGCACAGTTAAAGTTTATATGGAGAAGGAGTGACGAATCCTAATATTTATATAAAATATGCATTAGAAATACATTAAATTATTGAAAAAACACTACACGCACACAACCATGCATTTGACACACGCAGTCGAAGCGCGTAACTATGGTTACATATATCAATATATAATGACATATATCAGCAATATGTTACAGGCAAACTTTGGTCGAATTTCGAGCACTAGGCGACCGCTACTATGCAATAAATACATGTTATACGTACGTCACAACGATGACGCAATAACACGCGGTCGTAATAACATGGTCGAGATAATCCTGTGTGATGAATTCGCGACATAATTCCGTCTTTATTAATATTAGAAGCGCCATTGTTCACAAGTATGGCCCTTTGATCGTTTTCTGTACATAATGTCGGGTATGTTGATGTCTGAGACGCGGTAATGGTATGTGTGCTTATAATACGTATGGTATTTGGATTATTTACTTTATGTTCGTTGTTACTTAAGCGTTGTAGATATTACACCTCACTATTGCTTAAGACTGCGCCGAGCGTAAGATAGATAATGACAGAGTTCGTGCGGCGCATATTCAAATCGGCGCGCAGCCGCCATAGTAAATTTGTATGGAGGATTTGAAGTGCTTTTTTGATAAATATGTATCTTTATTGTCAACCAATAACTTAAATATTTGGGACAGACAATGTAATATAACTATTTATGTTTCTTTTAAGCTGTAAATTAGGATCGATTTCTACCGTTATAATCTAAAAATCACGTAACACGAGCTTACGTTTTTGCATTTTTCGTGCAAATTTACATAAGCCTCGTCAATTAATGCCTGCCTCCGTAGCGCAGCGGTAGTGAATGCAACTGCTGTGCATGAGATCTCGGGTGCGAATCCCGGGTGGAGCTAACAAAAAGTTATTGAGTTTTTCTGCTAAGAGATCTCAATAGCAGCTCTGAGTTAGGAAGTTGGAGGTATTAGACACCTCCGTGCCTCGGAAAGCACGTAAAGCCATTGGTCCTGCGCCTGATGTCTCTCCGGTCGAGGCGGATTACCGCCCCATCGGATCATGAGAGTTAGGGAACAGAGAGTGCTCTTGTGTTTGCGCACACACTTGTGCACTATAATATCTCCTGCGCTGATGACCAGTCTCCGTTAGGACAGGCCACCGTGACCGAAAAAATAATCGGTCAGGAGGACATTAATTAATGCCTATGTCGCGGGGTCAAACATGCAAACAACGGACTAAAATAATACCCAGACTCAGAACAACTATGAACCCACACACTCAACTCACATTGAACCCACACACTCAACCCACGTTGAACCCACACACTCAACCCACGTTGAACCCACAGTACTTGACGCAACACCTTTACGCTATGAGTGTAGTCATATGCATGTTTTACATAGTACACATTATTCTAAAGTTGAAATAAATTACCGAGGCACTATAATTTTAGTCTAGTCCTAATGGTTCTAATTTTCTTCTTGTACATTTCGATTTTGATCTCTTACTACTAAAAATTTTACTCTGGCTCGCGTAAAACTTTACAGTCTTGGCTTCGACAAACTTTGTGAAAATTAAGATAAATAAGTTTGGCGTACAACCTTGAATAAGGACATGGTTCTTAATTATCTCCTGAGGACGTTGAAACTGGTTTATTTTACAATACGTAAGACGTCAAAGTACATAGGACAAGGCTTTATTTTAGAATTAACACAGGAAATACGGTCACCTGTATCAGTATAGACTAAGATATGACGGCTTGATTTCAATGTCTATCTATTCTCTCAATTAAAATTTAAAATAGGAATTATACCAGCCATGTGTATAAACTGTCCTATTCGGCACTGGTCTCTGCTCGGTGCGAAAAGGATTAGGCCATAGTCCACCACGCTTGCCCATTGCGGGTTCGCAGACTTCACATAATACATACATATATACATAGATTCACACGTGTTTCCCAGAGGGGTAGGCAGAGACTACGGATTTCCATTTGCTACGATCCTGACACACTTCTCTGGCTTCATTCACTTTCATCACATTCCTCATACACGCTCGCTGGTTTAAGGTGCTCTTAACCTGACCTTTATCCGGAACGACGACGAAAGACCTCATGCACAGCAGTCGCATTCAATACCGCTGCGCCACGGAGGCAGTTTTATAAATAGTTATTGATATATGGAAATATGTGGTGCCGTCAAGTTGCCTGTCAAAATATAGGACGTATAACGTAGGACGCACCATTTCTGAGATATTGTTAATATTCTAAAAAATAACAATAAAGCGTGGAAGCGAGACAATGACGCGAGTTCCATGGTTTTTGTTCACCCAAGAAGTGCTTAACGCGCCTAAAGAAGTTTTCACTTCAAAAACCGTATTTTAATTTAAAAAATCATGTTCCTGCAGGAATTGTGCCGTCGGATCTCGTACTAGTAGAAACAAAATGTAACTTAGTATTCCTTTTCTCAGAATTCTCCACAGTATTCAGAGTTCTAGACGTCCAATGTTCAACCTAGAACAATATTAAATTATATTACCGCTTGCTACCAGCAGTTTGTACAGCCTACAGACAAGATGTAGTCTGTACATGAAACGGTACTTGTGTATCTCTGGCGACGTAAAGTAAAAAGAACTCGCAATAGTATGGTTGTACTTACTAAATTTAGGTCAACACATTTTTGAGTTGAAAATGTAGAGCCCATTATCGTGATGTTTAAGATTTAATTCATAGATAGTCGGCCTCGATGGCGTAGTGGTTAGTGTAACCGATTGCCAGGCCTGAGGTCGCGGGTTCGATTCCCGCACAAGTCAAACATTTGTGTGCATGAACATGGATGTTTGACTTGGTCTGGGTGTTTCTATGTATAATAATATGTATGTATTTACAAAAAAAGTATATAATATGTATGTTTATCCATTGTCTAGTACCCATAGTACAAGCTCTGCTTAGTTTGGGCTAGATGGTGTTGTGTGTATGTGATAGAATATTATATTATTATTATTATAGAACCAATAAGGCTTAATATTAGACTGCGTCGACCATGGCTGCTGGAAAGCAACTAAAACACCGGAGAAAGTGTAAATCTAAATAATTGAATTATTTAAATAGTTGAAATAATAGTTTTTTGTCTTTTTATTGCCATTGGTGGCAGACGACCAAGTGGCCCATCTGATGGTAAGTGGTAACCGCTGCTCATGGATTTCAGCAATGTGAGGACACAGCAAAATCGCTGCCTACCGTATACTGATTGTAAAGATGAGCAGTAGTAGTTACATAGTCTCAAACATATGTAACAATAGTGTATTTAAAATAAATCCGTATAAAGTAGTTTAACCTATTGAGTCGCAGCGGCACACCGGCGGCCAGACAATAGATTTTTAGTTACGTCTAGTATTCTAACAATTGACAGTTTAATATCAATATATGACATTCGCGTACACATAAGACAATATTATGTATGTAAATATTTGAGAACCACCGCAGTTAAAAACGTTTCTACAAAATCTCGTAAAGCTTATAATAGTAAATTGCTTCGTTTGTAAAAGAAATGTAATTGTGAGTAAAATCTGCCTAGCCCTACGGGAATATAGGCCAACGAATGTATATAACATAACAGTCTAAAAAAGTAATAAAAGTAGAGTATAAGACCATTATTTTTATACATGCATACATTCATAGATTCACGCCTGTTTCCCAGAGGGGTAATTATTCCATTATTTTTATGCTTGACTATAATTTTCTTCTTTGCATAACGATCGTTCCTTGCATTTTTATATTCGCTTTTTGCGATATTAAATTAAAACTTAATTCCATATGAGATCTGTTGTTGGTGTACAAGATATTATTATCATGAGTGACTGGCTGAAATGTAATTTGATTGAGACGGGACCAAATAGACATAAGGGGTGAAGAATAGACATGTAATATGCGTCCGTTCTGATACTGGTCGTAATACCTACCAACAGTAATCCAGATGAGCTAAGTGTAGGTACGCATATATTCGTGTTTGAGATTGAACCATGTTGCTAAGCCTTTAGGCTGCTATTGCTTATTTACTTTGTCGAGAAAACTTTTACATGCCACTTTTTAGAGTATAAAGCTCTTAAAACAAGGCTAAAAGCTGCCACTTAGCACTTCGTTTTTCGGTTTTATTTACTTTTACTGGCAATATATATAGATAGTACCAATATTAGGAGTCTATAGATAGTACCAATATTAGGAGTCTACACAGTCAAACCACTGCTTACTATGCAAAATTGGAGTAGTAGAGCCTCGCTGATTTCAGCGTGAATGGGCCGGCTCGACCGGGGAAGGACTATCCTCTCACAGAATATCGACGTGAAATAGCAGTTTTCTTACTGTTGTGTTTTACTCGGTGAGTGAGAGTACCGGAGGCCCAATCATCCTCTTTCCCCCTTCCCACTCCTTCTCCTTCCCACTTCCTTTCCTAAAGGGTCGGCAACGCGCAAGTGATGCCACTGGTGTTGCAGGCATCCATAGGCTACGATGACCACTTACCATCAGGTGGGCCGTATGCTTGTTTGCCACAATAGTCGACTAAAAAAAGCACTCTATTTAAACTGCGTTTGGAGAAAGAAAAGTCAAAGCGTTTGGGAATACCGTGGTAGGTTTATACCAGAGCTTGCAAGTAGAAGAAATAAGCGCTGGAATATTGTGCTGGATGAAAACGTTTCCAGGTAGTAATTAGACCTGCTGCAGCATTAAGTGGTATGATAGAAAAACGCTGGTACCAAGTCAAACAATTTCTCAGAACACTCTTTGTCAAACACGGGGTGGAAACACTGTCGCGTCTCTCCGGTGTTCCATCATCTCCAATCCATCCGTGTGATTGTGATTATCGACGATTCTAACAGTTTGTTCTTTTAGGGAGTCAGGTGGATCGAGCTGGTATGAACGGGTTAATACTCAATCCAGGCAATCGACCAGAAATCTTACAACTGAAGATTATGGATTATGAGTATTATAGCTAAGAAGTGTATATGAATAGCATCTGGAACTTAAAGCAAGTAGAAAAACTTAACAACACTATCTGTAGATGAAAGGATGTCTGAAAGTATTTTTATATATTTTGCGTACTATTTTCAAACGTTGCTGAAGAATGAAATAAAAACATGAAAACTAGGTAACAGGCTATTTGTGGCGTTTCATTCTATATTATGACAACATATACAGTCGACTCTCGTTAATTCGAAACTTAAAGGACTTTTAAAATATTACGAATTATCGAGAGTTTGAAACATCAAATGGTTCGAAATTTTCGAGAGGAAAAATATTAAAGTTCGAATTATTGAGTAACAATCAATTATTAATTATTATTAACTAACTGCTAATTTTTAACAAAATCAAAAGGTTAGAGATACGCATATATGTACAATGTACATACATAATGTGAATTAATCAAGTCTAATATAGTCTATTCTGTATACACCAACGAAAGAGTAATGTCAAACTAATCGTAATAATAACAAATACTCGTGCAACAATGGTACAAGTTTGAACTTGTCTCAAAATGTACATACATAAATGTATGTATGTATACCTCTATGCAACTTGATAACTTTGAATTGTCGAGTGTTTGGCGCCTATGAGTTCGAATTAACGCGTAGTTTTGTTACGTTACGATATTTTTTGTTCGAATTACCAAGTGCTTAAAAATGTATAGATTTTTTTGGAAATATAACGAGATACATGATAACTTGGAATTATAGAGAGGTTCGAATTATCGCTGGTTTGAATTAACGAGAGGTGACTGTAATCTATATATTAATACGTGAAGCAAAAACTTTATACCCCTTTTTACGAAAATTGCGCGAACGAAGGAGTATGAAATTTGGCACAGTTAAAGTGTACATGGAGAAGGAGTGACGAATCCTAATATTTATATAAAATATGCATTAGAAATACATTAAATTAATGAAAAAACACTACACGCACACAACCATGCATTTGACACACGCAGTGGAAGCGCGTAACTATGATTACATATATCAATATATAATGACATATATCAGCAATATCTTACAGGCAAACATTGGTCGAATTTCGAGCACTAGGCGACTGCTAGTATATATTAAAACACCGCAAGTTATTAGCCGCTAAAACAACGCAGAACACCCTCGTTGGTCTTAAGTGACAACCCTGTCAGTGTAGCACCGTGGCCAATATCAAATGCTCAGAATTCCACCCTTTGCGCACAAACACTTTGTACTACAAATATCTAAGCAGTGGTGTATTATGTCGGGAAGGTATGTAATTAAAATTCTTTTCTTTTTCTCTTCGTTTGTTTTGTGGTTTTCTTTGATTTGTTACAGAGGAGCAAACTCGTTACGTTTGTTATTTTATTACGCGTGCTGGAATAAATTTTCAACATTTTTATTATATACTATTTTATATACATATAATATAATATATAATATAATATTCTACCACATACACACAACACCATCTAGCCCAAACTAAGCAGAGCTTGTACTATGGGTACTAGACAATGGATAAACATACATATTCTTTTTTTTTTGTAAATATATACATATTATACATAGAAACACCGAGACCAAGACAAACATCCATGCCCATGCACACAAATGTTTGACTTGTGCGGGAATCGAACCTGCGACCTCAGGCGTGGCAGTCGGTTACACTAACCACTACGCCTTCGAGGCCGACTATGGTACCGATAATCACGTATTATACGAAGCGAGAGACAAAGGTATGTGCTACATGATGCCTGTTATGTTTTAAAACTCACGTTATAGAGAGGAAACTTATTGTCATTAGCAAGCACACTAGACTCTACGTTACCGAAAATCACTAGACAAAAAACTTAATAACATTGAAATTAAACTACTATATATAGTCAATTGAAATGTTACATGAGCTTTGCATTTTTTAGAGGACGCAATTTTAATTTTGGGACATGTGTAGGGGGTCAATAGAAGCTTAACCCCAAGTTGGTGGGGTTGTCGCCCTTGTCCCCCGGCCGCCATGGGTGCAAACACCTTTTTCGCGATATCTCGGAAACTATGCGTCCTACAAAAAATTCGTAAAGACATAATTTGTAGCAAATCGTACACCCCACACAAGTCCCAAAAATAAAATTGCGTCCTCTAATAAATGCAATATTAAGTCCTTAAATTGTAACATTTCAATGGACTAATACGGATTTTATCGCGTTGTTTATTTGACACTTTATTACATAATTTAGAAACTGTTACACTACTATTACTATTAAACTTTACTATTTTTTAAGCTAACTAAATTATTGAAATTATTAAAACTATTTATATAATGCTCGTTTCCTGATATAAAAACCAGGTCTAAGTGGATCGTTGGCTATCATCCATGTATATAAAATGTCACACTCTTGGGCACTGGTGCTCATAGCCAGTTGCACTCACTGATCGGTAAACGATTAGCGAGGTTAAACAACGTTGGGTGCGGTCAGTCTATAGATGGGTGACCGCTTAGTGGTATTTCATCTGAGCTTCTCCGTGCTTCGGAGGGCAAGTAAAAAGTCAGTCCCGGTTGTTGACAAATTGACAGTAGTTATTAAGCCATGTCAGAGGACTACGGGCGGCTTGAACAACTTGAAAATAGGTTGGCCACTAACTACACGAAAAAGAAGAAGAAGACTGGCTTATTCATAATATGAGAAGGGTTAGACCATAGTCCACCATGCTGGCCCAGTGCGGAAGCACAAACATCTCATATCTTCGAGAACATTATGGCGAACTCTTAGACATGCAAGTTTCCTCTCGATGTTATTCATCACCGTTAAAGTATAATTAATTATTAATTATGCATTTAACCTCAAAACATGAGAAATGCCTTGGGATCGAACTGGAGACGTCTTCGTGGCAGTTTAACGATCTCCTCCTAGGCTATCACTATCTGTATCTACCTCTAGAGACAAAAAAAGAAAGAAGAAAAACATAATATTTTTTTACAAATCAATAGCGCGGTGTGTCCTCACCTCGGTTCATTGCACAGAAACAAAGCGGACATAAATAAAGTTATCTCTTATTATGTCTGTACGTATGGATAATCCTTTATATGAGGTTTTTCCACGATGCTCCTGTGAATACAGCCTTTAACGAGCGTGCGAAATACTGTTGTTAAGCGTTTCATGTTTAAGCAATTTAACGCGAGGCTAAGCGCTAGTTCAGACACGCGGGAACCGCGCGTTTACAAATCGTGCGGTTTGAAACCGCAATAATTATGATGGTTTTCAGACGCCGGCGATTATTACGCGATTTACGAATGCGGAGCGTCAGTTTGAAAATGGAAGTCGACAAAGAACTACGTGTTTTACTATGGTTGCTCATAAAAAAAGAAAAGAAAAAGGCAGTATTGGGCACATCCAATATTAAGTGACCGACTAGTACATGGTCAGTTCGTAACATTATACCCCAAATTAAGAATGTTCAATGGAAAATTATTCAACTATTTGAGAATGTCAATAAAATCTTTTGATGAACTAATTGGGCTGATCAGGGAAGATATTTCAAGCTCTGAAGATCCCATATTCCATGTCTTTTCTCCACTTCATCAATAAATAACTCGGTGTCGAAGCGATCCATAGCGAGCTTACTTGCTGTGACGTGCTAACCGCGCGGTGCCCGCAACGCAACTAAACGCTGAGGAAAGACTCCATAGTAACAAAATCGCGCGGGCCGCGCGCGCTTCTATTTTCTAGCGGTTGAGTGGCAGTAACCGCGTGGCTTGAATAATCACGCGGTTATGTCTGAATGATTGCTTCATACTCATACAAATAAGATCCACGCAATTTCCACGCGGATCTGAAACCGCGCGTTTTCTGTCGTGTCTGAACTAGCGCTAAGTGGCAAAGTAATGTTTAAATATTATGATAATGTTATTTGGAGCTTTTTTATTCGTAGTATTTGTATTGCGAATGTGGATGATAATAATATTAAATTTTATTGCTTATACGTTTTCTCTTCTATGCATACTAATGTTATAAATGCGAGTAGACTTTGTCAGTTTGCTTTGTTTTTTACGGCTAAACTGGTATTAAAGACGCCTGGTATGTAGATAGAGTAAAAGCGCAGAAAAACATACGCTTATATCAAATACTAGCTGACCCGCGCAACTTTGTCTGCTTCATATAAGAGAATTTTCCTCGTCTTAGCAACATTTTTCATTGCTGCTTTATTTATTTATTTATTTAGGGATAACAAACAGCAGCGTATTAAACATTACTATGATAGTACTTAGTAACTAAATGTACAAAATACACCACCCACGGCATTATCCACAGATTACCATTGAGAAATGTTGTCTACTAATAAAGACAGCTTACATAGATAATACACTAATACCGGGCAAACAGCTTAGACGCTTATGCTATACAATATTAATGCTAAACAGCGAACAAAATAATAACAATAACGGAGAAAAAGAAATGTCAGAAGTTGTGTTTATCAGAGATCTATGGACAAGGACAACTATCCAAGACATTAATAATTCCATTTCTGAACATGGCTTTGGTAAGAAACATAATATCAACAGAGCCAAAATGTTTGTTATAAGAATCCACTAAACGGTGAAGTGGAGAACGGACACCAGAATTGCTACGGCAGAAACTGGTTGCAAACAGATATCTTATACGTACTTCACGACCATGTACCGTACGTGGAACCAGGTAGCTTAAACTATTGACAAGGTCAGGACAGTCAATTTTATTACGACATAAGTTGAACAGAGTCATCATATCCAGTAGAATTCGTCTAGATTGTAGGGACATGAGATTGTAGGATTTAAGTAAGAATGAGTAAGACGCTTTTTTTCGGAAGCATCTGTAATGAATAGCACGGAGATATTTACGCTGAACTGTTTCTAGTACTTCTATGTATTTTTTATAGAAAGGATTCCACACGGGTGATGCGAATTCTAGCTGGGGTCGGATTATGGACCTGTAAAGATGCAAGTAGGTAGACGGCCTCTTGAATTCTCTGGATGCTCGCATAACGAAGCCAAACATTTGATAAGCCTTGTTCACTATATTATCAACGTGAGCGTCCAGATGTAGTTTCGCATCCAATTGAACACCAAGATCGCGGAGACAACTAACATTGGCTAGTCTAACGTTACCGAGACAGTAGTTGTATTTAGTTACCTGTTTCTTTTTGGTAAAGGTAATGCTATGACACTTAGAGTAACTGAGGTTAAGTTTATTAAGAGAGCAGTATTCCGATAAGCGATCTAGATCCTCCTGCAAATTAAGACTGTCAGCTAGATTACGGATGTTTTTAAATATTTTTAAGTCGTCTGCGTAGAGAAGAAATTTTGAGAATTGGAAACAATTTTTAATGTCATTTATAAATAAAGTAAATAAAAATGGCCCCAAAATTGATCCTTGTGGAACTCCTGATGTGACTCTAGAAGATTTAGACTCGTAACCATTGACTACGACTTTTTGACTCCTGTTAGTGACATAAGATTCAAACCATCTAAGCAAATTTCCCCTTATGCTATTGAAGGCGATTTTGTCAAGTAAAAGCTTGTGATCGACTTTATCAAACACCTTTTGAAAGTCGGTGTATATAACGTCTATTTGTTGCCTTTTATCGATACCCTCGAATAGCGCAGATGTGAAATTAAGTAGGTTGCTAACACAAGACCTTTCCTTGACAAACCCGAGCTGTTCACACAGGATTACTCGGCGCATAGTAGGGAAGATCTCATTGTGTACTAATTTTTCAAAAAGTTTAGCTAGCGCGGATAGCAGAGAGATGGGGCAATAAGTTGTGACATCGTTTTTAGAACCGCTTTTGTGGATAGGGACAATATTAGCACGTTTCCAGACCTCCGGGAAGACACCACTGGATATATATTTATTAAACAGTATATAAAGAGGTAGACATAATTTGTCCCAAGTGTTTTTAAGGAAAACAGGTGGGATTCCGTCAGGTCCAGGACCTTTCAAGGCATCTAAGGACTTGAGCTCTCTCTTGATTTTACTCATGGAAAAGTTGATATTGCATAGATAGATATCAGTGTCGGGATTAGCAGGTGGTGGTTCCCACGAAGTATAGTCAAAAGAAGACGGTTCGAAAACCGAATGAAAGTATTTAGAGAACAGGTTACAAATAGGGCTGGGGTTAGTGGAAGACTGTTGTTGGTAGTGAACTGTTGAGGGAATGCTATTTGTAGACTTACGGCTAGCGACATATTACCAAAATGCTTTAACGTTTGAGGCAACACTGTCTTCGACCTTATTTATATATTGCTTATAGCATATGACTACCTCTTTTTTGAATTTAGCCCTGTAATTAGAGAATATTTCGTATTGACTAATGTTCCCATACTTTTTCCATTTAATCCATGCATCGGTTTTCCTTTTATGTGTACGTAAAAGGGATTTTGAGAACCAAGAGGCAAATTTAGAATCTTTTGTTTTGTGTAGTGGAATATGTACCTTAATAATATTGTATATTTTTTCGTAGAAAGATGTAACTGCTTCTTCCGGTGATAATTTATCAAGTAAATAGTTCCAATCAGTATCGCCTATGTTTGCATTTATCTGTGCATAGTTAGATTTGTAGTAATTGAGTGTGTTTGGTTGTTTAATTTTAGGTATGTACGAGGGTTTTCTAAATTCTAATTGTGTATAAAAACCAGGGTGATCGATGAGTATCGATAGGCAAAAGTGGTGTGAAGGAGGGATGAACCGTCGTGTGTGTATTACAGAAAAACAGGTCCAGAATACGGCCGTTACAGTTGTATAGATTATTAAATTGGTTCAAATCCATCTGATAGCAACAGTTCAATAAATGACGACTAGCATTGGTATAAGTATTGTTCACGGAACATGACATGTCTGAAAGTGTAGGAACCCAGTTGACCTCTGGTAAATTAAAATCACCAGAAAGTATGATTTGGTCTACGGAGGGATTATCAAGAAAATTTACTAGGGAATCTAAAAAATTTGTATAGACCTCTTCTGATGTATTAGGTGGTATGTAAACAGCACAAACTATTAGATATTTGTTAGCATGGGAAGGAATTTGAATTATTACGTGTTCTGGTAGAAGTAGCGGTGGCGATAGGGAGAGACTTGATGGTTTAAGGTCTTTGGAGATTGCGATCAGAACTCAACCACCGTCCTTTTTGTTGGTAAGAGAGCGATTACGGTCATATCTAAAAACTGTATAACGAGGGTCAATAAATTCATTGTCTGAAATGTCAGGCGTCAGCCAAGTTTCAGTCAAGATGACTATGTTGTAAGTGTGACTCAGTAAGTTAATGTACAGTGTATTCCGTTTAGTCCTGATCCCACGACAGTTTTGGTAATATATGCATAAACCATTATTAGCCATTATAAAACTGTAGTTGATGATCAGAATACATTATAAGTAGTATAGTAGAGAGATGTCCATATGGAATATTGAAAATAGGTCTGACAACTCGTTTACAGAGTGAAAATGTGTGCGAATTCAAAATAGCCATGTTAAGAAACGTGTACATACAATGCAAAAGAAACGACCCTGTGCAATAAGCAAATATGTCGTAATTACATAATAGGTGTTTCGCTATGCCATGGCTGTTACAAGAAAATAATGTATACGTATGTGAAAAAGTATTTACAAAACAAAAATGACACATATAAAAGTAAGTGAGAAGTTTAATTATTCGAGGATGCATGCGAAGAACTTTGCTTGATTTTGATTGATAATTCGTCTTCTGTCCTAATAGCAAGAGTGGGAGAGTCTTCAGATTCTTTAACCAAGATCGTCGCGTTTCTGACCCAAACAAACTTATATTTCTTTGCTTTAGCTGCTTCGCGGCATTTGCGAAATAACTCTTTGTTTCGTAAAGTCAAGTGTTCGTTAATATAGATACGACATGGGGTCCCTGCAAGGTCAATGCGATCAGTAGTCAAACCTTTGGTGAGGCGATACGCACTTAACAGATTGTCGCGTGTCAACCGTGAGGTAAACTTGACTATTATATTCTTGGGTCTAGAATTTTGTACATGTGCATGTGGTACTCGGTGAATAGATATGATGTCTTTCGTAGCTATTGGCATATTGACAGCACGTCCTATTTTTTCCAGTATTGTAATTAAATTCTCGCCACGTTTTTCAGGAATATTGGCTATTTCCACGTTCCACTGCCTTGCCTGCTGCTCCAGTGCATCAATTTTCCTTTCCAACAGTGCCGACGTTGAGGTAGCAGAAGCATTTGTCTTTAATTCTAATTTGTCCAGACGTTTTGTACAGTCGGCAAAGCTATCCAAATTGAAATTTACTGAAGTTTTCAGATCTGTCACATCCTGCATGACTACATTATACCTATTTATTATTCAAATCCGATATTTTCTCTTTTATACCCGAGTATTCGGTCCGCAATTCCTTTACCTCGTTCTGCATCTTAACAAAGGTCGATAGTGTATTCAATTCATCCCTAAGGCTGTTAATGCTTTTGTTCACGGAAGAGAGCTGATTATTCATATCCGCTGCTATTGGTCGTAGCGTGATGTTATATAGCCTATAGCCTTCCTCGATAAATAGGCTATCCAAAACTAAAAGAATTTTTGAATTCGGACTTAGTAGTTCCTGAGATTAGCGCATTTAAACAAACAAACAAACTCTTCAGCTTTATAATATTAGTATAGATTATATCGGTCGGATTCCTGATACTCTGTTAGGGATTATTAAGGTGGTCAAAATTTCGTTATTTTTTGCGTAGGCCGCACCATTTCTGAGAAATTGTTAATATTCAAAAATAATTCAAAAATGGAAAGCGTGGAAGCGTGACGATGACGTGAGTTCTATGATTTTTGTTCACCCAAGAAGTGCTCAACGCGCCTAAAGAAGTTTTCACTTCCAAAAAATTATTTCAAAGAAAATTCAAATATTTTTTCTTTTTAATATTAATGTTGGTACATAGAGTTAATTAAATTGTTCAATCTCTTTTAGACTCCAATTAAGAATATTCTAGCGATCAACAAATACGATGTTAGTAGACCAATACAAGGAATTTTCCCAAGTATATTTTTTACTATGACAGTTCATTGAACTTTACTATTAGTTATTTTCATAGTCTGCATATATTTATGCTGAAGAAGACAAAGTTATCTCCACATGAAAACTTAGAGCGTTCCATCCATTTAGTGTGTAGAGCACAGACCCTGATTTCCCTCGAGCGCGGTCAGACCGCAGCCCGCGCAGTTTCCACTTGGGACTGAACGATAATTGCTGCAAAATTTGTTTTGATACACACTCGTTACGTTAATCTGTTAATCTCTGTGTGGATAAACTATGTATTGTGTTATAATTGGTGAATATACAATTTTATCACGTGCTATACTTCTATGTTCACGTGCTATATTATGTAGTATGGATTTAGATAATATTATTAGAGCCGATTATTTGTATTTTTTACGTCACCAGCGATCTCTATAAAAGCTGTGGAACGAAGGCTTGACACCCACGGGTTGGGTGCCTTCTGCGCTCTCACCCACAGTCGGCGTAAAGTTGTGAAGGCCATCTGAGGCCAACAACTAACACTCAAAAACAAAAAAAAACCTCGGCGCCCATTTTCTGGTTGACGTTCGAGCAGTGAGGTCCTTGGTGCGCACGTGAGCTAATTTGATTTAAATTGTTTAACGGTTTATCTGTCTAGCTGATGGTTGATTGTTTCTTTGTTCTTAAATGTTATTCTATTTTGGTATTAAAATTATGAATTGAGGTTAAGCTATTTAAAAGTGATATTTCTGAATGTTAGAGGTTATTTCATTTGTTAATTTTTGTAATTTACTTCTCTCCTGGTTCCTAAAAATATAATTATATAGCAAAAACAAGAGATAACGTATTTAAGTGAAGCTCTAGAGGAACCGTTGAAGAAATGTAGGTGAGATCTGTCATTTGGCCGAACTGGCCCAACAATGGGACAATATAGGTTAAAAAGAAAAATGCATTTAACATTTATTCCAAGCGGAGTCAGTTTATAAAACTGGAGAGTATGTTTGTTTGGTTAAACGCGCTAATTTATATAGATATATGGTGGATGGTTATAGGCTATATAAATTATATAGCCTATAACCATCCGCGATAAAGGGGCTGTCCGACACTAAAATAACTTTTCAAATCGAACCAGTAGTTCCTGAGATTAGCGCGTTCAAACAGACAAACAAACTATTCAGCTTTTTAATATTAGTATAGATTTATAAGTAATAAAATTGATATGTAATAAATTAATAATATAATAATAATGGTAATAAAATTAGTATGTAATTATGATCATAGTTTTTATTTAATGGCTGCATCGATAAATCAGCTGCTGTGAATGCTGTGGAGCATGAGGTCTAGCAATCGATGCAAGGGTGGAAAATGTGATTTCCTATAAAAAAAAGTTTTTTTCCCAAATTTGGGACTGTGCTCGTAAAACGTTAAAAGGCTCGCCCTCAATTGCATTGGGATCTTAGAATAAATGGCAAAATATAAGTCTAATCCACCTCTGCCTACCTAAATTAAAGGAATAATACATTTTCTATAAGATTACTTTTTGATTCTTTACGTGTTTTTGTGTTGCAGGCGCTAATCATATTATCATCCCAAGGGTGGAGTCACTTGGCACCTGTAAGAGTGTGTACTTCAGTAAAACCTAAACTTATCTAATGACATTCACTCTATAGCGACGATATTATGCACCACGCACGCTCGACCTATGACAGAGCTCGTATAAAACAAACAAGCTACTAGCTGTCACAATATTTATTTATTTAAGGATTTTCAACAAAGGAATATACAATAACATACATTATATAGCAGTAATAAAGTTCTTAGCGTGTATAGTCCCTCAATTATAGGAAACCACAGCTTGCAAATTATAATTACAAATAAACTAACAACTTAATAAAAGAAACAAACAGAAAAGATAACATTTTTAAACATAAAATTCTGCCTCTAGGGTACACTTTGGAGTAAAACAATAATAGCTTATTAGATATAAAGTTATATAAAAAATATCAATAATATCCTGTTTTGAGTAGCAGAGTTGAGCACCTAAATAACGGTGATGTCAATTATTATTATTAATATAATAATATAACAATATCAGCCCCGTATTAAACTGTCCCACTGCTAGGCACGGGCCTCATCTCAGTGTGAGAATGGTTAGGCCATAATCCACCATGCTGGCCCAGTGCGCGTTTGCAGACTTCACATATTCTCGAGAACATTATGGAGAATTCTCAGCCATGCAGGTTTCCGCACGATGTTGTCCTTCAAAGTTAAAGCGAACGATAATTAGCTATTTATAACGCACATAATTTGTAAAAATTAGAGGTGGGTGCCTTGGTATCAAACTCAAGACCACTGCGTGACAGTTCAATGATCTCCCATTAGGCTATCGCTGCTTTTTTGCCAATAATTAATTGTTGTTAATATGAATGTACTATTTCCATGTTTTATTTCCGTTCGCTGGGTCTACTAGTAATAAGAAAATACATCTAGGTAAAAATAACACACTCAAGTGAGCAAAGTCCAACCAATTTTGCCCATCGTATCGTGTCGTAAAGTTCACTGGCCCCAGACAAGGGCTTTTCAACCCTCCCTCATTTAGACCGTCAAAAATTTGCATAATAATATCAGCTTTTACGGACTAGCCTTAAGTGATTTATGTTGATACCATCCCTTTAAAAAAGCTAGAACATTTAGGCTAGTAACACATCTCTGATTAATATTCCTGTCAGCCTACAAAATAAAATCCTTTAAGCCTTTTAGTTCTGATATATAGAGATCTACAGGATTAAGGTTTTAGACCGTGTACATTCTATACTTTTATTTTTTATCTATGTGTATTATTTTATAGAGCTGGAGAGTTTGTTTGTTTTTAAATACGGTACGATTAGTACAATCGCACAATATCTACATATGTATATAAGCTTGCTATGACGCACGGAGCTGAGCTGTAATTTAAATACTATTTAGCACGGGTGAAACCGCGAGGCACTATTGTCAGCCTCATAAAACTAAGTTTATACAGATTTAAAACATTTAACATGCAATTAATGAACTCAAAGTACATACTGATATATTTTTTTTATATAGCTATGGTGGCAAACAAGCATACGGCCCACCTGATGGTAAGTGGTCACCGTAGCCTATGGACGCCTGCAACACCAGAGGCATCACTTGCGCGTTGCCGACCCTTTAGAAAAGGAAGTGCGAAGGAGAAGGAGCGGGTAGGGGGAAAGAGGGTGATTGGGCTTCCGGCACTCTCACTCACCGAACGAAACACAACAGTAGGAATATTGCTATTCCACGTCGATATTCTGTGAGAGGGTAGTCCTTCCCCGGTCGAGCCGGGCCCATTCATGCTGAAATCAGCGAGGCTCTACTACCCGCATTAGAACAATTATTTGTGGTCACACAAATGAATTGTTACGTATGAAATTCGAACCCACTGCAAGCAACGTGGCGGCATGCAGCAGCGAGACGATCACTTACCCGCTGCACCATGCCATAAAATACAATATACATAATATTATATATGTATATTTTTAAACTTCAAAAGTATCACATAAATGTACATTTAAAATTACAATTTATATAACATAAGAAAATATTGCTGTAAATAACCTGAACCGATACATAATAATAAAAACCGTAATACAATTTTAACGTCAACATACGTCCAGGTGTACAAAGTTACATTGATTGCTATTTTTATTGCTCCGGGGATCGAACCCAAGACCGCTAGTACAAATAAATAAAGCGGTTTTATATTCGCTAACGTGAGTTACAGACAGATATTATTTATTTGTTAATGTGTGTGTTTTATTGCTTTCTTTATGTTGTTCGTAAACTTGAATGTGTGTGATGTGTGCCAAACCGCACTTCGCTGTCTCACGGTCACTCATTCATTGTAAGAAAAGACTTATTTCCAGAACGCATATAGTTACATTTTATATTATATTTTTATTTTGAACTAGATTTTCCCGCGGTTTCAACCGCGTTTATCGTTACAGCGCCACCCCCATGGGTCGTAGCGTGATGTTATATAGCCTACAGCCTTCCTCGATAAATAGGCTATTCAACACTAAAATAATTTTTCATATCGAACCAGTAATTCCTTAGATTAGCGCGTTCAAACAAACAAATTATTTAGCTTTATAATATTAGTATAGATTTATATCAGGTACACTAAATGCTTTCCTGATGAAAGGTACCCTTTATCATTTTCTGTACCCCTGAAAACGTGTATGTGAAATTTCATGATGATCGTTTGAGTGGTTAAGGTGTGAAAGCGTAAAAAAAAAACAAATCCACATTTATAATATAAATTAGGATGTCCTCAAAACCGAATTTCGGTCACGGCGCTCTTGATGGAAACTAGTCATGTATGGAGAAGATATTATAGATCACAATGAAGTATGTGCAAACACAGTTGCACTCTCTATACCCTTACTCATACCTATAGTCCGATGGGACGGTAATCCGACACCATCCGGAATTTATAAGTTTGAACTTTGGAGTTGTGCAACCAACTCCTTAACTCCGGGCTACTATTGAGAATTTGTTGGCCAAACTAGCTTAGATCAATTAATTTATGATTCGTAATTCGTAATTAATATTCTACCACATACATACAACACCATCTAGCCCAAACTAAGCAAAGCTTGTACTATGGGTAATAGACAATGGATAAACATACATATATACCTTTTTTTTGTAAATACATACATAATTATTATACATAGAAACATCCAGACCAAGACAAACTTCCATGTTCATGCACACAAATGTTTGACTTGAGCGGGAATCGAATCCGCGACCTCACACGTCGGTTACACTGACCACTACGCCATCGAAGGCGACAATTATTTTCTTGCAGCGCTGTTTATATCAATTATAGCATCGCATCGCCTCATAATAACTATCTGCCATCGCTTTCCGTTGAAGTTTACTAAATTCGCATGTAGTATGCCGCGTTGCATTATTTACCATTCCACCTAAGACAATGCATTGTATGTAGACAACCATTAAATGCACTGTATTAGCTTTGATCACTGGAGAATAGTATTTTTTCTGGATGAAAGTCTCTACTCAATGTCCTTTTCAGTACGCTAGACAATGTGTATACACAATTTCATGATGATCGGTCGAGTAGTTCAGACGTGAAAGCGTAAAAGCAAACAAACTCACTTTCGCATTTATAATATTAGTTAGGACTGATTAAATAACTATTACGTAAAAATTACAAACGTGGGAAAACAATGGATAAATCAAGAAATAACTACACTGGAACATTGAGACATCTACCATCTTAGTCTCCCCGTGACCATGGCTGCTGAAAAGCAACCGAAACGTCGGAAAAGTGTAAACTTAAATATATTTTAAATAATTTACTTAGCTTAAAAATGAGTAAAGTTTAATAGTAGTAGTGTAAGAGTTTCTAAATTTTGTAATAAAGTGTCAAATAAACAACGCGATGAAATCCGTATATAGTAGTTTAATTTCAATGAATAACATTCGCGTAAACAGAAGACAATATTATGTAAATCAAGACTTGAAACTGCAATCTTGGTATACCGTCCCATCTCATAGCCTACTAAGCTATCTACCACTTTATGATCATACGTCAGGTTTTGTTCTTTCCTTGCTTTTTCCATTAACATTCTCTCTTAGCGTGCACATTGCTTGTTGGCAAAACTTAGCTCAGTTGAAATATCCCTTTTAAACACAAAAATAAATAATGTTGCTCACTAAAAACACCATAGGACGTCATTCAGATAACATGCATTAGGATTAAATCGCCCGTTGAGGTTGACCGCCTTGACCCAAATAGAAGGCACTTTGCCAACATAAAATACCTTATCCAGTTAACTTATTTCGACAAACTGTGGACTATCATTCTTGTCGTATTTCCCGCGGGAGCGACGCTTTCCAACAATTGCACTTGTTCATACAACTGCATATTTTCTTCTTAACTTTGAAGAATAAGATAGTGAATTGGTAAAAAGTGGAGACTGCTACCGTTTTCTGGTTCAAGTAATAAAGACTGGTAGGTAGATGTTATATTCTAATTTAGGGGTGACATCAGGCGAATTGAGTTTTTTAATTTTGTCTCGAATGTTGGTTGAGGAGTTGCAAAAAAAATAAGCGTTCACAATTTAAAGTATTCATTTTTTGTAAGTGAAAACTTCTTTAGGCGCGTTGGTGCTCAACGCGCCTAAAGAAGTTTTCACTTCAAAAAGTAATACTTACTAACGTCAAAAGTTTCGTTAACTGTTGCTAAACTTTATAATAGTATATATTAATACTATAAAATAAGGGTCTGATTCATGAGCTTGTGTGTATGTCGAAAGTAATCTACGTAACCACTGTACCCATTTAAACAACTCTCTCACTTCAAAAGTTACCTACTTTATTCCAGCTACGTACGCACGTAATATTTATTTATTTATTTTTACAAAAAGCTTACAGGCTAATATTCTTATCCTTACTAATCCTTACTAATATTATAAATGCGAAAGTAACTCTGTCTGTCTGTCTGTCTGTTACCTTTTCACTGTCAATCCGCTGAACCGATTTAGATGAAATTTGGAATGGAGATACCTGAGATCCTGGGAAGGACATAGGCTATATAACATCACGTTACGGCTCACGGGAGCGGCGTAGTAACCCAAATACCGCTGACGCGGGTGAGACCGTGAGCACAGCTAGTATTATATATAAATACAATAATTAACTTATATTGCTAATACAAATTGATAGAGTTGTTACGTTTACGTTAGAAAATAAAAGTTTTTAACCAAATGCAATACGCTTTTATTCGTAGCCATTATATCCTTACTTCCTTACTAATATTATAAATTCGAAAGTAACTCTGTCTGTCTGTCTTTCTGTCTGTCTGTCTGTCTGTCTGTTACCTGTTCACGGCTAAACCACTCAACCGATTTAGATGAAATTTGATACAGATATAGTTCAAAACCTGGGGAAGGGCATAGGTTACTATTTATTGATGTAGGTACCATGCGGGCGGAGCCGCTTGCAAAAGCTAGTACTTTATAATCGTGAAACAATTTCTTGCACAAACATACATATGTATAGTTTAGGTATTAGAAAGTATTATAATACCGTGTATGAGGAATGTGATGAAAGTGAATGAAGTTAGAGAAGTGTGTCAGGATCGTAGCAAATGGAAATCCGTAGTCTCTGCCTACCCCTCTGGGAAACAGGCATGAATCTATATATGTATGTATAATACCAGCTCAGCTTATAAAACAAAACAACTAATAACGTTTTGACTGACCAGAGAATCGAAACTGAGACATCGCGAATGCACGCAAACATAAACACAAACATATTCCACGGAACCAACCAGGCAATCTAAGAATAAGTTCCAAATAAGCCTTAACTAAGTCAAGAAGCGATCGTTCTTATCAAAAGCTTTTAGCAGACCCTCATCAAAACAGTATTGTTCAACTTCTAACAATATCTAAGAAAGGTGTTCCAATTATACATTGTTTAGTAACAATATCTAAACAATGACCTATTGTTTATTATTTGAAATCTTAGTGTGGCTCGCTTGGTGGACGCGGAGCGAGGCCATAAAGTGATTCAAAGACCTACAGCCACACAATACGCAAGCGAATAATTGTATTGGATATTTCTGCAGCATATCGAAATAAATATAGTTATGGAAACTCATGGTAGTCTCTTTGGCGAACGTCACAAAATAAACACGTTACATAAAGCAATATAGACGTGCAACTACTCATACTGTAATAATTATAATACTTTCCTAATTTTTCACACCTGCATATTACGCTCATCACTCGCACTGTGAGATAAGTTGCAAGTTCGGTGTAAGTTGTGTTCTAGATTTATAAAAATAGTAAATTAAACAAAGAAAAGTATGAAAATCATAAATATCACAGCCCAACGCGTACGAGCAAGAAAAGAAAGCAAAAATATTTCCCTCACGGAAGCTTAGGTCGCAGAATGACCTTATAACTATAATATGTAACAGATAAACAAGCTATATCCACTAGCAGGTATTGCCCCTCCAGCTGTCCGCATAGAAGTAGCCACTGCAATTGAAAAATAGAAACAGGAAACTGATCGAAGACACCCAGTATATGGCCAAATTCCAGCTACCAAATGGCTAAAAAGCCGTAACAATTTCCTCTGCACCGTACCAATGATGCGCCTGAGGCCAGAGTTCGCCTGCAGCGCGAAAAATTCTTACTGCCTACCATCATCACACCGGCAGAAAAGTTACCTCCGGTAGCGAAACTGCCTTGGCCAACCTGGAAGGCACTCAACAGGTTGCGTACCCAGGTTAGCCGATGTAAAGACAATCTGTCAAGGTGGTGTTATATAGACACAAGTGCGAATGCATGTGACTGCGGCGTATCACCACAGACAATCGGTCATCTGTTGTCGTGCCCCGTGAGCCCAGAATCGTGCACACTGGATGACCTGTACCAGGCTAAACCAAATGCAATCCGCGTTACCGAAAACTGGTCCAAAATTATATAAAATGTGTTGCCATCGACACGTGTAAGTAAGTAAGTATGACCTCACTATCATTAGTTTTTAAGATCATCTTCATAATTCTGTTGTTCTGTCTTTGTGTTTATTATTATTATTGATCTTTCTCTCTACCGAGACTGTTCACACTTTTCCTCTAGAATGTCACCTAAAAGTGAAAACTTGTAATTGGCTGTCTGGGTACTGTAATGATCACTGTTATGTAAAATTAGCTATAAGCTTACCATGCATAAAATAAAATACGTTATAGTGACATAGGCCATATAAGTAGCTTATTATAATATAATATTTTATGCCCATGATTTTAAACGTGTGGACTTTAATTTGCCCGCAACGACACATTATGTACCACAATTCAAAATTTTCTTAATGGAATAAAATAAAATTGGTTGAACTACCTTAACCGTTTGATTTGATAGGTTGGGTGAGCGTTCCGCAGACGGTGATATTTTTACCAACGGAAAAAATGTCTGTCGGTGGTAGGCCACAGCTGCCCTCTGGTACGGTTACCGGTCTTGACCGAGTACCAACGGAATTTTTGTCTTTGTTCTTTGTGTGCGTTGTTGCATAAGATTCCATATGTATAATGCCGGTCAAATTACTCGGACCGTTGTTTGCGGAAAGTCTTGTTGTTAGTTCGTGCAACTGCGTCTTAAGTCCGCCATATACATACAGTGGAGGTGTAGCGGTACCGGTAGCGCAATTGTTGTATTGTTGAATTAGTATAAGGCATTTCACACAGGATCTAAAGCGATCGTGTGTGCAATGTTTCATAGTAATTCAAACAAAAGAATGCATTTATTTAGCGAGCGAATTATGGGTTCAAGGAAATCGTTAATACTCTCGATTTAGACCTGTTTAACACGAGCCTTGTGTCGGCGAGGCGATTGCTTAGTCAGTAAGTACATTGATTGTTTTATGTTGTTATATTTTATTTTTGAATAAGGTAAGTTATATTAGTTAAATATATGTTATCATGAGTGATGGTACCTGCGAGATACAGGTTTATATAATGCTCATTACTGTTTTAATTTTTATCATGTGGCTATTTGTGAGAACTGTTAATGGCTTTCCGTATTTACGAATTAGTCTACGTTGTATAAAATGCTATTGGTTTCCTTTAGAAAATAAATCCTAATCCTAACTAATATTATAAAAGCGAAAACGAGTTTGTTTGTTTGTTTGTTACCTTGTCACGCCTAAACCACTAAACCGACCATCCTAAAATTTTGCATATAGGTTGAGAGTATACAGAAACGGATATAGGCTACCTTTCATCCCGAAAAAAAATAATGTTCCCGAAGAAAACAATAATAACATTTTTATGATAATAGATGGCGCCACGTGTCCTTTCAATCATGATTGAATTATATTATTACAAGCAGAGTACAACCCGAATTGATTGTCAAATTCTAAATTAACGCGAGCGAAGCCGCGGGCAAAAGCTAGTAAAAAATAAATACTAAAATTCAGCCTCCAGTATGTACCGCTCCGCCGCTGCTGTCTATATGTGTGTGGCGGGCTTTACTCATACATTCTACTGGCTCGCTAGACGCTCCGCTTGTTTCAAACGTGCAACCTAATTATTAGTTTGGCAACTAATTATAATGAGAACTAACATTATCGGGTATATAGAGGAGTTGTAAGTAAATGGACTATGTTTGTGGAATGTTCCAAGTATAGTTTGTGGAAGTCCCAACTCAATTGTCACCAAAATAGACCAACATATACGTAACGTAAAATATTGACATGCATATGCTTCTTACAGTAAAAAAATTGGCAGTCTTTGGGGACTGCCGATAGAAGTGAAAACTTTAATCCTTGATCAAAAACACTTCTATAAAAACCAAAAAAAAAGGGCTGGTTGGATGCTAGTTCCTGATACTCGCTAAGGGGCAGTTAAGGGGTCAAAGTTTCGTTATTTTTTGCGTAGGACGCACCATTTCTGAGATATCGTTAATATTCTAAAAAAATAATAAGGTATGGAAGCGTGATGATGACGCGAGTTCCATGATTTTTGTTGACCCAAGAAGTAGTCAACGCGCCTAAAGAAGTTTTCACTTCAAAAAACTTATAGGGAAGCTTTAGAAAATTTATAGTCCTGAATTTAAACTAGAGACTTGGCAGTTAATCCCTTTTTACAAAACTAGGACATTAGAAACAATTTTTGTGTCACGTGAAATTTTAGGAGTAACAAGAACACAATATTTATTCCATGCTGTAGTCTGTAATGATTGTGGCACTTTCAAAAGAGGATTCGCACAGATTGACTTATTTCTGCCTAATCTTTCAGTGATACAAACATTATGGTTATATATTTTATTGTAGTAAGCCCGCGGGAACGCACACCGAATAAAAAAGTATAGTTTGTTTTAATCCAAGATATGAGTACACAGTTAGTTTTATTAAAAATCTGATCAACTCTTACGCGTTAGTAACGAACTTTTAAATACATTTTTACGTAAATAACATTAACAAAATTTAAACCTCAATTCAGATTGTCCTACCGTCACTATTATTCGTAAAGATAAGTTCAGTTTCAAGACGTACATACGTTAAATTATATCACTAATCGTAAACTCCAATGTAACTAAACACACAAAACCGTATCTTTAGATCATAAACTAACCCCCAGAATTAGTGTTAAACTACGAATTATAGCTTTGACCCCAAGATCCCAAATCGGATTCTGAACACGGATTTAAGTTGAATATCGATGTCTTAGTTCGGTATTTACAGTATTCATTGGAAATTATATAACTACGTAATTTCACCCACGTTTAGAGTACTTGGGCTATCGGTTGCAAAAAGATTTTTTCAAATCCGATTGGTAATTTCATAGAATTACGCGTTTAAACAAAAACAATGGTAAACTAAATATCACAAATCATTTATTCATTTATGTGACAAAGAATACTTATAATAAACGTCAATGTTTATGAGTTTGCCAAAGTTATTGAATTTACAAGCCCTCTGATCACTGATCGCTTGCAATATTAGACTTATCACGCTCTTATCCAACCCTAAACAACAAAAAGATCTGATGAAAGAAAGGGAATAGGAAAGGTTTGATGTAAACCAATATTTATTGAGGTCATATTATTTTTACCTTTTTAATTCATAAAAAATCTTTACTAATTACTACATTGCGAAATCTGCAGATTTTAAATCTTCTGTGCGTGTGCTTGTAATTAAAATCCTCCTAAACAGCTGGACCGATTTTATACAATTTTTTGTGTGTGTTCAAGTGGATTAGAGAATGGTTTAGATTTGTTTTTTTTTTTTTTTTTTTTCATGTGTGCAGTACAACGTCTGTCGGGACAGCTAGTATTTTAAAAGACGCAATCATTATTTGGGATCAGAAATAATATAAATATTCATAAGCCAGTTTATGAATATTTATATTATTTTTCAGTGCAACGAAATACGTATGTGTTTGCGTCATAAATCTCTCCCCCTTTTAATGTTTGTAAAATTCTCTGTTATAATTATGTTTGCACGTGCATAATTATGAAGTTCATTAATTTTAATCCAAACATTAAAAGCGGCAAATTCCATCATATTATGTTACTTAGAATCAACTTTAAATCACTAGATTTACACTAGAAATATACGATACAATATTTTGCTGCAGCATTGCTCGCATGAAACCCATGGGAATAGATAAAAAATTATGTGTTAATCTAGGAGATGGGCTAACTTTGTGCTAAGTAACATAGAAATAAGGTCAATGGTTTTTGGTGTTTAAATATCATAGTTTCAAAATTATGTTCTAAATTAAAAAAAAATTGGGGCGGTCATTGGGAACTGCCGATAGAAGTGAAAACTTTAATCTTTGATCATAAACACTTCTTTATAAACCAAATTATAAACCAAAAATAATTAAAAATGGAAAGTGTTCGGATTACGCGAGTTCCATGATTTTTGTTCACCCAAGAAGTGCTCAACACGCCTAAAGAAGTTTTTACTGGGACGGGTCGGATGCTAGTTCTTGATACTCTCTTGCGGGTTATTAAGGAGGTCAAAATTTCGTTATTTTTTGGGTAGGACGCACCATTTCTGAGATATTGTTAATATTCAAATATATTTCAAAAATGGAAAGCGTGGAAGCGTGACTATGACGCGAGTTCTATCATTTTTGTTCACCCAAGAAGTGCTCAACGCGCCTAAAGAAGTTTTCACTTCCAAAATGTATGAAGTATTTTAATTTCAATATATGTATAACGTTCGCGTATACGTAAAACACTATTATCCACCCAAAATTTTACATTTATAATACTAGTAGGCCGACTATGAATTTGGTTACCGAGTCATTTATAAACCCTTTTATCGCTAAAAGCCTCACTGCATCGCTTCAGTTGATACCAATCGTCGTGACAGCCAGCTGTTCACACAAAGCGTTTCACACAATCCAACATTGTCACCCGTTTTGGGACCTCCATCCTTTGTAACTTCGACGTTACTCATGAATATTAATAACATTCATTTCTTTATTCCTGGTCTATTGTTTTCTATGGAAATTGTCTGTAGAAAAATGGCACTATTTATAAAGCAGATTTGATTTATTATGTCGTTTGCGATGTTTCCATGTTGATTGATATAAAGGTATGAGGTAATTTTGTCTAGACTATCTATATCATATAATAGTCAAAATCAAAATCAAAATAAAAAAAAAATTATACAAGTTAGGATTTTTTTTAGGCGTCCGCCATCGCAGTGTGTTGTGCTTATTCATAGAAATGGGGATCAGAGACCTTATTTTCGTTCCTTGTTTTTTTTTATTTCCCGCTATTGTTCTTATTTCTACTTACACTTCTTATTACATACACACAATATCACAGTTAATTTTAATCTTATCTTACATATAATATATTTACACCTTACTCTAATTTAAAGCTATGTATATAGTGTAGTGCGTTTGTATTTGTTATGTCTTGTTTCGAGTATTAACTTTGCTTGCTATTAACTTACAGTAATCTATAAAAGGCTTCCTCTTTGTTTTGTCCGTTAGCATATTATGAAAGTTATTAATGTAGATGTTGCAGTCTAGGATATTTTCCATGTCGTACCTGGGCTTTCTGTACAGGGGACACTCAGTCAGGATATGTGGGACGGTTTCGGTCTCTCCCAATCCACAAGGACATGATGGGTCCTCTTTACACTTGAACCTGTGCAAGTATTCAGAGAACCCACCACGTCCAGTGAGTATTTGGGTGAGAGGAGAAAAGGGCTTGATATCGCAGACGACTTTATACGCCTCTACGGCATCCGGTAAAAAGAGTTTAGTGCCGGCTGCCCTCTCGCCGTCTTGGTACCTCCGGTTCCATTCACCAAGCGAGTCCTGACGGATTTCTCGCTTCACGAATGAAACCGGGCACTGATCATAGGCCGGTCTTACCTTGAGGTGCAGAGCTGCCTCCCTGGCCAGTTGATCTGCGCGCTCGTTCCCCTCCAACCCTGCGTGAGCTTTGATCCAGAACAAGGAAATTTCCTTGTTCTGGAGTCTGCCTTGTTTGATGTTGGCTCTCGCTTTTACAGCTAGTGGATGAAGGGAATTACGATTAACAACAGTTTCCAGGGCAGAGCGAGAGTCACTCAGAATGGCAAAGCTCTCATACTGGCTGCTAACAATCATGTTAGTTGCTTTCCACACAGCATAGTGTTCCGCCTGGTAGACCGTGCAATGTGACGACAGTTTAATTTTGATGGCTTTGGTCTCGGCTCCATTGCTCCAAAGAGACAATGCGGCTCCAACCTTGCCATCAATTCGGCTGCCGTCGGTGTAGACAGTGACAGAATGGTTGACGTGTGTGTCTACATCCTGCTGATCTACCAGGTTTAGGAACTCTAGGTCTGTGTGGTCTTCAAGTTAGGTTACAAGGTAACACTTATGAATGTCAAAGTTACACAATTTTTTTCTGTGAATTTACATTTACTGCCACGTTCAGCAAAGCAAGGGTGTAGGGCTTATGAGAAGAACGGGCAAGAAACTCATGGCCACTCTTTTTAATCGCCAAGATTACTATAAAATGTTGTTTATAAATCATAACTGTAAGGTGCTGCAACCATTTCTCCATGAATTACTACTGAACATACTCAAGCTTTTAATTAAATTTGATGGTAGCCTCTAAAGCAGCAGTAATTACTAATCACTATTACTGTTCAACGATCACCTCTCACTTAAGAGTTGGTATTTGAAATGGAGTATATTCTGACGTATTGTAGTGCTGACATGAATCCAATTATATCCCAAGCGGTTATATTAATTGGATGAATATCCATAAAATTAGTTACGCTTAGTCAATATTTCTTTAATACGGAATATGAGGTGGAGTAAAACGCCAGCGAATGGGGTATTGAGAAAAGTGAGCAGCAGGGACCTCATTACCATTTACCTGGCATTTTCTAAAAGTTGGTCAGTCTGACTGGATAATTAGATACGTTTGTGTCGTGCAATACTCTAAACTGAATCACAGCCGCAATGCAATGTTTATTTTTTTTGGCTTGTGCCGTCATGGAGCGTATATCATTTGATTCAAACCCTTTAAGTAAGGGCTTCCCTTAATGTACTACTTCACATCGTTTTACGCCTATATTCCTGAAAGGGCCAGAGGTCTAATACATCTACATTTCACCAACTATCGTTGTAAGTTCCACGTAGTAAAATAACAACGAGTCTATTGCCGTCTGCCGTGCCTAGAATTTCTCGACAAGAAGCCTCAATAACAATTAATCGAACCCGAAACCTCATATTTACAGCGGTACCATTTACTATCGCTGCGTTATCGAGGCAATCAATTAATGTGAACCTTATTCCAACTTAATCATGTATACAAAACCAAGGATAGGTGTCACCATCATGTTCCAACCAAGTTAATAGTAAAATAATGTAATCGGTACTCTCTAATCATGTCTGTCAGATCTGTATACAGCGATACTGTATACGTCAGACGTTAGGGCAGTTTGCTCTATCTGTGTTCACTGTGGGGCCGACACATTAGGCATAGTTCCAAATGGACTGCAACATGACCTATGACATTTTGTTTTGACTAGATTTAAAGCACCAATTATTGTCCGCTGCATTGTAAGTCGTTAATACTCCGGATATCTTCCTCTTAAATCTTTAATCTGCAATATTATGAAGCATTACTAGGCACTAAAGTACTACTTTATCTTTCACCTCACCATAAACTGCCTCTTTAGATGCATGGCGTAAGTTTCCGCGACGCCGAAGTCGTTAGCGGTCAGTTGTGAGATGCCCGATTTAACATTCTTGAGTTGGTAAAGTGTTGTTGGCTTTTTGTGTACCTATTGATGTTCTCAATGCCATAGAGAGAAATTACCGGCTCTCAACCTCGTTCACGTTGTGATTTAAAATATAAGCTAGAGAGTTGTGGGTGCCTAACCACCAATTACAGCGGAGTCAGATATTGTGTAATTTTTCTGCTATTTACTAAATTCAACAAACAAAATAAAAGCTGTTAGTATTCACAAATGGTTTATTTATCTGCCTGCTTCGTAGTGAATGCGACTGGTATGCAAAGGTGACGGGTTCGATTCCCAAGTTGAACAAAGTGCTATTGGATATTGCTGTTAAATAATATCTCAGTAGACTCATGGACTCTAGAAATGTGTTCGATAAACAACAATATCGTCCTGATCAAAACAAAATAAATCAATTTTATCTAAATACAAGAATGTTTCAATGTTCTTCGTGCAAGAATACAAATGTTAACTAAAAACTCCATTACCCACGAGACATCGCATTGAAATAATGACGATTTGAAGCTCTAGCAGCTTATTACCAGGTCAGAGGCCGCGACCTCGAGTAAACGACAATAGCCTGATAATGTTAGAACAAAGGTTTATTAGATCGGTATTATCAGCACCGGCACGAGTTTTATATCGTATTAGCTTTTTCGATTACGAAGCGAGCAGAATTTTAAAAGGCAATTTTTCTGTTTGTACGGCTTCCGGGAAGGAATGTTCAAAGACTTATGAGAAACAATAGCTGTATCTATTTTCATTAGAGTTATTAGATTGAATTAAAATAAATACAGAGATAATAATGAGTTATTTACTATATCTATATTAATATTATAAAGCTGAAAAATTTGTTTGTTTGTTTGTTTGAACGCGCTAATCTTAAGAACTACTGGTTCGATTTGAAAAATTATTTTAGTGTTGGACAGCCTATTTATCGAGGAAGGCTATAGGCTATATAACATCACGCTACGACCTACGGGGGCGGCGCAGTAACGATAAACGCGGGTGAAACCGCGGGAACATCTAGTACTTAATATAGATGCTGTATTTATGTTGTATTGGCTGTAACTACACGGAAATTCTCTGCGGCTATGAATAAGTGCCTTAGTAGCAAAGCTAGTGTGCATGAGTTCTCAGGTTCGACGTCCTGTTAAAACCAAGTGTCATCGAGCTTTTCAGTATAGAACTTTTCATTCATAATAAGGCTTGTGCCTATTATAACCATAGCTGACAAAATGTGGGTGTAATTCATCTTCCTATCCTTTAAGAGAAATAGGCGTGATTTTACGTATATATAATATACTTATAAAAAACTTATCAGATCGATGAGATTCATTAGAGATTTGATTTTCATTTGAATTATTGAGAGCTAATTTTAAGATTCTTGACGAGCGTAAGTTGTTAATTTTGATATCATATAAAAATAAAACTGTTATCACAGCTTAATCAACACAAAACACAAACAAAATTGGTTTTTTTTTAAAATGCAGGTCCTATGTTTACTGTGATTGCCGGTAATGTCATACGACGCCCATAACTGACCTTGACTGGTCTCGCGCGAGTCAATAGCACAACGCAAAACGTCGTTACTCGTGATCGGGCCATATTCGCGGGCACTTTGAATAGATACGACTATAGGCGTTTCAAAATCTCGTTAGTTATTAACAATGTGATGATTTTTATTTTAGGGGTGTATGAAGCTTATGTTCCTAACTACAATGAGCTGAAAATCAGATTTTCAGTAAAATGTACTTAAGACTTTATGCGTGGGAGGTGTCAATATGTATGGGAAAGACTTACACAAAGCTGTCGGCATGACTTGGAGGTGTCTGAAATACACAGGGGATTGAGAACAGACAGGTTTGGAAGTCCAAGTGAGGCTCTTGTCCTGCAGTAGTACACCTTTAACTAGAATTTCTTTGGATTAACTGCCTTGCACTAGAATTTCGTAATTTACAGTCGCGTTAATAAGGCAGCCTTCTGCAACTAATTAAAAATACAGATAATGTCGGACTTCGCAATTTCAAGCTAAAATAGAATTTGTAAGCTAAAAGAGATAAATTACGTTGCACAGACGTCTTATGTAATACACAGTGAAGCTTTAGATGGCAAGCAGAAAATAACGTGACATAGAAATAAATACAAGTAAAATTAAATAAGGTTTTTTATACTACTAAGGTGGCAAACAAGCATACGGCCCACCTGATGGTAAGTGGCCACCATAGCCTATGGACGCATGCAATACCAGAGGCATCACTTGCGCGTTGCCGACCCTTTAGGAAAGGAAGTGGGAAGGAGAAGGAGCGGGAAGGGAAGAGGATGATTGGGCCTCTGGCACTCTCACAGGTACAAATCCTTTAAACTTTAGGACATGGCTAGTCCTTTGTAATGTCAGTGTGAATATCACACACGAAACTGGATTGTTTACATACATACATACACAACGGACAGAAAGAATACCTGGGGGTTTCTTATCCAGACTCGGAAAAATTTATATAGAGAGGATTTCAAAATATTTTCCTTTGGTTGGTTTCCATTTAAACACATCACACTTGGCGTTGTGGCAGCGACGTGACGGGGCAACATTCTAGATCACTGCGCCACTTGATAAAATATTAAATCATAATCATAAGGGGCGAGATTATACCCGTCTTCCGGGAGCATTTCTTTTCTGCTATTTTTTTTATTTAATTTTTTTTATTTTTTATTAGGATCTCCAACAAAGAATATTCACTTTAATTTACACGGTTGAATTGCACATAAGAATTTTAAATGTGTACTCCTTCAGTTACAGGAGACCACAGCATGCAAGGATATTTTACAACTAAGTAACTTAAGTGTAAAACAATTTATAGCTAATATTAAAATTTAGACAAAACAGAGAATAAAGAGAGATTTTAAACAATGATAAATTGTATAATATCTAAGTACTTACATATTATAATATTAAACAAACCAATAAATAAACATTTTGTATTCACAATGACAACAAACAAATTTTTAAAAGTAATCATCTAAACACTTCTTAAATTTACTTAAGGATTCACAAATGTCAATTTCATGTGTCCTCGAAATATTGTTATACTGCCTACAGAGCCTTGGTATGGCAGCATAATGACCCAAATTATTAACAATTTCTTGACAGCAAAACCCAATAACACAGTACCTGACTCAGCAATCAAACCCGAAGCCTTATGCCCAGCAGTTGCATTCACTGCCGCTGCACTGAGGTAGAAATGCAAAATTCATATTAATAATATGGAAAATATAAATGCAAAATATTATTTTGCATTTCTGCCTCAGTGCAGCGGCAGTAAAACAAAGCTATCCTGTTATCTGCGTGTCATACATTTAACTACATTTAAAGAGTAAAAAGAAAATTGGTGATCTGTAAAGTCGGTTTACGGACGATAGTTCAACGTGACAACGTCACGATCGTGTCTTTCGCTCGCTCGTGTAGAGCGCTCTCGCTCCGATCGTAACGTTACAATGAGCGTAACGGGACAATGAGTCATCCTTTTTCGTGCGTGCAGCCGGCGTTCATCGATTTATTAGACGTTGTCACGTCAAAAAAAACGGAATCCGTAACGACATAATCATTCAAACAATATACATTACCGCATACCCAAAAACTCTATTTTAATACATCATTTAACAGTCGGCATTAAAACGGCAAATGTATAGAAAGCGCCAAACGATTCTCAGTCCATTACACCCACATTAGTAGATAATCATCACATTTATTCTCACAAACAAAACCATTGACAACTAGTACAAAGAAGACCTTACTTGGAAGGCCAGGTTTTATAGTCTCACAGGTAATGGACCGGGATACTATTGATGGCTACGATTTGTTCGGAATTCCCTTATATTTCTGACATACATTGTCAGTAACATATCACATACATATCTATACATCTATACAAATAAATAAAATTGAAGTGTCTGTTTGTAATGTCAAAATAACAGCTTTTTATCTAATGCATATGAAAGTATATAAGGTACCTATACGAAAACATCTATTTTTAAAATTTTTGTCTGTCTGTCTATTTGTTCCGGGTAATCTCCGAAACGGCTGAACCGATTTTGACGGGACTTTCACAGGCAGATAGCTGATGTTATAAGGAGTAACTTAGGCTAATTTGATTTTAGAAAAAAATAGGGTACCGCGGATACAAACACTTTTTAGTTAAAATCTACGCCGACGAAGTGGCAGCTAACTGCTAGTACATTCTATAAAACGTAAATGCCGAAGTTTCGGTACGATTGTTCGTGCTATTCGTACCATGAAGCACAAGAAATAACGTTTGATCGTGCTTAACCTTACCATGAAGTGGTCCGAACAATGGCTAATGTCAATTTGAAAGACAAAATTTCGTAGTAGGTGTGCTCTTAGTATTTCGTTCGTCCCGAGGTTGCGGGTAAATATTTTCATGGTAGGTACAGATCTACCTATATTTTTATTAACATAATATGTGTGTATCCTGAATCCTGAATCAACTAATAGAATGAAAGTACGAGAGGTATATATGCGAGAACTGGTATGGTACTAGATGCTAGGAATGAGAGCGTGATAAGCAAAACAATAATAGCCCTTCCAGGGCATACGTAAAATGTAGACCGTAGAGCAGGAGGAACAGTTGCCCCTTCAATGGGAAAAATCCTGAATCAACAGATGTTATATAACAAATTCCCGCGCCGCGTCTGTCTGTCTGTACGCGATAAACTTAAAAACTACTGAACGGATTTTCTTGCGGTTTTCAGCAATAGTCAGAGTGATTCATGAGGAAGATTTAAGTGTATCATTTGTTAAGATTTTGTACTATCCGCGTGAAGCCGGGGCAGGTCGGTCCAAGACAAACATTCATGTTCTTGCACACAAATGTTTGACTTGTGCGTAAATGTAGATTAATAACAGTACTTTACTGCATAAATAGGTACCCTTTATACTTTTCTGTACCCCTGACAATGTGTATGCAAAATTTCATGATGATCGGTCAAGTAGTTAAGTCGTGAACGCGTAACAAACAAACAAACTCACATTTATTTTATTTATTTATTTATATAAGACAACTTACAAAACATACACTAATACAGGGTTTACAAACTGTTTTAAAAATATGTGCTGAGTGTTGTTTCACTTACAAGTTGCCACGGCATCGGCATGATTTGGGACAGTTTCATACAACTTTATTTTATTAAACTAATGAACATAAAAACTAACACTAAACTTAATTTACAAATTCGCATTTATAATATTAAGTTGGGATTCCATTTCTGCTTACCCCTTAACAATACTGGCGTGATATTATCTTTATCTATATTAATATTATAAAGAGGAAAGATGTTTTTTTAAGATATAACACAAATCCGACTTACCCGATTTAAAAAATTCTTTCACCATTAGAAAACTATATTATCAAGGAATAACGTAGGCTATATTATATTATTGAAAATAAGTACCGTTACTAAACCTTACCTACTCTAACACAAGCGAAGCCGCGGGAAAAAGCTAGACTTTCATAAAAAAAAATTGGGGCTGTCTTTGGCGACTGCCTATAGAAGTGAAAACTTTGATCATAAATACTTCTTTATAAATCAAATTATAAAACAAAAATAATTTAAAAAAAAATGAGAAGCGTTTGGTGACGATGATGCGAGTTCCATGATTTTTGTTCACCCAAGAAGTGCTCAACGCGCCTAAAAAGGGCGGGTCGGATGCTAGTTCCTGATACTCTCTTGGCGGTTATTAAGGGGGTCAAAATTTCGTTATTTTTTGCGTAGGACGCACCATTTCTAAGATATTGTTAATAATCTAAAATAATTCAGACATGGAAAGCGTGGAAGCGTGACGATGACGCGAGTTCTATGATTTTTGTTCACCCAAGAAGTGCTCAACGCACCTAAAGAAGTTTTCACTTAAAAATCAACAAATATATAAGTATCACATCTCTTATCACTCCTTATTCATGCATGATATTATAATTATAAGTTATAGGTATGTAAGTTTGTTAGACGTGATAGACAGTGGGTAATCACTAGTTGTCGGCGCGTCGTGATTAATTAGATCCCGGAGACATGTGGTGGGTGTTAGAATTAATAACGTAGCTAATATCACGTGTAGGAGTGATCAATAAATGCTATAATTCTGATATATAGCGGTGACGTTATTTGCTTAGTAATATAATTAACGTACGGAACATATCCATCTTTACTTATTGTTATATATATCGAAGTGATGTCTCCCGCGAGGTTGAAATTTGAGCCATATTTTATACATACATAGTTTCACGCCTGTTTCTCAGAGGGGTAGGCAGAGACTACGGTTTTCCATTTGCTACGATCCTGACACACTTCTCTGGCTTCATTCACTTTCATCACATTCCTTATACACGCCCGTCAGTTCAAAGAGCTCTTAACCTTAGCTCTTAGTCATATTTTATCGGTTTGTATTTAACTGTTCCTCAATTTTTTGCCTTTGTTACACCAAAAATACTAATTGCACAGCAAAATATGCTTATCAAAATTATAAACTAAGTCGTCGGGCCCCGCAAAGCGGGGCTCATATTTTTGGGTGGGTTTAAGAAGGAACCTAACATAACTTAAACCTTCCGAGACGGAATGCAGTGATTTGAGACGTATAGGTGCTCGTTATGATATATTTTAGTAAGCATATTTTGCTGTGCAATTAATATTTTTGATAGTCATTATATTTAATATTTATTATATCTAATTATTTTTATGGATCTAGGCATATGGTGCATAGTATGAACCGCGAAAACATTACCAATGTCGCGGTCTGTAGTTTACGCTTTCATTTCGATAAGTTTAAAATGTCATTAGACTCTATTTAGGCTCTATGCAGTTATCCAACCACCGACAAAGAAGCAAAATAAAATACTGGTGATCAACAATTTCTGTTTAAGAAACATATTATAATAATATAATGCAAATAAAAAAGTAAACCATCTAGTTACGTAACTTTTTTTATTAACGTACATTAACTACACAAAAAGAACATTATCTCTCGTATACTATAACTCTCCTATAAGCATACGAGGAGTTAATAATTGACTTGTGACTGCGAAAGAATTATTTTTTATTAGTTGGTCGCAACAACAAGTGCTATCGAAGAAACAAACTCGCTCAGAGAAGCTCCAAGCTCACTTGAAACAATACTTACACAAGTGATTGGGCAGCTGGCAACCATTGCAAGTAATTGCTTGATGTACTCACTCACTCGTACGTAGTTCAGTCACAAAATCATTGGCACAACATACTTGATTATCGTTATTCTTTATTTTGACCTTACCTCGCCCCTCAATAATCCCCGTGAGGGAAACACCTGTCATTTAGTGATATTCAGGTATAGGATTTCTGCCATGACTATGGTTACGATGGGATCCGAGAGGTCACGCCAATATAAGAAGATGTTAACAAAAATGTATGGTATATTAAATTCAAGAAAAGTTGTTTAAGGGTCTAAATATAATACGCAGTCCTCGATGTATAACTAATACCTATAGAATTTATTAGGACTTAGGCTTATATAATAATTGCTAACAGAGTTCTCTGTAATAATATATCTTCTTGAAACTATACAGTAAACCATAACACTCCTTCAAACGAACAACTAATCATCATCATCATGTCAGCCAAAAGACGTCCACCGCTGGACATAGGCCTCCCCTAAAGTTAACAGCTAATAAATCAAATAATATATTTAGATATTAATAACAACTGATAAGGTTATTATACATACATAGTCTTACACCTATATACCCGAAAGAAAAGTAGGAGTATAGTTTCAAAACCCGCCAAAATGATATCAGAGCAAGAATAATGTTCCGATTGAATATGAAGCTCCTTCGTTGCTTCTATCGCATCGCACTGATAATTTTCAACAAAACCCACTAAAATTCTATTAAATCAGCTCACAAAAGTAGCAGTTTGTTGCAAACACCGCTAAAATAGTCCATTTATATTATATCTTTAAATGTTTTTTTGTGATTTACTATTATTTGGTGAAAAGTATTTTAGAGAATTTTGAAACTAAACTACTCAAGTGTGTTACACTCAATTTTCGCCAAATATGGTTTTAGGTAAAAGGTAACAAGACCAGAATAGGGAATAGGAAACAAGACCGGTCTTGACGACAAAAACTAATATCACTTTACCCAAGAATCGAACTCGAGACAACACACACAGCAGCAGCAGCGAGAAGCGTAAATATATAATTGTGTCTGAAGTTGAAGACTCTCTAGGTGAAGCCGCCGAATAAGTTGGAATGTATTTAGTTTAATTCAACCCGACGAAGACACAAGTGTACGCCTTCGCTTCAAAAAAGACCCTTTCGTTATAACGCTTAAGTTTCAAGGAGCAAAGCTTGGTATTCCTGAAAGCATTGAGAATCTTGGCGTCGAAATATCAAGCGTGATCCAATTTGGGATTGATTTGGAAAAAAAAAACACAAGACGAAGAAGTTATTGGCAAGGCAAAATTCTGAATATGTCCGAGCGATACTTCACGTGAGGTTAAATACTTGTGCGTTATAAAACACGAAGTGAGTCATATTTGGAGTAAATTTATCAAATTTAGGAAGAGATCCCCAAATATCAGTTCGATCCACTGATTGCCTAATATAAGGGCATGCAAGCCAGGCAATATTTGTTTGTTATTTATTGGAAAAGACAACCTACTGGGATTTAATCCTAGTAGGGGACTAGGATTAAATCCTGTATCACGGGTGACTTTACAAACATTCAAACGACGGACACAAATAACATCCCAGACTCGAAACAACCATTTGTGGATCACACAAAAATTTGTCCTGTGTGGGATTCGAACCCACACAACTCAGCGCAGTGGGTTCAGCGAGGCAACCACTTAAACCAGTTCTCAAATCTCAATTTTTGATTATTATTTAACCGCCTCAGTACAGGCTCTGGATTGAATTACCTGCTGCGATTTCCTCCCAACGCTATATTTTATCCTTAATTCGAAACTAATTAAAGAGACTATTATTATAATGGCAGACGGTATTATTTACGGCTTATGTTTAACTTATCGCCAGATATAGTAAAATATAACAGTAAAAAATAATAAACGATCACTAAATTGCACAGCAAAATAATATATTTGAGCCACGCTTCGTGGGGCTCCTATTTTTGGGTGGGTTTAAGAAGGAACCTAACATAATCTAACCCTTCCGAGACGGAATGCAGTGATTTGAGGCGTATAGGTGCTCGTTATGATATATTTTAGTAAGCATATTTTGCTGCGCAATTGCTATTTTTGATGGTCATTATATTTAATCCCATTATTTACTAAGGCAATAAAACATAAAGAATATTAAAATATGTATAATTTTTATTCTTAGCTACTAATTATAATGAGTTATCTAAATATTTATTAACATTGGCAATTCCATAATGGTATAATATTATAATTATATCCATAATTATGTAACAAACTATAAATACCAGCAGTAGAGAAATTACTATTACATATTTTTATACTTTCATGCATTTTCTATTGGTCACATAATAATATAACTTGTATTGATCGACGCTAAAGGCCTCAATTTATCCATTTTTATATTTCTATATTAATAAAAAGTCCTCCATGAGAGTTAAAATAAACACAAACGGGCAATATTCAAATTAGGCTTTGCTGAATTTAATTGACTTGTAGCGACATTTATCGGCAATAACTAGCCGTTCTGTGAAATGGTAAAACATGCAAAGAGTATTATTTTGCATAACTATGCCATTCCAGCTTTTATTCAAATTGCAACGGAATGTTAAAGAAGTCAGCAGAATCAGAATCAGAATCAGAAATCATTTATTTGTAGAAACATAGGTTAATACAAAGATGTTACAAATTATCTGTCGTCTATGTTCTGCCATTGGACATACAAATTTAATTGGGTTAGTATCACAAAAGAGAATATAAAAATAAAAATATCGTCAATGTCAAGAAACAAATTCAAAATTACATGACAAATACAAAGCAAATTAAATTATTACACTAAAAACAAATATATATATTACCATTTACAGAGTTAAAATATGATATTGTTATTATATTATACATTATTATCATGTTATTAAAATTGTGTCATTTAAATATTCATTCAACGAATAGTAGCTTTTATTTACCAGCAAATTAAAAATATACTTTTTAAACTTAGTTAAAGGCAAGGTTTTTATTTCATTAGGTATTTTGTGGTACACGGAGCTATACCAAAAACACTATTTTGCATTAGAGCTGTATTGCACTGTACATTACACAACTGTTCTTTATATTGAGCACGTATTGGACCTATTTTCACATCTGATACTTTTTTAAAGAGTATTAAATTCGTTTTTACAAAAACAGCTGTTTCCATTATGTACAGTGCTGGTAAAGTTAACAATTTGAGGCTTTTGAAGTAAGGTAAGCAGCTGTCTGTAACTTTTAAACCAAACATTGACCTGATACACCTTTTTTGCATTCTGAATACTAGTTCTCTGTCTGTTGACTGACCCCAAAATATTATGCCATACCTTAGTAAAGACGCCACTAGACCGTGGTATGCAGTTATGAGAGATTTCTGGTTTACTTTTCTGGAAAGTTGTGAAAATACGCTGTTTTACTTAGTTTTTTACATAATTCTGCTATATGGGGCTTCCACGTGAGTTGATCGTCAATGGTTATACGAAGAAATTTCGCTACTTTTGTCTCTTCTATTTCATATCCATTGAAAGTAATATCAAATTTTGGTATTTTACTTCTTTGGTGAAAATGCATTACATTTGTCTTTTTTAGGTTAATTTGCAAATTATTCCTATCGAGCCAGCTAATAATGTCGAGTAGGCAATTATTTATGTCATTTTTGTAACTATTAAGATTACTAGAATCTGAATTTTTTATTATTGCTGTACTATCGTCTGCAAATAGAACCATGTTATGACAGACAGATTTTGGAAGATCATTTATATATATCAAAAAGAGTAGCGGGCCCAGGACACTACCTTGTGGCACACCATATTTTAATTCCCTTGGTTCAGACAAGTACAAATTGTAGGCAATTGCATAATAATTAGCTATGATTATTGAGGTCACTGACCATTAAAGAGCTTTTTAATCGATATGATACACTTTGACTGTAGCTATAATATAATTGTAGCTTATATTTGCAATCCTAATCCTAATCCTAACTAATATTATGAAAGCGAAAATGAGTTTGTTTGTTTGTTACATTTTCACGCCTAAACCATTAAACCGATCATTCTGAAATTTTGCATATACGTTGTCAAGTGTACAGAATCGGACATAAGCTTCTTTTCATCCCGAAAAAATTACTGTTCCCGAGGAAAACAACAATAAACTTCTTATGATAATAGATGGCGCCACGTGTTTTTCGAATCATGATTGAATTATATTATTACAAGCAGAGTACAACCCGAATTGATTGTCAAATTCTAAATTAACGCGAGCGAAGCCGCGGGCAAAAGCTAGTATTTTATATTGAATGATCTTAAAACTGCCCCCTAAAATTTAGCTACGGAACACGTGGCTAAATGTTGGGTTCTATACCTGAGAATTAAACCAAAAATGTTGCCACCGAGCAAAGAGTTATTTAATTTTTCTAGAAGGCACTCTATAAATAATGAGGTCGTGGGTTCGATTCCTGCACAAGTCAAACATTTGTGTGCATGAACATGGATGTTTGTCTTGGTATGGGTGTTTCTATGTATAATATGTATGTATGTAGAAAAAAAGAAAGTATAATGTATGTTTATCCAATTTATCCATTGTCTAGTACCATAGTACAAGCTCTGCTTAGTTTGGGCTAGATGGTGTTGTGTGTATGTGGTAGAATATTATTATTATATATTATTATATAACGTGGAACTACAAACTAGGTAAAATTTTAGTATAATCATACCTACACATTCATCTTATATCTCGGGGAATGCATGTGATATAATTATATGTTTATTATTTCGATTATATGATGTTGAAGTTTGATAAACACTATTTTTAAATTTATTAAACTACAATTTCGTTATTTTTTACATAGAACGCACTATTTCTGAGATATTGTTAATATTCTAAAATAATTCAAAAATGGAAAGCGTGGAAGCGTAACGATGACGCGACTTCTATGATTTTTGTTCACCCAAGAAGTGCTTAACGCGCCTAAAGAAGTTTTCACTTCAATAAAACAGCCAAGGATTTTACTTTAGAAACACGAACTAAACTTAACACTTGTTCACTCGCAATAACAAAGCGTAACACAAACTATTAATTTAGTATCTATTGTAACCTCGTAACTAAATAATATAAATCTAACTGCAATTGTAAATTCGACTTCAGTTATATATAGATTCATTTCAATGGTATGTTCATTGTAACATAGTCCATCCTCAGATAACTTTTCAGACTGGGACCACAATATCTGGATAACTAGGTTATTTTTTTGGTGTTTGCTTATTACTAGGTGTTGCAGGTTTCAAAATACATAGATATCCTAACTTGTAATATTATAAAAGTGAAAATGAGTTTGTTTGGTTGTTACCTTTTCACGCCTAAACCACTGAACAGATCATTCTGATATTTTGCATAAACGTTGTCAGGTATACAGAAACGGACTTAGGCTACCTTTCATCCCGAAAAAAATTACTGTTCCTGAGGAAAACAACAATAACGTTCTTATGATAATAGATGGCGCCACGTATCTTTCGAATCATGATTAAATTATATTATTACAAGCAGAGTACGACCCGAATTGGTTATCAAATTCTAAATTAACGTGAGCGAAGCCGCGTGCAAAAGCTAGTATTTAATAATTCTCTCATGAAATTCAAAAATGCTGTTGCAGCTCATTTGCGGAATGGTTCGTAGATCGCTTTATTCTGTTTCTTTATTATTTTGTACTAATTTTTAATTTCTTAGTTACTACTTTTGTATTATAATATTTTACTTTTATTTTAATTGCATTTATGTATGTACCTACTATTTTTGGCGCATGCTGTGATCTCTGATTAGTAAGAAAACATAAGACCTACAATAATTATTATTGTACTTAGCTTTTAATTGCAATATATGTGTATTTCTTGTTAGAGATCCTTTTAAATAAATAAACAATTATGCAGCCTTAGTGGTAATCGGTTTTCATACATACATACATAGATACACGCCTGTTTCCCAGAGGGGTAGGCAGAGACTACGGATTTCCATTTGCTACGATCCTGATACACTTCTCTGGCTTCATTCACTTTCATCACATTCCTCATACACGGTCGCCGATTGAAGGCGCTCTTAACTTGGCCTTTATCCAGAAAATCTCTGATCTGATCTAATCGGTTTTCACTGCTAGGGAAAATACATTAAATATGATAAGAAAGAAAATAATTGGGCGATGTAGGTATGTTCTTTTTATATTCCTCTCACTTTAGGTTACATTTTACTATTATTCTGGTTGACTCCTACTGCTAACCTTTAATGGCTGAACCAATTATTATAATTATTTGTGTTACTAAATAATTGGCTAAATAGTTAATAGGATCGTAAACTCGTTAAATTATTTATTGTTTTGATATTTTATGAACACTGCATTTTTTATTTAATCATATCGTTGAGCTCATTAAGTTACACGTCTAAATCTTTGCAAGATTTTGTCTGAATATGGTACTTTACATTATCATAACCGCGAAATTTTATTATTCTGTGTATACTGATAATTAAGAACGGTAATAGGGAAGGCCAACAAAAATTACATACTCGTAATATACATAATGCCGACGTTGGTAATACCTTACATGTAGGTTATATTTAATTTTCTTCTTCTTCAAGTGCCTCTCCGGCTAGCGAAGGTTGGCAATCAGCTCCGCCTATTTCTTCCGATCCCTCGCGAGGCGAAATAGTTGAGCAGCAGTCGCAACTCCAGTCCACTCCTGAAGGTTTCTCAGCCACGACTTCTTTCTGCGACCTACGTGTCTCTTGCCTGCTACTTTGCCCATCATAATGAGTTGCAATTCCTTGCAAGATTTAATAACAAGTGCCAATAGAATACACACATATACCTAATAGTATAACGTACATAAATAATTATGTTCGTTTCTACTAGAAAAACATTTAAATCTTATAATTTGTTCATTAGAAAATATAATAATTATTGATGTATTTTTAAACTACGCACGTATTTTTTAAAATATGACTATGGGAACTTAGCTGTGTTTTTTTACAATACATTAATTTTGTGCAATTTTAAAATAAAATCCCTGTATCACTTAAAAACTCATTTAAAAGATAAACATCCGCAAAAATTTGGGTAGCAATTTTTAGATTAGAATACTTGACCCTAAGTAATGAGAACCCAAGTTATAACCCCGGGCCTTATCCCTATAATAAATCTGTGCTTAATCTAAATTCGTATCGATCCCAGCCAAGCCGAGCACAGGAACAAATTTTACAAATTATTTCGCAAAATACCATTTTATTTCGACATTAATAATTTGAATATTTCGTTTTGATTATTGTTTTTGGTAAGGGTGAGGAAGGAGTAGCATTTATATGGAAATAAAGCAAAGTACGTATGATGCCATTATTATTTATGATAATATATTGTTTGTTTTATACATACATACATACATAGTCTAACGGCTCTATCCCAGAAGGCATAGGTATATACACTCACATTATTTTTATTTTTTTTTAATTTTTTATTTTGCTCGTCAAAATGACCACACTCCACCTGATGGTAAGCAGTCGTGTGGTCTAAGAGCAGTGGCCTCCACACCGCCCCCACAGTAGCCGAGGCGAAGTTGAGGTCTCTACTTTGACGGCCTGAGAAGATGCTTTTTCACGCCCCGCTTAAAGAACCCAGGATTGAAGGAAGAAGGAAACACGTGCCTTGGCAGAGAATTCCATGCCTTGGTCGTTCGGCAGAGGTATGAGGACCCAAACTTTTTGGTACGCGCTCTAATCGACTCTACCGTGTAAGGATGGCATCTGAGCCCAGCACGCGTTGTTCTGGATAGGAAAGGGGAGGGTGGGATAAGGTGGAATAACTCTTCAGAGCACTCCCCGTGGTATATTCTGTAGAAACATGCCAATGAGGCAATGTCCCTACGCAGTTGCAGAGGTTCCAGTGAACTCGTGACCTCTGGATCTCCGATGATACGGACAGCCCGCCGCTGTAACCGGTCGAGAGCGTCCAGCAAGTACTGCGCGGAGCCATCCCAAAGATGAGAACAGTACTCCACGCAAGGGCGCACTTGTGCCTTATACAATAGGCACAGTTGCCCAGGCGTGAAGAACCGCCTCACCCTGTTCGGAACTCCGAGTTTTCGCGAAGCTTACTTAATGATACTCAGGTTTTCTGATTAAGGGAGCGGCAAAGATCCATACCTAAGATGGAGAGGCTGTCACGTATCACCAGTGGAGTGTCCTTCAGAGAAGGGAGGGGAAGGAATGGAGACTTTTTTGTTGAGAACGCGCATGCCTGGGTCTTCTTGACGTTGAACTCGACCAAGTTCTTGGCACCCCATTCATAGATGCGGTCCAAGGTCTGGTCAAGTTCAACGACAAGATTCTGCCTTTTCTCATCAACCTCAGCCTGTTTGGCCCCAGGATGTCCGAGATATCACCCATGCACGGTACTGTCGTCCGCATAACAATGTATGTTGCCGAGATTCAACATATCATTGATATGCAGAAGAAAGAGCGTAGGGGATAAGACAGAACCCTGAGGCACTCCTGCATTGACCTGCATAAATTTGGAAGCGCGACCGTCGCAAAGGACCCGAATACGACGCTTCTGCAGGAAACTTGCAATCCAGGTGCACAGTTGAGGCAAGCCATAGGCCGGAAGCTTGGAAAGAAGAGACCGGTGCCAGACTCTGTCGAAAGCTTTGGCTATGTCAAGGCCGATAGCCAAAGACTCGCCGTTCTTGTCCATAGCCTCACCCCAGAGGTGCGTGACGAACGCTAGAAGATCACCCGTTGATCGTTTAGACCGAAAGCCGTATTGGCGATCATTCATCAACGACTGATCCTCCAGGTAGCGGACAATTTGGGTGTTTATAATCCGCTCGAACACCTTGGAGAGCACCGAGGTGATAGCTATGGGTCGATAGTTGCTTGGCTCGGAACGGTCCCCTTTTTTGGGAATCGGTTGAACGTTCGCCTCCTTCCAAGCCTCAGGTACAATGCCTGCGGCGTAAGACGTCCGGTATAGGCGCGTAAGCGTGGGAGACAACTCCGCTGCACATTTTTTAAGGACCACAGCTGGGATGCCGTCAGGTCCACTGGCTTTCCGAACATCGAGAGACTGCAGTATCGCACGAACGGTTCGTTGCCTGATACATATATCAGGCATGGTGTAGCCGCAGTTGGCAACGTTAGGCGGCTGCGAACCGCAGTCATCGATTCGGGAGTTGGCCGCAAAGAGATTTGCAAGCAGATCTACTTTCTCCTGCGGCCGATGAGCCAGTGATCCATTCGGATACCTTAGAGGGGGCAGCAAGGTCTGGCAGAAGTTGGACTGCACGGCTTTGGCCAGGCGCCAATAGCTATGACTGCCCGTAGGATGCGCCATGAGTTCCTGGCCGAACCGTGCGACGCGCTGGGCATCCGCTCTTAAGTATGCCCTCTTGCAGACCTTTGTGGCTTGGTTGAACGCTGCCTTCAGGTGATCCACGTTAGGGTTGTGGAGAGTGCGAGCCCTGGTCCAAGCGCGGTACGCTGTCTGTTTGCGTTCAACAGCATCAGCGCATTCACGACCGAACCAGGGCCTTTTCCTGCCGCCGCTCGTGACATCACTGTATGGAATATAATATTCCATACCCAGGATGATTTCACCAGCGACAGCAGTAGCGCTCTCTGATGGATCCCTGTTCTCAAAGCAGCGTTGAACCCAAGGGATGGATGCGAAGTACTCCCGCATTCCATCCCAGTCTGCCGACGAGTAGTGCCACAGTCGTCGTCTTGCCTCCTCGGGTCGTGGGGGCGTAACAACAACAGCTGTGGCACAAACCAGACAGTGGTCTGAGGTGCCCAGAGGAGCACGAATCGACACACTGTACCGGTTCGGGTTACTCGTCAGCAGCAGATCGAGCAGAGAGGGCGCCTGACCTGCAATGTCTGGTATCCGGGTGGGCTGGAGTACCAGTTGAGACAGGTCATGCGTGAGAGCGAACGCATGGGCAGTTCGTCCCGCGTGGTCTGTTTTGGGAGAACCCAACCAGGTCTCATGGTGGGCATTGAAATCTCCCACGAACACCAACTCAGCGTTCGGAAACCGCTCCTGCGCGTCGTCTGCCGCCTGACTCAGGTAATTGAAGAGTCGAGTTGTCTCAGCGTCTCCTGAATGGGATCGGTAGAGGCACATGTAGATTTGGCTGAAAGAGCCATGATCTACGTGTACCCAAAGGACAGAGAAGGAAGGGTCCTCTAGGCATTGTAGACGGCGACAGCAAATATCCGCCCTAACAAACAAGCATACCCCGGCTTTCGCGAGGAAACACTCCTCTAGCACGTAGCCGGGATATTGCAGGTAGTTCGTGTCTGCAGGACGGCGTATTTGTGTCTCCGTTAGAAAAAGCATTGCCGGCCGAGCCGTCTCCAGGTGGTGATGGACGGCATTAAGGTTAGCGTGGAGTCCTCTGATGTTAATAAACTCCACGACACAGGAAGCAGCAGTGGGGTTACGGCGATTGGCTGCTGTTGAACGACAATGCTTTGTTCGTACTGCCATAGAGTGAAAGGAAGGGGAAACGTGAAAAAAAAAAGAGGCGGCTATTCTCGCAGCAAAGTGGGGCAAAGGCGCAGAGCAAGTTTTGTCATATAACTGTATGGTATGGCGATAGCCGATCCGACGGACGGAAGGACCCCCGTACCCTCCCGAAAGTGGTCGCCGGGACCCACCCTCCGGTCACCATCCGGCACGACGAGCCACCTCGAGATTATGCGCGGCATGATAAGGCAGCCAACCTAGTTGGTTAGACTCGGTTGGGCCTCAGGACTATACCGCTGGCGGCCAGCAGAGCACCGTTTCTACGGCTCTCCCTGGCCGCCGGGTCGACTCGCGCCACCCACACAATGACTCTACGGATACTCTGCAGGTCCCTCATAAGCTGCGAGAATCGTCACCTCATGCTTAGGCCTCCGGCGCTCTCATTCACCGAACGAAACACAGCAGTGAAACACTGTTGTTTCACGTCGATTTTCTGTGAGAGGGTAGTACTTCCCCGGTCGAACCGGCCCATTCCTGCTGTAACCAGCTTGGCTCTACTACCGAAAGCTATGGTCAGTCGGTTATACTAACCACTACGCCATCGAGGCCAACATAAAAATAATATCTTTTTGTTATTTACCACAGAAATAACCTACCTACGTAAAATCATAGTTTGTGAAATGTGAGTGTATATACCTATATTCTGTTTCGACTTTATGTTAATAGGACATCAATAGTCTCAAACCTTTATCCCCAAAGAGGCAAGTAGAGGTGTAATACACCCAAAACTATAGTTTCAGGTCCACGTAATAGGGGACGAGCCAATAGCCGTTCACCGGTGACAATACCAAACCCGGTCTTGTCACAGCTGCTGAGAATTTCTTGACAGAAAACTCACTAATACTATGCACGAGTCGGGAAATGAAACTAAGACTTCTTGTATAGCAGTCTCATTCAGTACCACTGTGACATCGAGGCGGTTTAAAAATAAAATATGATTGCCCTAGTAATGCCTTTGTACACAAAACCTCAATATATTTTGTATGCTCTTTAAGTTACGAAAATACATAGATATATAGATTCACGCCTAATTTTTTATTTTATTTTTTATTTTGCTCGTCAAAATGACCACACTCCACCTGATGGTAAGCAGTCGTGTGGTCTAAGAGCAGTGGCCTCCACATCGCCCCCACAGTAGCCGAGGCGATGTTGAGGATGTTTCCCAGAGGGGTAGGCAGAGGCTACGGATTTCCATTTGCTGCGATCCTGACACACTTCTCTGGCTTCATTCAAAAGACAAAAAAGAAGAGAAGACGAAAAAGACATACCTAGACATAAACTAAGACTGATGTCGTATAATACTTTCCAGAAGCGGAACGTCTCGTGAGAAACGGCAAATGTTCATTGTAAATTGAATGCAAATAATCGCTTCGTGAGAACTGAAGTTGTCGCGTCACCTGGTCTGAAGGCGACAAAGTGTCGCGTCACCTGGTCTGAAGGCGACAAAGTTATACGTACTGGCTAGCACAAAGACATTAGGTATGTCTTCTATGCTATGTTTCTGTTTTTTGTGGCTACGAAAGAATAAAAAACATAGTATTGTATTATGCCTATGCGTTGCCCATGGATTAGACAAAGGTATATAATTATAGCGATAGCCTATTGGAAGATTTGAACTTTGACACACAAACTCCTAAACAACATAAATAATGCAGAATAATTCGTTAGTAAAATACTGACTATCTTTGTGGCGCAGTGGCAGTAAAAGCAATGAGGCGCTCATAGCCAGTGGCACTCACTGATCGGTAAACGATTAGCGAGGTTTAGCAACGTTGGGTGCGGTCAGTCTATAGATGGGTGACCGCTTAGTGGTATTTCATCTGAGCGTCTCCGTGCTTCGGAGGGCACGTAAAAAGTCGGTCCCGGTGGTTGTCAAATTGACAGCAGTCGTTAAGCCATGTCAGAGGCCTAAGGGCGGCTTGAACAACTCTTGACAACAGGTTGGCCACTACAACACGAAAAGAAAGAAAAAGAATAAGATTGGGAGATCGTTAGGCTGACAAGCAGAGTTCAATCCTAAGGTCACATAATATATATCTCCGGCACTGCCATTAACGCACTCGAGTGTTTACATACATTTCTTTTGAAATTATATCACTACGAATCCGGTACCTTACTATAAGTATTGAAGGTTAACACCAGCAATAATAGAACAGAATACGTCATAGTCTTACATGAAAAGTATATATCCTGATAGGGACATACATTTCGCCAGATATGAGCTTAGGTTCTACGTAATAGTCGAGCAAGTCAGTTTTTATCATAATAACCCAATAAGTAGCGCTTTACACGAACCGGGAAGCCGAGACTTTATGCACAACAGTTACTTTTCCATTAAGGTAGATAAAGTAAAAACAAATGCTTCACAAAATTGCTTGCTGTCTTGTTAATAAGAGCGCATTTCTGAGACTTCAATAGATACTAGAATAATCTTGGCGCTTTGCACCTGTCATCTTAGACAGTCCCAATAGGAAAGCTTTAAACTTTATCCTGTACTTTATATTGCACAACATCGTTCATACCTAAACTGCATGGACGGAGTAGCCGGCAATCAGATGACTTGCCGCTGCTGCCATACGGAGATATTATTAATGTGATCTACCAATAATTATTTAGCGTCTGAGTGTAATCTGTATCCATTAAAATTGTATGTATATAAGGGCCCTGCGACGAAAGGCTTAATCCCTAATGAAAGTGTCAAAAAAGATAAAAAATAAGTTGCCTAACCTTTAAAATAAAATATTGGCAACAATTTCGGATACAAATAACGAGTATTCTCATTTATTCTTACCCTACGGAAAACCGTAGTGGAATAACCTCGTATAATTATATTACTAAAGTAAGTATAGCTTAGAGAGTTCTCCTTACAAGCACGGTTAAAGTAATTATAGTGTAGACGCTTACTTATTCTATGTAATCTATATATTAATACGTGAAGCAAAAACTTTGTACCCCTTTTTACGAAAATTGCGCGAACGAAGGAGTATGAAATTTGGCATAGTTAAAGTTTACTAGCGGTCGCCTAGTAGTCAAAATCCAACCATAATGATTTAAATTTTAAATTCGATAGTTATTAAGGTTAGGTCTAGAACATAATCACATTTCATTTAGATTTCGATCTATATAGGTTAATTTACTTATCTTTTTCAAACAAATTATTATTTACTTAACTAAACTGTTTAATTGTTTAATACTACGCGCTTTTATGAACAGTCGAAATGTATCCGAAAAGGCACGTTTGGCTGTTCATAGAGGACTATTAGTGCCCACACTTATGTATGGAAGTGAAAGTTGGGTATGGCAAAAGAAGCATGAGAGCAGAATAAACGCTGTAGAAATGAGAGCGTTGAGAAGCATATGTGGTGTGACTCTGAAAGATAGAATAAGAAATAGTGTGATTAGAGAGAGATGCGGCATGAAAGTGGATATAGTTACAAGAATAGAAAAGGGTATGTTAAGCTGGTTTGGACATGTAGAAAGAATGGACGAGGAAAGACTGACTAAGAAAGTTTATAAGGCTAGTGTGAATGGAACAGTCGCAAGAGGAAAACCTAGGCGAACGTTTCTCGACCAGATCGGAGGCGTTCTGGACAAAGGCCAGGTTAAGAGCTCCTTGAACCGACGGGCGTGTATGAGAAATGTGATGAAAGTGAATGAAGCCAGAGAAGTGTGTCAGGATCGTAGCAAATGGAAATCCGTAGTCTCTGCCTACCCCTCTGGGAAACAGGCGTGAATCTATGTATGTATGTATGTACTGTTTAATTGATGATATTCCTAAACTTGCTACTTTGTTTACTTTTTTCCATATAATTACGTAAATAAGTATATTATAATATAAATAGTATACATCATTCCAATCCGCCCAAAGGTTGCCTGTAAGTTATTGCTGATATATTATGTAATTATATATCTATTGATATATATATTATGTAACCATAGTTACGTAGTACTACATCAGCCGAACTATGCCGATATACTACGAACGCGATTCGACTGCGTGTCTCAAATGCATGGTTCTGTGCGAGTAGTGTTTTTTAAATTTTAGAAATACATTAAATTAATGAAAAAACACTACACGCACACAACCATGTATTTGAAACATGCAGTCGAAGCGCGTAACTATGGTTACATATATCAATATATAATGACATAAATCAGCAATATCTTATAGGCAAACTTTGGTCGCATTACGACCACTAGGCGACCGCTAGTGTTTTTAAAGACAACTTTTGCAAAAGGAATAATTATTGATAACTGCGTGAACAACGACAGCAAAGATGGCGTAGTGACTTAAACGATCGCCTCGCTATGCATCTGCGTTAAGTGTTATGGATTTGAACCCATAAGGGCCAATAATTTGCGTGATCAAAATTTTTTGAGTTTTGGTTACCACTGTTAGTTGTTAGAATGTTTGAAAAGTCCCCATGATATAGGTATATCTATAGGCACCTATATATAACATCACGCTCAAGACGTAACTTCAGCGCTAAGTAGGTACTTAGATCTTAAAGTTACCTCTTAAAAAAAGAATATTAGTACTCGTAATCCTTGTGCCGCATGGTGCTTCACAAACATTGTGAATACAATCTTCTAATGGGTTATCGTATGCAGAGCACACCATTTTTAATCCCCAGTCAGAAACAAATAAGTAAACCACAACTCTTTACTAATGGTGTAGTGACTACCAAAAGTATTGCAGTATCCAACATACTCTGTATTTTAGAGCTGAATTTTAAATCACGAGATAATCTTTAAAGGAGAAGAAAATATGGCGTTTATGTACTCGATGGCGTAATGGTTTGTGTAACCGACTGCCACACCTGAGGTCGCGGGTTCGATTCCCGCACAAGTCAAACATTTGTGTGCATGGACATGGATGTTTGTCTTGGTCTGGGTGTTTCTATGTATAATATTTATGTATGGATTTACAAAAAAAAAGTATATAATATGTATGTTTATCCATAGTCTAGTACCCATAGTACAAGCTCTGCTTAGTTTGGGCTAGATGGTGTTGTGTGTACCTATGTGATAGAATATTATTATATTATTGTAGGACATCATTCTGTTGAAACTATTCCTTGGGCAAGCTAAGTAAGGAATCAAAAACCGAACTTTGTTTTAATGGCTCTTGTTTACGACGTGAGAGCGCAAATCCGGGTACTTGCATGCATTGTATGCATTTTATGACTCACTAACTCGTATGATTGGCTCGTGCAAGCATACTACACAAGTACCTTGCGCATGTAGCCTGTCAGCTACTTGCTTCGTTTACAAGCGCCATAAGTGACAAGTAAAATCACGTATATCCTACGTATGAATATATCTTTTATATTGGTGCGTGTGTTTGAGGAAAATGGATGCGAATATTGTTCGTTTTAGCTGAGATTAGATTACCACGTCAGTCTCCGAGGGGCTGCTATCGAGGCTGGAGTACAATGATGTGCGTGAAATGAGGAGCAATTACAGAAGCTCCGACTATGTATAATAAGTTCTTATTATGGTTCCACATGTTTTATAGATAGAACGAGTATTGTTTTACCTTTATATAGAATTAGGTTTTGCCCGCGGCTTCGCTCGCATAAAAGTAGGTTACGTTATGTTGGTAACAATACTTTTTAAATTGCGTCATCAGCGGAAGAGTTGCAGGCGATGGTAACTATTATGCATGGAGCTGGCTGACTAAGAAAGTTTATAAGGCTAGTGTGAATGGAACAGTCGCAAGAGGAAAACCTAGGCGAACGTTTCTCGATCAGATCGGAGACATACTGGACAAAGGCCAGGTTAAGAGCTCCTTGAACCGACGGGCGTGTATGAGGAATGTGATGAAAGTGAATGAAGCCAGAGAAGTGTGTTAGGATCGTAGCAAATGGAAATCCGTAGCAAATGGAAATCCGTAGTCTCTGCCTACCCCTCTGGAAAACAGGCGTGAATCTATGTTTGTATGTATATGGTTTATTCGTTTTTGAGTTAAATCTTTACAAGCAAACAAACAAAAAACTAAATTTTTGGTATAGCTCATTAGTTCCCAAAGTGGTCCAGGTTCGAGGGTCTACGTTGGTGGAACAAAAAATGGAGGTCTTTTTTACAATAATATGGTAGAAATGTAGCTGCAAGGGGTCCACCGGAACCAGCTACATTTTGAAAGTGGTTATTGAGAAAAAAAGTCTGGGAACCTCTGGTAAATAAAAGTAAAATAATACTCGTTCTATCCAGCTTGTAAGCCATTCCCCGCGATTGGACCCATTTTTATGATTACTGCGTCACTCCCGCGGCTCGTAGCGTGATGTTAAGCCTATGCTACTTTTAAATAAAGCAGCTTTCTAATGGTGTAAATAAAGGAAAAGTTTTACGATTCATCATCATCATCTGAGCCGAAAGACGTCCACTGCTGGACATAAGCTTCACCCAAGGTTTTCCACAGAGACTGGTCTTGGGGCATCCGAATCCAACCATTTTCCGCGACCCTTACCAGTTTTACAAACAGTCAAATCTTGCCTCTATATAAATTAGTATAGATTAGCTTCTGTCGGTGTTTTGCTCGCGTACGTCTTATGGGTACGTATACAAATATTTATAACATATGCTGTATTTTATTATCCTCTGAGTCTTCTTCGAAGAGGTTAATGAAAACACTATGTGGGTCTGTGTGTCTGTCTGTTAGTGACAGGCGTAACTCCGGAACCACCGGACCGATTGACTTGTAACTTAGTGTGCAAATACCTTGAGGTCCTACCTCGGTCGAGTTTGAATATGGGCCCTGTGGGTCAAAAGACCCCCGAGAAATAGGGGTCACAAGGTCAAGGTTTGTCGGCTTCGATGGCGTAGTAGTTAGTGTAACTGACTGCCACGCCTGAGGTCGCGGGTTCGATTCCCGCACGAGTCAAACATTTGTGTGCATGAGCATGGATGTTTGTCTTGGTCTGGGTGTTTCTATGTATAATATGTATGTATTTACAAAAAAAAAAGTATATGTATGTTTATCCATTGTCTAGTACCCATAGTACAAGCTCTGCTTAGTTTGGGCTAGATGGTGTTGTGTGTATGTGGTAGAATATTATATTATATTATATTATATTATATATTACATGTATTTTAAATGATTTTGCATTTAAGATCTTGTAACTTGGTGTGCAGAGACCTTGGGGTCATACCTAGGTCGAGTTTGAATATGGACCCTGTGAATCAAAACACCCCCGAGATATGGAGGTCACAAGGTTACATGTATTTTAAATGGCAAAATATTGACTTGTAACTTGGTGTGCAGTGCAGACACCTTGGTGTCACACCTCGGTCGAGTTTGAATATGGGCCTTGTGGGTCAAAAGACCCCCGAGATAGTCATTTCTTTTCATGACTTTTACATTTAAGACGAAGAGGTTGAATCCTTGGTTTTTACACCCATCTCGTTATATTTATGTCTATTGCTGTTAACTGGGTACTATTCCAGACTTCAATGCTGCTACTGGAAATTCCTTCACAGATAATACAATAACATTATATCATAAGCGGCCTCGATGGCGTAATGGTTTGTGTAACCGACTGCCACGCCTGAGGTCGCAGATTCGATTCCCGCACAAGTCAAATATTCGTGTGCATGGACATGGATGTTTGTCTTGGTCTGGGTGTTTCTATGTATAATACGTACATATTTACAAAAAAAATATGTATATGTATGTTTATCCATTATCTAGTACCCATAGTACAAGTTCTGCTTAGTTTGGGCTAGATGGTGTTGTGTTTATGTAATAGAATATTATTTCTGCACCACCGAGGCATAAAATGTATCTTATTCATTGATCCGGGACATGGTCTATGTGCCAAGTTTCATTCGAATTTGTGCAACACGTGAGAGACTAACAAACATCTAAACTTTTTCGCAATGTATTACATTTATAATGTTACTAGATGTGCCCGTGGTTTCACCCGCGTTTATGATTACTGCACCGCCCCTGGGGTCGTAGCGTGATAGTATATAGTCTATAACGTTCCTCGATAAATAAGCTACCCAACAATAAAATATTTTTTTAACTTAAACCAAAAGTACCTGAGATTGTCGCGTTTAACCAAACAAACAAACAAAATCTTCAGTTTTATAATAGTAGTAGACTAGCTGACCCGCGCAACTTCGCCTGCGTCACATAAGGGATTTTTCCGTTTTTGTAACATTTTTCACTGCTGCACTGCTCCTATTGGTCGTAGCGTGATGTTATATAGCCTATAGCCTTCCTCGCTAAATAGGCTATCCAACACTAAAATATTTTTCAAATCGGACCGGTAGTTCCTGAGATTAGCGCTTTCAAACAAACAAACTCTTCAGCTTCATAGTATTAGTATAGATTAGAAAGTAAGACACCTATATTAATATTATAAAGCTGAAGAGTAACGATAAATGCGGGTGAAACCGCGGGAACATCTAAAGAATTAAACAATTAAAAATGTTATGTGTTTCATGAACGACGACAATTGCAATGTATGGCATACTTTACCTAGCCCCTAAACTTTACAAAGCAGTATATTTATACGTCTGCAACCATCAAAAGAGGCATCAGAACCATGACCTCATGATTGACAGCAAACGTAAACGCACAACTATGCCATTTACCCAACGAGACTCACATATATTCAAATTTTACGAGGTAATATAGACTAAATATGTAACGCATGATTTACGGTTATGTTTCATGACAAGGACTTTATATATTCAGACAAACAAAACGTAAACTGTCTCGCAACCTTCAACAGTGTCAGTGTGGTGTTGCCTAAACTTTGTCTGTTGCTTTTTACAAAGCCGCGTGACCGGCACGGGGTTCCACTGCGCTTGATTTATCACCCACTGCCACAAATTCGACGGGTTGTGTTACATAGGTGATAGAGAGCTCAGGCCGTAAACTAAATGTGCGCCGTGAAAGCCTACAAATAGTATAAATATGAAAGTTTGTGAAGGTTTCAGGATATCTGACCAAATTTAAATGTAACTTGGAACAAAAGTACCCTAGTAGATATCCTGGAGAACATACATAATGTTTTTTGAAGTGAAAACTTCTTTAGGCGTGTTGAGCACTTCTTGGGTGAACAACGCTTTCCATTTTTGAATTATTTTAGAATAGTAACAATATCTCAGAAATGGTGCGTCCTACGTAAAAAATAACTAAATTTTGACCCCCTTAATAACTTCTAAGAGAGTATCAGGAATCCGACCCGCCCCTTTTTTTTTCTTGAAGTGATAACTTCTTTAGGCGCGTTGAGCACTTCTTGGGTGAATACCGAACGCTTTCCATTTTTGAATTATTTTTGGTTTATAATTTGGTTTATAAAGAAGTGTTTATGATTAAGGATTAAAGTTTTCACTTGTATCGGCAGTCCCCAAAGACTCTCCCAATTTTTTTTAACCCGATTTATATGGACGAAGCTGTAGGTAGAAGTTGTGATGAAATTGATTTCACTGCACGAATGAAATAGTCCTTTTTAATGGTCAATTCGCCAATGCTAATAAGTGTAAATTCTCTGTTATATGATCTTATTTCTTAATAATAAGGCCGAGTCTGAGCTATTTTTGTGAAATTTTTGAAAGACCTTCAGATTCTCTAGATTTAAGAGCGGTTTTAACTACAAGAAACATCGTAACAATTATGGTAAGCTCCAAATAAAAACTCCTAAAATGACAAGTACTACTGAAATTGATTCTAGTTCTGTAATGTTATAGAAGCATTATAAAGCTTTTGAAATATGTATTTAACGAGATTCAAAGCCCGACTCAGTATAAGTCCCCTAGAATTTTTGTTTCTAGGTGTATACTAACCTTGTGAACATTTTTAAGCTTTTATTTGTGGAGAATTAATATTTGTACCGTGCATCGAGCGTAAGTTGCTATCGTCATATTTATCTAAGAGAAAATTTAATAGAGTTTTACGTCAATAATGTTATTTTTATAGTTTGCCAGCCAAATAAATTTATAATGGTGCAGATTTTACCTAATCGCTAAAAAGTTTAATCATACTTTTGTTTAGAAAGGTATTGCTACACTACAGTATTGGCTTTGTATCGCAAAAGTTTTACAGACTCACAAAGTCGCAAACATAATATTTTACATTTTCAAACGAGGTTCCTCTATTTATTGTATTTTATTATTTTCGCTTGATAACTAATTATAGCGGTTTGAATCAATTAACATTTGGGAGCCTAACACAAATATTAACTCGACAAAACAGGTAGCGACTGCGCTGCAAGGAAAAATGCCTTAAGAGGTTACACTGAAAAAATGCACTAACTTTCATCGAATAGTATAGGACTATGAGAAGACCAATTAATCTAGAATTTTGATATAGGTTAATTTATGTCTTTAACTAGAATTTCCTAGCTCAAAAACACGATATTGTGATTTTGGCTCGATCATAATTATTTTCGAAAAGACCTCTGAAAAATTACTATTTTTGAAATTACAAGGAAGTTATTATCATTATGCTTAGGAATTACTCAAATATATTCGTAACATCAATATTAGTAATTTGCTAGCTCATTATTTCCATAACTAAAACCAATCATTTTTAAATAATATTTTAAGATTTTAACAAACAATTTCTAAGCGCTCTCGATCATTGCGGGCGCATCGCAATTTTAAACCTTATGACCGCTCTTTAACGATAGATACACAATGCGTATCAATGAGTACTACTTCACGTTTCGCGGTGTCTCCTTAAGGAACTTGAAGGTTATTTGGCTGCAGTCTTCTATACAAACTACTTACATATCTAGTCGAACCTGTTAAAAAGCATAATATGACACAAGGTACTTGTATAATATATAATATTATGTGTGCACCAGGTATATACGCATGATGCATGTTTGTATTGCTCATAACATATTCTATTAGTTTTACTGAAGATGCGTCATAGAAGGCAACAGGCTTGCTCCTATGACCAATAAGAGCATAGGACTATTAAAGTTAAATTTCAAAACTTCGTGTTTAACATTTTAAATCGATAATAATCACTAAGTATATTATAAACTACCCAATTCGCACGTAAAAGTTTATTAAATCACATTTCTGCCAATAAAATACACCGGTCCCTTTCTTTTATCACACAATATCCTTCAAAAGGGGCTATAAAATATAAAAATAATTTATTGAAATCCAATTCGAGTTAATCTCAACCAATAAAAAATAATGAAGCTGTCGTAAAATAGGGCCGTTTCAAAAATAACAGATAAAAGGGGCCTCCATACCAAGAGAACTGTTGAAAGGTCTTTGAAAAGCTTCGGGATATGGATATGCCTTGCGAGTCTTTATTAGTGTATGTTAAAGTAAAAAATCTTGAAAATAAGTATTATTATCTGTAAGGGAAGGCTCTCTTAATCTACAATAGGTTTAGTTTATCTCAAACTAAATGTGCCCGCGGTTTTACCCGCATTTATAGCTACTGCGCCGCCCCCATGGGTCGTAGCGTAATGTTATATAGCCTATAGCCTTCCTCGAAAAATAGGCTATCCAACACTAAAATATATTTTCAATTCGAACCTGTAGTTCCTGAGATTAGCGCGTTCAACCAAACAAACATACAAACTCTTCAGCTTTATAATCCTAACTTCCTAACTAATATTATAAAAACGAAAATGAGTTTGTTTGTTTGTTATCTTTTTACGCCTCAACCACTAAACCGATCATCCTGAAATGTTGCATATACGTTGTCAGGTGTACAGAAACGGACATAGGCTACCTTTTATCCCGAAAAAAATTACTGTTCCCGAGGAAAACAATAACAACAATAAAATCCGTATATTATTATAGTAGTTTAATTTCAATGAATAACATTCGCGTAAACAGAAGACAATATTAAACAATAAAAACTTATGATAATAGATGACGCCACGTGTTTTTAGAATCATGATTGAATTATATTATTACAAGCAGAGTACAACCCGAATTGATTGTCAAATTCTAAATTAACGCGAGCGAAGCCGCGGGCAAAAGCTAGTAATAATATAGATGTTAATTATTATACATTTTATTTTGACACTGCTTCACTCATAGCGTATATGTAAAATTACGGTGTGAAACATCTGACATTTGAAGTACATTATATGTATTTTCTTTTTTGTTATTTTGTATATTTAGCAGCAATAAATAATTCAATTTGATTTAAAAATGGTGTGTCGGTGCGTACTTCGATCGCTTTGCTGCATATTATATAAAGCTAATTTTAATTTTAAAGAACTTTTTATTGGATTGCCCCGTTAGCATACGGCTGCGAATTGGTTTCAATGTTTGCATGTGACCGTGAGGATACAGGTTCGATTTTCAGTTCAGTCAAAGGGATATTGGATTTCCAAGACATAGTCACGCTACCTACAAAGGCAGAGCTAAATTAAGATACAGCTACTAATATGTGTGTAACACGTCTCTACCTAACCTTCAGGGATAATCAGGTACACTTGATTATCTCAGATGATTATGTACGTATATATTTTATTTTGCAGGAACAGGTAAGAAAACGATAATAAAAACGTTGTCATCATCTGTAAGACGTAAGGTTTACTCGAATTTATTTAAGAAGGTATTTCTTAAACACCCGCACCACAGAATTTAGAATAATATTAAACCGTAAGCTGAATTACGCGAAATAAAAATGTCGCTCTCTCTTCACTCTTGGAGTGAAAGCAAATTATAACATTGACGCTCTCGCAATTTAGCCACCGAACCCCAGAATCTCGTGAGGCCTTGAAGTGAGTTTTTGAAGTTCCGTAACACGAGAATAAGGACAACTTTGTGTGTGTGGAGAATTAATAAGGAATTCTATATATGTTTAAAATTCATTTCGGCCTCGATGGCGTACTGGTTAGTGTAACCGACTGCCACGCCCGAGGTCGCGGGTTCGATTCCCGCACAAGTCAAACATTTGTGTGCATGAACATTGATGTTTGTCTTGGTCTGGGTGTTGCTATGTATAATATGTATGTATTTACAAAAAAAAAGTATATATATGTATGTTTATCCATTGTCTAGTACCCATATTACAAGCTCTGCTTAGTTTGGGCTAGATGGTGTTGTGTGTATGTGATAGAATATTATTATATTATATTATTATTATTATTTTAAAGGAAGGTCTTCCTCTTGTAGATTATAGGTGGTGTTGGATTCTACTTATGGTGAACCTAAGTTTATAAATATTTTACAACGAAATTAAATCTCATTCGAAATACATAATGATGTCTCGGTAACCAATGATAATACAAGTAACACAACGCCGAACTTATATTTTCAAGGTGAATAATTAAGGTATCAATATTGATATTGATGTAATAAATCGATTCATATTTTTAGACGACACAGATGGTGACATGTTTTAAGTTGTTGACTCACCTGTACCACTGCGCCGAGTGTTGTGGGTTCGAATCCCACACAGGACAAAAAAAGCGTAATCCATAAATAGTTGTTCCGTCTATGTGTGTGTTGTTTGAATGAGTACCTGTAAAGTTATCCGCGAAACAGGTATTATTCCTGGGAGGAAAAATGTTTTTAAAAATAATACAGATATATTTGGCTTTACGTTTGGCGAAGTGGACAAGCAATCCCCTAACGACCATCGCTGTGCAACTATTGAGGGTTCAAGATTTAAACCTAAGACCTCATGCACACGAGCTGTATCTAGTCGTTAAGTTTACTCTCACTGTAATCCCAAGGAAGTCTATATAATATTATATTAATAGCAAACGGCCTCGATGGCGTAGTGGTTAGTGTAACGTACTGCCACGCCTGAAGTCGCGGGTTCGATTCCCGCACAAGTCAAAAATTGGTGTGCATGAACATGAATGTTTGTCTTGATCTGGGTGTTTCTATATTATTATATAATATGTATGTATTTACAAAAAAAAGTGTATATATGTATGATTATCCATTTTCTAGTACCCATAGTACAAGCTCTGCTTAGTTTGGGCTAGATGATGTTGTGTGTATGTGATAGAATATTAATATTATTATTCTCTTTATTAATTTTTCTTTCTAGTGATTACATTTTTAAATATAAATATAAAAACTATACATATTTAAAAATATAAAAATTGAAATTACCCACCGATATCGGGAACAGGGTCCAAGCTGCCGGTGGTTAGGGCCCCAGACAGAGGAATCTCCTCACAATACGCGCCGTGTCGAGCAGTACTGCCTTTTGGATCAAGGACTTGATCCAGCCATCTAACGCAAGCCTCTGCAGGTGGTGGTCGAGGCTATTAGGTATTAAACCATTGACTTTAATAACTATTATTATTATTATAATTTGAGTACGAAAACCATAATATCTCTAACGTAAAATTTCTACTTAGAGTTCAGTATAAAAGTATTAGTTCTGAAATTCCCGGACTATTCTAAAACAATACCCTGTATGCCGACTCATTTTGCATTTATTGCGTAATCCAACTTAGATGACGTCTCACAAGTTAAATTGTTACACGACCTCCGAGACTTGAAGTTAGGAACTTTAATAATAAGATCTTACATTGTAACATACCTACTTAAGTTTCATAAGAAAACAGCTGATGTTCGCGTCCATATAAGTGGTTTTGAATAGAAAGGAGGCCTTATTCTTTGAGATTTTTTGTTAAAAGACTTCAATGGTCCTTGTATGGACAATAGCGCTCGTACGGAATACTCGCACAAATTAAGCGGCATAGTCTGAAAGTCAGCGATAGCTCAGTGGGAAGACCAACAAACTGCAATGCAGAGGGTCTCGGTTTCAAACCCACATCGCGCACCTCTGACTTTCGGCAGTTAGATATATGACTTTTCGAAATTATGTGCGTATTGATTGACAATTATCACCTGTTCCGTGCCTCAGAGAGCACGTTAAGCCGTCGGTCCCGGCTGCCATAAACATCTATGGCAGTCGTTATTGGGAAGTCAGTGCCCTCTAATAACCTGACACTAGTCTAGCCTTAGGGTATCGTTAGCCTTCGGGTTGCGGAGGTCAAATGGCAGTCGCTCCGTGTAAAAACTGATATCCAGTAAAATCCGGTTAGACTAGAAAGCCGACCCCAAGTGAATTGGGAATAATAAAGGCTAGGGAGAAGAGAAGAGTCTGAATAAGCCTATCTATACCTCCGAAAAGCTAGGCATAGTGAATTACACCTAATTCACGCCAGCTATAGTTTTAGGCTCCACAGGTCCGGTTTTAGCCTCTATGCTTTTACCGACAAATTCTCAATAGAAATACTAAACAACACTTTGCCCGACCCGGGGATTGTACACGAAATTTCATGAAACAACACATGAACATTTAATGTATTATGATTTTCTTACCGGTTGTTATTTTGTATTCTATTATTATTATGTATATTATTAATTTGTATTCTAATGAAAAGAAATTGGTGCAGTCTTTGGGGACTGCCGATAGAAGTGAAAACTTTAATCCTTGATCAGAAACACTTTTTTATAAACCAAAAATAATTCAAAAATGGAAAGTATTCGGTGACGATGACGCGAGTTCCATGATTTTTGTTCACCCAAGAAGTGCTCAATGCGCCTAAAGAAGTTTTCACTTCAATAATACTGTAAAGAGCCTTGACATAACGGAGCCTTGGTGTTACACTGTAAGGTTTGTTTTGTATTATATTATTTTTAAATAAATAAATAAATGAACAGTAATCATATTCATTGCAGCAGTGATACCGAGATAATCAACTAATTTCTGATACAGAATGATCCATGTTTCTTCTGTAGTATACTATCTTCTACCATTATATTGTATCAATATTAAACTGTCAATTGCCCCTACATGTCGTGCCTAAAACATTTCACCAGCATATGTTGCACATCGTCAGCCCTTTCACAAGTTGTCCAATTTGTCGACACAACTTTCCTCATACGATGTACAAACTTCGGCGATGGATAGTGACCTGACTGAAATCTTCTATATACGGATTTTATCGCGTTGTTTATTTGACACTTTATTACATAATTTAGAACACTACTATTACTATTAAACTTTACTAATTTTTAAGCTAATTAAATTATTGAAACTATTTATACATATTTATGTTTACAGTTTCCCCGACGTTTCGGTTGCTTTTCAGCAGCCATGGTTACGGGGAGAAATCCGTATATAATTTTAATTTCTATGAATAACATTCGCGTAAATTATATCGTATTGTCGTCTATGTCGGCCTCGATGGCGTAGTTGTTAGTGTAACCGACTGCCACGCCTGAGGTCGTGGGTTCGATTCCCGCACAAGTCAAACATTTGTGTGCGTGAACATGAATGTTTGTCTTGGTCTGAGTGTTTCTATATATAATATGTACGCATTTACAAAAAAAAAAGTATATATGTATGTTTATCCATTGTCTAGTACTCATAGTACAAGCTCTGCTTAGCTTGGGCTAGATGGTGTTGTGTGTATGTGATAGAATATTTAAAAAAAAGAACTACAAACAAATTTTATAAGACATATATTATTGGGAACAATTTGCTATCGGCTTGACTCATAACTATGCAGTGATAAGATAGTAGAACACTGATGGACTACCACGCACAGGTCACGAGTACGATACTAAGGCGCGCATCTCTGACTTTTCGAAGTTATGTGCCTATTGAATCCTAACTTCCTAACTAATATTATAAAATCGAAAATGAGTTTGTTTGTTTGTTACCTTTTCACGCCTAAAATCACTGAACCGATCATCCTGAAATTTTGCATATACGTCGTCAAGTGTACAGAAACGGACATAGGCGGTAGCCTATGTCCGTGTCGATATACGTGGCGCCATCTATTATAATAAAAACGTTATTATTGTTTTCCTCGGGAACAGTAATTTTTTTCGGGATATAAGGTATTATATCCCGAAAAAATTACTGTTCCCGAGGAAAACAATAATAACGTTCTTATTATAATAGATGGCGCCACGTATCTTTCGAATCATAATTGAATTATATTATTACAAGCAGAATACAACCCGACTTGATTGTCAAATTCTAAATTAACGCGAGCGAAGCCGCAGGCAAAAGCTGGTTTGTATTATATATAGCCTGTGAGCATAATAAATTGCTTTGGAATATGTATGATGTTGTAGTGGCCTTAAAATGGTCTTAAAAATTTCATACTAATAAGTCTTCCATATATACTTTTACTCGGAATAAATTATATGTCGCGGGGGATTTTACTAACATTCATTCAACGAACACAAAAACACTCAAATTAATTGTAGCAAATTGTAGGTTACACAATTTTTTGAAGTGAAAACTTCTTTAGGCACATTGAGCACTTTTTGGGTGAACAAAAATCATAGAAGTCGCGTCATCGTCACGCTTCCACGCTATCCATTTTTGAATTATTTTAGAATATTAACAATATCTCAGAAATAGCGCGTTCTACGCAAAAAATAACAAAATTTTGATCCCCTTAATAACGTCCAAGAGAGTATCAGGAATCCGACCCGCCACACTTTCTTTTAAACTGAAAACTTCTTTAGCGGCGTTGTGCACTTTTTTGTGACGGGTTAAAAATGTTAACTCGCGTCAGGACACGTGACCTGACCGAAAATTCGTAAGACGGAGGGAGAATTGTTATGTTTGTGTACGATAGCGCAATAAATTAATATTGTATTTTACCACATAAATGATAGTACTTTTATACTGAAATTAAAGCAATTCGTGCAAAATTTTTCCCTAGCCATTCTAAAATATCAAAAATGCACAACGTTAATATTCAGGTTTTCACTTCTGCCGGCACTCCCGGAGTGCAATCCGTTGATTTTTTCTTTTTTGGTTTATAAAGAAGTGTTTATGATCAAGGATTAAAGTTTTCAATCCTATCGGCAGTCTCCTAAGACTGCCCCAATTTTTTTTGATCTCTGTTTGGTTCGTACTCAGCACAATGCCATTGGTGAAGCAATCACATAAACCATTACGTTATCTGTGCCGTCAAAGTAAGCTATATGTTTAATTAATTGGAATTTGTGAAATTGATGGATGAATACCAGTGTTTGTTCTGGAATACTCTGATAGCATTAGATCGGATGGGTAGATGGTAATTCGATAATTCAGCTGGAATGTGGACGACAGATTCGTTTAGTGTCTGGTAACTCACGGCTTTTAGATTTGTTTTAACCATTACAAACAACGACAAGTTTCTGAACTATACAAATAAATAAAATTGAGGTGTCTGTTAGTAATGTCAAAATAACAGCTTTTTACTAAATGTATATGAATATACATATATATAGTATCTACAAAAAAAAACTTAAAATATTTTGTCTTTCTATCTATCTGTTTGTTCCGACTTATCTCTGAAATGGCTGGACCGATTTTTACGGACTCACTGACAGATAGCTAAAGTTATAAGGAGTAACTTAGGCTACTTTTTACTTAGAAAAAAGTCACTGCGATCTGGTCAATATATCAATAAAATTTAGAATTATAAGTTAGGTTTTAAGCCCTCTACACTATTAATCTTTACACATTTTATGTTAAGCACATAAAAAGTGTAACGTATGAACGTTAAAGTACACATATACTGAGCTGCAACCAGGATCACAACGGGTGAAGAATTTATGGATGTCAGTATATAACTTTACGACACTTTAAAATCATGCTTACAAGTTAGTTGCAGCAACGATAAAGTCACCTTTGACTGAGCTATAGTAATAAAACAATAAATAAAATTTTGCAATGGTGCCATCTATCAAAAACTTTGTATTTATGCGGCCAAATTGTAGTCGAGATAAAAATTAAAATACTATAATAAAAGTTTACTAAAAATACGGCATTATCTATCAATCAGCAAACATAAAGTTTTAAAGTTAGCATCGTTATATAATTTTGGAAAAGAAAATTCATACATTTGCTTTAATATAAAATTTATTTAAAGTTTTTCTGCGGCTCAAATTCTTTGTACCCGTTGTTGAATTTTTCGCAAAAGCTATCCAAGTCACAGAAGATGTCTACAGCAGATGCCATTAACAAGAAAAACAAAAACGGTAACAAAGTTATTAAATTTAAATCTTTCTACGACATGACGTGCAAAACAATATTAGAACTAAAAAATTTTACGAAGGAGTGGTAGGGTTACTAAACATGTCTTTATTCAGTAAGAGAAGTATAAAATTGGTGTCAATTCGTATTAAAAGGTTAAAGGGATAACAAAAAACAGAGATATATGACGATTTCTCCACCGACAGGAGCTACGCTCTCAAAGAAACTTAATCTACTAAATGTACGTGACGATAACGAAAAGCCTTTGAGATTTCTATCCTTTAAGCATTTAATTTAATTGGCAAAGCTAACAAAAACACTGGTAATGTGCGATCCACAAAGTTAGTAACCGTTCGTAAAAGAAAGAAAAATGTGTTACCCCTTAATGACGTATCCCGAGCGCTTATTAGATAAACCAGCTCGTTTTCTGCTTTCAATTTCAAGATTTTCAAACGGAAAACGCAATGTATATAGAGCCTCGAGCCTTGTCTACACAAACTTGTAGAAAGGTTTTAAGTTAATCAGTTAAGCTAGCCATTACTTTATTGGAACTTTAAGAGCGGATAAGGCTGAGAACAGTTTTGGAATTAGAGGAATTTACTATTTAAGTAGAAGCGAATTTCTTCTTGCGTGTTTATAAAACTTAATGTTAACCTCAAGTGATAAACCTGCTTGAAAAATATCATGTGAGCGTCTAAGGATTTTACCTTCACAAAGCACAGGTTTACGTTTTGTATGACTTGATCTTTTATTTTCTATAGTAAAACTAAAAACCCGAAGAATTATTTTGAAAACCAATATCTAGGGCCAGTTATATAAAATATATTATAATATATTTCATAAAAGTTTTCTTATTAGTTTTGATATGCCTTTTAGTTGAGACGCAATCAGTTAAATGATTAATTTTACCATTCATGTCTGCTTCAACTTAGTAATACATAAACCTGATGTTGCCGAAAATTATTACCAATCGGCAGATGGAAATAAATATAGGCATGCCCCATTTAATTTCAATAGGTAAGTGAAAACAAAAGTTTCTTTCAAACTCACCTCGCCAATTTTCCACATTTCAGAATACCAAGTCAAATTTGCACGAACGAGTGCCCTTTAAATTCGTACAAAGTCAGCGATTTCCCCAAGCGTTCGAACCTCACTAATATAGGAAAAAGTCCCTGATTTACGATCAAAACTTAGATCATGATTTGAGTCAGAAGCCGAATCAGATAGCGAACTAAGTACTAAGTTCACTGAGACAGGGTCCTCTCCGTTAAACTCTTACTTTAATGAGGTCGCGATAAGTACTGAATTACGTAATAAAGAGAAAATATTTTCTGATTTAGAACTATTTTCTTTGTGCGAATGAACAGTAATTTATAGTCTGTTATAGAGAAAGTAGCTGCATTTTTGGTAAAACCAAATACAAATCATGGGACTTATCAACTTAGAGTAATTATTACATACTAGCGGTCGCCTAGTGATCGAATTTCAACTATAATTGATTTAAATTTTAAGTTTGATAGTTATTAAGGTTTTATTGTTTAGAACTATACCCTTACAATTACATTTTATTTAGATTTCGATCTATATAAGTTAATTTACCTATCTTTGTCAAACAAATTATTATATTGATATATGTAACCATAGTTACGAAGAATAGTACGACTGCGTGTGTCAAATGTATGGTTATGTGCGTGTAGTGTTGTTTCATTAATTTAATGTATTTCTAATGCATATTTGTATAAATATTAGGATTCGCCCCTCCTTCTTCATATAAACTTTAACTGTGCCAAATTTTATACTCCCCCGTCCGCGCAATTTTCGTAAAAAGGGGTACAAAGTTTATGCTTCACGTATTAATATATAGATTTACACTCATTATAAGCTAAGTCAACTTGAACTCCAAGATCGAATCAGCTCTCAAAACTATATTATATCAGAATTATATTGCAACATTTTAAAACATTCTAGAATGCTTTAAAATATTACAATGCAGCCAGCCAGTACGCCAGCATCAATACATGAATGCTGTTTATGTAATTGTATGCAAGGTGCAATATCAATCAACATGCATTGCTGTAATAAATGCATGCTGACTTATATGTAAGCAATACTTACTTATAAAAGCGTCGAGAGCAGTTCTACATAACAGCGTAGTGAACAAACAAGATCGTTTCCATCCCATATTCGATAAATTTGCATAACACTCTTGTATGTAAATTATGCTCTATTCAGAATGTAACAAACATCATTTGATTGCACATCGTTTTACATGCATACCTATATAACATTTCCATTGCATAAAGATAGGAGAACAGAACTAATATACATACAATAAGGTAGATGGCCCAAATTATTTTATTTTTGAAGTCATAAAGTTACCTTAAAATTATTGTTACATTAAATTTACTTCAAAATAAATATGATAGACGTTTTAAATTTGGTAATAGGGGTAAATGACAAATGTCAGAATAGGATGCAATGCGATAAACACATGCACGTAAACTATAACGTCACCGCTATTTAAATGCTGCTGTCTGAGTGAGATAGCAATAAATCCCCACTACAGCTCAACTTTTCTTATATCCTAATATAAAATATTATTTAGGTACTTATACGACTTATTTTGATACTGTATGCACAAAAAGATTTCTTTGATTACTATTTGCTCTTGAGTGTAAATAATGTACTAAATCAATAAATATGGTAATTTACCCTATTTCCAAAATCTGCACGATAACTTAAATTTAATAAGGGTTCTGGTAAATACAAAATCTCATATTCTGTATATCATCATCTTACTAAATAAATAAACATTTCAATTACCTCTTAAAGTACGCAATAAGCCTGCGTTCAAGACCGGACCGGGTGCCATCATCGTTCCTTATTGCCTTATTTAAATATTGAAAGCTTACCTCCGCATTGATCGTAGGCGGCATCACAATTTTCTTCTGCGGCGGGGACCTTAGCACCACGTTTTCGTCTCTTATTATTATCTGCGGCTCCATTGCCAGGAGCTTTTTCTTGCATTCTTGCATCTGTAAACACTCCTTGTCCTTTCTCGATAGCACTGACTCTGAAGACGCATGTTTTGACGAGCACACTGAGGTGTTTTTACTTGATAGTTTTAGACTGTCAATTGACGCTGTCATTTTTGCACTTTCTTTACCATTTGATGACGCCATGTTTTATTTAGTTTGTTTTTGACACAGATAGTTTTTAAAATGCACTCAGGTTTTTAAATTGCTTTTGATAACTTGTCTAATAAATTTCAATAGTAGTTTTTGGTTATAGTATATTCTTCAATTGTGTAATACAATGATTTTGATTTTGATTTTTCCTGCTGATTATTTCTTGGGTGATTTTTGTGAATCGATGACTAGTGATTTAAATGTTTTGGATTTAATGAGTCACGGCATCTACCACTGTCACACTATTTCTAATGATTCATATTTTCAAAAACAGGATGAGCTTCATTAGTAAAGCTTTTATATAATTTTGATTTACTTTTGAAAATACTGAAACGTTTAGAGTCCTCCAATTATAAAACTACATTTTATAATTATGTGTCTAATTCAATCGGTTCTACCTCTGCTACTGTTAAGAAATAACCTGGAAACATTCATTTTTAGCATAAAATAACTTCACAGCTTTAGCTGACGGGACATTACGTCAACCCTTGTCCGTTGGGACGATTATTTTTGTATTTGGGGCAAATTTTGGTGTAATTTTAGACCTATTTTTGTACTCACATCGTTTTTGACATTAGGATAACGAGATGTAACATATGGAATAAAGATAATGCTCTTACTATTGTGTGGTCATCATAGTTTATATGTGGAATGCTTGTAGAATTAGTTTGTACTTTTGAAATGTTACGTATCCTAGCCTAATCAGACTACGACTGAGAATTTTTAAATAGAAAAACTAACCCAACCTAGTGAAAATATTCTCGACCTGGGAATCAAATTACTACCAATATGGCGCTAAAACATAAGCCAACTCATTTGGCATAAGGTTGAAGCAATCAGCACTTTCATTTGCCTATTGAAATTCTACGCAATCATCATTAAACAAATCAGAGTTCAATAAGGAATAAAGTTCTATAATTTTTTTTACCGCTGCTTCAGATATTTCTCTCATTAATAAACACCAAAACGCCTTCTCATGCACTCTTTCAACGTGAGCTGTCGATTCATTTAATGATCGTTACCATACATAAACACACACACGTACAAACAGATACACGTATAAACACCGCAATTTACCCCTCACATTGTTTACAGTGCAATTTATCATAATCAACCGGTTTTTATTGTTTATTTGGACGGCTGAGTAGAGATAGTTCGTATATTTTTGGTATACCAGGTGGTATATTTAGTGGATAAAATTAACTTGTGTTACGTTTATAATCAAATTTATTATATTATATAAACGAAAGTGTGTATACAATATGTTGACCTGCAATGTCGCAAAATTTTAGAAAATCAATTTTAAAATATGTCGACCATTTTATCATTAATTACATTAATACAGATGGTCAGAACAATACTGAGCGCAAAAAAATGTATTTGGCATTCATCTAACTCAATCTAATATCGATATACTCTTAGCTGATTATGTTTTCATGCGTCAGTTTTCATGCATTTAAGTGAAGGTTTAATCTGTACATTTCTGTTTTGTGGCTTTGTCTTGCTTATGATTACATCACTCATCTAATAAAGCAGTAAGTATATCGCAATTTTGTCAAAACTCAAGAAAATTTAATTACACTAACCGAGTCAGCGATTAGTATTCGAAATCGCGTCGATCAACAAGTCATAAAAATAAATTAAGAAAAGACTTAAGATATAACTTCTCATAACTTAGCATGAAGAAAAGCGGCTTGGGTAATGCTACTTACTACCTAGTTTATTCGCAAATCCAAACAGGAAAGGGAGGAACTAATTTAAAATCTAATTCCATCCACGATTTGCGAGAGTGGAACCAATATCGGCGGTAACAGTGTGAAAATTAGGGTAACTCGCGATTCGACGGGTGAAATATTCACAGAGTTAAAAAATAAACCTTAGAGTCATTGATGCCTTTCCATGTAACGACACGACATCGGCACAATATGGATAATGTGGCAGAAAACAAAAAGAGATCACTAGCCCATTTGTTTATCTATTAAAATAGAATACAAGCAAAGTAATCAGCAATAGCCTAGTGGGAAACCGTTGGACTGCTGCGCAGAGGTCTCGAGTATGATCCCAAGGCGCGCATCTTTGACTTTCCGAAGTTATGTGCGTATTAAATAGTAAATTATCGCTTACTTTAACGGCGACGGAAAACATCGTGAGGAAACCTGCATAGATATCTGACAGTTCTTTATAGTGTTCTTGAAGATAATGTGAAGTCTGCTAACCTGCACTGGGTCAGTGTGGTGGACTATGGCCTAACCTTTCTCACACTGAGAAGCTCGTGCTCAGCAGTGTGTGTGTGTGTAATATAGGGCTGAAATTATAGAATACAAGAAGAATTTGAAAAATAAAATAAAGGCCGATTAGAAAAGAGCTATGTCCCATTTCATACCTGCAGCTGACAAGCTATGTTCAAAGAGCACTTGGATAACATTTCATAAAGAAGCATTTTACTGTGGCATATGAAAGAGATTTTTGGCTTTTATTGTTACAACAAAGTGAGTAAAGACTACCATACCATACTTCTTTACTTTATTGAAAAAATTATATTTGTTAAAACTTTAGAAAGTTCCCATAGTTACCGCCTAGAGGAGCAGCACGTTTTTTTGTTTCCTAAGAGATATAAATAAGGAGATATCTGTAAGTGCCAAAGTTAGGCACGAAACTACACAAAGTATCACGCCATAATTCAATGCGTTAATCAAGTTTAGTCCGGCAAACGCCACGCTTATTCATATTTTAAGACACTTTGACATTAATATGTAAACTTTAAATCTCATGGGATTACAGAAATATAAATCATAGACACAAACAGGCGGCATCATAATCTATGGAAAATAAATACTTTGATGACTTGAGTCTTTCGTGCAGTCAGATTAAGATATTTGTCTATGTAAAAATAAATGCAAATATATCTTATATTTGCATCTATTTTTAAATCGACGAATTTTGTTTTGAAAACAATTGTTTGCAATTTGATTCAATTAATACTAGTTTGCTACACAATTACACTACCACATGAATGTGAAATATTGAATTCGATCTCATTTTTACAGACTCATAACTCAGACAGAAACTTGTTTCAAACTTTTTGTCTAACTTGCAAACAAAATATGTTTTACAGCTGTTTTCTATGGAAAACAGCAATTTGTGCAAAAGTAACAATGCAAAACACGAGGTACTTCAAGCAGACAATACAAGTTATTTTAAACAAAGTGGTATTTCAGTATTCAATGTCGTACCGGTATCGTATCGTATATGTTAAATACTCGTATTGGAATTCGTTATTCGGATATCGTTTGGGTAAAAAAGTTACAATTTATTAGGTCGGTTCTTCATCATTCATCCATAGGGCGTCGACAGAGGATTTTTCACGATGTGTTGCACTCAAGTGATTTTACATTCTGGACAATAGGTTATTTAGTTGTAAATATTGTTTTGCTTTTTGATAACATGTTGGAAGTTTGCTGCTAGTAATAAAAGAAGTGAAAACGGCAGAGTCCACAACATCTAATTTTATTATAATCGTACAAAACGAACTCTCGCCATAGGCATAATGCCTGTGTCGTTAGGTACTCTACGAACATCAAACATAAACATAACGGACACACCCAGACTCGAAACAAAGATTTGTGGATCAAACAATTTTTTATCCCGTGATGAGATTGCCACTGCAGTGGCAGTCGCGACGTGACTACATAAATGACATTAACCGTGCAGTCAATATAATATGAGGTTATAAAGTGGTGTCATACTTCAGTATAAAATTATAAATATATACATAAATATATACCTGTATCTGGAACCTATGGCCATGAACATTGCTTCATATATAATTGTGAAAAGTGAGAAATTGCTTTTCAAGGCCTTTGACAGGTGTCCAGTAAATATATCCATACTTAAATGGTGTTAAGCTGAAGCGGGTTCACCAACTTAAGTATCTTGGACATTATACTACACAGTTTCTAGAGTCGAGTAGAGCGCGTACCAACAAGTTTGGGTCCTCATACCTCTGCCGAACGACCAAGGCATGGAATTCTCTGCCAAGGCACGTGTTTCCTTCTTCCTTCAATCCTGGGTCCTTTAAGCGTGGCGTGAAAAAGCACCTTCTCAGGCCGTCAAAGTAGAGACCTCAACATCGCCTCGGCTGCTATGAGGGCGGGGTGGAGGCCACTGCTCTTAGACCACACGACTGCTTACCATCAGGTGGAGTGTGGTCATATCGAAGAGCAAAATAAAAAATAAAAAAAATTGATTTGATGACCAGCTTAATATTGTGAAAGATTTAGTAATCAATAGTATGTTGGCTCGCAGCTTTCCCCATTGTAGTAGGGAAGTTAAAAGCGTACTGCCAAATCTTCTACACGATCTGTCTGTGTGTCAGCTGTATGTTCAGGTCGCTCAATACTTTACGCATCCAATTTCATAATGGATTTGGGATAATAGATTTTAAAGTTTTGCGTTCCATGCTATAAATGATTTGTAATAGGATTTTTGCCATCATGTATATCGTTTACCTTAAGTAGCTTGAAGTTTAGACCAGGTAACATCAACCGTGGTCGCAATCTGAATGTAAGTAATGTAAGTCTAGAGACCAAAAGCGAATTTCTTGACGTCAGATCCGAATCACATTTGGCCAAACCTTGAAGACTTCAGTCTTCTCCCTCTGAAGTGTACACTGCGGCTGATGCAGTACAATCATAAGGAGATAGCTAAGGAATAAATCTTGGGGCCGACACGATAAGATATATTTGGCCTGACCCAGAGATTGAAACTGATACCTCAAGCAGTCGCAAACACTACCGCTACGTCACTGAATCAGAAAATGTTGGCTTAACTTGTGACTCTATTAAACAAGTCTTGGCTTTGATTTTAACTTCCAAGTAAAAATGCGAGTCTATTTCTGAAGTGTCACCTGCAGGGCATAAGCTTTAAGCAAGGTTAGGCTATACAGACATATACTACACTACAGCAGCCTAGGTCACGGGGAGACTAAGACGAATATAATGTTATAAGAATTGCCTAAAGGAGGACTGAACTACAGACTGTATTGCTGCTTTATCCATCGTACTTTGCTGTTACGACGAAAGTGAGTTTGTTTGTTAGGCTTTGACGCCTTAACTACTCGTCCAATTATCATTAAATTTTAACATATTTTCAGGGGGAAAGAGAAGGACATAGGGTGCATAGGGTAGAGGCATAGAAATTTATTGACAAAACCTACATTAACGCGTCCGAAGCCGCAGGTGAAACCTAGTTTAAAATAAACGAAAATGATTTTCCATTAATAAGTATTGTGACCTCGTGTCAGCGAAGCCGCACAATTTCCAATACAATTAAGTAAAAATCAAGCTCTCTTTACATCTTTTGCGTCGTGTATTTATAATTGAGAATCACCGAAGTTATCAATATACATTGCGGTCTCTACTGGATTCTTTGAATTTATTAAAATATATTTTTTCGTACTGTTGACACACTAGAAGAATGATCGTGTCAAATCGTCTCGTCTCACGCCTATATCCAAGAGGTAGGCAGAATTAGTTTTCTTTTTTATTTTTTATTATGGGATAGGAGGCAAACGAGCAGACGGATCGCCTGATGGTAAGCCTGGCGGTAATCGTAAGCGATTACCGCCGCCCACGGACACCCGCAACACCAGAGGAGTTACAAGTGCGTTGCCGGCCTTTTAAAAAGGAGTACGCTCTTTTCTTGAAGGTTTGTAGGTCGAATTGGTCCGGAAATACCGCAGGCGACAGTTTATTCCACAGTTTAGTCGTGCGAGGCAGAAAATTTCTGGAAAAACGCACAGTTATGGACTGCCAACTATCTAAATGATTGGGATGGAAATTCTGTCGCGTAGGACGATGGCGAAAAGAGGCGGCAGGGATCAGTCCGAACAATTCCTCAGAACACTCCCCACAGTAAAAGCGATAGAAGTTGTATTACACACTCACATCTTGCCATTGATGGTTTTAGGATCCATTTCAAAGGAAGCGAGCCTATTGTCATTTAGTGGCTACGATTCCAGACTTCGTTTGCCACTGTGAATTTGATGACAGAAAACCCAATAAGTAGGGACCACTACTTTTTGGGTTTTCTGTCATCAAATTTGGTTCGATACTTAGGTAACATTTCTTAGACATTAAATTCGCAATAGCAACACGGGAGTTGGGGACTGTGCCGAGCTGAAGCGACGCTGAACAGAAAAGTGGGTGTGATACACCTCATTTTATCACTTCGACTATATTCCACATCATGTGGGAGTCGAACCCACCACAATCGGCGCACTAGTACTGGTGAGATTACCACTCCAACCATTACATTATCCGTTTAGATAATTTGAAGCACAATTGTGACGATAAGCAACACATTTATTTGTGTTTATTCGTCTATAACATTATTTTGATCGTAATCACACAACATAGGATGAACATCCAAAAACAAATGAATCCTAAATCGCTATATTATAGCTGTTTTACGTTTGGCAAACGCTAGCGTTTTAGTCTATCGTTATTTACAGTTCCTGGACTGCCAGCCTGCGATAAGCGGATAAAATAACAACACTGCTATATACTGAAAAGTCACTGCTAAATATTTTTTTAATAATACGCTGTGTAGTCTATTCAGTATGCTAGCATTCGCTGGACAAAGTTTTTAAGTGATATTTGATTATTTTTAAATGTTATAATTTAGATGTAAATATGAAGTAAATAAAGATCTGCGTCGTTTTATAACATAGATGAAATCATGAATTTTGTTTAGGGTTACTAAACTTATAATTCGGATTATATAATATTCTATCACATACATAGAACATCATCTAGATACATTACTATTGTTTTTGGTAAGCCAGATAATCTAAATGAGTAACGGTCGATCCCACGGTCGTAATTCCAATACCTCATATTTGATTCCCAGGTTAGACAAAGCCTTATTGGTATTTTTTATTCTATACAAATATTAAGTTAGGTCATAGCTTACTACCCTCTGCCCGCGGCTTTACCTGCGTATATACTTCTGCAACACACATTGCGATAATAGGTAACCTAATCCATACTTAGAATACCTTCTCCGTTCTTGTCAACCATCCAAATCAGTTCAGTAGTAGAAGCCGTGTTGTATAGTCGTGAAAGCGTAAAAGACAGACAGATAGACTTACTTTCGTAGGTATAATTTAAATATGAATTATATAGCTAAAATAAGCTACAATGTAAATTCTAGCTAAAAGTGTGTACGAGCTCCAAGGTCGTATGTTGAAACTCCATAATTATGTACAAGGTTTTATTAGATTATTTCTCTGTCATTCTAATTTCAAATCTAATCAAATTAAATCAAAATATCTTTATTCATTTAAGTCACAAACACACTTATGAACGTTAAAGTCACACAACTAAACTGTACAATGAATTTACATCAACCTGTTGCTACTATTTAGTATTTATTACCATTTTTATCCGAGTTCTGCATTATTTCTTAAGTCTTGATTTAAGAGAGTGAGTAGTGACCTTGTGAATGAATCGCATTTGCACACTGATTCCTATAGCGGTATAAAAAACAAGCGTCTTTACGACTGCATCGACAATATATTGCATTTTATTGACTCCCCGCTTAACTTCAAGTGCTTAATGGTTCTATCGAATATCCGACCAAGTTAAATAGCTAGAGTTTTAATTGACTATATCTGTATAATACACAACGTCAACATTTTCACATTGTAGAGGTATGTATTTAGGTAAAATTATTGATCCATTATTTATGTCACAAAGTATCACATATGAATGTGTTTGATTACGTACAGATAGAGGTTTAAATGATCGCCTTGCTAATGCCATCGTTATGAGTGGTGTGGGTTAGACCCTGCACCGAACAAAAAGAAATGTGATCCAGAAATAATGGTTCTGAGTCAAGGTATTCTTTGTGTCCGTTGTTACGATTTTTCCAGAGTCTCCCGCAACTCAGGATTTATTTTTAGTGCAGGAGTGATTATTGGATATTTTAATAATAATAAAATATATTCTTCGAAACTTAATAGTCACTGAATTCACGAATGTTACATGCTAGGTTCGGGCTTGCAGTCAGTATAATGCGCTTATTTACCTATACATACATACATACATAGATTCACGCCTGTTTCCCAGAGGGGTAGGCAGAGACTACGGATTTCCAATTTGCTACGATCCTGACACACTTATCTGGCTTCATTCACTTTCATCACATTCCTCATACACGCCCGTCGGTTCAAGGAGCTCTTAACCTGGCCTTTGTCCAGAACGCCTCCGATCTGATCGAGAAACGTTCGCCTAGGTTTTCCTCTTGCGACTGTTCCATTCACATTAGCCTTATAAACTTTCTTAGTCAGTCTTTCCTCGTCCATTCTTTCTACATGTCCAAACCAGCTTAACATACCCTTTTCTATTTACCTATATATTTTAAAAACCATGTTTCTGTTTAAGAACTCTTTCGCAATCCAAACTTTCTTCTATACAGCATGTATGTAGATGTACAGTAACTATACACATAAAGTAACAATACTCAGTTGATATTCGACCCCTAAAACCACAAACTTTACCAAGCAGTTAGTACTAAAATAACTAAATACACGTTTCGTCCATTAGCCAGGCAAAACAGAATTCAATAATACCGAATGTTAAAACACTACCTTTAAATACTCGCTCATAGCCAGTTGCACTCATTGATTGGTAAAGCGAGGTCAAGTAAAGTTGGGTGCGGTCAGTCTATAGATGGGTGACCGCTTAGTAGTATTTCATCTGAGTATCTCCGTGCTTCGGAAGGCACGTAAAAAGTCAGTCTCGGTTGTTGTCAAATTGACAGCAGTTGTTAAGCCATGTCAGAGGCCTACGGGCGGCTTGAACAACTCTTGACAACACTAACCACACGAAAAGAAAGATGAAGAATACTCTCCTAAGTTTAAATTTCGTATGAACAGTCGCAATTAATACCCATAAAGCATTTTTTTCATAAACTGGCTTTTTTAGGACAAGATATTAAGTATTCAGCCAGTATATTTTTAATAGAATGTCGCGCAAAGGTATTAAGTCTTATCGTCCTCACTATATTTTAGTGACAAAGAAGATTATGATATTTTACGTTTCCCTTTTAGTATTTAGCATATTAAAATAGGTAGTATGTCTACTCAATGAAATTACCTAAATAAGATTTTATATAGAGTAAGATATTTTGGTACGCCAGTCTGATATGTATAAGTTATCTACGTGTGATAACTTTTACAATGACGTCATTTCCCATACGAATGGAATAACATCGTCGTAACTCATAAAGTTTTCAGCGAAACAAAAGCTAGAATTATGCGCGAAATTATTTATCATTTTTAGAGTTCCTTGTTCACAACACATTTAGTATGCTATTTGTGCCTTTAAATTGTAATATATTTCTTCTGAAAAATATCTAAGCACGGTCATGCTTCGCGGTAGCTCAGACTGACATTAATTATGAGGGAGTAAAAAAGTATTCTAGGAATATCACCCGTTTCGGTGGAAGCTCCAAGATAAAAAGTATATAAAACATTCTTATATATAAATGCTTATTTGTAAAGCTTTCAAGTCAATCTAAAATGTCAAGACAATTTTATATAATTATAACGATTTTGAGTTATATTGTTTACATGCTCAAATCTTAGCTCTTCTAACAAATTAAAAACAAAGGGGTAATTTTAAATTCACAAAGTTTTGACATCCAAAAGTTTTCTATGGATGTCAAAACTTATAAATAAGGCGGCCGTAAAATAAAATAACATATACATTTGTTACATTTAACAAGGGTTAAGGCGATAAAAACAGTCAATCTTTGTAGATTGTCACTAATTTAAAATCATGGTTGTACACATTCCATGATATCATATTAAACATCATATTGTACTATTTGTCTTCTTCTCCCTAGCCTTTATTACTCCCAAGTCACTTGGGGTCGGCTTTCTAGTCTAACCGGATTTGACTGGATATCAGTTTTACACGGAGCGACTGCCATCTGACCTCCGCAACCCGAAGGCTAACGATACCCTAATGCTAGACCAGTGTCAGGATATTAGAGGGCAATGACTTCCCAATCACGACTGCCATAGATGTTCATGGCAGCCGGGACCGACGGCTTAACGTGCTCTCCGAGGCACGGAGCAGGCGATAATTGTCAATCAATACGCACATAATGTCGAAAAGTCATATTATTATAACGTCCGAAAGTCAGAGGTGCGCGATGTGGGTTCGAACCCGAGACCCTCTGCATGCACTCTGTTGGTCTCTCTACTGAACTATCCCTGCTCTATACATTTTATACTATATTTATAGTGCCTAAAATATCTTGCATACTAATCCTAACTCTGGACTAATATTATAAAAGTGAATGTAAGTTTGTTACGGTTTCACACCTTAACAGATCATCATGAATTTTATTTACACGTTGTCAGAGGTGCAAAATAGGACGTAGGGTATCTTTTACCTAAAAAAAATCACTATTACCCACCTGATCTACATTTACGTGAGCGAAGCCGCGCGCCAAATATAGTATTATATAAGCTGTAAATTAGCAAAATAATGTATCGCTGTAAATTTCCTGCCAGTATATTTTTCTAGCCTTGCCTGAAACTAGCAGCTGTAAATCTTATGTAAGTGAACGTTTAATTTTTTTACACTTCACGTTCATCAGTGTTACTTTGTAACCAAAAGGAATGAATGAACTTTAACATACAAATCAGAATCTATAGTAATTACTAGAATATATGGGAGACATACAGGTATATGAACCTGCATGCTGTAAATACAGTGCTGTAATTTTCAGCTCTCGATAGTACTATTTGTTAAATACAGTAATTGAAATAAAATATTTGGTGCTACGTAATAATAAAACCAAATCTATATATTAGTATTGTTATAGTATGAAATTTGGCACAGTTAAAGTTTATATGGAGAAGGAGGGGCAAAACCTAATATTTAAAAAAATATGTATTAGAAATACATAAAATTAATGGAAAAACACTACACGCACACAAACATGCATTTGACACACGCAGTCTAATCGCATTCGTAGTATTTCGACATTGTTTGTCTGACGTCGTACAATTCTTTGTAACTATGGTTACCTATACCTTATTTATATGTAATAAAGAAAAAGAAAACAAAGTAGCAAGCTTAGGAATTTTGGTTGAATTTGGACCACTAGGCGACCGCTAGTAATAATAAATACACTCTATGACAAAAATGGACATTATATTTCATTCAGTTACATCGTATGATGATCTTTCATACATAACCTTTATCATTTATGTATATTCGATCCCTTCCGGTATGCCTTAGACATAATAAATCATTATCTTTATTCAAGTACCATCCCACTGTTGGGTTTAGCCCTCTACTTGGTAAGAGAATCCTTTGATGTATCTATTAGCCAAGTGCGTGGCAAACTTGACACTCGTTCTATATGTAATTTACGTTATATTTTTATAGGACTGCCTATCATATTATAATATAAAAATAATATAATATATAATATCAGCCCTGTATTAAACTGTCCCACTGCTGGGCACGGGCCTCTTCTCACTGTGAGAAGGGTTAAGCAATAGTCCACCACGCTGGCCTAGTGCGGGTTGGCAGACTTCACATCACATATCTTCGAGAACATTATGGAGAACTCTCAGACATGCAGGTTTCCTCATGATGTTTACCTTCACCGTTAAAGGAAGCGATAATTAACTATTTAATACGCATACAACTTCGAAAAGTCAGAGATGCGCGCCTTGGGTTCGAACTCGAGACCTCTGCGTGGCAGTCCAACGGTTTCCCACTAGGCTATCATATTATGAAAATAAAATAAACGAATGCAGTAATTTATACAAAGATTAGGTCAGGTGATGATTACGAATAAAAAAATATGAAAGTCAATTTGAATTTACTTTAAAATCTTGTAATGCATTTATTAATGAAAGTGTACGTATGCACCCCCACTGAAATAAAGGCGTAAGAAGAATGAAAAAAAGAGCAACGATAGCTCAGTCGGGAGACCAACAGACTGCAATGCAGAGGGTCTCGGGTTCGAACCCACGTCGCGCACCTCTGACTTTCGGAAGTTATATGACTTTTCGAAATTATGTGCGTATTGATTGACAATTATCGCCTGCTCCGTGCCTCGGAAAGCACGTTAAGCCGTTGGTCCCGGCTGCCATGAACATCTATGGCAGTAGTTATTGGGAGAGTGTCGACACAAAAGATCCCACTGGGTCGAAGTGTCGCCGTTCTGCACTGACTGGCCCTCACATACGATAAAATAAGATAATAAGAATGTGCAAACTTTAGAGGAGAGCAAATAAACTGCTTGGTCTGATATATTTAATATACAAAGTATTTTTATAATTTTTTGTTTAATTTAGTGAAACAAAAACATAACGCACGATTATGAGTATTTTTATCAAATTTTATGTACCTATTTTAGTAGGTTTATATTATCTTTTATGATTTAAAAATATCAAACTTATTATGACAAATGATTTTTTTTGTATTAAGCTTTATTTTTTGTCAAATCACAACGAAAATAATTGGGCTTGTGTATCTATCTTTACTTGCACTAATAATTCGCAACTGAAATTTAAAAAAGTTGACGTTATTATGTACGTTGTTGTACGATATTGGTAAGTGTAAGCATACTGCCAGCTGTAATATCTTTTGACTGCATGCATGGATGGCGTAGTAGTTTATGTGGTCACCCCGTCACTCCCAATGCGTCCAGTGTTGTGAGTTCGATGCCCACACGAGACAAATATTTTACAGGCTTACTCGTGGAGGCTCAACTTTGCCTAGTAACTGTTAAGCAGGTTATTTTCTATTATACAGAATATAAATATATCGGACGGAACTTGATTTTATTAGAAGATATTAAGAACCTCTAATTAGTAAGCAATTACTCGTACTTATTAACCAAACCAATATCAAACTTAAAATAAGATCATAATAATATCTCTTACAAGGGCGTTTATCTTGATACATCAGTCGCCTCTGAAATCTTGACCTATATTTAATTCATGCCTGCTGATCTTGTTATGGAGATAAATCAAATCAGGAGAGATTTTATATAAAGATATTCAAGTTATCTTTAGACATTTCTATTTACTAATCCTGACTTATATTATAAATGCGAATGCGTTTGTTTGTTTGTAACTTTTACGTTTGTTTGTTTGTAACTTTTACGTTTGTTTGTTTGTAACTTTTACGTTTGTTTGTTTGTAACTTTTACGTTTGTTTGTTTGTAACTTTTACGTTTGTTTGTTTGTAACTTTTACGTTTGTTTGTTTGTAACTTTTACGCCTAATTACTCGACCGATCAATATGAAATTTCGCATACACGTTGTCAGAGAAACAGGAAAGGACATAGGGTAACTTTCATCTAGGAAAAAGTACTGTTAGTAATCTAACCTAACCTAATTTACATTTAAATGAGCGCAGCCGCGGATAACACCTAGGTGTGTTTATATTTTAGTGATATCAAGTGAGCCAAGCGGTGAAGTATAAATAGTTTTTTCTGTATCTAAATTAAATATGTAGGTATGCGTTTTTCTAAATCTTATATACAGAAGAATCCATCAATAATTTATTGAGATCGATACCTGAACCGCGCAATTTTTTATGGAGTTTTTCTGTTAAATGAACCCGGTAGAGGGAATTCGGTTCGCTGGTTATTACGTAGGGTATAAAAACAGCTAGCGAAACGGCTTGCACCGCTGCTGACCCCTTCGAAATATACGATTTATGTATTATACCTAATATACTATTTTGACTTTGAATTAAGACAGCATATTCATTTTACAAAGGACCTTTTTGGTTAGTCATATTATTAAGTCAAAAGCTTTGAAAATAATTTTTATACCTTAGACATACAAAGTTTAGACTCTGTAGCGAAACCCTCCGGGAGTCGTTTGAAATGGTAATGGCATACAAATATATGCAAGGAATTGTTAGAGTCGAATAGTTCCTTCAGAAAATGTGATTCAGCCGAAGGAATCACTGACTGATACAAATATAATCGTAGCGGAAAATTTTGATATGCGAGTTTAATAAATATACAATTTTACACATACATACATAATCTTACGCTTATATCCATAAAGGAGAAAAAAGAGGCGTGTTGCACCTACATTTCACTAACTTTAATTTTAGGCCCTACGTAATAGGGGCATACCTGTTACCGCCTATGTGGATAGGGGCAGACCCGTTACCACCTATGGGGATAGGGGTAAAACCGTTACCGCCTATGGGGATAGGGGCAAACCCGTTACCGCCTATGGGGATAGGGGCAAACTCGTTACCGCCTATGGGGATAGGAGCAAAACCCTTTACCACCTATGGGGATAGGGGCAAACCCGTCACCGCCTATGGGGATAGGGGCAAACCCGTTACCGCCTATAGGGCACAGTTCCAAATTAAGGAGTCTGGAACGGTGCACCATAGGTGTAGTAGCAGCAACGGCTACTATTAAGAATTTTTGAAATGTCCAATAACGCTTTGCCCAACCCGGGTATAGAACTCGAAACCTCATACACAGAAGGCATATTCATTACCGCTGAGCCACCGTGGCAGAGTCTCACACAGAAGTTTTATTTTACTGAAATTATAGGTGGCAAACAAGTTTACGGTCTGCTTGATTATAAGTGTTGATCTCAAACTACAAGCGCTTATAATAAAAGAGACTTTCGGATCCTCCAAAAATGGAAATGATGTGCTATCAGCGTAAAAGACAAGTGGTAAAAACCACTCCTCCGATTCGTTACTTACAGCACACCGCCTTCTCAAGGAGCCTCAAGCCCCAACTCAGAGAAAACACAGAGCACAAAATTGTTCAGCTGCTTGTAAATTTATCTATAAGGCATATAATGATGCCTTCATTAATAGAGTTACATGAACACGTAGTACGTTCTCGTACCTTCTGGCCAAGGAAATTTCATTTTATTTTTCTTCATTTTTCATGGACACCTCTCGGATCAGGAATAAATTCTATGTGGATCAGGAATAAACAACGTACATAAAAAACATCCAAACTCGGAACAGCCATTTGTGGATCACAAATTTTTTTCCCCGTGTGGGATTTGACCTCTTAACATTCAGCGTTAGCAGTGGTGAGGAGACTACTTAAACCACTAAACCATCCGTGCAGTTTTAATATAACTAGCGGTCGCCGAGTGGTCAAAGTTCGACCAAAATTCCTGAGCTTGCTACTTTGTTTTCTGTTTTTCTCTATTACATATAAATAAGGTATAGGTAACCATAGTTACAAAGAATTGTACGACGTCAGATGAACAATGTCGAAATACTACGAACGCGATTCGACTGCGTGTGTCAAATGCTTGGTTGTGTGCGTGTAGTGTTTTTTCCTTAATTTATTTCTAATGCATATTTTGTAAAAATATTAGGATTCGCCCCTCCTTCTCCATATAAACTTTGACTTTGCCAAATTTAATACTCCTCCGTCCGCGTAATTTTCGTAAAAAGGGATACAAAGTTTTTGCTTCACGTATTAATATATAGATTTTAAGTCGTAATCTAATTCGCCAATCGGATTACATCTACACGTTTCCAGATAAGTTATAATATCAATCCCGTTCATCAACTGTCCCATTACTGAGCAAGGACCTCTTCTTATTATAAGAAGGGTCAGGCCAGTACATCACACTGGCCTAGTGTGGGTAGGTGGACTTCACATGTTATCGAGAATATTATAGAAACCTCTTAGACATGTAGCCTCACGATGTTTTCCTTCACTATTCACAAGTTATGTTTGCTATAAAAAATTTAAGGGTAGGTAGGTATATTCAGCTTAATAAATTGGTATTTATGAATATTTTCTACAAGAAATTAACCTATCAATTGTTGATGTGCCAGACATAATTGAATACCAATTGTGTCTGGCTGCAGTTGTTCCACTGCAACTCAATAGGTTAAAATTAATAGCGTGATATTACTCTGATGAATACATGACAATTTCTAGAACCCACAGCATTTTGCTAGAGCTGAAAATTGAAGTAGGATTCTCACGGGAACAACGAGGTGCAAAATAATATAAAATACATCATAACAAGGTGAATTGACCTTCATGGTTTCTCTTCTATTGTTCTGAGGCATAGAATAAAAGAAGAAAAGGGATGGCCAAAGTGTAGAGAAGAGAAAAATTTCAACGTAAGATTAAGGGAGTGAAATTTTAACAATTAATTATAAATACTTACATAAAATTATAAAAATATGATATAAATAATGATGATTTGTTTTAATTATCTCGTTTTACTATATTTGTATATTTATGGACAAAAATATTATTAATAAAAATCTTCTTTTTTTATTTGTATACCTAATTACATAATTTTAGATTCGCTTCTTGGCTTTAGAAATGTCTTTGGACATTGGTTGATGAGATATTTCTTATAAAAGATTAATTTTGTCAGAAAATTGATTAAATTATATTTAGTTACAGATTATTTTTATCCGCGATGACATTTAATTTTTTTTTATTTGTATGTGTAAAACGTATTCTTACACGGCACTAAAACACACACTACACTAAACTACGAGACGAAAAACACACTATTGTTTATAATATTTGTTTTTACGTATTTATCTCGCGACGACAATACGCGACCAGTCGGGCGGGCGGCTGGCGCCTGACTGCCGGCCTGGGCGGGCCGCCCTACGTAGCCGCGTAGCACTCGTAGCATTCGTAGCAAATAACTAAAGGTCCTTTCATCCGACGACCTTTTTGTCTCCGCCGAGTTATTTTGTAGTATTAAATCAATCACGATAATAGTTGTGGTGTATTTTATGTACTGTTTTGTTGGTTAGCGGCTTGAGTTGGCATTGAAGCTGACTGGTTGGGCCTGGATTTTTGGCCCAAATAAGGTGTTAAATAGGCTTTTCGATTTTTACGATCAACTAGAACTTCAAGAGCCAGACATTATGCCCATTTTACGGCAATATACTTGTCACCTATTAAATAGGATCTGAACAGAGCTGACTAAAATATATAAATTACTCTTAAAGTATTACATGATTGCATGCATGTTACTATGTATATTTGAAGCGAATGAAGCCAGAGAAGTGTGTCAGGATTGTAGTAAATGGAAATCCGTAGTCTCTGCCTACCCCTCTAGGAAACAGGCGTGAATCTATGTATGTATATTAATGAATCTAACAAATTTACTAACTTAATAATTGACTTAACTCTCTGTTGCCAATGGGACTAACAGTGTAATATTATAACGTTAACCGAACCATTTTCTCTATCTTCTCTTCTCTCTAGCCTTTATTATTCCGAAGTCACTTGGGGTCGGCTTTCTAGTCTAACCGGATTTGAATGGATATCAGTTTTTACACGGAGCGACTGCCATCTGACCTCCACAACCCGAAGGCTAACGATACCCAAAGGCTAGACCAGTGTCAGGATATTAGAGGGCACTGACTTCTCAATAACGACTGCCATAGATGTTCATGGAAGACGGAACCGATGGCTTAACATGCTCTCCGAAGCATGGAGCAGGTGATAATAATAATTGTCAATCAATATGCACATAATTTCGAAAAGTCATATAACTTTTCTTAAATCAAACGAATATTAATACAAAGAAAATCATATTCAATTAATTGAATTTCAATGCATAACGTATGACAATCACATTTTTATTTTAAACGCGTTGCACTATTAAATAAATCACGGTAATATACGTTATATTTTAAGTTATTTTTGGGTCGTTGCTATTCTAGTTGGGTATATCATATATCAGGGGGTAGCTACCCCTGTTAGTAAGGGTTACGAGTGAGCTGTCACCGGTCAGAGTGAACTTAATGAAAATGTTTGATATAGGAGTATTAGTGTATTAGTTGGGGTTCGGTATGATACTCAAGACATTAAGACTGCGCCGAGCGAAATATGCCAAAACAGGCGGTCACAGTTAAGTGAATAAAATCAACACTTTTTGTTTAATACAAATATAAAATATAAATTTACCATAACAATGAATGTGTTTACAATTATTCCGTGTAAAAAACTTAAAATAATTAATATTTTCACCTACAAAATTACGTAAATTTGCATCGAAATTCGAAAAATGTAAAAACGTAAGCTCGTATTACGTGATTTTTAGATTATAACAGTAGAAATCTATCCTATTTTACAGCTTAAACGAAACATAAATAGTTATATTACAATTTGTCCGTCCCAAATATTTAAGTTATTGGTTAACAATAAAGATACATATTTATCAAAAAAGCATTTCAAATCCTCCATACAATTTTATTATGGCGGCTGCGCGCCGATTTGAATATGCGCCATACGAGCTCTGTCATTATGTTTGTCTGTGTGTCTTACGCTCGGCGCAGTCATTATGTTTCGATTCTAAAAGCTACCCGGGTGGTTCAACGGTTAGAATGGTCACCTATTGAGTTTTGCAAGTACAATAACTTAGAACAGGAAAGTTATAAGAGAGATGTTTTGCTAATGAGTGCTTGTAATTCTTAACGCCAAAATATAAGTATTATTTAATACAAATTTGAGGTCTATATATGTCTATCTATACATCTGGATTTAAGTGGAGAAATTTAATTAAAATTAAAACATAAATATATCGGTAGGTATATAAATATATTACACATAGATAATGTCCTCCAGACCGAATTTCTTATTCCCTCATTCTCATGATCTGATGGGATGGTAAATCGACACGACTGGAGAGAGATCAGGCGCAGAACCAACGGCTTTACGAGGCGTCTAACACCGCCAATTTCCTAACTCCGGGCTGCTATTTAGATTTCTTAACAGAAAATCCTAATAACCTTTTGTTGGCCCGACCCGACTCAGCAGCAGTCGCATTCACTACCGCTGCACCACGGAGGGAGTTAGGACAGGCATAGATATAAAGAGACCAAAAGCCTGCATTACATGCCTGCCCAGGTATATCATATGAAACACCCCAAAGTTTATAACTCTAGACTGCTTTTGATAATATATATTCTTACCAAAAAAAAACAAATAAAGTTTTGTTAGTCCGATCCGTGGTTCAAGCGTTGGTTTGAATTATATATTTACAAAAAAAAAGTATACACAATATATGTATGTTAATTCATTGTCTAGTACCCATAGTAGGTACAAGCTCTTCTTAGTTTGGGCTAGAACGTGTTGTGTGTATGTGCTAGAATATTATTATTATTATTCTTTATTTAAATCCTTACAATACATTATTATTATTTTCCTGTTTTCTTTTTTCTCAGCTCGTGGCTGGTTTTAACTACATTTACGGGCCAAAACCAAATAAAATGTAGTGTGTAGTGTATGAAGATTATGTTGGAGGTGTTGTTTTCATCAAAGGACATGAATTGCCTGACTATTCTGCACGTGTTTAAATTGCAGCTTTCTGCAGCCTAATGTACAAGGTTTCCTTGAGATCAATTAATTTTAGGCTATGTTGAAGATGCTTAGGAATGATACCGGTGGAAGAAAGAACAATGGGTACTACATAGACTTTGTCCTGCCTTCATTCTCATTTATTATTATTATTTATTATTCATTTATTATTATTACTATTTATAAATAACTACATTCATTAAAAAGATCTCATATTACCAGCCTAACAAATTTATTCCTGAGCTTTAAGTAATAGGTTTAACTAGCTTAGTGCAGGATCTATGGATTCCACTTACTATATTTGTAATTTATTTTTGGCAATAAATGTTGTTTATTTGTTGGATCTAAAAATTACATATACTACGAAACACTGATTATGCATAAACATCTCACACTTAACTTTCTTCAAATTGAAAATGTAATTTAACCCCGTAAATAAGTTACACTACATAACAGCCATTTCTTATAAATTGCAAGCGTCATATATTTTAAGACGATTGTAGTAGATTTCAGCTTGAAATTGTATGGCAGTCAAAATCAATGGAGCTTGTAAGACGAAGTGTTTGCGATTCAATGCCGTTTCTAAACGAAGCCAAACAGTGCAATGTTAAACTTACTCGTCCTTGTATATAACTGGTCCCATTGTTAGGTCATTGACTTGGTTCACGTTTATTAACTTATGTTTTCTTTAACTCCATTTACAATGGTTGTGTTCTAAAAATAGCTATGCATTTAGGCTTAAAGGAATCCATACTAATAATCCTATTAATTTTATTAACGTGAATGATGAATGTTTCGATGTTTGTTACTCAATCATGCTCAAATCGTTGAACGAATTTGGAAGAAACTTGGCACCTAAATAAACTATGTACTGGATTATCGCATAGTCAGAATTTTATCTCGGTATAGGTTCCCGTACGATTCAAGAAAGAAAGAGCGAAGACGCGGGCTGAAACTAATAATATGATCCTAACTAATATTATAAAAGCGAAAATGAGTTTGTTTGTTTGTTACCTTTTCACGCCTAAACCACTGAACCGATCATCCTGAAATTGCATATACGTTGTCAGGTGTACAGAAACGGACATAGGTTACCTTTCATCCCGAAAGCTATTACTGTTCCTGAAGAAAACAATAATAACATTCTTATGATAATAGATGGCGCCACGTTTCTTTCGAATCATGATTGAATTATATTATTACAAGCAGAGTACAACCCGAATTTATTGTCAAATTCTAAATTAACACGAGCGAAGCCGCGGGCAAAAGCTAGTGTATAATAAATGCGAACGTAACTCTGTTGGTTAGCTTTTGACGACTAAATAAATGGCTGAAAGCTTCCTAATATTATTTTACAACAAGATAGTTTGTATTCTGTGAAAGAAAATTGGCTTTTTTTACCTGCCGAGGTCCCAGACGAGGCCACAGATAGAAAAAAGTTATTCATATATTCGACTGTTTGGATTATCCGATTTTAGTTTCTGCCTGAGTTGGGTATTCCTGAGAAAACATTATCAGTAGCTATACTCAGTCTGGAGCTGTACCTGGTAGACAGTGAGGAGCGAGGTAAGCTTGCCCGTTACCTGGGACCTGAAAGCTGCTGAAATGTGGTTTTAAAAAAAGAATTTTGAGAATCGGTTCATATACGACGAAGTTATCCGCGAACACACATAAAAAAAAAATATACGGTCGAATTGAGAAACCTCCTCCTTTTTTGAAGTCGGTTAAAAACCTGTAAATACTACTTTAGGATATAGATTGATATAATTTACAAACGAAGAAACAATAACAAATATATTATACAACAAAGTGCTGTTTCACTTTGTTAATTATAGTAAACTGTAGTCAATGATTTTGATATTGTTAGCGTGGCTGGCCGTGCTTACGGAATAACTAATTGTCAGTAGTAAAGATATTCCTTTATCAAGTATCTTAGGTTGTTTTTGACAGCCAGTATCATCTGAGGGTAGCCTCAAAGAACACCGGCTGTCAAGAACACTAAAGCCGTTAAATAATCGGATTATATCTATACTAATATTATAAAGCTGAAGAGTTTGTTTGTTTGTTTGTTTGCTTGAACGCGCTAATCTCAGGAACTACAGGCCCGATTTGAAAAATTCTTTCAGTTTTAGATAGCCCATGTATCGAGGAAGGCTATAGGCTATATATCATCACGCTAAGATCAATAGGAGCTGAGCACCAATGAAGAATGTTTCAAAATCGGAGGGTATTTTTTCCTTTTGAGAGCTTCCGCTGCGTCCGCTGCGTAAACAGTTAAAGTTTCGCAAAAATCAAAAAAACATCTGCGACAGCATATGTCTATCTTTTAATGTTGGCTCACTATAACCATTTTTATGCTAACCAAATTTGTTCTAAAATAATGCATTATTTGCGAAGGTATTTTTATAAACATGATATTAATCCTTATCCAAATAAATACGTTATTCATCACAAGTATTTAATTTAAAACAAAATTGCGCTTTACATCATTCGATTTCAATGAATATCTTAGGAGATATCGCAGTTTTAAAATAATATCGCAGCAAAATAATTACCCATTACAGACATAGTACAAACGATGTTTCTCCTGGTTTATTCTGCGTGATTACTACTGGTTCAATTTGAAAAATTCTTTTAGTGTTGAATAGCCTATTTATCGAGGAAGGCTACAGGCTATATAACATCACGCTACGACCCACGGGGGCGGCGCAGTAACGATAAACGCGGGTGAAACCGCGGGAACATCTAGTAATATTATAAACAGAAAAGAAGCAGATAATTATGTTATTAGAGTACGTAAAGTGAAGACTCAAAAACGTCTCAATTAGGACGTTTTTCTATAGGTCTCAAATAAATTTGGTAAATTCGGTTTAAATAATAGGTAGTAGAGCCTCGATGATTTCAGCATAAATGGGCTGGCTCGACCGGGGAAGGACTACCCTCTCACAGAATATCGACGTGAAATAGCAGTATTTCTACTGTTGTGTTTCGTTTGGTGAGTGAGATTGGCGGAAGCCCAATCACCCTCTTTCCCCCTTTTCCCCTTGCAGGCGTCCATAGGCTACGGTGACCACTTAACATCAGGTGGGCCGTATGCTTGTTTGCCACCTTAATTGTATAAAAAAATATATTTTATTAAAAATATTTGCCGTCCAATTGTTAGAATGGTAACTATATCTTTCACGTAAGCTCTTAACATATCTTTTGCGTTACTTATTAGTTCAAATTGGCAATAGCTATACAGTTAGGAATAACACAAAAGTCTCAACAGGGCAGCAGATTGTTGACGTCAATTACTATGAAAGTAATATGTTATTTAATTTTATTTTAAAATATCATTGACAGTAATAAGCGGTCGTTCTCGGTGGCACAACGGGAGAGTCAGTCGTGCATGAGGTCTTCGGCTCGATTCCCGAGTCGGACAATGTATTATTGGGATTTTCCGTTAAGAAATTCTAAGTAGCACGGCGTCCAGAAATAGCCTACTGTCTGGACTTAAAACCGATAACCGAAATGTGGGTACAATACATCCTGTCTACCCATTATAAAACTATAAATTAAATCTGACCTCTTCTTTCAGTACCTACCTAAATGTATAATCGGGTTGCGAGATTTGGGCTGGCAGACAATGGCTTAAACATGCACTCGGTGTATGCCGTAAATATCATTGGTTTTGGTAGTGACAATAAAATTTCTATATTACAAAGTTTTAAAATCGACATAATTTAAGTATAACTAGAGAGGTACGTTATTTAGCGGTTGTAGTTATGAATACCAATCTTTTTTTATCACGCAGAATTAAGTTACAGAGATCCAAACATCACCACAAAATTTCATATGGATGATATTAGTAGGATAACCCTGTTTTGAAAGTCTTAATTATAGTCAGAAATATTAAAATTATGGTTATTTTAAAGAGGACTAATTAACGACGATGTCATTTAAAAAAGGTAAATGATGGAGTCTTTCCATAATGAGAAAAGGTTAAGCTATAAACCTTTAGATTTACTGATTTCACAATATTATGTTATATTGGGGTTAAGGGACAGCGTACCGAAAACTGAAATAGTAGATTTAGATCATTATTCTGAGTTAAAAATTGTTAGAATTTTTTTTCGGGAAAAGTCTCATCTTTTTCATGTAATTTATCGTTTTCAAGCCATAAATTTTACTAAAATACAGCAATGTAATTAAGCCGTAGTTATTTAAACAGATCAGCTGTTTCTGCGCGCTGAGCGCAGAGATTTTTCTCCGTTCGCGCCGCACGCCGGCGCAAGCAGTGCATTGTAATGGTAGTAATCCATTGTGAAGCACGTAATAATGTCAATCAATACAAAATCTTGCATTTTTATGATTCATAGAACTTTGCGTCGAGCAGTTCCAAAGGAATTTTCTCCCGCGGACGCTCAGGTTGTGGAGTGAACTCCCTGCCCAGCTTTTCCCACAATACTACAGTATGTAGTTCTTCAAAAAGGGCGTTAAAAGGGTTTTACAAGGTCGGCAACGCGCAAGTGATGCCTCTGGGCAGGCGTCCGTAGGCTACGGTGACAACTTATCATCAGGTGTGCCTTAAGCTTGTTTGCCACTTTAGAAGTACAAAAAACAAAGATAAATACCTATAGAAAGACGTCTTGCTAAAGTTTTCGGTACGCCGTTCCTTATACAGTACCTTCAAAAATATCGCTGTATTCTATTTTATCCGGTAAGTTCTTCACTTCAGTGCATTAAAATTGGTAAGATTTCAAAAGAAAACACCATCAATACATCTTTACAAATGACATCCATTGTGAACCATAAGAGCTCGACCATAGATTTATATAGCGCACAAAGTTATAAGCTTGCATGTTGCCAGTATTTCTCTAAAAAAATAGAAGTCAAATAACATATTTGCTAGTGGAGACATATCAATAAAAAGAAACATTCATCATTGTATACTCACTACTTACGTGACATAAAACTTCGAAGGAACGCCACGTCGGAAATTCTATTGAACTGTTACAGGCTTTGTGCAAGGTCTCAATGTCATTGTAAAAGATTTATCTGGCATGTAAGAATTGTACCATATTATTTCGGTAAAATGGTTTATTATATAGCGAGAAAAAGCGACCGTATTTAATAGCCATTATATTCATTTAAAAAAATTGCCATAGTTGTACATGTTGCTCATTCCTAGTGGTCTTAACTTCAGGCATTCTCATTGCATATGCGAGAGGGCAACAAAGCTATATACACTGTAAAACGCTATTTTGTTCAGTCGCAAACTTGTCTCGTGTGGGGATCGAACCCACTACACGCGGTGTGGTAGTCGCGGCGAGGCGATCACTCAAACTACCACGCTATCAACATCAGTATTGAATATCGAGAATGGCTACGACAGTCGATGAGTGGCGAAAATAGTCTCATAATACAATGACGAATTTTCATGGGTGAGTCAAGTCTAACGCCTGAAACCACAAGAAGAAAATCAAATATTTCCAATTCAAGTCCAAAGTCGACGTCCATACGTAGTCGAACTTAAATGCAAGCTTTTCAAATCTCAGTGTGTGGTGTTGAAACTAGCAGTCCTCACATTACAGTGGTAGCAAGAAGTCAAGACGCCGATGCCATTAATCTTTGTCGAAAACATCTAATGTGGAGGAGCGAAGTGCAGTGTGATGTGATAAATGTGTGAGGTCAGGGGCGGAGTGCAGTCAGAGTAAGTATACGTCTATTACATGTAATTAGTGCAAAAATAAGAAGGAAAATTCTCTCGTATCCTCCAATGCCAAGATATACTTTTTGTCTCGAGCCAATGGAGTATGTAAATATAAAAGAGAATTAATTATTGCTTATATTTGGTGTATTAGAATAGTGGTTGCCTTAAAATACATTGAGAGACAACTATGTATGATACATTGATATAAGCAATGAAAATGTGAATTCACAAAAACTATAAAAGTATAATCAAAAGTAGTAGATATTTATCTACTAGTGTATTGGAAACCAATGTTCTGACAATTGGTTTACAATATCTGAAAGATTCGCTTATAATGAAAAATTAAAAGAGAAATATTTAGGGAGGGATTTAAGTGATCGCTTTGCTTATTCAAAGTCTTACAGATATGTACAAAAAGTAAATGATATTTCTTCCAACTAACTCATAATAGTACTTCTACTACATCAAACGAAGCTTCCATGAGATCTCACGTCAACTCAAATCAAAAATTATTTATTTATATGACTCCAAATAATTATAGTAGTTAGTAAGTTTACTAAAGTTACTGAAGTTACAGGTATATTATGTATTGTCTTAAGAACTTTGACACACAAACTCCTAAACAACATAAATAATGCAGAATAATTCGTTAGTAAAATACTGACTATCTTTGTGGCGCAGTGGCAGTAAAAGCAATGAGGCGCTCATAGCCAGTGGCACTCACTGATCGGTAAACGATTAGCGAGGTTTAGCAACGTTGGGTGCGGTCAGTCTATAGATGGGTGACCGCTTAGTGGTATTTCATCTGAGCGTCTCCGTGCTTCGGAGGGCACGTAAAAAGTCGGTCCCGTTTGTTGTCAAATTGATAGCAGTTTTTAAGCCATGTCACAGGCCTACGGGCGGCTTGAACAACTTTTGATAACAGGTTGACCACTAATCACACGAAAAGAAGAAGAGTAAAAGCAATAGCTGTGCATGAGATCTCGAGGATTCCCGGGTCAGACATGAGTTATTGGATATTCTGTCCAAAAATTCTCAGTAATAATACGACGTCTGGAATTGTTTCCAATAGACGGCAATAGACTCGCCCACTATTTTGTGGGATCTAAAAATATGTCTGATAAAATGTGAGTATTGTTTATTTTATAACTAGCTTTTGTCGGCGGCTTCGCTCGCGTTAATTTAGAATTTGACAATCAATTCGGGTTGTACTCTGCTTGTAACAATATAATTCAATCATTATTCGAAAGACACGTGGCGCCATCTATTATCATAAGAATGTTATTGTTGTTTTCCTCGGGAACAGTAATTTTTTTCGGAATTAAAGGTAGCCAATGTCCGTTACTGTACACTTGACAACATATATGCAAAATTTCAGGATGATCGGTTCAGTGGTTTAGGCGTGAAAAGGTAACAAACAAACAAACTCATTTTTGCTTTTATAATATTATGAGGATAATAATAATATCAGCTTTATAAAAAACTGTCCCACTGCTGGGTATGGGGCTCTTATCAGTGTGATAAGGCTTAGGCCATAGTCCACAACGTTGGCCCAGTGCGGGTTGACAGACTTTACATATATTCGTGAAAATTATGGAGAACTCTCAGACATGCAGATTTCCTCACGATATTTTCCCTTATCGTTAAAGCGAGTGCTAATTAATAATAATAATAATGTTTATTGTCACTCACAAAATTTTACAAAATGCTCTTATTTTAGATACATAAGTGAACGGTAAACAAAATATTTATACAAAATAAGAGGTTGTCGTTGACGGCTGTGCTAGTTTAAACTGTGTTACAGCCGCCAGCGCCCTCCACCCTATATGATCATTTGTTTAACGAATAAGTAAGTATGATGAGTTTGTAAATTAATAATTACTGATACAAGGCTAAAATAATTTTGTGTAAGAACATAACATACGAAAATAAAAATATCAAAAATAAAAAGAGAAATAATTAAAAACAATACAGAGTATAAAAATTTAAATTAAAACTAAAATTACCACAACGTTTCAAAGAGTGTGTGAATGTGTATGATTATGGTTGTGTGCATGGGTGTTTGTGTGCGTGCATATCCCACAATGAGTGAGTGTGCGTTTGTGTATATGTATGTGTATCCTTGTTTGTTATGACAGGTTGCAAGCAGTAAAAATGGACTCTGTCTCTAAGTAATTGAGTTTTCGAAGCCAGTTTCGTACAGTTATCTTGCATTTATTAAGAGGCAAAGGATATATATTATTAACTTTATTCGCATGGTTATATGTATAAATGGTTACCGATTACATAAAATTGGGACCAAGCCAGTGCTGTTCTATGTGGTATTACTGAGCATATTCTTTAATTAAGTATTTAAAACGCACATAACTTCGAAAAGTCAGAGATGCGCGCCTTGGGATCGAACTCGAGACTTCGGCGTGGCAGTCTAACGGTCTCCTAGGCTATCGCTACTTTTGTTTATTACTGCTTACTCATTCGGAAATATACGGGTGAGGCTATTTATGTAGAGTACACAAAACACACGATCAAATCAATATAAATTCTGTCCGTAGAGTTCACAAGCGTAGCATTTACGAATTCATGATGACAATTGCAATCGTTCGAGATACCTATATCGGATTGTGCAGTTAGGCCGTAAGCTCTTTTATATAGTTAAAAGGTATGTAGTAACAAGAATTAGAAAAGATTACCTTTTTAGCAAATAAAAATACATAAATGTACTTACGTACTCTACGTATTACTTACGAATCACTTTTTTAGCGCGCTAAGAGTACATAAGTACATTTAGCGATGCAAAAGCAAGGTAAATATTTAAACCTTTCGCCATCCATGCAGTTGACATTCCCAGCAAAAATACCATTGTACGAGTATATAGACGACTAAATACTGGGTATTATGGAGCAGTACTCAGTAGCATAACGAAACCAACGAGATTATAGTTTTTAACCTACAAAGCCGAAATTATTTTATATAGTTTCTTATAATATTGTTGCTTAGTTCCCTTTGCATAATATAAACTAGTAAAATTTTAGATACAATAATAAAGTAATTTCTGTTATATATTATATTATTTCTATAATAATATGTTATTTATATAGTATAAGGTTATAATATAGAATAAGGTAATTAATTGCATGTTATTAAAATTTTTGTAGTTATTGTACGATTAATCTCTGAATGTCTAACTTGTACATATTTAGAAAGAAAGCAAGAAAAATGTTTTATTTGTTTCTCCATATATACATAACTTTAAAAAAGAATGATAAATACAATTAAGTAGAAAACGGTACATGGAGATCAAATTAGGCAACTGCGTCAGCTATTGTTGCAGTATATTCTGCAACGATGGTATTCTCTCAGGCCTACTAACAATAATTTATTAATACACATTATTGCGTGTTGCTTTATGAACCAATTAAAACGACGATGTGGTGATTGAATATTGACTGGTTTATTGTTACTTAATTAAGGCTTATATACTAAGTTATTATACATACGTAGTACGGACCTATATAGGAAAGGGAAATTATGATGTTTACTTTATTTGCATAATTAACAATATTAACTATTATGTATTACGGCACGTAGTATTTTGCTTTGCTAATAACAAGTTATATATATCACGTTTGCATGTACTATATTATACTATGATATACTATGGCTTTCGCCATAGATATTCCCCCCTTGAAGAAAAAAACTAAATTACACATAGTAATAATTAGATTAGAAAAAAATAATAATACAGATTAATTTTATGCCTACGTTTCTAAACAACGTTTGCGTCTCTAATTATTTTCGTAAGCCTCTTCTCGATCTTATTGCTTACGAATTTGAATACTATGACTATGGTTGCGATTGTACATATGACAACCCCTGCTATCGTCATGAATATTATCCAGCTCCGGATCCCTTGTACTTCCTCGACCACTTGGGAGTGCAGGTTTAATAAATCTTCTGGTTTTACTGCATTGTTCTGCACCATGTTGATTTGTTCCTTCTCGTGGCTCGAGTTTGATCCCATGCTATGTGTTGTTTCGACGCTGTGCTAAGTGAATGCATAAAGTAGTGTTATTCTAGCTTATATATTATAATTGGAATCTAACCGTCGGGCGGGAGATTCTACCAGAACGTGTTCTTGTTTCTGTTTTCTTATCTGCTTGTGAAGTTTTCGTTATCTGGTCGTCTATTGTCCGTTTGCTTATCTTGCTATCGTTTAACATGAATGCAGGTTTAACTCTATCGATAGCTACACTTTTTTGTCATCCGTTTATCAAGATCGTGAAGATCTTATCATTTCGACTGATGACAAGATAAGGACCATCGTACGGCGGTGTAAGACTTGGCCGTAATCGGTCACAACGTAAGAAAACGTGCTTACATTCCGATAACTGTGGGTGCACGAATATCTTGTCGTTCTTACTTTGTCTTTGTGGAACAGAAATCATGTGTTCTAAGTTGTCCTTAATTTCTCTGATAAAATCTGCGTATGTTGAGTTATTATGTGTCTCGAAAAATGCTCCAGGCAATCTAATTGTTGAACCGTATACTAATTCAGCTGCCGAGTATCCTGTGTCTTGCCGTAAACTCGTACGTATGCCAAGTAAAACGGTAGCTAACTCTTTTGTCCAATTGATTGTGTTACCTCTTGCTATCAATGCCGTTTTCAATGTTCTGTGCAGTCGTTCTACTTTAGAGTTTGACTGTGGATGATATGGGGAGGTTCGAATTTTATGAATTCCCATTAAGTTTGCTAAATTTTTGAATATTTCAGATTCAAATTGGCGTCTCTGGTCTGTGGTAATGTATTCAGGGCATCCGAATCGGGCTATCCAGCCTTCATATACCGTTCTGGCTACGGTTTCTGCAGTTATATCAGCTATGGGAAATGCCTCTGGCCATGAAGTACAACGATCTATCATTGTAATTATGTATCGTTTGTTTTTAGAAGTGGGTAGAGGCCCAACTAAATCAATATGAAGATGGGAAAATCTTCCTGTTGGCATGAATTTTCCGAATTGTAATTTTGTATGACGATGTATTTTTGCTCGTTGACATTGTAAACATGTCTCAGTCATCTTATTTACGTCTTTATTCATATTTTCCCATATATAGTTAGTTGAAATCAGTTTTCTCGTAGTATTCTTACCAGGATGGCTAATGTTATGAAAACTTTCGAAGATAGTTTTCCTGAATTTGAGGGGCATAAAAGGGCGTTGTTTTCCTGTTGATATATCACAATAAATCTTAATATTTTTATCTGGAAAATGTATTAATTCTATTTTTAACGATTTATTGGCTTTTAATCGTTTTAACTCGCTGTCATTCTTTTGATATTTTTCTACCTCGTACCAATCGATTGCAGAGGGTAAGGATATCGTTTCGATAACTCGAGATAAAGCATCGGCTACCAAATTCTTGTGGCCGCTGATGTGCTGGATATCCGTACTGAATTGTGATATATAATCCAGATATCTGATTCGTCTAGGGGTATCATCCAATGACGGCTTCTTATCGAAAGCATGCATTAGTGGTTTGTGATCCGTGTAGACCGTAAATTCTCGTCCTTCGATGAGTCTTCTGAAATGTTTTATAGCCATATAAATTCCTAGTAGCTCTCTATCGTAAGTAGAGTATTTTGTTTGGGCTTCACTTTGTGATTTGGAGAAAAAAGCTATCGGCTCCCATTTTTTGTTTCTTCGCTGCTGTAGTACAGCGCCTACGCATTTGAGACTAGCATCCGTCATTAAAGCTATTTGCGCGTTGCTGTCCGGACATGCTAATGTAGTTAATTGTCGAATGTCCTGCTTGCAACATTCAAACGCGTGGTTTGCTTCGGTATTCCACTGTATAACTGTCTTATCATTTTTCTTACAATTAATTAAATATTTATTTAATGGTGCTTGATGTTTTGCTGCATGTGGAATCCTGCTTCGGTAGAAGTTAATCATACCCAAAAAACGTCGTAATTCATTTATCGTTTGTGGTTTAGGGTAATTGTTTATAGCTTGAATTTTTTCCATAGTAGGAGTCAACCCTTGGCTCGTTATATGATAACCGAGGAAATCAATTTCCGACTTGGCAAATTCGCATTTGTTTATATTTATTGTTATACCGTGATCATGCAAGCGCTTAAACACCTCTTCTAAGTGTTCATAATGTTCCTTAATATTATTTTTCTTATCAGCGATAAATATGTCGTCTACATACACGAATACGTAGTCCAAGTCTCTGAATATGGAGTCCATAAATTTTTGGATGGACTGTGCTGCGTTTCGTAACCCGAATGGCATTCTGATGAATTAAAAAGTCCAAAAGGGGTTATAATCGCTGTTTTCTCTGGTTCAGCTACGGGCAGAACGTGAAAAGCTTTCTTTATGTCTATTTTGCTGAAAATTCCTTTTCCGCTTGCCACGTACGTAAAATCAAGTAGCCTTGGAAGTGGGTACCTGTCTGGTACTGTTATTTTATTTAGTGCGCGGTAATCTCCACATGCTCTCCATTCGCCATTCTTCTTCTTGACTAAATGAAGTGGCGATGCCCATTGACTGCTTGACGGTCGGCAAATTCCCATATCCATCATGTCTTGGAATTCCTCTTTTGCAATTCTGTATTTATCAGGAGGTAATGGACGCGCTCGAGTAAATACTGGGAAACCTTTTGTTATTATTTGATGCTGTACTTGGTGCTTGGTAGGTAGGTTCATCGATCTAGGCTTTGTAATGTCTTCATATTTCTCTAACAATCGCTTTATTGGTTCCTGTAGAGAAGCGTTTAACGATCGGACTGATGCAATGTTTGCTCTCACTATTTTGGCAGGCGTTTTCAAACCTGTCTTTTTATCGATCAGTTTTTTTCCGTGTATATCTACTAATAATTGATAATGATCCAGAAAATCAGCTCCCAGAATTGGCATCTTGACGTCGGCAATGGTAAATGTCCATTTAAAGCTTCGGCGAAGTCCTAGGTTAAGCATTAAAGTGCGTTCTCCGTATGTATTTATAGGGCTGCCGTTGGCGGCGAATAATTTGTATTCGCATGCTTTGCTCTCGTTATTTGTGCGATTGATAACCGAAATGTTAGCACCCGTGTCGACTAAAAATCTATAACCACTGTTTGAGTCAGTTATAGTTAGACGGTTTGCTGGGTGAATAGCACAGAGACCCGTCGTTTTCTGTGCTACTTCTAGTTTTCCGACGGCCTGATATTTTTGTTCATATTCCACGAACATGGCTTCTTGCATTTATACGAATCTTGCTTGAAACGATTATGATAATAACAAATTCCATTATGCGAGCTTCTGTGGCGCGACCTTGACCGTGAGTGTGACGTATGGCGTGAATGGAATTTGCTGCGTTGCATAGGTTGATGCTCGCGTGCGCTACGTAATGCATTTATTTCTATTCGCATAGCTGCAAGTTGTGACGATATGTTTGTTATTAAATTAATGTCAACCGATGTCTCTTGAGTGGTATTCTTGTTGTAGGTCAAGTTTTCATATATTTTATCGGCTAACTCGCTCAAGTTGTCTAATGATAAATTGTTTGTAACCGATATAATTGCTGTTAGTGAAGCGGGAAGTTGTCTTAGCCACAGAAGACGAATAGTGTCGTCGTTTATATTTCCACATCCCGCTTCCTTCATTTTTCTCAAGAGCTGGGAAGGCTTTTGGTCTCCGAGGTCCATTTCTGATAGTAGTCTGTGAAAACGTCGGTGTTCGCTCTCTTCGTAGCAGTTTATTAGACGTTCCTTGATGGTGGAGTACTTATTATCGCTGGGAGGATTAGTCAAAATGTCACTAACCTGATGGACTACCTCTTTTGGTAATTTAGATATTACCATATTGTATTTGTAGTCTTCGCCCTGATTTTGTGGTGCCAAGATGGCTTCAAACTGAGCGAACCATAATCGTGGTGAGTCTGTCCAGAATTGCGGTAGTTTTTCCGTGACCGTGATTGCAGCAACAGTTTCGCAGCCTGAGTCGCCTTTTGAAGGAGTTATTGGTGGAGCCATTTTTCTTCTGACGTTATGAGGATGTGATAATATCGTAATACTATTGTTCTCTAGATTCACCGCTGAAAACCAAATTGGGTTCCGGTCGTCCCGGTATTATATCAGCACTAGAGACCAATAGATCACGTCGGGGTCACCAATTATTGCGTGTTGCTTTATGAACCAATTAAAACGACGATGTGGTGATTGAATATTGACTGGTTTATTGTTACTTAATTAAGGCTTATATACTAAGTTATTATACATACGTAGTACGGACCTATATAGGAATGGGAAATTATGATGTTTACTTTATTTGCATAATTAACAATATTAACTATTATGTATTACGGCACGTAGTATGTATTTTGCTTTGCTAATAACAAGTTATATATATCACGTTTGCATGTACTATATTATACTATGATATACTATGGCTTTCGCCATACACATCAATGAATGTTAGAATGTTTAGGATGTAAGTTTAAAATTCTACACAAAGCTTTTTGTATTGAAGAAATGGCTAATGACTAATTGCATAAGTTTGCTTCTGATTTCGCGTGGACGTGAGGTCCCAGATTGGGCAAATTATTATTATACTAGCTTTTGCCCGCGGCTTCGCTCGCGTAAATTTAGAATTTGACAATCGATTCGGGTTGTACTCTGCTTGTAATAATATAATTCGATCATGATTCGAAAGACACGTGGCGCCGTCTATTATCATAAGAACGTTATTTACAATTACAATTACGTAGGTACATATTCATAACTAATATTTATTTACTTTGTACCTACTTTTTCAATATATTCTTTTAATAAAATAGTATTTATTATGCCATTTTTTTTTTCATGGCTATCTATTTATGTATTATTTATTTCTTTATTTTGAGTGCACTATTGGCGGACCAAACGTCAATAATTGTGGTGTTCGCTGAAAATCAACGCTGTGTAGTACTGCAGCAATGCAAGTGCCAAAGCATTATGCTGAGGGCATTACCGTTGTTTTTGTGCAGTCGGATGGGACGTGCATCTGCACATATTTACAATTTAATTGTTTTAAAAAAAATCGTTTTACTTACATATTTTATTTACTTTTTGTTATACCCGCATTCTATAATAATAATTTGATGATGCATGTCATGATGGTACAAAAATAGAAATCTTTTCATTTCATTTCATTGTTGTTTTCTTCGGGAATAGTAATTTTTTTCGGGATGAAAGGTAGCCTATGTCCGTTTCTGTACACTTGACAACGTATATGCAAAATTTCAGGATGATCGGTTCAGTGGTTTAGGCGTGAAAAGGTAACAAACAAACAAACTCATTTTCGCTTTTATAATATTAGTTAGGATTAGGATTAAATAAATTTTTAATAGTTATATGAAATAAATAGTAGACGGCAATTAGGCTCCCTACTACGTGGGACTTAAAATATAACTGTTGAAATGTTGGCATAATATACCTCTCTCTATACTTGTGGGGATATATAGGTGTCTATGTTATTCATGAAACCGCCGTGAAACTTTAAAGCTCCTAACTAGGTCCCTGCCGAATTAACCACCATCAATTCGACAGCAAATAGTGTCAAACAAACAAACCGAGTCAGAGATTAATCAAATGGAATATTTGATACATGAGCCGGTGTTGAGTAGATTTTGTGTGATTCCAAAACAACGTTTGAAATCGAATTATTTGTTCGTCTTTTAATGAATATAAGTTTTGCTTTGTGGTGGTTACCTACTGTTTTACATATTATTATTTTATTTAATACATTCTAGTAAATCGAAATACCTTTATTTATTTAGGTTACAAAGTATGAACGTCAAGGTTACACTAAACAAACCAATGATCCAGTTAGGCAGGTCCAACTTCGAGAAACAACTCGGCTTGGCAGCATTCGAGAAGCTAAGATATATCTTCGCGTCCCATATACTGCAGTGTCTCAAGACGAAAGTCTTAGACCAGTATGTGTTGCCAGTGTTAGCTTACGGATCAGAGACATGGTCGCTCACTATAGGCCTTATCAGACGATTCAAAATCACTCAGAGGGCGATGGAGAGTATCGAATCGAAACGAGGAGATCCGGAGGAAAACTAAAGTTGCCGACATAGCTCTCTGGATAGCCAAACTGAATTGGCAGTAGGCAGGGCACATAGCGCGCAGACCCAATGGCCGTTGGAGCAGAAAGGTTCAGGAGTGGCGGCCACGCACTGGAAGACACAGCAGGGGTAGGCTTCCCACAAGGTGAATCAAAGACCTGTTAAGGGTTGCGGGAAGCGGTTGGATGCGGGTGGCCCAAGACCGGTTTGTGTGGAAAACCTTGTGGGAGGCTTATGTCCAGCAGTGGACGTCTTTCGGCTGAGATGATGATGAATATAAAAATGTATTATTCCTTAGACTATGTCCTACAGACATTTTACGCAAGTGAAACCACGAACGTAAGGTAATATTAGATGAATTAGTCACACCACATACGGCAAAGATAAATATTACTGACTACGAGAGATCGCAGACTATAATAATTATGATTGTATAGATTTGCACTTATCTTATGTCAGTCAGTGCAGACCGGCGACACTTCGACCCAGTGGGAGCTTTTGTGTCGACACTCTCCCAATAACTACTGCCATAGATGTTCATGGCAGCCGGGACCAACGGCTTAACGTGCTCTCCGAGGCATGGAGCAGGCAATAATTGTCAATCAATACGCACATAATTTCGAAAAGTCATATAACTTCTGAAAGTCAGAGGTGCGCGACGTGGGTTCGAACCCGAGACGCCCGGCATTGCAGTCTGTTGGTCTCCCCACTGAGCTATCGTTGCTCTAGATTTGCACTTAATATTATGTATTCTATATTATATTATTTATTTATTTTTATATACTGAATGGTTTTTAAACGAATACATAAATATATAGTCACGCATGTAGGCAGAAGTGTCTTACGCCCACTCGTGGGGTCTAGAAAATATATACCTATGGTGAATCCAGCTATATTTTCTGGATCCACATAATAGAGAACGTGTCAATTACTGTCAATCGGCACATTTACAAACACCATGCACTAAGCATTTTACATAAGATAAACCCATTAAAATTTTGATCACTCCGAGAATCGAAACCGGATCTTCAAGCTTGCAAACATAAGCGTAAACATAAAATGCCAGGGGACAAACGAAACATGCGACCTTTCCAATAATAATAAGACACACACAGACTAGACAATGGGTAAACATACATATATACATTTTTTTTGTAAATACATACATTTTATACATAGAAACACCCAGACCACGACAAACATCCATGTACATACACACAAATGTTTGACTTGTGCGGGAATCGAACCCGCGACTTCGGTCGGCTACTAACCACTACGCCATCGAGGCCGACAATAATATTATACGACAACAATTTTCTGGTACAATGTATAATCAGACTTCACGATAAAATATTATATAGAATCTTTTACTTTAGAACCTAAGCCTTAACCTGTGTAATGAAAAAATATGATACGCCTTCCACAAGGTTACTCATGCCTTCGGATCCATTTGGTAATGGACGTTAAATCACTCTTTTCACGTCCAAGGTAAGGTACAATCATTAAAATTATGTCCACGCCCCGGCGCACCCAGCCGTTGGAGTTATGGTAATCATTATACATGGTTCCTTGGGAGTAACTAATGTTATCAGAGTGAAATATTTTGAACAGCCGCTGTTGCCTCGTGAGAAACACATTTCTTTAATTTTATGTCCATATCGCACCTCCGATCAAATACAGTAATAACTTGAAAAATTCCAATTACGTGTTTTCCTACTAGGAAATATCGCCATTTCTCACTTTACACTCTCAAAAAGAGTCATAACTGTAACTTCACTAATTCATCAATAGATGGCAGTCACAGTATTACATTGCAACGAAGTTGAATGCATGGCGCTCGGAAGTGATCTCAGTCAGCGTGACATTACACGTTGTGTCCGGTATCCGTGCTTTTAGTTGATATGATAGTGTAACAAAACGAAATAGTACTATACAAGTAGACTGGTAAGTAAACCTTTGCTACATATTTGTTATCAAATACAGTTATAATTTGAAATGGTACTGTACTTGATATAATTTCAACTAATAATACTGTCAAAATGATTTTGAATACAGCATCGTTTCAAAATATAACAGTGTTTTAGAAACATTGAGTAGTAAAACAATTTTCTTAAATATAAGACAGTCTGCAGTTGAATTGTTACTTTATATGATTTATACGTATATATTCTTGCCTATTGCCACGACAAGATAGGCGGAGCTATATTACTCTGAAATCTCATGCTCTATACTATGCTCTATACAGCATATATCAGTCGCATTGTAGTCAAAATTCTGGTGTAATGCATCTCTGCCTATCGCCTCTGGATATAGGCTTTAAAAGATGTATGTATAGTAGACTAGCTGACCCGCGCAACTTCGTTTGCGTTATTAGAACATTTTTTTGTTCTATCATCAATAGTTTCCGCAGCGCATGCGATGACAGACATTTTATGACTCAGTTTTTCACACCTTGGGTACATTATTTAAATTTTAGTAGGGATCCCTAATTTTTTGAAAATATGATATAGCCTATGTTACTCAGTGAAGATGTAGCTTTCTAATGGTGAAAGAATTTTGGAAATCAGTGCAGTAGTTTTGGAGCCTATTCAATACAAACAAAAAAATATTTCCTCTTTAAAATATGTATTAGTGTAGATTAGAAACACTAATGTTATTCAACACCAATGTTAAGTCAACATTTTAGAAAAGGTTGCTTGCTGTAGATTTTTTATATGAACCGCAATATTTCTTCCTCTTTTTTGAATCTCTGCAGGTTTTATAAATGTTACTATAATAATTTTGTAAGCATACAGAGCATAACATATAATAATATCATATAATATGAAAATGTATAGACATTATAATATTACAAGTAAATGAGTACAAACTAAAGACACATGTCTTATGTATGAGAGACTGGCCAGTTATAATCTATTTTGAAAATATGATTATTTATAAGTAAAAATAGGTACGTTCCAATTTCAAAATTTCCTTCCACATATTTTGCGAACTAATTTAAATTATCGTGTCTCATTAAAAAATGGGTCTGCGCCGGGAACAATTTCGCATTATGATTTTTTTACGATTTCAAGTGTCGCCTGAAACCGTACGAATTGTACGAAAAACTTCAAATGGCATTCATGGATGATGGCCCTTCCAAGGCAATCGTGTATCGTGGTTAAAAGTCACTTCTTTTTATTTTCGCATAGCTTTTCGAGTGTCTCACGTATGTGACTGCAATGTTTCCAAATATAGCACAGGTCAAAAACACTTGAATGCATCTATTTTGCCAAACACAATTCTTTAGATAGCCATAAAATGATAAAATGCAATTTATAGACGTGTGTTCAACTTTTCACTGTCAATATCTTATTCAATATGTTATTAATTTATACATAAGATATGGTTGTATTTTTATTTATTATTATTTTTCTGTATCTATTATATTATTTATATATCGTATGTCTACCACCGTTCGTATAGCACTGCAGGGTTCCAGCTGAAAACCAGCGCTGGGTCTTTGACGCCCAGCACATGCTGAGCTGGTAACCTTTTCAGCAATACATGCTTTGTTATCCTGCTGAATAAATGATGTTTCTATCTTTCTTTCAATAATATGGCGGTTATGATCAGCTACTATATTGCAGCCACATACAAACCTGCAGACAATGTTGTTGTAGAGATGTCACTTACCTGAAAACAGAAAAATAAACATTATTAAAAATAATACATACTCACATACATAGATTCACGCCTGTTTCCCAGAGGGGTAGGCAGAGACTACGGATTTCCATTTGCTACGATCCTGACACACTTGTCTGGCTTCATTCACTTTCATCACATTCCTCATACACGCCCGTCGGTTCAAGGAGCTCTTAACCTGGCCTTTGTCCAGAACGCCTCCGATCTGGTCGAGAAACGTTCGCCTAGGTTTTCCTCTTGCGACTGTTCCATTCACACTAGCCTTATAAAATAAACATTATTAAAACCATGATCAACATAGGTTACAATGATGTAAATGCAATAAACAAATTCAATTCGCAGCTTTGCTTGTGTGGCAAATACCGCGTTTCACAAAATTCTACTCTGGTTGTTGCTAACAGGTAATTTGTAAATGATGCTCTAAGTTTAATGCCTGCACATTTTTATTTATTATTAACATGAAATCCCTGTTAGGAAAACATGAAATCCCTGTAATATTGTTATTATGATACTAGGTCATAAAAATATACCTAATTGTTTGCAGCGCCCTAACAGGGATTTCATGTTAATAATAAATAAAAATTTGTTTATTACCAAAAAATATTAACAATGTCAAATACAATATCCTGTGGCCCCACACTAGGCAAGCCTGTCCTGTGGATACCTGACGCGACTAAATTATTTAACATACATTGTTAGCTCGGACAGCGTCATAAAGTATATCTATGGCTTATAAATTAAAAAGAAATAGGTACAACAAACTTATAATTACTATTATTATTACCTTTAATTTTAAAACAATTATGTATACATAAATGCAATTTGATTATTTCATGCCCGGGCAAGCAACTGATGTTGGGTCGTAACGCGAGGGTATTTTCTCTAAACTAAAATAAGCTTTGTTGTAAACCAATTACAGTAATTATTTTACCAGTATTACCGATCAACAGTTTAGTAATTCAATGATCTTCTTTTATTTTTTAACTAGTCTAAATGTGAACTTCTCTTTAAAAAGACTGATGCTAACAGAATTACCGATACTGATAGTTTGCTACCAAAAGTTATGATAGCATTTTCCATTGCCTTGGCAACGTAACTACTATTTTATTTTCTATCTCGCTTTCCCTATTATCATACTATCTTCAAATCTTTTAAGCGGGGCGTGAAAAAGCACCTTCTCAGGCCGTCAAAGTAGAGACCGCAACATCGCCTCGGCTGCTATGAGGGTGGTGTGGAGGCCACTGCTCTTAGACCACACGACTGCTTACCATCAGGTGGAGTGTGGTCATTTTGACGAGCAAAATAAAAAAAGCCTCACCACCATTTCTTAAAGCGTAGACGAAGTAAATGCTTTAAGAGAGCCCTTGTTTATGAAATTTCATTGCATGCGCGAAAAAGACAAAGCTTTACAAAGCTTTGTCTGTCTTATAGATGCAATAAACTTTATAATAAAAACACATCTTATTTTCACGTCTGACTCTCTTGTAACAAAATCGTCGGTGCCCATACAGGTTTAATCAATTTTTGTAAGTTATTATACAGTTATAATTTTGTCGAGATGACACAGTCACGGAGGAATGGGTTTTCTACCCCAAAAAGTCTTAATTGATTAATGTAAAGGGTTTATGTAATGTTTAGTTACTTGGCTTGATTTCAAAACAATACGGTTGATTCATGCGGTTTATATTGTGGCATTATTGTGTAATTATAAATCCTAACTTATATTGTAAATTCGAAAGTGAGTCTGTTTGTTTGTTACGCCTTCACACCTTAACTGCTCGACCGCCATACTTAAACAAGACAATAAATAAAAATAGCTATACATAGCCATATCACGCCTTTATGTCCCCGAAAGCAAAGGCTAAAGTGTTTTATTCCCAAACAATAACATTAAGATAACTTAATTCGTTCATCAGCGTACGGAGGCCGGCGCGTCTAGGAACTATGATTTTATAATTATTATAATAATATAATATAATTATATCAGTCCTGTATTAAACTGCCCCACTGCTGGGCACGGGCCTTTTCTCAACGTCAAAAGTTAGGTTTTAGTCCACCACGCTGCCCCAGTGTGGGTTGGCAGACTGCACATATCTTTGACAATTTTATGGAGAACTCTCAGACATGCAGGTTTCCTCACAATTTAACCTTTTATAATACGCATATAACGTCGAAAAGTTAGAGATGCGTGCCTTGGGATCGAAATGGAGACCTCTGCGTGGCAGTTCGACGATTGGCTAGGCTATGGCTGCTGCTTGATCATTATATGTATCTCGATATAATTAAGCTAACAGGTTAAACTTTAAAAACTACAACATTTTATTTCATGAACCATTCTATAACCCTTTATAAAGAGTGTCGCCAATAATTCCTAGTAAAACTCCATAAAAAATAATGGCTAAGCACATTTGGCAGTGAGTTCAAGTGTGTCATCTCTTGACCTCTTAATTCAAAACTTTGCATAACCATCCCCGTTCCTTAATGTCACAGCTACCCTTTATATTCGCCTTTCATGAGAAACTAAACAGCTGGTGTTATACAAGTTTTCGTTTTACGCATAAAGGAGCTGTATAATATATGTATTAGAACATACTGATATATACAAAGTGTCATGTATATATCGCCGAAAATTTATGTAGAGATGTATAACATTCACGTTTTGCCAGATATGATATGGAGGTCACGATATAGGATGCGAGCATATTACCAACTACCGGAATTAATTCCAGACTTTTTTTTTATAACTGAGGTGGCAATCAAGCATACGGCTCATCTGATGGTAAGTGGTCATAGTAGCCTATGGACGCCAGCGACACCAGAGGCATCACTTGCGCGTTGCCGAATCTTTAGGAAAGGAAGTGGGAAGGAGAAGGATGGGGAAAGGGGGTGATTGGGCCTCCGGCACTCTCACTCACCCAACGAAACACAACATGAACGAATTCTGCTATTTCACGTTGATATTCTGTGAGAGGGTAGTCTTTACCCGGTCGAGCCGGCCCATTCAAAAACTCAGTGCCGCTATTGAGAACTTCTTGACAGCGACAACTACCATACTCTTTCCAATCCTGAAATTTAGGAACTTAGGCACAACAGTCGCATTTGCTAGTTCTGTACCACCAAGGTTTATCTAAACATCCATATAACAGCAGATCGAAATGATCTTTTGGATATAAATAGTTTATGGACCAGAAAGTGAGAGATATCAGGAAATAGAGGATGCACCCGTATATATCTTATCTTATGTGGGGGCCAGTCAGTGCAGACCGGCGACACTTCGACCCAGGGGGATCTTTTGTGTCGACCCTCTCCTAATAACGACTGCCATAGATGTTCATGGCAACCGGGACCGACGGCTTAACGTACTCTCCGAGGCACGGAGCAGGCGATAATTGTCAATCAATACGCACATAATTTCGAAAAGTCACATAACTTTCGAAAGTTAGAGGTGCGCGACGTAGGTTCGAACCCGAGACCATCTGCATTGCAGTCTGTTGGTCTCTCCACTGAGCTATCGCTGCTCGTCTCGTACTAACCTGTATATAAATGCTAATGTTATAAGCTAGTGTTTCTGGTTGTTGATATACGGTCGAAAAATAAATCATCATCATCATGTAGCCAAAAGACGTCCACTGCTGGACACAGGCCTAAAATAGGCGAAAAATAAATAAAACATAATAAATCTGATATATCAAAAGTATTTTAAGTTTGAAATTTGATATAAACGAATTTCCTATCGAAAATTAGACCTTACTTTTAAAAAGAAAACTTCCTCCCTCACCCTCGCTGTCATTCAATCGCATTGTCGTCTGGAAGATCGAATTTCTTAAACGAAATTCAACGCGTGTATTTATTTTGTAATAAAATCGCTGTCTTCTTCGACCGGTCTTTACAAAAACGTGGTTTCTGCAGCTTTATGTATGTGATCTATATCTGTATCTGATTTCATTTCATTTCAATGAAACAACGGGATTTTTATTACCCACATTATTGTTATATTCGTTGAGCATGATGTGTCAAATAGCTTTTTAAAGGCAGGTCTCGCATTAGGGATCAAGTCTATGCCGCAGTGGACTTTACAAAAATATACTTAAGATACAAAGGACACCCAGACTCTGAACAATCTTTACATCATTGATCATCAAACAAATAACTGACCCTTATAGGTCTTAACGAGAACGACTGGGATGACTGATAGGACGAGGAAAGACTGACTAAGAAAGTTTATAAGACTAGTGTGAATGGAATAGTCGCAAGAGGAAAACCTAGGCGAAAGTTTCTCGATCAGATCGGAGGCGTTCTGGACAAAGGCCACGTTAAGAGCACCTTGAACCGACGGGCGTGTATGAGGAATGTGATAAAAGTGAATGAAGACAGAGAAGTGTGTCAGGATCGTAGCAAATGGAAATCCGGAGTCTCTGCCTACCCTTTCTGGGAAACAGGGTGAATCTATGTAGAGGTCTTAAACGAATTGAAAATGTTTGTAGTCAAGATTTCTCATCATAATCCAAGAAGCAAGTCTTAAACTCGTACCTTCAACGAAGCTTCTCGCCTAATTTGAAAACATCAAAACTCATAAATTAGTATTCTATATATATTATAAGATCACATTTTTATAAAGTTATCCAAGTTTATCTGTGGGAACACATGTTTATGTATACACATGATACTACTTACCTACCTATGTACGTTGCATGAAGTTATGCACTTGCTCGGGCTGTCACGAGATTGTCGGGCTGCGAGCGGGTCGCATATTTTCTATAATTGCATTCTTGAACGATATACATAGATGTAATTCTGTCAAGGATATCTTTTATTTCTAAATCCCCGAAACCCGTACTCAACATATTATTATCTTATAATATTGTAAATTTGTAATTTCCATGTCCAATACCTTGCAGTAAGTTCTCAAAAATTTAGCAACAAGAACTCGAATCAGGACAATGCATTCTCAACCCGATTCCCGAAGTTTTGTCCAAACTTTGACAAAAGTTTTCTCATTTCACGTCGAGCTATTTCGTCCAAATGCCATTTTGTTCTCAAGTTTCTCACGATTTTATTTACTCGGAAAATTTTTAAAGTTTCTCCAAAAGTTTGTGTATTAATCATGATTTGGCAAACTTTGCGGTAGGAAGTAAATAAGATTAATAGTTTGACGTCACCGCCCCTTCGGCTTAATGGCAGAAAATATTATTGCACTCTTTATTTTGACAATTTGCCGCAAATGGCTAATAGCCGAGATGAGCTCAGCTGTCGCTGGAAATGGATTGATTCTTTGAAGTTGCCCTCAATCGTCATAAATAGTAACATTGTTTTCTGACAAAGCACATTAGTTTTTCATAAGTCCGTGCATATCGTTGATCTTACATAATCTCTGTATTGAAATATAGATTACTAGTTTTTGCCCGCGGCTTCGCTCGCGTTTATTTAGAATTTGACAATTTTTCCTTTAGATTAAATATAGTTTTAATGTGAATTTAATACAATAAGTAGCCTGTAATGTGTTTTGTAAAGACTTTTATTTATTTATTGAATAAAAATTTATTATTATTATTATATAATCAATTCGGGTCGTACTCTGCTTGTAATAAAATAATTCAATCATGATTTGAAAGACACGTGGCGCCATCTATTATCATAAGAACGTTATTGTTGTTTTCCTCGGGAATTGTATTTTTTTTAGCCTATGTCCGTTTCTGCACACCTGATAACGTATATGCAAAATTTCAGGATGATCGGTTCAGTGGTTTAGGCGTGAAAAGGTAACAAACAGACAAACTCATTTTCGCTTCTATAATATTAGTTAGGATTTGCAAAACAAAACGTACTTTCAATACCACGGTAGCAAATGTAAAACTTTTCTTTTTGAGAATTCTCGCAATTTGGTTTGTAAATTACTTGTAGGTATTCTTGCTAAGTTCTGAAGCTATAATGCCTCTATGGCGTAGTGGTTAGTGTAACCGACTGCCACGCCTGAGGTCGCGGGTTCGATTCCCGCACAAGTCAAACATTTGTGTGCATGAACATGAATGTTTGTCTTGGTCTGGGTGTTTCTATGTATAATATGTATGTATTTACAAAAAAGAAAGTATATATGTATGTTTATCCATTGTCTAGTATCCATAGTACAAGCTCTGCTTAGTTTGGGCTAGATGGTGTTGTGTGTATGTGGTAGAATATTATTATTATTATTATTATTATTATTAATGCTTGTTTTAGGAGATGTTTGACGTCTGCAGTGCATTTTTGCATTGGATGATTTGAATCCACGACCTTAAATCTCGATAGCAAGTTGATAGGCTATACTGCGATCATAATAACTTATTCATTAAAATTAAACTATTTTATACGGATTTTATCGTGTTGTTTATTTAACACTTTATTACATAATTTAGAAACTGTTACACTACTACTACTATTAAACTTTACAAATTTTAAAACTACAAATTAAAACTGTTTATATTTAAGTTTACATGGTTGCTTTTCAGCAGCAATGAGGGCATGGCTGCTGAAAAACAATATATGTATAAATAGTTTTAATGGTTTTAATAATTTAATTAGCTTAAAATTAGTAAAGTTTATTAGCAGTGGTAGTGTAACAGTTTCTAAATCTATACTAATATTATAAAGCTAAAGAGTTTGTTTGTTTGTTTGAATGCGCTAATCTCAGGAACTACTGGTTCAATTTGAAAAATTATTTTAGTGTTGGATAGCCTATTTATCGAGGAAGGCTATAGGCTATATAACATCACGGTATGACGCACGAGGGCGGCGCAGTAACTAAATATATATGCGGGTGAAACCGCGGTCACAGCTAGTTTTAAATATATCCATATGATTTCAGGTCGTTAATATCTACTCAGACTGCAAAAAGCTTATTCGAAAAGTGTTTAACATATATTCAAAGTAATTTTACCGCTACAGTTTTATCGAAGGTATTTGAAGCTTAGCGTCAGGTGTAACTAATGTGTTTTCTTTAACAGCAAAAATTCCTCGATCATTATTTTCGTCTTTAATGCCACAAAGTGATAGATTGCTTTAAGAGTGATTTGAGTATTCTTGATAGCGTAGCAATTTGCTTGCGTTTTTATATCGGTGGTTTTGTTGTCACTTCAGTGGAATGTTTGGGATGTAAGACAACAGTGACATGTTTATATAAGCCCAAAATTTAATAAATAGCGACTAACAAAGGCTTGGCAGAATATGCTGTACATTTTTATAAAACGACCATCCTGTATACTTGACCATATTCTTGCAAATAAAGTTATGATTATGACATTTTTAATTGTACGTTGGCGGAATTCGTGAGAGTGACCCTAGAGTTACTAGCAAAGTAATTTTAATTACATTATCGCATTGGATGTAAACCTGTAATGATGGTGTAAGATTGTATATATAAATAAATAAAAATAAAAAAAATCTTGGTACAGTTTTCTAAAACGATCATCTAAAATTAAACTACTTTATACAGATTATGTCGCGTTGTTTGTTTTAACACACTTTTATTACATAACTAGATGTGCCCGTGGTTTTACCCGCGCTTATGGTTACTGCGCCGCCCCCGTGGATCGTAGCGTGATTTTATGTAGCCTATAGTCTTCCTCTATAAATAGGCTATCCAACACTAAAAGATTATTCAATTCGAATCAGTAGTTCCTGAGATTAGCGCGTTCAAACAAACAAATAAACTCTTCAGCTTTATAATATTAGTATAGATTATTGTCACGCTCTCTCTTGATTATTGAAACTGTATACTATCGTCCACTATCATGCAAATATGAAGTGTGAACTCACTTTCCTTACTGTGGACATTTATTTGTACAATCTTAGTAAGATGAAGGTATATTTATAACAGTCGAAAATCTGCTATATTATCCCGAACACTTATCCTTGTTTCATCTATAAGGCTAATGAACAGCATCACTCTGTGTCCCGGGAACAATAAATTGTCGCGGCACAACTAACTTAATTAGAAAAGAAGATGGCGTCCAACTAATAGTGGCCCTTAATTACTACATAAATACTGTCAAATTAAACTTGGTACGGGAATCTAGGTACGACTGTTTTGTTGTCTGTTGAATAGAACTTAGTGCCTTCGTATTATGAAACTTTTTACGGTTACGACAGACGCTGTATTTATCGCAAATGTCTTCGCGACGGGGGCTTATTTGCACGGGTATGAATTGCTTGGTACAAGTTAACAGGGATTATGGGCTTTCAAAGGAAGAATGCTATCTTATTAAAAATACAATGAACACGTTACAGTAAAGGTTCCTGACTCGCTTTGACAGGGAAGTGTATGGCAACAATAGCTTCTACTGAAACATTTATATGTTGTTTGTCTACAAAGAAAGGAAATACACATCTGAAGTACTAGTAATAAGTCGCTTCTTTTTTATTATTTATGAAGGTGGAAAACTTGCATCTACTCATTCATTTTCTCAAGCCTACATCCACGAAGAGGAAGACAGATTTGTATTATACCTACATTTTTCCAACCTCATTCATTTTCTCAAGCCTACATCCACGAAGAGGAAGATAGATTAGTATTATACCTACATTTTTTCAACCTTAACTTTTGACGTTTCTAGACGACGGGCAGCTACAGCGACTAAGAATTTCTGCGTAGAGAAATGCGATTGGCAATCAAACCAGAGAACTTATATTATGTAGCATTCACTATTTGGTTAAACAAAATCCATTGGCCTCTTTTTTGTTAGAATGTCGGCTCTAAAAGTCAGTAGTCCAATTTTAATACAAATATGGCGACTCATAAGTCACTATAGTGGTTAAAATCTTGTCCAGTATGAATTATTAAAGAATTTATTTAATTTAGAATTTGACAATCAATTCGGGTTGTACTCTGCTTGTAATAATATAATTCAATCATGATTCCAAAGACACGTGGCGCCATCTATTATCATAAGAACGTTATTATTGTGTTACTCGTGCACAGTAATTTTTTTCGAGATGAAAGGTAGCTTATGTCCGTTTCTGTACACCTGACAACGTATATGCAACATTTCAAGATGCTCGGTTTGGTAGTTTAGGCGTGAAAAGGTAACAAACAAACAAACTCATTGTCGCTTTTATAATATTAGTTAGAATTATACCAACACTAGCTTTAGATTGTTGTTGTTAGATACTTTTTGTTATCTTAAGCTAATTCTAAAAAATCCTGTAGCCAGGCCAATTTCGAAGTCTGTAGTAGTAATATGTAACGCGATATATAGGTACAGGCGTTTCAAACAACTCTCTACTTTCTATCTTGTTCTAAATGCGATAAATTTATTTATTAAGAATAAAATTGTAAATAACTGTAATAATATGCAGTAAGAGTAATGGAAAATATCGTTGTCTACTCGACATCAGCCTGATAAGTTTGAAGAACTAATCTATGAAATGAAGTTTCATTTCACTAAAATATGTTACTTCTACTAGTATAATATTCCTCCTTTTTACTAAAAACACGCCCGTGGCCAATAATAGGACGATTCAATTCATACTGATGTTATCATCCTAACTAATATTCTAAAAGCGAAAATGAGTTTGTTTGTTTGTTACCTTTCACGCCTAAACCACTGAACGGATCGTCCTGAAATTTTGCATATACGTTGATAGGTGTACAAAAACGGACATCGGCTACTTTTATCGCGAAAAAAATTACTGTTCCCGAGGAAAACAATAATAACGTTCTTATGATAATAGGTGGCGCCACGTGTCTTTCGAATCATGATTGAATTATATTATTACAAGCAGAGTACAACCCGAATTGATTGTTAAATTCTAAATTAACGCGAGCAAAGCTGCGGGCAAAAGCTAGTATTTTATATATTGTAAAAGTAAAATCACGCACGTTTGGAAATCGTTTCTCTGTTAAAAGCTTGAAACATGTACAATCGTTGTCACCGTACTCACATCCCTCGAGTATTGAACATTTATAAATATACGCACATAATATAACATTGACGAAGTTTCTGAACAAGTGTGTTCGGTCCCTAAGGGATTACTTCGTCTGTCCTTACAAGGATTAGATTTGGGATTTAATTATACGGAATAATATGACAAGCCCCTATCAGTAGGACCTTTTTGTTCAAATCCAGATTAACGAATTAATTGTGCCGGAATAAGATGGATTTTTATTATTTATGACCAAACGGGAGACGGACGAAAAGGAGTTGAGACATCGTAATACTCACGTTTAAATAATGTCATTATTTTACCGGGGTATAGAATCCAAACTGTTTACTTTCTTTATTAGCTTAACTGCTGTCATTGTTTTGCCTTTGACTATTTCGGTGGCCCTGTGTTAAGAGGAAGCACTAAGGACGATAAAATTGAAAAATAGGTATTGGTAAAATCTATTGCTGTCGCGCAGTGCCATGTACAGTATCGTGAGCGCGATAGAGACAACTGCAGCTAGGACTGAAAATACGTATTAAAAGTACACAAAATCAACGTTTCGTAGTCCCCTGATTCCTTCTCCAAAACTTGAACGATTTAACTACTTTCTTCATTAAAAATTAAACAAAGACTTTGGTCATGTTCCTATGTTTTCCTTTTTTTATATAATCTAATTAAATTTGTTTTCTGGATGTTGGAACACAGCGGCAAATCTAGTCAATATTTGAGGTTTTTGAAGGCTCATGTCTCTTTTGATAATTAATTTATGAAAAAAAGAAAAACATAGGGCCCATGCATTTTTTGGACAAAAATTATTGCTCTACTGGCATTATCCAGGGACGAAACAGGGGACTACGTTTGTATGAAAAAGCGGGCCTTGTTTCACCTCTTAATTTTATTTTTATTTTTTATTTTTATTGAATAGGTACAGTAACAGACTACAGACTAATACATACACACATCATCTTAAACAGTATACAATACTCACACCTGGAGTTCAATTATAACTATACGCATCATTTAGTTACAGAGGGAGAACATGCGAGTGAAGATTCGATATAAACAATCGGTAATGTTCATGCACTTAATATATAAATATAAAATAAATATTACAAAAGTTTGAATGAACTTGATTGCTTGGTTTCTAGCGGGTGAGGCAAAATGTTATCGAATCTTTCTGTTACAATGTATCAGTAGCAACACGTAGACAGAAACTGTGCCTGCCATTTACGTGGGACTTAAAATTATGATCTGGCGAAATATAGGCATACCACACTTCTCCCTCCTCCACCTCTTCAGCAATATATCAATTAAGACTGCGCCGAGCGAAATGTGCCAAAACAGGCGGTCACAGTTAAGTGAATAAAATAAACACTTTTTGTTTAATACAAATATAAAATATACATGCACTATAACAATGAATGTGTTTACAATTACTCCGTGTAAAAAACATAAAATAATTAATATTTTCGCCTACAAAATTACGTGAATTTGCACGAAAAATGCAAAAACGTAAGTTCGTGTTACGTGATTTTTAGATTATAACAGTAGAAATCTGTCGTATTTTACAGCTTAAACGCAACATAAATATGTAGTTCTATTACAATTTGTCCGTCCCAAATATTTCAGTTATTGGTTGACAATAAAGATAAATATTTATCAAAAAAGCACTTCAAAGCCTCCATACAATATAATTTTACTATGGCAGCCGCGCGCCGATTTGAATATGCGTCGCACGAGCTCTGTCATTATCTGTCTTACGCTCGGCGCAATCTTAAATGAGATTTACGCGAACAAAGCCACAAGCAGAAACTAGTATAACATGACTTTTAAAGTTTGACTATATCCTTCGCGGTAACAAGATGTTTGCAGTGTATTTCCAATTTACAAGAATAAACTTTCTTGATTATAGAGAAACTTGAAATGCAAGGTTCGAAATACATGCATAATATTGAAGCAAGTCTTGTGGGTTTCAAACTATACAAGTAATTGACCTTTCGAGAAAAGTATGAAGATTTTCTGTTTGCAAGATTTTTGTTTGAAATATTTCTGATAACTTGTAAGTTTGATAAGTTTTAGTAAGATGAAAGCTTTAAAGCTATTCGCTGTTGAAAATCTACAATGGCCAGAGGGTTAATTCCCGTATTCAAGGCAAAAAAAACGTATTTCATTACCATAATATCTATAGTTTAGGTCTCATGTAATACAATCCCATGTAACAAACTTATTGTCGCTTACCGAGGACAGCTCCAAACTCTATGCAGCTACTAAGAATTTCTTGACAGGAAAACTCAATAACACTGCATGACCCAAAATTTTGCACACACAACCACCACATAATAGAAGATTTACAAAATAATTAGCCTAAATTATAGGGCGGAAAGATTAGATTTTTTGTTTGTAAGGTAACTCAAAACTACTCAACCGCTTTAACTAAGTAGGCATTTCACAATTAGAATGCTATATTATCACCGAGTAACATAGGCTATATTTTATTTAAAAAAATACTTTCACTAACATAACCTAATTTACTTTTACGATAGCGAAGCCGCGGGCAAAATCTAGTAAGTAAAGGATATTTTTGTGAAAATCTTTACCGATTTTAGGTGGCAACGCGAGTGATACCTTTGGTGTAGCAAGTTATTGTTTCTGTGATGCCATACAAAACATAGTCATGTTTACGATCAGCTGTTACTGGCTACCAGAAGGTGGTCTGCGGACCAGCAACAGCAATCAAAAAAAAAATTTTGGGCAGTCTTTGGGGACTGGCGATAGAAGTGAAAACTTTAATCCTTGATCATAAACACTTCTGTAAAAACAAAAAAAAATTACTGTTATAATTTATCAATTTAAAAATATCATCTAAGCATCAGTATTTGTATAATATGTCAATAAGAGGTCGCACACAGACCCATAATTTCAACCGCGAGACAAATATCTAAGCTTAGATTACGCCATCTGGTAAACAGTGCAAGAATTATATAGCGCCATCTACCAAGCATACTGTGGACTACAATGTTTCACAACGCCGCTCAACCCCGGCAATGTAGTAATAAATGTTTTCACTAGATGGCAGCAAAAATGCCTCACGTTTTTAAATGTTACCTAAATCCCTCCTTGCCCGATAGATGGCGTAAAATCGCAGAATGTTCACAATTAGTTACGTACTGCTGCCGCTAGATGGCATATGGAAGTAAGTAATCACTTGGTGTCAATAAAGTCGCGTAAATAGTTGCTTGGAAACCCGCATTTTATGAGTACTGATCGGTATTATTAGAATGTGACTTACGATTTCAGTGACATCTTATTTTTTCTAGTCTGTGTAAACACTGTAATTTCGTTACATAGTATTTTGTCTGATATACTGGGTGTAAGGGACGGCGTACCGAAAACTTTAGCAAGACGTCTTTTTATAAGTACTTATCACGACGCAAACTTCAATTAATAAAAAACGCAAGATTCAAATGTAATGTAGATTAACATTATTACGTGGTACGCAATGGATTGCTACCAATACATCGCACTCAACGAATGAACTCTGCGTTCCGCGCGCATAAAAACCGCTGATCTATTTAAATCACGACCATTTAATTACATTGCTGTATTGTAGAAAAATGTGACAGTCAGAAAAATAAAAAATTGCAGAAAAGAAATTGTGATTGTTGAAAAAAATTCCAACCATTTTTAACTCAGAATAATGGTCTGAATCTACTATTTCAGTTTTCGGTACACCGTCCCTTACACCCAGTATATGATACTTGTCGTGTACATAACATAGACTAGTTATAGGAGTAAGGTGTTTACATTTTTATATAACTACTAGCTGTCCCACGCAACTTCGTCTGCTTCACATTAGATAATTTTTGTTTAAAAAATACAACGGGTTGCACTCCGGGAGTGCCGGCAGAAGTGAAAACTCGAATATTAACGTTGTGCATTTTTGATATTTTGGAATGGTTAGGGAATAATTTTGCACGAATTGCTTTAATTATTATCAGTATAAAAGTACTATAATTTATGTGGTAAAATACAATATTCATTTATTGCGCTATCGTACACAAACATGACAATTCTCCCTCCGTCTTACGAACTTTCAATCACGTCACGTGTCCTGACGCGAGTTTAACGTTTTTTACCCACCACAAAAAAGTGCACAACGCCGATAAAGAAGTTTTCACTTCAAAAAACTGTCCTATCTTTTAAGTTGGACCAAATTACAGATGGTTACGATGGTTAAGTTGGACCAAATTACAGATGGTTACGAAGTTTGATCAAAATCGGTTCATTAGTTTAGGAGTCCATAGCGAACAAACAACGTGACACGTAATTTATATATATTAAGATTATAAACAATCTTTTTTCGACTTGAAGAAATGCTAATATTTTTTTATTTTTTTTATTTTGTCACATACACACAACACCATCTAGCCCAAACTAAGCAGAGCTTGTACTATGGGTACTAGACAATGGATAATAATAAAATAATAATATTCTATCACATACACACAACACCACTTTTCCTTTCCTTCCCCTCCCTTCTCTGAAGAGCACTCCACTGGTGATACGTGACAGTCTCTCCATCTTAGGTATGGATCTTTGCCGCTCCCTTAATCAGAAAACCTATATCGAGAGCGCCATTAAGCAAGCTTCGCGAAAACTCGGAGTTCTGAACAGGGTGAGGCGGTTCTTCACGCCTGTGCAACTGTGCCTATTGTATAAGGCACAAGTGCGCCCTTGCGTGGAGTACTGTTCTCATCTTTGGGATGGCTCCGCGCAGTACTTGCTGGACGCTCTCGACCGGTTACAGCGGCGGGCTGTCCGTATCATCGGAGATCCAGAGGTCACGAGTTCACTGGAACCTCTGCAACTCCGTAGGGACATTGCCTCATTGGCATGTTTCTACAGAATATACCACGGGGAGTGCTCTGAGAGTTATTCCACCTTATCCCGCCCTCCCCTTTCCTATCCAGAACAACGCATGCTGGGCTCAGATGCCATCCTTACACGGTAGAGTCGATTAGAGCGCGTACCAAAAAGTTTGGGTCCTCATATCTCTGCCGAACGACCAAGGCATGGAATTCTCTGCCAAGGCACGTGCTTCCTTCTTCCTTCAATCCTGGGTTCTTTAAGCGGGGCGTGAAAAAGCATCTTCTCAGGCCATCAAAGTAGAGACCTCAACATCTCCTCGGCTGCTGTGGGGGCGATGTGGAGGCCACTGCTCTTAGACCACACGACTGCTTACCATCAGGTGGAGTGTGGTCATTATGACGAGCAAAAAAAAAAAAAAAAAAAAAAAACATCTAGCTAACTAAGCAGAGCTTGTACTATGGGTATTAGATAATGGATAAACATACATAAAATTATACTTTTTTTTTTGTAAATTCATACATATTATACATAGAAACACCCAGACCAAGACAAACATCCATGTTCATGCACACAAATGTTTGACTTGTGCGGGAATCGAACCCGCGAGCTCAGGCGTGGCAGTCTGTTACACTGACCACTACGCGTACTATTAACAAACATGCTTAATTTCTACATTGTAGGCAAACTTGTCTGTATTTACATAGACATGTTACGTTCGACGTTCCCATGTCCTCTTTTGGTAGCTTAGGCAGAGTTGTAGTATACCCAGATTTTACCGACTATTATTTTACTTTCCAAGGGCTGATCCTGATGCGGTCTAGTGGGCACAGACCTAGACTTCATGCTGAAACAGTTTGTCCGAACCAAAACTATGTACGTTATCTTTATATATTTAAATCTTCTGTGTGTGTGTTTGTAATTAAACTTCTAAACGGCTGGACCGACTTTGATAAATTTTTTTGTGTGAGTCCAAATTTTTTTAATTTTATTTTTCTTGTGTACAGGGCTACGTCTGTCACGAAAAGGTAGAGGAAGGCCAAGGAAAAGATGGATGGACTGTGTGAGGATGGATATAATAGGGAAAGGGGTAAATGATCAGATGACGGATCACAGAAAAGTGTGGAAGCGAAGGACATACTGCGCCGACCCAAATAAATTGGTACCAGGGCTAGAGGATTATGATGATGAGGAAAACGTCTGTCGGGACAGCTAGTATAATCATAAATTAACTGCCACTGCTAAGTTTTTAATAAAATAACGTTTTCATATAGTAGTAGTAGTAGTATAGATATTATTTATTTGTCATTTTACCCTTCAGAACAGCTTATAATTTTTGTGTTGGCTATAAAAATGGCAATCTATGTCATAACATCGAAATAGATCGCCAACTGAAGCTTCTACGTCGTCAAACTAGATAAGCAATAAAACAAAATTGCCAATCTGATCTCAAGCCGATATAAAATACTGTTAGATTAATCTATACTAATATTATAAAGCTGAAGAATTTGTTTTTTTTTTGTTTGAACGAACTAATCTATGAAACTACTAGTTCGAATTGAAAAATTATTTTAGTGTTAGATAGCCTATTTATCGAGGAAGGCTATAGGCTATATAACATTACGATAAAATTAATAGGAGCAGAGCATAATTGAAAAATGTTGCATAAACGGGAAAAATTATCTTATTATGTGAAGCAGACGAACTTGCGCGGGACAGCTAGTTTAATCATATATTTGTAAGTCTTTTTTTATTAGATTAAAACACACACCAGAGATCACGTTGATCTCACGTTTATATCCCTGAAGACGTAAGCAGTTGTAATATATTGTACAAATATTTAGCAAGACATGCATAGTGCTAAGTATATACAGCGTCAGTAATAAAAATTGTAATGTTATGATAACGGAATATTTAGGTAAACTCAATTATGCAGACACAGAGAATTTGTTACAAATATTAAAATGATGTAATTATACTTTCGGTAGCTAAGCATTTTATTGTATGACACAGTTGCTTGTACGTGTACAGGCAGTTTTAGCTTAAGTTTGTATTTAGTTATATTATTGTTCAAATAGATACTTAAATAAACGTCCACTTTAAAATAGATAGACAAGTGATCGCCTGAAACACAGGTCTAACCTAGTTCAGGCAAGTAGCTTATAATAATTTAAAGATGTTTAATTATCCTTTCTTGACATAACAGATTACTGTACTTATATTATTATTTTGGCTATAAACTAGTTTATTAAGGCATTGAATTATTCTTAGATATTAAGATATAATTTGAAGTTGATTTAAGTCCACTATTGTACTCTTTTTTAGCCGAATATTTTTTTTTTTAATTTTTTTATATCCTAGTGGGCGACCCTTGGATTTCCACGCAGAGGTCACAAGACAAATCACGTTGAAATCCGTCTAAAGTTTAAATTCATAAGAAATTCAAGCAGATATTTTCTCTTATTTAACCTGACATTTACATATCAATCCATCCATTACTAAACATTCCTTCATGACGTGAATCTCATGCATAAACTTATTACTAAATCTGCGAATCGTAGTACATATTTGCATAACTACTGCGCGGATAGATTCGTTTGTGATTATACTGATCGGAGCTAAATAGAGCCATCAGTATTCAAGGGCAGATGGCTTTCGACACTTCGTTACTCAATTACATATACAGTCTGTCCCAAAAGTCGACGTCAAGCCGGAATCAAGTAACAGGGTAAGTTATAATAGCTATCGGAAAAAAAACTAAGTTACGTAGGTATATTAAAAATTAAAGATATTAAAAAAAAGAACAAAAACATCTACACCTGTGACGGTCTTACAGTAATTTACTTTTTGAAATTTCTTTTGTAATATTTAATCTCGAATCATCGAAAAAAATCGAGAGTTTAAAGAAGCTTATCGAGATTACATAACAAAAAAAATATTCAAGAAGTAAATATCTTATCGTGGTATTGTCTTCTGTTTACGCGAATGTTATTCATTGAAATTAAACTACTATATACTTTTCAGCAGCCATGGTCACGGGGAGACAATCCCCGTGACCATGGCTGCTGAAAAGCTACCGAAACGTCAGGGAAAGTGTAAACCTAAATATAAATAGTATAGTAATAGTATAAATAGTTTAATTAGCTTAAAAATGAGTAAAGTTTAATCGTAATAGTGGTGTAACAGTTTCTAAATTATTACATAAAATCCGTATAATAATATAGTAGTTTAATTTTAATCTTATCGTGTTTTTTTTTTAATTTTTCTGATAGCTATTATAACTTAGCTTGTTATCTGATTTCGGCTTGACGTTGACTTCTGGGCCATTCTGTATACGCTCACGCATATATCCTTGGCAGAATAGGCAGAGATGTAACGATTGGGCATACGTAACTGCAGTAGTGTATGTGATTGCTGTACACGTAGACACGGGTTTGATTTTTGGGCGGAGCGAAATGTCATTCGGTTTTCGCAGTCAAGAAAATTTTAATAGCAGCGTCTTCAACTGCCTCCGCTAGATGGCAGTAGGCTTGCCTAAAACTTTAGCTAGCAAAATATGGACGAAATAAACCTGAGCCTACCTCTTCATTAGTAAAGGGCAAGGACTACCCTCTCACAAAATATCGACGTGAAATACCAGTATTCACACTGTTGTGTTTCGTTCGGTGAGTGAGAGTGCCGGAGGCCCAATCACTCCATTACCCCCTTCCCGCTCCCTCTCCTTCCCACGTCCTTTCCTAAAGGGTCGGCAACGCGCTAGTGATGCCTCTGGTGTCGCAGGCGTCAATAGGCTACGGTCACCACTTGCCATCAGGTGGGCCATATGATTGTATGTTACCTTAGTTGTATAAAAAAAGAAAAGCAAGAGACTTTATATGTATGTAGCATGGTAAAAGAAATTGGATACCTACTTTAAGCAGTTACATTTACATCAAGGGTGATTTAAATCTTTTTGATGTATTATAAAGGATACTATTAGAGGTCGAAACACTAACTTTATATGGATACTTGTACAATATTTTATATAAAAGGCTCACGTCCATTTCCCAGAGACAAAGAGACTACGGATTTTTATTTACTATGATCCTGGTATACTTATCTTACTACTTCTCGCTTTCATTATATTCTTTATGAACTTTTTCTTCCTGTTTCTCCAGAATATTAAATAGATAGATAAAAAGGCTATCAAACGAAGAGATTTTAAATAGGTAAAGGATCAAAATAATACAATTATGTATACTAACTTTGGTATGTAAACTTGGCGATTAAAAAGAGTAGCCATGAGTTTCTTGCCCGTTCTTCTCATGAGCCCTACACCCTTGCTTTGCTGAACGTGGCAGTAAATGTAAATTCACAGAAAAAAAATTGTGTTACTTTGACATTCATAAGTGTTACCTTGTAACTTGAATATATTATTTTTATTTTGATTTTGATTTTATGCGGCCTCACTCGGGAACGGTAGAATGTTTCGACATTCCGTTGTTGTGTGTACCCCCGACAACGTGTATTTCGTGAGGATCGTTCGGGTAGGGTGTGAAAGCGTAACAAAAAACAAACAAACAAACTCACACTCGCATTTGTAGATAATAATAAATTGTTAAGAATTTACTATGAGAAAATACTAAAAGGAAGTAAATAATGAAAGCAGTGCATTAAGCGGGTGCGACGTTGAAAATAATTTATCTCTTACAACTCGCAGAAGAAATTCAGGTTAGCACCTTTTTTTCAAAAAACTACTCTAGCACTTTGTTTAATATCACTGTTTTGGGTATTTTACAATCACTAAACTTTACAGGCTCAGAACAACTATTTGTGTATCACACAATATTACGCCACGTTTGGAGAATGCCATATCTATATTAATATTATAAAGCTGAAGAGTTTGTTTGTTTGTTTGAACGCGCTAATCTCAGGAACTACTGGTTCGAATTGAAAATTTCTTATAGTGTTGGATAGCCTATTAATCGAGGAAGGCTGTAGGCTATATAACATCACGCTACAACCCACGGGGGCGGCGCAGTAACGATAAACGCGGGTATAACCGCGGGCACATCTAGTACTTAGATAAGTAGGCATAGATACTGTTTTGCATGGGTTTGATTTTAGTATTGGCCAAAGTATTATTGTGGTTTTCTGTCAAGAAAGTCTCAACTGTAACATAGCACCTGGAGCTGTCCCCGAAACGGTAATAGATGTGTCATATTATATGATTCCTAAAAAGTTATAGTTAGCGACATGTGTGCAATAAACTTCTAACTTTTTCTCAACCCATTCGACGATAAAGGTCATACATATATGTATGTACATTTCAAATGTTATAATGGCTTTCAAATACTGCGTCTGTTTCAACATAAATATTATTACGATGCCATATGTAAAGACAAAATTACTACCTAAACCCCTGCGCCATCGATGCAGTCTGACTATAAAGTCCTACATAGTAATATACTAAAATGCGTCACTATTTTAGCTGCATTGTCCGAAACGCTCTAAGAGTTCGCCACAAGTATGTCCTCGCTGGATATCACAACGGTCCAGCTCTCAGACAGATTAGATAACTTGCGTTTGTGTGTAAAATCCACGGTCACAACTTACCGTACTTTTATAAATGTGGGGCCATGCAAACAGCGAAATCATTCTGTGTTTGACAAGTCGTGAATGTCTTCCTGACTACTTAATTGCGCAGTGGTTTAGAAGACATTCTACCACAGGAAATACACATCAAAAAGTTCACATGTAAATATCAAAATAAACTCATAGTTAAGTAAGTATAAGGATACTTTGGGCCGTTGCTCAAAGGTCATAATATTGTCTTATGTTTACGCGAATGTAATACATTGAAATTAAACACTTTATACGGACTTGTCGCGTTGTTCATTAACCTCTGATTCTTCTTCGAAGAGGTTAATGAAAACACTATGTGGGTCTGTGTGTCTGTCTGTTAGTGTTTAGTATAACTCCAGAACCACTGGACCGATTGACTTGTAACTTGGTGTGCATACACGTTGGGATCATACCTCGGTCAAGTTTGAATATGGGCCCTGTGGGTCAAAAGACCCCCGAGATATAGGAGTAATTTCTTTTCATTACTTTTACATTTAAGACGAAGAGGTTGAATCCTGGGTTTTTACACCCATCTCGTTTTACTTTAAACACTTTTATTACATAATAATTTAATTTGCCATGTGGAGACTGAACCCACAACACTCGTCGCAATGACAGTAGCGATGCGATTACTTCAACCACTAAGCCATCCATGCCCAATGCACACATCGTTTTATTGACTAGTTGTGAAAAACTCCATCATTCACTGCAAGAATGCAAAGTGGTTTAGTAGAAAGTCTACCAATGCAGCATTGAATATTAGTTAAATACATACATACATATATAGATTCACGCTTGTTTCCCAGAGGGGTAGGCAGAGACTATGAATTTCCATTTGCTACGATCCTGACACACTTCTCTGGCTTCATTCACTTTCATCACATTCCTCATACACGCCCGTCGGTTCAAGGAGCTCTTAACCTGGCCTTTGTCCAGAACGCCTCCGATCTGATCGAGAAACGTTCGCCTAGGTTTTCCTCTTGCGACTGTTCCATTCACACTAGCCTTATAAACTTTCTTATTCAGTTTTTCCTCGTCCATTCTTTCTACATGCCCAAACCAGCTTAACATAACCTTTTCTATTCTTGTCACTATATCCACTTTCATGGAACTGGAGGAAAGTGGATTACTTAAATAATAGTTAAGTAATAGCCGCCATTGATCAAAGATTAATCATTTATCACGGACTTGAGATATTGCTAAGAATTAGTTACTAATATTTCTAAAAGCAATGATAAAAATATGTAATGTAATAAATAAATAAATAAGTAAGGCTGCCAGTATTAAATTTTGTTCCTTGTATATAATTAAACAATGTGAGATCTACAGATAGTTATGAGGGGTCGGGTGTTTGTGTATAAACAATGTAATGAATGTTAAGATTAGGGATAGTCCTTCTGTAACACGGAACTTTGCAAACATGATACAACTTGAACCGGTCATAACCATGCAATACCCGGACGGAACAAGTAGTAGTAGCTCACACAAATGTTTGGCTTGCATTGTTTATTAGAACTACTCTTGATAGTCTCTTGATAATAATAATAATATTCTACCACATACACACAACACCATCTAGCTCAAACTAAGCAGAGCTTGTACTATGGGTACTAGACAATGGATAAACATACATATATTATATTTTTTTTGTAAATACATACATATTATACATAGAAACACCCAGACCAAGACAAACATCCATGTTCATGCACACAAATGTTTGACTTGTGCGGGAATCGAACCCGCGACCTCAGGCGTGGCAGTCGGTTATACTAACCATACTTACCTGGCATAGGGGACACCGTGATCAAGAAGGCGGTTCCCCCAGGGCGAGACCTCTCCATTGCACTGCGGTTGGGTTGACCCCTGCGATTATCCCTAATGTGGATAACTCGGATGCGCCATCGAGGCCGACTATATTAGTTTAAAAAATATCTATGGATTAAGCCAAATGAGACAAAATTGTAGAATTTACAAACGTATCTATACTAATATTATAAAGCTGAAGAGTTTGTTTGAACGCGCTAATCTCAGGAACTGGGTCGAATTGAAAAATTCTTTTAGTGTTGGATAGACAATTTATCGAGGAAGGCTATAGGCTATATAACATTACGCTACAACAATAGGAGTGGAGCAGCCATGAAAAATGTTGCAAAAACGGGAAAATTCTCTTATGTGAAGCAGACGAAGTTGCGCGGGTCAGTTTAATATACCCAAACAATGACTTTCATTTGTGTGCCACACATATTTATGCATTCATGTGTATGTATTCGCATAGATGGCGTGATTTACGTGGTCGCCTTGCCACAGCCATCACGCTGAGTGTTGTGGGTTCGATCCCTACACAGGATAAATTACTATGTGATCGTAGCAAATGGAAATCCGTAGTCTCTGCCTACACCTCTGGGAAACAGGCGTGAATCTATGTATGTATGTAGATATGTACCGAATTGGGGTGTTCTTTGTGTCCGTGGTTTGAATATTTGTTAAGATCACCGCTACTCAGGACTTATGACTAGTGCGGGTGAAGCCTTTAAAAAAGAAACCCTTTTACTAACAGCTCTGTATCATTCCGAAAAATTATTTGTGTTTTGAAGGTAGTGGAGCCTCGCTGATTTCAGCATGAATGGGCCGGCTCGACCGGGGAAGTACTACCCTCTCATAGAATATCGACGTGAAATATCAGTATTCCTACTGTTGTGTTTCGTTCGGTGAGTGAGAGTGCCGGAGGCCCAATCACCCCCTTTTCCCCTTCCCGCTCCTTCTTCTTCCTACTTCCTTTTCCGTTTCTTAAGAGTCGGCAACGCGCAAGTGATGCCTCTGGTGTTACAGACGTTCATAGGCTACGGTAAACACTTACCATCAGGTGGGTCGTATGTTTGTTTGCCACCTCGGTAGTATAAAAAAAAAAACCACATCACTCAGTGAGGTTACAGCGGCAAGGTGTGTAATAATTCATTATTCAAGGTGATCACTAAAACGACTATAACAACACATTGCTCTATTATCCCAAATAACACAGCTCCTTATCAACATAAAGGAACACCACGAGTAAAAGAGAAAATAAATATTGAAACCCTTTTTGTTTCAATATGCGTTGAGCCTTCTTGAATACCATAAATACGTAAATACATCGACACTCGTGTCTTTATATACGTGAAGGTATAGGTTGGGTTGGCAATATGGGGACCGGGAACAGTCTACATTGCAAGGTATTTCAAATATTATTATTTTTCTAATTTATTCTTATCTCACATAGCTATTGTTTATCTATTTATTAAGAATCTCCGACAGAAAATATATCTACACAAAATTGCATTAATAAATGAACATAAGTTTTGTATAGTGTACTCCTTCAGTTATAGGAGCCCATATGCCCATGACATGGGTATTATAACAACAAAACTTAAAATAGAAAATTAATTTACTAAAACAGCTTCACGTTAGGAATGATTTTAACATTATTTGGTGTATACCAAATGATGTTAAATTCATTGTATGTATGTATTACACAATAAGCAGCGTTATCTCAGTGGGGAGACCAACAGACTGCAATGCAGAGGGTCTCGGGTTCGAACCCAAGTCGCGCACCTCTGACTTTCGGAAGTTATATGACTTTTCGAAATTATGTGCGTATTGACTGACGATTATCGCCTGCTCCGTGCCTCGGAAAGCACGTTAAGCCGTCGGTCCCGGGTGCCATGAACATCTATGGCAGTCGTTATTGGGATTTCAGTGCCCTCTAATATCCTGACACTGGTTTAGCCTTAGGGTATCGTTAGCCTTCGGGTTGCGCAGGTCAGATGGTAGTCGCTCCGTGTAAAAACTGATATCCAGTCAAATCCGGTTAGACTAGAAAGCCGACCCCAAATGACTTGGGAATAATAAAGGCTAAGGGAGAAGAAGTATTTATATACTACACAAATCATCCTGGGTTTAACCGCGGTATATTACTTACAGCACAATATACATACATACAGTTATTTGTTATTAAGTTATAACATGCTTAGGTAGAGGTGCGACTAAACTATAGGTTGTATTACAATCACATATCGTCTGTTACGTTCTTAGTGGAACGTATATCCTATTGACCGCAATATTACCATTTTATTCTTCTATTAAGAATTTTTTTGAAGTGAAAACTTCTTTAGGCGCGTTGAGCACTTCTTGGGTGAACAAAAATCATGGAACTCGCGTCATCGTCACCGAACGCTTTCCATTTTTGAATTATTTTTGTTTATAAAGATGTGTTTATGATCAAGGATTAAAGTTTTCACTTGTATCGGCAGTCCCCAAAGACTGCCAGTATTTTTTGTTACGAAAATCTCAACAACTGTGATCGGTCGCTTACCTAGGTATAAACTTCTACCTTGGAACTAACGAGACAGATTTAAATCAATATTATACAAAGATGAAACTTTTATAATGAATATATTTAGTTGTATTAAGCAGGGTCACGTTTATCATAAGCTAGAACAAATACGAAACAACGGTCTACTTGATGACAAGAAGTAACCGCTCATGGACTCATGGCTGTGTTTCCTGGCACCTTGGCAAGAAACACAGTCATCTTAAGAAAACTCAACCAAGGCTGCCAAAACCACATAAGTGGAAAACAAGCACATGTTCCAGCTGATGATAAGGAGGTTTCGTAGAGAGAGATGTTCGTACAAGAGAAAGAAGTTAGGAGAACCAAAGGAACGGATCGAGGTGATGATCGAGCTACCGGTTTTCTCTAAAACAGCTAGCATCATATTACAAATTTCCATCACTTCCAAAAAATTAGCCTATTTTCAGCCTAAAAATTAAACTACGTACCCAAAAGGATTTTCACGGGCCCATTTCAACCAATTCCCTAGCCAACATTTGTCTGAAAAATAGGCCAGAGATACAAGGAGCTCGCACGACACACGGGAATTGCGTCAATTTGTTTGGGGAGAATGTCGCGACACCGTTCTGTGTATTCATTACAACGGGATTACAAATACAATGTGGTCCTTCAACTCATGTTGTTTTATGAGCTACTTAATTTTGACACGTGAAAGGTAATTTCTGGTAATGTTGTTTTACTTTGAAGGTGTTTATGTTTTTGGAAAATGGCGGTGTAAATTATTGAACGGTTCCTTATAGTCCCTGTTCGGTTTGCGATTTAATAAATACGTACATATCTTCTTGAGCGTTAAGGGGAAATACGGAAAAAGAAATAAAAAAATTAATTGTGCAAACAATACACAAATGGACAAACGTATGTCCGTTTGACATTTGACTCATTAACGAGTCAAGTGTGGAGCGGACATACGTTTGTCCGTTTTTTTTTTAGTGACTCATTTTTTGCGGACAAACGTGGTCCTACGTTCTACGCTCGACAGTTGACGGGATATAAGGGGTAAGCAGGGGTGAGTTACACCCACTTGTATTAGCAGTGGTTTTAGCTTCCATGTTATAAAGGGCAAGCCTATTAGCGTCTACCAGGCACTAGACTATCTACACAGTATGAATGCGCGAGTGACCCCTGCGCCCCAGCCATAGATTGTGAGAAGGAACACCGTGGTAGGTTTAGTCGGTATTACCGGGATATCTCCATCTTTTCCCTGGTGAGTCCGACATAACCCCTCCGCACAACCCCGCGGAAGTATATGCGCCAATGCATTCCCACACGAAAAAAAAAAAGAAAATGGTTACTAGCGACCCGTTCCGGATTCGCATGGGTAGTAAAAAACCTTAACAAATATACACCTAAACCTTTCTCATTAATCGCTCTGTCTATTGGTGAAATCCGCATGAAAATCCGTTCAGTAGATTTTGAGTTTATCGCGAACAGACGCGGTGGGGGACTTTTTTTTATAATATGTTTTCTCCCTAGCCTTTATTATTCCCAAGTCACTTGAGGTCAGCTTTCTAGTCTAACCGGATTTGACTAGATATCAGTTTTTAGACGGAGCGACTGCCATCTGACCACCGCAACCCGAAGGCTAACGATACGTTAAAGCTAGACCAGTGTCAGAATATTAGAGGGCATTGACTTCCCAATAACGATTGCCATAGATGTTCATGGCACTCGGGACCGACGGCTTAACGTGCTCTCCGAGGCAAGGAGCAGGCGATAATGATTGTCAATCAATACGCACATAATTTCGAAAGTCATATAACTTCCGAAAGCCAGAGGTGCGCGACGTGGGTTCGAACCCGAGAGAGACCCTCTGCATTGCAGTCTGTTGGTCTCCCCACTGAGATATCGCTGCTGACTATCGCCGGCTTAATAGCCGGTGCTCAATGGCACAAAATTAATTAGTTTATCAAATCTTCTCTGGAACTACCCTCCCTATCTATGCTACCAACACTATCACCTATATAGTCAGAGTGGACAGTGATGACTTTAGAAAATAACAAGTTATTATGCTTATTTTATTTTAAAATATGTAGTGGTGTACCTACTTAATTTAATTAAATATTATATTCAAATAAATTACTAACATATTTTTAGATACATGTAGCCTCAACTGTATTCGCAAATACAGAGCTGTATATTTCTATACATCCATATTTCTAGCTTTAGCTTAGTTATGATTTAGGTATCATGTAATAGGAGGCGAGTCTATAACCTGTCGGACACAATTCGGATTTCGTATTTGTAACTATTGAATTAGGCGTTACGTAGTAGCTATTCATTGTAATAATATAAAAAAAGAGAGAAATCCACTAAGCGCTATCAGATTGCTTATAGTTACAATAAAACAAATTGACGATCCGTTAGTACTACATATTCTTCGTAGTCGTTCATTCTTGACTGAATGGTCGTGGTCATCATGCTGTCTAGGTGTCCAGAAGAGTCGACGTCACACGCCTCACGATGTTCTGCCATTTCTTCCGGTCAGCGGCATGTCATGCAATGGACCGCCCACGTCTGACTTAACTTGGGCAGTCCATCTCATGGGTGATCTTCCGCGCGCTCTCCTGCCTTCCACTTTTCCTTGAACGACCAGACACTCTATAGAGACAGTATTGTCCCTTGACACGTGCCCAAAGAATCTTAGAATACGCGTCTGAACAGTTACTGATAGACGCTGCTTGATGCCGAGTTCTTTCAGTATGGAGATATTTTTTGTTGTTTATTACTACATATACGTAAATATTTTTTACAAAATTACGCTTGTTTTACTAGGAGTTGTTGCCCGATTGGGTAAATGGGTGATATTTACTTACTAAAAACCAACATGTATGTACACAGTTTAAGCAAATATAAATGTCTTCTTCAACTTGCAGTATGCCGCTTCGAACACAAAATATGCGTCGACACGTGTTTCGCTTCAACGCGAGGCAACCTCAGGACAACAAATGAACAATGTTTCAGCTCTTCATATAATAACTGTTTTATATAAGGCATGTATGCTTGTTTTGCCATCTAATATAGTTAATGTTCCATCTGTTTATCAGCCAATTCTCTTTATTTTTAGTTAGAGTAATCAACAAATTAAATTGGTTATAGTTAGTTTTAGACAAAACAATTATAGTCAAAAGTCGGCCACAACGAGTAGTTTATATAAAAAGCCCAATACTGTTCGTGCCTCTCAGAAACATTTCGTAACCTTTTAAAGCGTCACGTTCATAACACTATGTTTGAATCTCTTTCGTATGTAAATGAGGCTGTTTAAGGAGTGGGTGCTGCCTCCTGTAGTTCCGTATGCACCATCACGTAACAAAAGCCAATTGCGAGTATTTCGTGACAGTGTAGCTATTATACTCTCAAGGCAGAATTCGATCGATTCGATCAGAACTTACTGATATTGATACTACTTAGATTGTAGTCTAATACATACATACATAGATTCACGCCTGTTTCCCAGAGGGGTAGGCAGAGACTACGGATTTCCATTTGCTACGATCCTGACACACTTCTCTGGCTTCATTCACTTTCATCACATTCCTCATACACGCCCGTCGGTTCATGGAGCTCTTAACCTGGCCTTTGTCCAGAACGCCTCCGATCTTATCGAGAAACGTTCGCCTAGGTTTTCCTCTTGCGACTGTTCCATTCACACTAGCCTTATAAACTTTCTTAGTCAGTCTTTCCTCGTCCATTCTTTCTACATGTCCAAACCAGCTTAACATACCCTTTTCTATTCTTGTAACTATACCCACTTTTATGCCGCATCTCTCTCTAATAACACTATTTCTTATTCTATCTTTCAGAGTCACACCACATATGCTTCTCAACGCTCTCATTTCTACAGCATTTATTCTGCTCTCATGCTTATTTTGCCATATCCAACTTTCACTTCCATACATAGTCCTCTATGAACAGCCAAACGTGCCTTTTCGGATACATTTCGACTGTTCATAAAAGCGCGTAGAGCTCCATTCACTTTGTTGCCAGCAATCGTTCTCCTTTCAATATCTCCCTCATGTTTACCATCCCTTGTAAACAATTGTAGTCTAAGTAGTATCAATATCTGAAGTTATTAAACAAACATCAAATAATCAAATAAGCAAATAAATATCAAATAACTGTTTCATGTATTACAACGTTATTAAAATTTTATTGTAGAGGCATATGGGTTACATGTTCAGTACACGATGGTGCAACGTTAGTGAATGCAACTGCAGTGCCCGACCCATAAATCCAAGATGACATGACAGTGTCTTTGGTTCGATCCATGAGTCAGAAAAAGTGATTTTGGGTTTTACTGACAATAAATTTTTAGTAGCAGCACGGAGACTGGATCTGTAGTCGGTAAAAAGTATGCTTGTTCTCTAGTGGGATCTAAATGAATAGCTGTCGAAATATGGCTGTTTTACAACTTTGTATACCCTTCGAGTTTATAAGTGTAAAACTGTGTATGATATACATACATAGTCTTATGTATTAGATTACACGTCATATTTGTCAGCCTCGATGGCGTAGTGGTTAGTATAACCGACTGCCATGCCTGAGGTCGCGGGTTCGATTCCCGCACAAGTCAAACATTTGTTTGCATAAACATTGATGTTTTTCTTGGTCTGGGTGTTTCTATGTATAATATTATGTATGTATTCATAAAAAAAATATATATATGTATGTTTATCCATTGTCTAGTACCCATAATACAAGCTCTGCTTAGTTTGGGCTAGATGGTGTTGTGTGTATGTGATAGAATATTATTATGATTATGGTTTATAAAATATTTCAAATCTCAGCTTAATGCTGGTGAGTGTGAACCTATCACGGGCTTATGCCAAGTGGGTCGGTTCATTGAGTATTGTTGTTGTATGATTATTATTATTATGATAATTATTATTATATTTATTTATTTATTTAATAAGGCACACAAAACAAAACATAGTGCATACAGTATAAAACTTATAAACTAACAGTTTTGATTTAAACTATGGTTCTAACTATGTGTACACATCATGATTATTAGATATAGATCAGTACAAGATGACGCTACAGAACTCTAGTTAAAAATAAATGCACAAATAATAACAATTGATTTAATCTTACGAAGTAAATTACAACACGTTTAAATAATATATGTAGGTATGTTAAGATGCTTATCTATACTATGGAAATAAAGACAAAATATTCCTCACAGTATTTTTAAATTGTATAATTTTATAGTTAAAAACGTCTAGAGTTTTATGATATTCAGGTAAAAGGTCATTACACATTTGACATATTCTGACCAACGGATTGTAAAAAGATGTGTTGTTGATGTGAACGTCCAAAATGAAGCTTTTTAGGTGTGGGTGGCGCGATCTGAACCTAGTATTATAACCTATACATAACTGCATATAAAGGTATTAAAGTCAACAGTTACATATAAAAATATGCATACATTATATACCTAAAGGTATAAGCAGAGCTATCATAAACCATGCACCCATATCTCAACGACAAAAATTTAGGTCCTTTGTAAGCGAAGCGACCACTTACCACTAGGTACAGTACCAGAACCCAGACTACTACTTTGAATTAACTGACATAAACGATTGCACTTGTACTATCTTATCTTATCTTATCTTATCTTATATGGGGCCCAGTCAGTGCAGACCGGCGACACTTCGACCCAGTGGGATCTTTTGTGTCGACACTCTCCCAATAACGACTGCCATAGATGTACATGGCAGCTGGGACCAACGGCTTAACGTGCTTTCCGAGGCACGGAGCAGGCGATAATTGTCAATCAATACGCACATAATTTCGAAAAGTCATATAACTTCCGAAAGTCAGAGGTGCGCGACGTGGGTTCGAACCCGAGACCCTCTGCATTGCAGTCTGTTGGTCTCCCCACTGAGCTATCGCTGCTCTCGCACTTGTACTATACTAACGTTGCATTTTAGACGTAAACTCATTGCGGCACCAGCAAGAATTATCATCACTAAACATGTAAATTTCTCGAAGCTTCGACATTTTTCTCCTTTTGACACCCGCTACTTTCATGGCCCAACGGTCCCAAAGCCGTTGTAACCAACTATAGTTGGTCCCAAGCCTAGAAGCCTTAGCACCTTCATTTGACAAACTACCCACTTCACCGAGGATTTTTACCGAGCTCCTCTAAATGAACTAGAAAAGTTTCGTTTATCTTTATAGTTTGTTCACGAAAAATAAATGTTGAAGGTGAGTGGAGTTGGTTAACTAACGGGCTTATTCAAACGTGAAGGATTTTGAAAGTAGGTATATTAATCTCTTTTTTGTAAATTTACCTAGTGTTCGATTACAAGGCACACACTTCTGATTTTTTGAAACGTATATTAAAAACGTATTAACTAACGGTCGCCTAGTGCTCGAAATTCGACCAAAGTTTGCCTGTAAGATATTGCTGATATATGTCATTATATATTGATATATGTAACCATAGTTACGCGCTTCGACTGCGTGTGTCAAATGCATGGTTGTGTGCGTCTAGTGATTTTTCATTCATTTAATGTATTTCTAATGCATATTTTAAATAAATATTAGCATTCGCCCCTCCTTCTCCATATAAACTTTAACTGTGCCAAATTTCATACTCCTCCGTCCACGCAATTTTCGTAAAAAGGGGTACAAAGTTTTTGCTTCACGTATTAATATATAGATAATGGGCAGATTCTCCTTATAGAGATATCATTGTATAGTTAGGTAAATATATTCTTTGGTATTATACCTAATAAAGATAGATGCTATGTTACGACGTTAGAAGTTATAATTACTAAATAAATGTTACTTACATTTAAAGTTTTATTTTCTTCTCCAGCGCCAGTATAATAGAAAATAAAGGAGAGATATCTGTCGTCATCTGTTCAACTAATGAGGATTGTGATCTTGAGTTTTAATTCCAGACTTGTAAGTGAAAATTCTTGAGCGTGTGCTGACGCAGATATACTTAACTAGGTCGCCTTATAATTTAATATGAGACTGGATTAAATTTGCTTGTCGTTTCGTGGGAATGGTAGCAAGTTATGTCAAATTTTATACTGCTGTTATTAGAGGATAATATTTTAATGTTATTGCTTTTTTTTTATTTTGCTCGTCAAAATGACCACACTCCACCTGATGGAATAAACTAAGTATAGTAAGCAGTTTAATGTAATATTTAGTTTCTTACATATAATCTACCGCCTAGATCTCCGAAGAGGGCTGCCTAACTCTTGGTTTATAACATTTTACCAATTAATTTATTGTGGGTTCAAGTTCAAGTTCCACGCAATAGAGGGCGAGTCATTTGCTTTTAGAACCTCAATTTACGCGTTGTCTAGGCCAAGCATCGAGACTTCATACGCGGAAATACTGTACGTACTACCGGTTCACCTCTGCAGTCCTCGGCAATATAAATTATAATTATATACTTGATGATTAAAAATTACCTTGAGTATCTTGGCAGTTCTTCTATAGGTTCTATGTCCTAACCTTGCTGAATATGGCAACAGCTAGGTGTAGGTATTAAGTTAAGTTTATCCTACTTATGTTAGCTTTTTTCGACCAGGAATCGAACCTGAGGCCTAATAATGAGTATTTCTGTAGTAAACGGTGACACTTATGGGACAATGACAATTTGTCATAGTAATTATAAAACATGTGATCATAAATCAAACATCAGGAATAATGCCATTACGGCAGCTGTCGTCCATATTGTTTTATGTTTTTTCTCTTTGACTGATGACCAGCATTGTCCTGTCAAAGTTATTTATTGTCCATTACACACGCCGGCGCTGACTCCGCACTCGGCCAGAATGTGAATGATGAATGGCTAAAACAAATGCGCGGCTGCGAGTTTTTTGAGAATTTATAAAGGCAAGGTATGCGCTGTCTGTTATTGTTAGAAAAAGTTTTTGTGGAAAACATTGGTTGGTTTATGTTAATACCGATGTCACCATTCCTCATGAAGGAAGTCTTGTAAAAGCTGAAAAAGATTAATAAACCAAATATCTAAACTTTGCTTGCGTGATTGTCGACTTGTCGACATGTGGGATGTAGACTCGGTACTTATTGTGTCGATAATAGTAACGGTCAAAGTCGATAATGCTTTATTCATTGTGGTCACAATGTTACACTTAAAAACGTGAAAATCTTAAGGTTAGTGAGATTACTCAGTTACTGAAGCTTCATTTAGGTTAGTTGCTAGGTTCAGGTCAATTGCTTAATTGCCAAGATTCTTGACCACCACTTTAAGAGGTTCTTGTTAGGTGATTGCATCAAGGGTTTGACACAGAAGGCAGTTCTGCTAGACATGGCGCGCACTATGAGGAGGATCCTGACTCTGTAACTACCGATTGCAAATTTTTTATATTTGTAATTATATTTTTTGTATAATTAATTCCAATTGCGGTCGCCATAATTTAAAAAAAAATTAATTTGGTCCTTTTTACGGTTTTATTGTCTATAACTATGCCCTTAAAATCACATTTAATTTAGTCACCTACTCCACATACATATGTATGTAACCATAGTTACGAAGCATTCTACGAAGTCAACCGAACAATGCCGTAATGCTACGCACGCGATTCGACTGCTTGTGTCAAATGCATAGTGCTATGCGTGTAGTGTTTTTTCATTAATTTTAATAATATCAATGTATATTTTATAAAAATATTAGGATTCGCCCCTACTTATCCATATAAACTTTAACTGTGCCAAATTTCATACTCCTCCATCCGCGCAATTTTCGTAAAAAGGGGTACAAAGATTTTGCTTCACATGTATAGATATAATATATAGATATAAATAAAATAAATAAATATACTAATTTGTTTTCTCCACATAACTGATGTAAAAATTAGTACTTAAGTAATATTTTTTAATATGGATTTGGTAGAGACTGGTGCTTGAGATCGAGGTATTTGTATACGTATGTTACTGGACCGCAGAACCCCTAAGATTCAAGTCTCAAGCTTAGAATCAGGAGAGTTAATAATGGTGGTTGCACTCGTCTCAAGTAACTGCCAGTATGGGTGAATCACACAGGGCAGTACCGTTAGTTTACAAGATACAAAAAGACAAGACCATAAATGTGCGGTTATTATCCACGTCTTGGCCAAGAGCCATAGAGTAAAATCTTTGCTAACTACCTTAATGTAATATGATCTCTGCTAGCGCGATGTTCGGCAAGAATTAAGTGTGTTAAAAAAGACACATGCAATTTTCATTTAGTATTATCTTTTTCGCATGTATTAAGTCTCTCATCATCATTCATCGGTCTCATGGTCGCAAAAAAATATAGATAAGATAAATACGAAGAGAAGTCTTCCATAGCTCATTGATTCGCACATGTACATGGAAAACTTTAAATTGCTGCACAAACATTTATTTTTAACGTGAGAAGAAACGATAAGTGTGCCTTAGAGAACCCATCAAAGTTAAATTGCAGAACCCAAAAGTATCGACGGGTGTTGTAAGTGCGAAATCTTTAAATATAGTCCGTTACATATATACGATGTTAGAGTCACCGGGGAACGATAACATATCAGCCACAGCAATCCTACCGATGTTATAAATGTCAAAGTTTGTAAATGTGATTGAAGGTTTGGATTCTCGTTACTGGATCACGCGTAAAGCGTTGATAGGATTTGATTATTTGAATGTATGGTACTTAATAATATGAAATCTTGAACAATTTCTTTTTTCTCAGTATTAATTAGAAAATATGGTTTTTGATAAAATGACGTAGGTCTTGCGGCTCCAGGATCTCAGTAAATTGTTGTCAAATTATTGTGACATAGGGATTATTATGTACTAAACCTACAGCACTCGACACAAAAGAAGTATTATCCCTAATTCAATCACGCACAATAGTGCACAGAAATTTTGAAAGGAATCTATAATTTGAAAGCAATTCAAACCTTTTATAATGCAGAGCACGAGTTCAAACCCCCTATTTATTACTTGTATATGTCGTGATAGGTTGCATGTCTATTGAGCAAGACAACCTATCTACGGCTGTCAACGAGCGAAGGACGCGGCTAATGCATTTTGTTGTTCTTTCATTTCGCCTGACATGGAAATTGTTTTGTGAATAGCACTGGCTTTATGGATGAATAACATCATAGGTATATACACATATACATGTAGGAAAGTGTTGTAGAGAATATTTTCGTTTTTTATCAGTGGGTTTTCATTGGTAACGTTCAGGCTTTTTATTTGATTTTAACTGAAACAAAGTGTACAGGCGATGTGCAGAAACAGTCAGTAATTTTGGTGCTTAAAAAGAAAAAGCTATATAAACGCGAAGCTATGGATTATTTACACACACACACACACACACACACACACACACACACACACACACACACATACACACACACATACACACACACACACACACACACACACACACACACACACACACACACACACACACACACACACACACCTCTTCTCCTTTATCATTTGAGGGGAACTATACCTTAGTGCCGTGATAATCTCGTTCTCATATAGAACTTATTTCTTTGCATAAGTTTCTTGGTCTAGCATCTTTTGTACTTACGCCTGTCATTGGTATCGCAGTTACCGTTTTCTGTAGGGTCTTAACACGCGGTTTACATCACTGACATTGGCAGCTTCTAAAGGTTATGGTAATCTGGTAGCAGCTTAGACCACCGTTGGGAATAAAATGCAACGCATAATTATATAATGTAGGCAACATTATATGCCATGCCAAAAGGTGTAAAGGTTTATTTCTGTCACAATTCGCTGGCTATAATTATTTTCCCCACATAATAAGGGGCGAGTGGATTATGCATGCATACAAAATGTCTAATCATTCATTTCTCAGTGTCGTTGACAATAACAGTCTTGCGTCAGATGTACACAAACTTTTTAACCACTCACTATAACACTCAATAAAAGTAACAAATTCAAGTTAAAACTCTGATAGTCGAATCCGTAGTGTCTGTAAACATAAATATCAATTTCCACCAGCTTCTTAGCAGCGGCAACAACATTGTCGCTTCACGCTTTATTTCTGCAAGTATTCGGAGTTACCTACTGTAATAAAGATTTAAAACCAGTAAACTTTATTGTGTTGTAAGTAAAATACCTAGAATTTTATGTCTGGAAAAGGTAAATTGTTAGGATGTTCCTACCGACGAATATATTGTGTTGTGTTTTATTATACATACATACATAGATTCACGCCTGTTTCCCAGAGGGGTAGGCAGAGACTACGGATTTCCATTTGCTACGATCCTGACACACTTCTCTGGCTTCATTCACTTTCATCACATTCCTCATACACGCCTGTCGGTTCAAGATGCTCTTAACCTGGCCTTTATTCTGGACAAAGGCCTCCGATCTGATCGGGAAACCTTCGCCTAAGTTTTCCTTCTGCGACTGTTCCATTCAAACTAGCCTTATAAAATATCTTAGTCAGTCTTTTGTCGTCCATTCTTTCTACATGTCCAAACCAGCTTAATATACCCTTTTCTATTCTTGTTATTATATCCACTTTCATGCCGCCTCTCTCTAACCACACTATTCTTTATTCTATCTTTCAGAGTCACACCACATATGCTTCTCATCGTTTTATTATCTAAACATGTAAACAGGTAAACTGACTGACTGTCTAACTGATATATCAACGGACAGTCCAAAATCCCTGAAACAAAATATTTTAAATTTTATGCAGCGATTCTTCATACTAAGCGGCGCGATAATTAAGAAAATATATATTTTTAAATACATTCCCTGAAAGGGTGCGAATTGGTTTAGAAGTTTGATATTTCGATTAAGCTACAGCCTAGACTGCTAACTTAAGGAGCATGAAATCTTGCCCAAAAGTTATATATAGCGGTATGATTTAAACTTATTTTGATTGAATTGATTGAAAATGATATTTGAACTGCAAACCATGAAGAGACTAAACGAGGGTTTGAGATGTAACGGAATGCCAAGCTCGACAAAACCGCAATCAGCGGGGCCACGCGAATCACTTGCACATGCGGTCGCGACCTCGCCGAGGTTTCGGCCCGCCGTATGAAACGGCAGGCCACTACACGATAAGACCTTTAGTCACTTTTCAATTTTATCTATTCTGTATTAAGGCCTACTATTAATATTTTTTCTATTTTTCATTATTTAAGCTGTTGTATCATTGATTAAGTTATTTTACCAAAGTTCAATGTTACTTTAATGTCTGTCTGTGAGGCAAAATGGCGTACTTTATTATTTTATAGTAATGTCTCTATTTTCAATAAACTGATGTTTCTTTCACAAAATTAATAAACAGTCACGAACACTGGACAGATTTATTAAATTGACTGCACGAATGGGGCGATGGCAAGTCGCGTCGCCGCTTTCATTGCGATGAGCGTTCTGGGTTTCCACTTAGAACGATAATTTATGTGAATCACAAATGACATAAACAGGAGAATGATACATACATATCATAATAGGTTTAATTAAAATACTAATAACATTTTACCCGTGACTTATTCAACTTACTTTAAATTGTTGAAGTGAAAACTTCTTTAGGCGCTTTGAGCACTTCTTTGGTGAACAAAAATCATAGAACTTGCTTCATCGTCACGCTTTGTCATCGTCACGCTTCGTCATCGTCACGCATCCACGCTTTCCATTTTTGAATTATTTTAGAATGGTACGTCCTACGCAAAAAATAACGAAATTTTGACCCCCTTTATAACTCCTAAGAAAGTATCAGGAATCCTTCCACCCCATTTCTTTTTATTTATTGATATGAAAACTTCTTTAGGCGCGTTGAGCACTTCTTAGGTGAACAATTTTTTTTTTTAATTCTAAAGAAATGATTATGATTAAGGATTAAAGTTTTCACTTCTATCGGCAGTCCCCAAAGACAGCCCCAGTTCTTTTTATCACTGTCATAATTCATTATTTGATTTTAAAACAAAAATAACAGGTGTTAAAACTGGTTAGGTACTGTAATCTTACAACTAAGACTTAAAACTACACGCGGTCGCAAAGGAATCAGCTACATACGATATAACTATTTAGTATACTGCGTAGCGTAGTGCGGGAGACAGGCGTTTGCATATTAGAGTTCGAAAAAAGCCTTATACAACAGCTTTGTCCGTCCGTCTGTCTGTTATACAACTTTCAACTCAAGAACTGTAAGAGCTTAGAGACTCGCGGTCAACACCATTCGACTCAGCATAGTCAATATACCCCCGAAATGTCTATGACCTCTGACCTCAAGGTCACGTGGTATCACGTGAACTTTGCATATTACTTGAACCATTTTTCGAACTCTAAGACTTAAGGCAATTCATTTCCGTTTCTGACTTGTTTTAACATGATAATATGATTTTGAGAAATTATTGAGTTTCGTAAAAAATGGCAATTTATTATTTTCATTTAACCCTTTTAGTAATATACCTATTAAGGAGTTTAACGCTATACCTTTAGGCACTTGATGTTTCGACCAGGTTTTTCTGGACGTGGTCACAAACCGATATAATCTGGTCGAAACGTCAAGCATCTAAAAGTAAACAATTGGCATGATCGCGTTAATGCGTATGTTTAAAAGTTATTATCGCAAGTGACTGTTCAGCGTCTTGATGTACTTTGTGTCCAAATTTTGTCCAAAACTTTGTGACAAACAGACAAAAAACACGTTTATGATTTTAATATATGTACACATGAAATGACAAACTGACTGTACTGAACATTATTTATTGAATAGTATACACATTTTAGTTCACAACTATTTATTTTCTCGTTAGTGAATAGTTTTGCTCGCCCAAAATCGATTCTATTACAAGAATAACGTGAACCAAATAAACAGGGACATAACTAAACCGATTCTAACTGGTCTTAACTCGATCTAACTTTTTCGATTAAGGCCTTGTCCACACCAGCATTCATCTTATCGGCATCCCGTCAAATAGCAACCGCATTAGGTATGAATGCGGCCTTATTTAAAAGTTCAGTTATCTATCATTTTTACGGTTTCGAGTCTTTATCGCTCTCGATTTTGGTGCCATATTTTACAGTATATTGATAAAGATATTATTGGCTTTAGAAATTTTACGATATTATAATCGTTAGGGCGGGCAATGAGACAACCATAGAAAAACTTTAAATTATATTGTGAGACTCGAATGGTATTACAAATTGGCTACCGCGCGCGACAAAACAGTACGTGTACGCAATGCCGTGTGGTTCGTCGAAGTCTGGTGGGCGGAAGCGCGCTGTCCGCTGTGCCGAGCTCCGGGCGGCGCCCGCGCACCGTCCATCCCCTGCTGTCATCCAAGGCGCGTTCCATGTACAGGAATAAGCCTTAAAAATAATTAACGAAGTGCAATATTAATGTTAAAGTTAATTTTCAGATTATAGCTTAATGCATTGTTATTCAATAATTATTTTACTTTCACCGTTTCAAAAAACAAGTTAGCAAGACAAACAAAATGTAAATAGTGAAAGTAAAATCACATGTACACAACACAAGCCTCTGCTAAACATTAACAGCAGCCCGAATCCTAATCCTAACTTCCTAACTATCCTAACTAATATTATAAAAGCGAAAATGAGTTTGTTTGTTTGTTACCTTTTCACGCCTAAACCACTGAACCGATCATCCTGAAATTTTGCATATACGTTATCAGGTGTATAGAAACGGACATAGGCTACCTTTCATCCCAAAAAAATTACTGTACCCAAGGAAAACAACAATAACGTTCTTATGATAATAGATGGCGCCACGTGTCTTTCGAATCACGATTGAATTATATTATTACAAGCAGAGTACAACCCGAATTGATTGTGAAATTCTAAATTAACGCGAGCGAAGCCGCGGGCAATAACTAGTAATAAATTAATGGGTAATCTCATAAATAATGGCAACGCACTTAAACCGGTTGGAATGTACCACCAGCTTGGGATCCAGTAATTCAAATAGTCAAACCCAAGAAGAAGCAAACCACAGCTAGACTTCATGATACTTTGAGCTCATTCTGCGTAAATAGAAACACCCATGATTAAATTATGTTCGGGTACTTTGAAATAACTACACTGGAACATTGAGACAACTACCATCTTAGTCTCCCCGTGACCATGGCTGCTGAAAAGCAACCGAAACGTCGGGGAAAGTGTAAACATAAATATATATAGTATAATAGTATAGTAATAGTATAAATAGTTTTAATAGTTTCAATAATTTAATTAGCTTAAAATTTTGTAAAGTTTAATAGTAATAGTAGTGTAACATTTTTCAAAATTTTGTAATAAAGTGTCAAATAAACAACGCGGTAAAATCCGTATATAGTAGTTTAATTTCAATGAATAACATTCGATTAAACAGAAGACAATATTATGCATTGCAATTATCCGCGACAAAAAAGTGTGATCTCCAAATAGTTGCTCTGACTCCAGGCGTTCTTTGTATGCGTTGTTTGTAAGGTATCATATCATAAATTTTTACAAAGAAAGAAAATAAAGAAAAATTTGTGACATAAATATATACATAGGTAGTAGATCCTCGCTGATTTCAGTATGAATGGGCCGCATCGACCGGGGTAGTACTACCCTCTCACAGAATACCGGCGTGAAGTAACGGTACCCGTACTGTTGTGTTTCGTATCGGTGAGTGAGAGAGCCGGAGGCCCAGTTACCCCGATCCTTTTCCTATCCTTTCCTTTGTCCTTTCCCTCCTTCATTCCTTTTTAAAGGGCTGGCAACGCACTTGTAACTCGTTTGGGGTTGCGGGTGTCCATGGGCGACGGTAATCGCTTACCATCAGGCGATCCGTCTGCTCGTTTGCCCCCTATGCTATAAAAAAAAAATTACATAATGCGTTTAGCATACAAATAGACGCACAACTAAAGCTCAACGTCATACTTAGCAACTTTCGTAGCTTATAAGCACTTGTACATCAGAAATTACATGTAATGCACTTGTGGTTTGTTTTTTAAGGGCTGACCTTGCAAGAACGAAATATCAACATGGAAGTAATTTAGTCAAGTAATACTCAGGACGCGGAACAACTATTTGTGGCTCATACGTGCCTGGGCCGCGTGATCCAAACATACATACGTGCTTGGGCCGCGTGATCCAAACATACATACGTGCTTGGGCCGCGTGATCCAAACATACATACGTGCTTGGGCCGCGTGATCCAAACATACACACCAGCAGTGACCACTTAAACCACAGCATCCGGGCCTCCGTGTTATCTTATTGACAGCAAATGTCTGACGTCTAATTTACAGTTAAAAAAACAACGGGTTGCACTCCGGGAGTGCCGGCAGAAGTGAAAACTTGAATATTAACGTTGTGCATTTTTGATATTTTGGAATGGTTAGGGAATAATTTTGCACGAATTGCTTTAATTATCAGTATAAAAGTACTATCATTTATGTGGTAAAATACAATATTCATTTATTGCGTTATCGTACATAAACATGACAATTCTCCCTCCGTCTTACGAGTTTTCGATCAGGTCACGTGTCATGACGCGAGTTTAACATTTTTTACCCATCACAAAAAAAGTCCACAACGCCGCTAAAGAAGTTTTCACTTCAAAACAAGGGGCCGGAAGGATGCTAGTTCCTGATACTCTCTTAGGTATTATTGACGGGGTCAAAATTTCATTATTTTTTGCGTAAGACGCCACATTTCTGAGATATTGTTAATATTCTAAAATAATTCAAAAATGGAAAGCGTGGAAGCGTGACGATGACGCGAGTTCTATGATTTTTGTTCACCCGAGAAGTGCTCAACGCGCCTAAAGAAGTTTTCACTTCAATAAATAAGGAAGGGAGTTGTTCACGCACGTGTACGTTTTCTGACTCAGTTCGATTCCAACTGGTTTTAAATTGCTGCAATGCTTCGAAGTGGGGCGCTGCATTAAATCTACTACACATGGGAGAGTAACGATTTGAACAACGTTTCTGGTAAAATAGAATGTGATATATTTTTATGAAGGTCTATTTACAACACTCTGTAAATAGACTTCCTTGTTTGTTCTGCGGCAGATATAGATGGTGTTTGTATTTGTGACGTATTAGGTTCGATTGCCAGGTTGAGTAAAGTTATATATTTTCTGTAGTAGCCTTTTACGTAGCAGTATAGAATTTGGCCCTGGTAAATGAAAATAGATATCCTAATCCTAACTTTGTTTGTTTGTTTGTTACCTTTTCACGTCTAAACCACTGAACTGATCATCCTGAAATTTTGCATATACGTTGTCAGGTATATAGAAACGGACATAGGCTACCTTTCATTCCGAAAAAAATTACTGTTCCCGAGGAAAGCAATAATAACGTTTTATGATAATAGATGGCGCCACATGTCTTTCGAATCATGATTCAATTATATTATTACAAGCAGAGTACAACCCGAATTGATTGTCAAATTCTAAATTAACGCGAGCGAAGCCGCGGGCAAAAGCTAGTATGAAATAAATACATTACAATGATATGATTGTCATCTTATAAATAGCAACCGAAACCTCATGCAGAGAGAATAATAAATAGTTACAACAGTTCCAGTGAAAGACTTGTTTTACAAGCTTTTTTAAAATAAGCCGCAATAAAATCCGAATACAGTATTTTAATTACAAGAAGGTACAATATGTAACATTCGTAATGAAATTGTTACACTGAGCTGACTTTTACATTTTAGATGGGATGGAAGGCCTCATTACTCCAAGGCCACCGCCATATTGTATTCATTACAAGTACATAAGACACGTACCATCTACATGATCGGTACCGGTGTCATGTTCCCAAAACCCCGGGGATCTCACGTTACGTTTTGTAAGCTCTTTATATACCTGTGACCCTAAGGGAAGAGGTATTAGTATCATTTTCCTCTTACGACAAAATACGAGGAAGGTTACCTGTTTGTTGAAAAGAGGGTTATATAATTCATGTTTGTAGGAAAATAATATTGAAAGGAAAAGATACTTACGTATTTTGTTGCTTTCGTGGTATTTTTAGTTTGTATTTGCCGTCGGTTGTGTGTTTGCGGATTTGATTCCAGAGCCGCTATGTAGAACTTAAAACATAGTTGGTGAAAAGTAGCAGCGATGGCCTAGTGGGAGACCATTAAAGTGCCGTGCATAAGTCTCCAGTTCGATGCCAAGGCATGCAACTGTCGCTTTTCGAAGTTATGTGCATATTCATTAGTTAATTATCACACTTGCTTTAATGGCGAAGAAAGGCATTGTGACAAAACCTTCATGTCCGATAGTTATTCATAATGTTTTTGAAGATATGTGAACTCTCCTTTCGCACTAGGCCAGCATGTTGAGCCTAACCCATCTCACACTGAGAAGAGGCACGTCCATCAGTGGAACAGTTTATATACAGGACTTGTATTATATTATTTCATTTTGGTGAAAAATGGATAACACAAGTTTAATCTTAGCTTGGGTGCCAGAGTAGGAAATTATGTGTACATGTGACTTGCAATTGTGGTGACTCCGTGCAGACGATGAAGTTCAGCCTACATTTAATAGATGGCGATACAATCGCAATTCACATGACGTCATACTATTCAGCATCGCACAAATGGTGTTTACACAGCGACTAAGTATATAGGTATACAAGCTCCTGAAATCAACCGTCGGGCAGCGGCTCGCCAGGCACGATCAACCAGCCTGGTCGGAGGATCCTCCCTTTGTGTTGGAGGGACATCACACCCTGTTCCTCCACTCAATGTACAAGATATAAATATTGTACACTATAGTTCCCAAAGTGCATTGTAAATCGTAAATTTTGGTAATAAAGAAATGTAATTAAATATATTATTATAATTAATATATTTATATTTCTGAATTAATATATTTGCCTCCGTCCAGTAGGATACACCCCTGTTATAAACATACATATATTGTATATCTCCGAAGGGATGCCTTCACCGATATACAAATGTAGTCGTCATTGGTACTAATCTTACTTATAGGTAATAATATGTATAATATGTACATATTTACAAAAAGGTATAATGTATGTTTATCCATTGTCTAGTACCAATATTACAAGCTCTGGGCTTGGGCTAGATGGTGTTGTGTGTATATGTATATGTAATATTAATATTATAATTAATGTGAATGTGAGTATGTTTGTTTCTTACGCTTTCACGCCTTAACGATTCAACTAATCATCGTAAAATTTTACATACACGTAGTCAGGGGTACAGAAACCTAAACGTAGATGGCGAGATGACTTAGACGTCTTTGAAAGGGACTGACAGGGAATGAATGGAATGAATGGCAGAGTGGTTTGGAAGTCCAAGGGAGAGAATTTTACCTAGCAGTGGGACGTAACAAATAGCTAAGGAAAACGAATCTACATTACGCGAGCAAAGCCGCGGACAAAATCTAGTATGTTATAATTCAACAGCAACTTTGTGGAAACCCAAAAATGTGACTCGAATCTGATTATACAAACACAAAACGTACTTCACAAAGACATTTCGCGCCGTCACAGTATTCGTCTAAACCAGTATTATGTCCAATTTACTTAAGGATCCCGTACCCGTCTGCAGCTTGACTTAAGTAAGTCACGATGACAGATCTGGCGAAACGCCAGGAGCATTAAGTTGTGTACCAGACACTTGTATGAGATTATCTCACGGCTTACAGCTATTTAGGGGATGTTGAGGGACTTCTTAAAGAATTTACTGTGATATAACATTATTGGAGATTATTTTTTAAGCAATCATAGAGTGTGCCATAAATTTATATAGTTCTTGAGAGAACTCGATTCTTAGGGGACGTATGGCGTACTGGTTTAAGTGTTCGTATTGCCACTAACACATAATCTAAGTTATTGTGGGTTCAAATCCCGCACGGAAAGAATATTTGTGTTATCCATATACGTTTGCTTTAAGTCTGTGTTGATAGTTTGAATGTTTAGAAGTCGGCCGTGATACAGGAATAACGCCTAGTGCGGGAGTTGTCAAACATAACGTCGTCAAATTATTGCTTACTAGCTTTTGCCCGCGGCTTCGCTCGCGTTAATTTAGAATTTGACTATCAATTCGGGTTCTACTCTGTTTGTAATAATATATAATAATAAAATTCAATCATGATTCGAGAAAGACACGTGGCGCCATCTATTATCATAAGAACGTTATTATTGTTTACCTCGGCAACAGTAATTTTTTCGGGATGAAAGGTAGCCTATGTCCGTTTCTGTACACCTGACAACGTATATGAAAAATTTCAGGATGATCGGTTCAGTGGTTTAGGCGTCAAAAGGTAACAAACAAACAAACTCATTTTCGCTTTTATGATATTAGTTAGGAAGTTAGGATTAGGAATTTAAGTGAAAACTTTTTATGCTGGAATCGTTTTTAGAAAATGTATGAAAAGGCATGCCTTTTCATACATTTTCTTTATCTGTAGCTTAGATGCATTGAATTGCGTCAAGTTATAATAATAATTATGAAGTTTAGCAGTACGCACTCTGTGATTAATTTTTGTAATTATGTCTATTTGCAGTTGGGTGTTTGTATAACCCACTGGTGAGGCTCAAATGGTTGTTTGGTGTCTTATTTCTGCCCACCAAAATGATCTGAATATTGGAAAATGTATTTTCAAACGGTGAGTTAAATTCACTATTGAGGTAGCATTTTTATCGCTATTTTACAAAACAATCACACGGCTTGCTTAATGGAAGCCGTTATCGTCCACATGGCGTTGAATTTACATATAAATAAAATTATTGTTTGTACTGCGCTAGCCTGCAATTCAAAAATATGAAATAGAAATTCGGACAATTTGCAGTTTAAGTGGCAATAAATTGAAAACAGCCGATGAGGATAGAATCTCTCATAATATATATTTTTTATATTTGCCTGTTAATAATGCCTTAATTATTTTTATTGGGCATTTTAACAGAAAAATTCTTGATAGTAGACAGTTTGAGGGGATCAATAATGATCCAGATTCTAAACGACTGAAATTGAAATAGTGGAAAAGCACCCTAATAATACTTAGAGAACAAAACTCGGACTCTGCACAAGTATTGGTAGAGTAAGAGCCTAGTGGGAAACCGTTGGACTGCCACGCAGTGGTCTCGAGTTCGATCCTAAAGTGCGCATATCAGGCTTTTCGAAGTTATATGCGTATTAAATAGCTAATTATCACTTGCTTTAACGGTGAAGGAGAAACATTGTGAGGAAACCTACATGTCAGAGAGTTCCCCATACTGTTCTTAAAGATATATGAAGTCTGCTATCCTGCACTGGGCCAGCGTGTTAGACTATGGCCTAACCCTATGGCTAACCAGCTCTTGCCCAATAGTGGGACAATTTAATACAGGGCTTATATTATTACTGGTAATTACAAAGTACTATTTACTCATCGAAAACTCGCAATTTCGCAATTTATATGATTACCTACCACCCAGTTCATAGCTCCCCCTGTCGAAAGTTACGTAAAAGCATAGGTAACATTTCATTTCATGAAAGTTGCAGCTGAAACTCTAGCTCACTTGTTAATTACTGTTAGTGTTACTTACTGTTAACTAAGTTTTGCCGAGAGAATAATATCAGAATTCCAGTAGCTATGCTTCATAGAAAATTATGTACCTAATTAAAATATGGAGATGGAAATGTGGAAAATTATGTTGAAAGGAATTGCTTAAGTAAATATAATATAATATCTATGGATAGACTGCCTAGGTGGCGCAGCGGTAGTGAATATGAGTGCTATGCATGAAATCTTGGGTTTGATTCCCAGGATGGGCAAAATATTATTTGTTTTTTCCGTCAATTAATAGCTAACTATTTGAAACTCTGTTTACAAACTCGCCCTGTGTAAAATATAATTATGTATTTTATATGTAAAATACATATATTTTATACATGCCTAGTTTATCTATGGATCGAGCGAAATATACTGGTGAAATATTAATAATAATAATAGTTTATTTATTTACAGAAATGAGATTGTAGGTTAACATTGACTAAGGCTATTATATTATATTATACAACTCTGCCTTCCCAGCGGGGATGCTAAAAATTTCATGACAGAAAATCCCAATAACACTGCTCAACCCGGGAATCACACCCGAGACTTTATACACAACAGTCGTATTCACCACCACGGCACCAGCAAGACATTTATTAGAATACTACTAACATCAAATAAATATGTAAAAGTATTCCTGTTTATTCTAATGTTTACTCCGATTGCGCCTGCGCGAAATGACGTGCCAAAACAGGCGGTCACAGTTAAATTGATAAAATCAACACTTTTTGTTTAATACAAATATAAAATATACATTTACCATAACGATGAATGTGTTGACAATTACTCCATGTTAAAAACTTTAAATAATTAATATTTTCGCCTACAAAATTACGCAAATTTGCACGAAAAATGCAAAAACGTAAGCTCGTATTAAGTGATTTTTAGATTATAATAGTAGAAATCTATCCTATTTTACTTAAACGAAACATAAATAGTTATAATTATTACAATTTGTCCGTCCCAAATATTTAAGTTATTGGTTAACAATAAAGATACATATTTATCAAAAAAACACTTCAAATCCTCCATACAATTTTACTATGGCGGCCGCACGCCGATTTGAATATCGAGCTCTGTCATTCAGTCCAAACGCGTCTTACGCTCGGCGCAGTTTAACCACTCAACTAAATTTAGATAAGGTTTTTTTACGACAATAACTTGACGCCTGGATAAGTACACAATCAATTTAAAAGTACGCATGTAAGCAAGTCTATAAACGTATGCACGTGCATACGTATGTACTGAACCTCTTGTAACCATAAAAGTGAACACGAGTCCATTGTCTGCTGGTGCGCCCCAAGCCACTAGCGGTAAGATAGAATGAAGTGTCGCACTGCGGTAGCCACACCATTTTATTGTCTATAAAATATAGGATACTATAAATTATAAGGCCTTTGTTCACTGTTAAGACCAGGCCTTATAATTGAAGCAATTGTTAAGACTGGCGCAGCGGTAGTAAATATAATATATAATATAATATAATATTCTATCATATACGCACAACACCATCTAGCCCAAACTAAGCAGATCTTATACTATGGGTACTAGACAATGGATAAACATACATAATATAACTTTACTTTAAACGGCAAATTAATTCAATCAACTTTTATGTAAGTATTCGAACAGTTAAATTTACAGCGCAGAGACACAATGTTACTCCTTAGACAGTTGACGACAAAAAGTGGCCGACTATCCGCTGAGAGCTGCCTTATATAGGTTGTACGACCGGTTAAATAGGTGAATCAGCTATATACTTTTTTTTTGTAAATACATACATATTATACATATTATACATAGAAACATCCAGACCAAGACAAACATCCATGTTAATGCACACAAATGTTAGACTTGTGCGGGAATCGAACCCGCAACTTCAGGCGCGGCAGTGGTTATACTAACCATTTTTCCATCGATTGCTGTGTATAATAATAATTATATTATAATATCCTCCAGACCGATTTCGCTCACGGCGGCCAGTCTTAACGGAGACTGGTCAACTACGCATGAGATAATTATTATAGTGCACAAGTGTGTCCGCAAACACAAGTGCACTCTCTGTTCCCTAACTCTCATGATCCGATGGGACGGTAATCCGACACGACCGGAGAGAGATCAGGCGCAGGACCAACGGCTTTACGTGCACACCGAGGCACGGCGGTGTTTTACACCGCCAACTTCCTAACTCCGGGCTGCTATTGAGATTTATTAACTGAAAAACCCTTAACACAAAGCGTGGTGGCATCAGCAAGCTCTTTTTGGTCGCTAAATAACATATTGTATTAGTATATAAACGCAAAGGTGGTGAAATGCCTATATATGCCATTTTGTGTATACATTATTATGGTCTCAAACCTACCGATTTTTCGGTATTTTTACCGATTTGGCGTTTGTCCTATCGAAATGTAACGATTTTTCTACGATTTTGGTAATGTAAAGAATTTCTCCCGATTTTTCTACCGATTGCCAACAATCTCAGTTCGCATCCCTATTTTGTCTTCTTTTACGGGGATTCCGTACTGCTTAAACGTTGATCGACGGATATTTTGGGGAATACCAATGTGTTCAATACCTACCTAGTATAAGTAAGCTCGCTGCTTAGGAACAGCGTGGTAGGTTCAGTCAACAGGATTCCTAAAAAAAGAAAGGTCAGCCCGCCTAAAATATAGAGATTTGATCTTCTTTATTTTAACCCAATTTAACGATTTTTGGTCTGAATATACCGATTTTACTTGGCAGCCCTACCGATTTCGCATTATCTTCAACTCTCTGCTTTTCTCTTTTTCCCTCCCTAGTCCCTAAGCTTTACATTTACTAATTTAATTATACTTATAAAACACATATATTCACACAAAGTATTAAGTATTTTATAAGTATTTCTTTTGTGGTTGTAAAATATGTGTAATATTTTACAACCAGCGTCACTTGGAGTTACCACATAAAATAGTGGTTTTGTCGAGGAACACCGTGGTAGATTTTGTCGGTATTCCGGGAGGTATATTATTCTAATTCCATCTTTTCTTTTACCCCGGCGAGTCCAACATAACCCCTCCGCCCGCCCCCGCGGAGGGGTATGCGTCAATGCATTCAACCTCGAAAAAAAAAAATATCATGGTTGGTTTGAGGTATAAACCGCAAACCAACAACAAACCTAAGTGGTAACCTCATTTTTCATTATATATGTACTTTTTTTGTTTTCTGTGTTATAATATTTGAATAAGAACGTGTACCTATATTTTGAAAAATAAATACGTACTTTACTTTACTTTACTTACAAATACTTTCATACGTAATTATCGCAACGAAACTATTATAATTTTCTATGTAATATTCCCTACCACGCCAAATAATAATTACTGCAAAAAGTAACAAGTGATTCTGACATAAAGCTGCAACAACTTAAATGCATGAAAATAATAAATAAAAATATTGTTTGAGGCGTTTTGCTTTTTATTTTCATGTAACAGTACAGTCATATGGCGCACTTCCAACAATACCGCTCTTTCTTATTTGCATTTTACATTATTTTATTTTTGTACCATAAACGTGGGATGGTTTCTAAAGAGTCGTTTTGATAACAAAGTCGTGTTTACCTGTCTTATACGACCCAACTATTACACCAAATTTTATTGCACAGAAAAATACGAGTACATATTATAAAAACTAACGATTGTTTTCCAGAGTGGTAGGCAGACTATATATCTATGCTATGGAAATGGCTATTACTTAATGGCACCTGGCAGATCACTTCTTTTATTTCCCATAAGAATAATCAAAGAAATTTGAGGTAGTGTTTAACTGGTTGTTTCGTCATAATCATCGTCAAATGTTGAGAGTACGAATCCCAAACGGACAAAAAAAATTGGTTGTCTGTAAAGTCGGTTTACGGACGATAGTTTAACGTGACGTCATAACAAAATATTGATGAAAACGTTACAATGAGCGTAACGGGACAATGAGTCATCCTTTTTAGTGCGTGCAGCCGGCGTTCATCTATTTATTAGACGTTGTCACATCAAAAAAGTGTGAACTACAATGATTCTGGTCGAAAAGCTGGGTCATGGGGTCCCAGTACTCGTGCGCTCCATAGATATATAGGAAAAAGGTTAATCGACGCCTCCCGTGACCAGAGAGCTGGCCTTTATTTTGCGGAAAGAATAAGCATTGCCAGTCAACGTGGCAATGCTGCCAGTTTTCTGGGCACACTACCGGTCGATTGTGATGCAGAGAAATTTTATGACGCCTATTAGAGTGTTTTAGTTTTATTTTCTTTCTGTTTTATAATATTTTAGGTATAAGTTGGTTTTAAAGAATTGTAGTTATTAGTCAGAGAGATTAGTAGTTTTAATTCTTACGCTGACAGCACAGCGAATTTTTTAAGGTCACCAATGAGTAACTTCTGAACTGCCATGGGTCATGGGTTACAGTAACCGCTTTTTAACAGTTTAAAAAGATAAATTAGGAAGTAAATTTAATATAATAATAATAACAATATTTATTTATTGACAGAAAAAATAAAATACATCTTTACACTATATCATACATATTACATCATTGTTAAATAATTTAAGCTTAAATTAAAATTAATTCTTAAACTATGTTAATTTATAGTGTATACAAAATAAATGAAGTTCAAAAGATTATGTTTAAGCCTGCCTGAACTAGGATAAACCTGTGTTTCAGGACATCACTTGACAATTTTATTTTATACTAGCGCATAATTAATACAAATATTTACAGTCGAAAGTACATCTACGATTAAAGGTGTTCAGGAAGTAATATACAATTTTAAAATTAATTTCAATATCATTTTAAGACTTCTAGCAGTTTTTCTGTGTCCGTATAATTTAATTTTCCTAGGTATTCCATTACCATGATACTACATTTTTTATAACTAACATTGTATATATTTAATATTTTATTTGACTTGTTATATAAATATGGTCCTAAAAATACGTAGAATTTATTGACAAATGCGTGTCTGGTTTGAGACTTTACACAGACTAAGTCTTTTCTTCTCTTATCTAAGACCGGGGTAAACGGGACCTCAGTGTGCTGTTTAAGTATAGTGTGCATAATAAATAATTGACGAATGGTTAGTACCTTGCAAGCGGTGTAAAGCTGATGAGTGGGAAACAAGAATGGGCGACGTGTGGCTACCTTAAGAACAGCTCTTTGAGCTCGCTCTAGGGGCAGGAGAATTGATTGGGCTGCTCCACCCCAAGACGTTATGCAGTATGTGAGAATAGATTGACACAAAGCTAAATAAACCTGTTTTATCAATTTGTAGTCGGCTATGTTGCGCAAGTATTTAAATATATAAATCAATTTACGTACTCTAGTGCATAACAAATCGATGTGTTTGCAGAAGTTTAGATTTGTGTCAATGGTAATACCTAAATACTTTATATCGTCCGTGTTAGTTAATGTGGGACAAGTGCATGCAGTGTCAGCAAACGTACTACAGTTATTATGTGCAATTATGTTTAGGTTTGTATAAAGCGTGTTGTTTCTCATGCTAAATAAGATGTATTTCGTTTTATCTGCATTCAGAGTCAATATATTTTGTTCAAGCCACTTCGAGACTACATTGAAGCCTCGCTGTGCGTATTCGTATACCTCGGAGCGTGATGAGGCGGAGAATAACAAAGCCGTGTCATCTGCATACGATACTATGGCACCTTTTTGGAGTTTTAAGCCACAGAGGTCATTTAAATAAATCAAGAACAAAGTAGGGCCTAGTATACTACCTTGAGCAATGCCGAATTGACAGTTTTTGTGAATGGAACTAGTATATTGACCAATTTTAGTGCATTGGTGTCGGTCAGTTAGATAGTCTGAGATTAATTTATGTTGAATTCCTCGTATTCCTAGCCTATCAAGCTTGTGCAATAACATAGAACAAGAAATAGTGTCAAAAGCGCGCGCAAGGTCCAAAAAGATCCCAATTGTGTGCATACCCTTATCTAGGCTTTTAGTGACATAGTCTGCCACATAGTGATAAATATAGTGCAGTTAAGCACAGAAAAAAAATACTAATTGCACAGCAAAATATGCTTACCAAAAATACTAATTGCACACCAAAATATATTTAAAGAGATCAAAATAAGTCGTCGGACGGACTATTTTTGGGTGGGTTTAAGAAGGAACCTATCATAACCTAACCCTTCCGAGACGAAATGCATTGATTTGAGGCGTATAGGTGCTCGTTATGATATATTTTAGTAAGCATATTTTGCTGCGCAATTAGTATTTTTGGTGGTCATTATATTTAATCCCAATATAAAAGCGGTAATTAGGCAATTTAATCAATCACTTGAGCAATAAACTAGCTCTCTTTATTGGTATTCATGGATATTTGTTCAGTGTATACTTAAGCAAAACCTTACGCCGACAGACTAACGTAAAACTTACGACGCGATGAGGCGAGAGAGACTTTGACGGATCACCACTTAAACTTATACAACATTAATTTAGTCAAACATAAATAAAATATATTTTAATATAATATAGGCCTTTCGAGTGTAGTGTAGTGCAGGCAACTGCTTTGAGGTCTCAGATTTGATACCTAGATTGGACAAAGTGATTTTCTGTCAAAAATTCTCAGTTGCAGCACAGAGTGACTGCATGAATGGCGTAGTAGACGACATGGCTACTATGCCAAGTGTCGTGGGTTCATATCCCGTACGGGACAAAAAAATTGTTTGGTCTACAAATGCTTGTACCGTGTCTGGTTGTTTTTCGTCTCCGTTGTTTGAATGTTTATAAAGTCCTCTGCAACACAGGATTTATACATAGTCCGGGAGTCGCATATAAAAAAGGAAAGAAATGAGTCTGCACGCTAGAAGGCAATATGCTCGCTCTCTATTACATGAAAATTAAAGCCAAAGCAGACCAAATATGGACCGTGTGCTAATAAACTTCTGCCTAGCCCTTTAGAGATACAAGCGTGAAACTATATAAAATATGTGTACAAATAAATAAACAGGGAACCAACCACTACCTGAGATTTAACAAATCACAGATGCTCGCTAAAGAACACCGATTCCTATCAAGGATGCTTCGCGAGGCTATTGAAATCAAAAAATATCCTAATTTCAATATAGGAGATGGTTGGATTGTACCACCAGCTTGGGATCCAGTAATTCAAATAGTCAAACCCAAGAAGAAGCAAACCACAGCTAGACTTCATGATACTTTGAGCTCATTCTGCGTAAATAGAAACACCCATGATTAAATTATATTTGGGTACTTTGGAATGTCTGACGGCCTCGATGGCAAAGTGATTAATGTAACTGACTGCCACGCCTGAGATCGCGGGTTCGATTCCCGCACAAGTCAAACATTTGTGTGCATGAACATGGATCTTTGTCTTGGTCTGGGTGTTTCTATGTATAAGATGTATGTATTTACATAAAAAAGTATGTAATTATGTATGTTTCTCCATTGTCTAGTACCCATAGTACAAGCTCTGCTTAGTTTGGGCTAGATGGTGTTGTGTGTATGTGATGGAATATTATTATTATTATTACCTACCATCTTAGTCTCCCCGTGACATGGCTGCTGAAAAGCAACCGTAATTTCGGAGAAAGTGTAAACTTAAATATATTATATAGTTTTAATAATTTAATTACCTTAAAAATTTGTAAAGTGTAATAGTAGTAGTAGTAGTGTTTTTTTTTATGGTATCGGTGGCAAGCGAGCATACGGATCGCCTAATGGTAAGCGATTACCGCCGCCCATGGACACATGGCAACACCAGAGGAGTCACAAGTGCGTTGTCAGCCTTTTAAACTAGCCCCCCTCTCGCTCATGAGAGGGGGGTAAGAATGGACCTCCGGTACCCTCACTCACTCGACGAAACACAACGCAAGCACTATTTCACGCCGGTTTTCTGTAAAGCCGTGGTATTACTCCGGTCGAGCTGGCCCATTCGTGCCGAAGCGTGGCTCTCCCACAGTAACAGTTTTCAAAATTATGTAATAAAGTGTTAAATAAACAACGCGATGAACGATGACTACGAACGATCCGTATAAAGTAGTTTAATTTCAAAGAATAACATTCGCGTAAACAGAAGACAATTAAACAGTGATAGCTTATTCTCAAGTAGACTTTAAACCTAATACATCTCGACTGATGCATTATTATATACACAAAATATACTCGCTGGAGGACTGGCGCTTTGCCCAAGGGGATTGTTTATGTTTTTATTTTCATCTGTTGGCTTACAATACAAACTTTTTAGATGTGTAAACAGAACAACGTGGGTTCAAGTAAAAGGCAAATATTGTTATAAGAAAATTTAAGATTTATTACAAGCCAGTCTGGCTTTGTTTTTCAGTAGCTTAGTCTGATATTAATTATTAGGGTAGTAAACAAAAGTATTCTAGGAATATTTCTCGATCTTATGAGAACTTCGAGATAAAAACACTTTTCTAAAGAAATGCAAGAGTTTTGCAGGCACAAAGATAGAAAACAGCTTCCGTATGAAGCTTTGCGTTTGAAAATTTTAAATGCAATGTTTATACTATAATAGGAGGTAGCTGATTCTTGAGGTCAAGTTTCGGGTCGGAGTTAGTCTTTTGACCACGGCTTTGTTCGGAAACAGTTAGGTTCTTTTTTCTAGATGAAAGGTCCTTTTCTGTAACCCTGCCAACTTGTATGCGAAAGTTCATGATGATCGGTTGAGTAGTTAAGGTGTGAAAGCAGATCTAATTATATTGTCGGAGACGGTCATTAGTACAGTTACGAAACGCGGCACGTTATATGGCAGCACTGTTGCGATGACGTCAAGACGCAGCCTTCTTCGTGCTACGACAGAGCCTACATAAGAGAGGCGCACGCTATATTCGACGAATCTTTCTACCGTCGTCGACTGCGGACCTCCTCGCTAGGAACTGTCATTCGTTTCGTGCAAGACATTCGTGTTAATTTATTGTGAAGATAATAAAAGTGATTAGTGTACACTTATTGTTTCACTTTGCTCGATCACCCTATTGTATGCCCGCATTATGTCAGTCGATGGTGTTACTGACGCACTCTATCCGACATATATAATAATTATCAGCCCTGTATTACACTGTCACTGCTGGGCACGGGCTTCTTCTCAGTGTGAGAAGGGTTAGGCCATAGTCCACCGCGCTGGCCTAGTGCGGATTGACAGACTTCAAATTTCTTCCAGAACATTATGGAGAACTCTCAGACATGCAGGTTTCCTCACGATATTTTCCTTCGCCGTTAGAGCAAGCGATAATTAACTATTTAATACGCATATAACTTCGAAAAGTCACAGATGCGTGCCTTGGGATCATACTCGAGACCTCTGCGTGGCAGTCCAACGGTTTCCCACTAGGCTATCAATATAATAAAATAATAGCTATATATAAATTTATTGTATCTCTTCACAATTGTTAATACTAAGTAATAATTATAAATTTACAATCAGCATAATATTATTATTATAATTATGACCTAACAATGTGAGAGAATTGATGTCTGCCACCAAGGCCCTCCAATTGCTATAGTAAGTACATATTATGCGTAACATACAAACTCAAATCCTTATTATATATATATAGACGCCAAGTCTTTAAATCTTTTCTTCAAGACTCAACGTAGAAAAATATTTTAAAGATAAATAAAGCTTATTGTTCCACAAACGGCACTTTATAAGTTGCTCCATACGGAGAGTGGTCCCACGGGACGAGTAAGTGTTGTGAACTCGGCCCGGGACGAGGACGGGACGGGACGGGATGAGGACAACGAGGACACTTGTGAGCCGCATTGCGGACTGTTTTTACGTCCGTTACAATTTCATAGTGTAGGGTGGATCTGATTTTGTGTTTCAAGGGATATTCTTTAAAAATTTTACAAAAAACATTTATTAAACTACAATAAAATTATTTTAAACCACTTATTTTTTATTAATTTATTTATTTATCGGAACAAATAAACAGTTATACAGTGTAAGTTTAAGTTAGTAGTTATTACAGTTACGGTTAACGAATGTACAACCAACGACGTTGTCCACATATTACAATCTACAGGTTTTCTTAATGCTAGGTGATGCTAAAATACATTATAACTATTAATACTATGTCACATAAATAAGATTTAATTTAATTTCGGTGTTATACGGCTTATTAATGTTTTTTTGAAGTTTTGTGGTGTCATGGCAAATAGATCAATATCTTCAAACTTATTATAAATAAATCACCATTTTGTTAAAAAAATATCGCTGCATCTTTAAATTTCTACAGCCTCCTTATATTCATTTTTTAGACACAATATGTTGCGAGGGAAGTCTCTGGTTAAAATGTGAAGCAGCTCTTATCCAGCATTGCATTGTTATTTATAAAGCGCTAACTACCATCAGTCACTATCCGTGCCGACAACTAACCATTCAATAAATCACGTCGGTTCGATGCCTCAGTTTGACGTGACTGATGCACAAACAAACACTATTCCGCATTGCAATATAAACTAGATTTTTGAAATGAAATCTTCTTTAGGCGCGTTGAGCACGTCTTGGGTGAACAAAATCATAGAACTCGCGTCATCGTCACGCTTCCACGCTTTCCATTTTTGAATTATTTTAGAATACTAGCGGTCGCCTAGTGCTCGAAATTCGACCAATAATATTGCTGATATATGTCATGATATAGTGATATATGTAACCATAGTTCCGCACTTCGACTGCGTATGTCAAATGCACGTTTTCCATTTTTGAATTATTTTTGGTTTATAATTTGTAAGTTTTTTTTTTTTCAATTTATCGTCTGTATTTTGTGTATTAATTTATTACACAAAATACAGACAAATATTATAATACAGCAAAAAACAAAAAAAAAGTACATACATAATGAAAAACGAGGTTACCACTCAGGTTTATTGTTGGTTTGCGGTTAATACCTCAAACCAACCCTGATGTTATGTGGTAACCCCAAGTGACGCCCGGACGTACATCAGCTACTCTTTACCATGTTCCACATTAAAAAAAATAAAAGAAATAAAAAATACATACGTAAGAGATATATATATGTATATATATATAAATTATAATTGATGAGTATGTAATTGATATAATATATATCAAATATAAATTAAATAAGTTGGTGCAATAGTATAATGTATATAAATATAATATTCAATAATAATAATAATAACCTACTAACGGTTGCCATTAACGGTTTAGCGATCCGTATTATTACCGTCTCACTTGCACTTACGGCATACGACATACCTAATGGTGTCTCACTCGCCCGGCAACGCGACGGCGCGGCGGCGCAGCGGTGGGCGAGGAGCTTTGGTTTATAAAGAAGTGTTTATGATCAAGGATTAAAGTTTTCACTTCTATTGGCAGTCCCCAAAGATTGCTCCTATTTTTTTTATATACATTTCTTAGTTATCTAGTAAGCTCTAACACCCCAGTTGCCTACAGGTTTATTAAAGACGTTTAAAATGAAACTCATGTCAAGTCATTTAATTGGCTGTTACTTATTCAGTCAACTTACCCCAGCAGCTGACATAATATTATGTTTAACTATTTCTTAACAATTTTTTGTGCTGATACCTTTTAGGCACCGGGATTAAGTGTGTTTGTTTATTTTGTTGGTCTTCTAGCATAAATATGCATAGCATGTTAACAATCGGTCGTAAAGACGTCGGTTCTATTATGTGGTCTAGTTGATTGTTATACCTGTGATTTTCTTTTTTATATTGTTTTATGCTGTATTTTTTAATTGTAAAGAAAGTAAGGCAGTTTCGCCTTCAAAATAACTAAGGCTCCAAAAATAGCATCATACTTCTGCTTACATATTCGGGTACAGTCACCTGTAATATTGCATGGATACCTTAAGGTCCCAAATCCTGTGAACACTCGAGTTAGAATGACTATGAATGAACTAGATGGCGTTGTTTTGTAAATATTGCAACGCGTACTCATTTTACCAAATAGGTGAAATTTATAAGAAATGATAATCTCAACCGGAAAGACACTCGAACACAGGGACAGAATAATGTTTGCGTACATAGAAAATAGCAAGTCATCGCAAGTATCTATAAATAAACTACCCATTATAAATATATAAATTCATTTGGTATTTTTTGCTTTTTGTTTTACCCTGACATGTGTTCTTTTTTAAATAAACTATTGTAAATAGAGACTTAAAAATTGTTTATAGTAAATTTATGAAAATGTAAAAGAATAGTAGTGCACTGCCATCTATTACGACATAAATAAACTACTTAACAGTTCTTGTACCGGCTTATACCATTTTAGTTTAGACATGGGTAAGCATTTTTGCAGCTCACTGTATATACAAGAGCCAGCCAATCATGCATTACTAGCATCAAGATAAATCTCCTCAAAAAGACAGGTACACTTAGATTAGACTCATATTGCGGCAGTAACTTCAACGAGACTTCAAAAGAGCTTACATTCTCAGACTATAATACTTTAGTTATAAATGCTAACATTTCCTAATAACAAGGCAGCCTACGACAAAACATTTATTTATTCAAACTTAATTTACAAGATGTGCCCATCCCATGGTAACCAACTAATAACTAATAAAGTCCTTATTCCATTAACCTCATGAAACATAATATAAACTTTTACAACAAAATAAACATTAAATGTTATCTCCTTACGACCAAAGTTACATCCGTATTACCAAAGTTGTACCGTGTACATACGCATTCGTATTCCCCGTTTGATATTAAAACAACTAAAAGGTAAAACAAAATTTCAAACCATTAGTCTGAGATTGCAGCCTATTAAATTTGTGTAACTCCATCACAGAATAAATGAGGTCTGCGTAGCAATTTTTCCATGAAAGTGCTTTCTTAGCTTATCTATTGCGAGTTTTGGGTTTAAATGCCTGTTGCTTTAATAAACATTTATATAACTGGCCTTTTTTACAAATTGCTTCAATAATGAGTAAAGGCAAACTAGAAGAAAACAATAACAGTTAGCAGTTAGGGCATAGCTCAAAGTACAGTCAATGAAGGTCAATCAACTCTAAAAATATTATGATGTCTCAAGGATGCTGGTTACTTCACAATACTTGTGTGAGCTCTTAAGTAAACCTATTGGAATAATTAATTTATAACGTCTATCAGAACCAAGACCTTCAATTTGAGCCTTAATATTCTTAACAGTTTTGTCCTTATAACCGGTATCCAACATTTAAGATAACCACAATATTCCCTACGCTTAATTTGTAAAATCCTATCCTAATCCTAATCCTAACTAATATTTCACGCCTAAACCACTGAACCGATCACCTTGAAATTTTGCATATATGTTGACAGGTGTACGGAAAACGACATAGGATACCTTTCATCCCGAAAAGAAATGACTGTTCCCGAGGAAAACAATAATAACGTTCTTATGATATTAGATGGCGCCACGTGTCTTTCGAATCATGATTGAATTATATTATTACAAGCAGAGTACAACCCGAATTGATAGTCGAATTCTAAATTAACGCGAGCGAAGCCGCGGGCAAAAGCTAGTACATCTATAAAGCCATTAATATAAGTTAACAAATCCCATAAAACACAGGTCAGCAGTTAAACACATGGAGTAACTTTAGTACGGACACAGTTAATATAATACTAAACGTATGGTTTTAGAGAATAATATGTCAGAAGATAATATTTCTGTCACATTATTCAACAGCTTTTTCAATCGTATGCAATATCTCCAGAGTATCTTTAGGTGGCTGTTAAAATATATAACAATGCTCTCTCACAATTTTTAGGCAAAAGAAAACCGTTATCGACTGCAATGGTTATTGCGTGCGAAACTTTTAAAAGTTGACCGAGAGAAACTTTGGCTGTATCTGCGAGGCGGGATGAGAAATTTAGCATCTTTGATAGTACAGAAACAATTCTGCGCTATTTGGCGATGGCTGATGGTAACTTATATAAAAAGTCCTAAAACCTAAAACAATTCAAGAAAGAACATTACGGTCAATATCAAAGTACTTTTAGTACACCAATTTAAGAGAATAGGCTTTTCAACCTTTTATTTCTATCTATTTTTTGTAAGTTTGGTGATAAGCATCCAAATATATTATTTTAGTACATTTCATAATAAAAGTCTATGCATTAAATAATTTGAAGATAAAAATAAATATTTAGCGTCATGAGAGATTTACTGTGATTAAAATAATATCAGCATTTTATATAAATTGTCCCAATTCTGGCATTGGCCTCTTTTCAGTTTGAGAACGATTAGATCATAATCCACCACGCTGGCCCAGTGTGGGTTGACAGTCTTCACAGTTATTAGGGAATATCATGGGAATATCTCTCAGATATGCAGATTTCTTCACGATGTTTTCCTTCGCCTATAAAGGGGGCGATAACTATTTAATAAGAGGATTAAATATAATGAACACTAAAAATACTAATTGCACAGCAAAATATGCATACTAAAATATATCATAACCAGCACCTATATGCCTTAAATCACTGCATTCCGTCTCGGAAGGGTTAGGTTATGTTAGTTTCCTTCTTAAACACACCCAAAAATAACCCGTCGACTTAGATTGATCTCTTTAAAATATTTTAGTAAGCATATTTTGCTGTGCATTAGTATTTTTAGTGGAACAGTAAAAAAATTGAGGAACAGTTAAATACTATCCTTTAATAAGCACGTAACTTCTAAAAGTCGAGAGGTGTGCCATGGGTTCCAACTTGAGATCTTTGCTTGGCAGACCAATGCAGGAATTAAGTCAGCTATTGCTTGATTTGAGCTACTGTTTAGTACTCGTTGCGATAAGTCTTGTAGGTCGAAAACATTTAAACACTTCATATCAACCGCCACCAATGATGCGAAGATTGAACTTTCTGCCAAAATTTCGGACACAATTGAATAAGTATATCGTAAATCTACGTACGAGGATAAATATTTTCCAAATTGTGACAAAAGAAATGCCTACTCCTCAGTCTCCACGTTACTACAGACAATTGCTTGACAAAAGCAATAATTAATGCATTGCTTTATCCGAAAACGAATACAGTGCCTCGCAATTCCTCGGTGTAGTCATTTCCTAGATGAAATTTTAACAAGTAATTCTACTTTTCATTCCGCACCTGTATAAAGGATTGTAATTGATCATGGACCTCATTGTTCGGTAAATACGTGACCAGAGTTAAACAATTCTCTTTGTACTGCCAACTCCCAATGAGATTTAAAGCATGTTGGCTAAATGTTTAATGTTTTTTCGAATAAGTAGCTTTTTGCGGAATTGACAATAAATAAAACATTACGTTTTTCTTTCACTTCATTGGTAGTTAATCTGTTGGGGAAAAGTTACTTTTCTATGGAATAATGATGTTACAAAGCGTACGGCCCTTTTGATAGGAAGCGGTTACCATTTAAATGGTGACCTCACCACAGCCACTGCGTCGAGTGTTGTTGGCTTGACACACATTTTATTTTGTGTGATTCACGAATTGTGTTCCCAAGACTCGGTGTTCTTTATATTGGTTATTTGAATATTTGAAATATCTATAGTGATGCAGGATATATGCCTAGTATGGAAGAGGAGGGACTCTTTAAAAAATACTGCTTTAAACCATTCGCTGTCCCGTGAGAGATACAATAGAAAATCTATTGTTATGTATCATACGTGATTCATCGGACAGGGAACCTGTTAATATTTTATTTTATTTTATTTTAATAGGAAAACAAACAGTATGCTATGACTAAAATTATAAGCTATTTATACAACTATAAACCATTAAGACGTTTTCACAGTTGAGTATATAATGCTTGATTAGTTTTTAAATAGCTAGGATTGAGATAATATCAAACTTACTCCAGAATCGAAAAGAAAAATGGAAAAATGGATGTACACTTAGAGGTTCGATTCAAACCAATTATTGGCGATAACACGCTTATATTTAGAAGGACTTGTATTAAATAGGTCTAAATCTGGAAGGTCTATTAACCCATTTACATAGATTGCGGATCTTATAAAATATGAACCATTTCTGTAATTGGTAGTGCTACGATTAACGTGCAGTGGGTGAGGCAATCTAACAGACCTGGTAGGAACTCTTAATTGCAACTTATCTAGCAGATAAGGGGAATCTATCTTGGATTGCGCAATTTTAGTTAAAAATACAATATCTGCGATTTTCCTCCTTTCCGATAGTGGTAATAAGTGTTGTCTCTTACATCTGGCCTTGTAGCTATCATCATACTTCTTGCACTTATATTGCAGATATCTTACGAATTTACGCTGTATTGTTTCTAACCTATTTATATATACATCGTACTGAGGATTCCATATCTGTGAACAATATTCAAGAATGCTGCGAACGTACGAACAATATAATATTTTAAACGTCTTTATATTTGAGAACTGAGAGCATGATCTCATAACGAAGCCCAGCATTTTATTGGCTCTATTCGCAATGTGTTCTATGTGCTTTTCATAAGTTAACTTAGAGTCATGTATCACACCTAGATCACGGATTTCATCTACCCGTTTGAGTGGTACCCCCTTTAAGGTATAATTGTAGTCAGTTATTTTAATTTTACGAGAAAACGTCAAGGTATAACACTTAGAGACATTTAATTCCAAGTTGTTTAGTCTACAGTAAGCTTCAAATCTCAAGAGATCTTGTTGCAACAAGATACAATCGCCATGCTTTTCAATTTGCTTAAAGATTTTCATATCATCAGCATACATTAAAAAGTGTGAATGGTGAAAACAGGAATTAATGTCGTTTACAAATAAATTGAAAAGAAAAGGTCCGATTAATGAACCTTGGGGGAGGCCTGAGGGGACTGTATGCCATCTAGATATAGATCCGTTCATTGCGACTGCTTGAGACCTGTTTTCTATGTATGAGCAGAACCACCTGAACAGGTTACCATGAATGCCAGCACTTAAAAGCTTCTGAAACAGTATTTTATGGTCTATTTTATCGAATGCTTTACTATAATCCGTAAATATAGCATCCACTTGACCACCTGCCACCATCTTAGACGTTGTATAATCGATGAACGTTAATAAATTAGTCGTAGTTGATTTGTTTCTAATAAATCCGTGTTGTTCGGAAATAAAAAAGTTCTTTAAGGTGCTGTACACCTGGTTATACACAATTCGTTCTAATAATTTGGCGAATATACACAACTTAGAAATGGGCCTATAGTTTTTTACATCAACCCGATCTCCGCTTTTGTGTATCGGTGTAATAAACGCACGCTTCCAGATGTCAGGTACAATGCTTTCTTTAATTGAGCGTTGATATAAAATAGTAAGCGGTTTGGTCAACTGTTCGGCACAGTTAACAATAAATAGTGGTGCTATGTTGTCGGGCCCTGCTCCTTTAGTTAGGTCAACAGATTTAAGTAATTTGCATACAGTGTCCGGATGTATTTCTATGTCTCCTATAGTGTTAGCACAATCAGGGTAAACGTAATTACTGTCTGGCATAGAAGAATCGTGTTGATGAGAGAGTGGAGAGATATTAAAGTTACAGTATTTTTGGAACTAAAAATCATAGTCACGTATGTTCCATAACACCATAGCATGTTCATAGTACGCATAATACATAGGTATATATTTACTCCCATTTTCAGGCTGCCTGTCCATTGAATCGGAGCAAGGCTGCGGAGCGAAGAAACGGAGAAATATTAACCAATAGGATTGCATACTGGAGCGGAGCGGAGATTTTATAATAACCGCTCCGCTTCAATGGACAGGCAGCCTTATATCCGCAAATGAGTAAGCAATGCCTATGATTTTAGGTCTCACGTACTAAGTGGCAAGCTAAATGCTGTCTACCGAGTACCACAGTTGCAGACTCAATGCCGCTAAGCACTTTTGTTCGAAAAATTAACAACGCCTTACTAGACGTCAGGTAGAGGAAAACCATAGCACACAAAATAACGACCTCGATGGCGTACTGGTTAGTATAACCGAGTGCCATGCCTGGGGTCGCAGGTTTGATTTCCGCACAAGTCAAACAGTTGTGTGCATGGACATGGATGTTTGTTTTGGTATGGGTGTTTCTATGTATAATATGGAGGTATTCGCAAAAAAAAAATTATATGTATATTTATCCATTGCCTAGTATCGATGGTACAAGCTGTGCTTAGTTTGGGCTAGATGGTGTTGTGTATATGTGATAGAATATTATTATTATTATATCAGTGAAATATACCAACACCATTGAGGATATAAGCGTCAGAATTTGTATGTATAGAAGTTGATGCCGGAGGCCCAATCACCCCTTACCCCCATCCCACTCCTTCTCCTTCCTACTTCCTTTCCTAAAGGGTCGGCAACGCGCAAGTGATGCCTCTGATGTCGCGGGCGTCCATGGGCTACGGTGACCACTTAGCATCAGGTGGGCCGTATGCGTGCTTGCCACCTTAGTTGTATAAAAAAAATTAAGTTTGTCTCATAGTAAACCGACCTCATAGTTCATACAATAGAGTGCCTTCAAGCTCCACGTAGATTAATAGCAGTGTGAGTTATGATGTTAAGTAATACCTGGTATCAGCGCGACTTCACCTAAGAATAATATCTGTGCAAAATAATGGTAGAATATATGTTATATATTACTGGTTTTAATGGTAAAGCGAGGTAGGATAATAAAACACTAGTTTAAATATAATTATAGTTTCTTTCGAATGAGTAAGTTTTACTGAAAATATATCTACAGCTGCATTAACACATACAAGTAAAATGGATTTTAAATATACGTTTACCTAACTCTATACATACTAACTCACGCCTATATCTAGGAGAGGGTAAGCAGGGGTGTATTACACCTACATGTATCAGCCTATGTATTGACGTTAAGAGGTAACACAAGTGCCGTTTTTCCATACATACGTAGTCCCCTGTTTCTTCCCTGGATAATGCCAGTAGAGCAATATTTTTTTCTAAAAAATGTATGGGCTCTATTGGCATGTCCTTATGTTTTCCTTTTTTTCATAAATTAATTACTACAAGAGACATGAGCCTTCAAAACCCTCAAAAATTGACCAGATTTTCCGCTGTGTTCAAACATCTAGAAAACAAATTTGACTATATTATATAAAAAAAGAAAACATAGGAACACGGCCAATCTTTCTTTAATTTTTAATGGAAAAAGTAGTTAAATCGGTCAAGTTTTGGAGAGGGAATCAGGGGACTACGAAACGTTGATTTTGTGTACTTTTAATAGGTATTTTCTGTCCAAGCTGCAGTTGTCTCTATCGCGCTTTGTAGGTACTGCGCGACAGCAAAAGATTTTAAAAATACCTATTTTTGAAGTGAAAACTTCTTTAGCGGCGTTGTGTACTTTTTTGTGATGGGTAAAAAATGTTAAACTCACGTCAGGACACGTGACTTGATCGAAAATTCGTAAGACGGAGGGAGAATCGTCATGTTTGTGTACGATAGCGCAATAAATGAATATTATATTTTACGACATAAATGATAGTACTTTTATACTGATAATTAAAGCAATTCATGCAAAAAGATTCCCTAACCATTCCAAAATATCAAAAATGCACAACTTTAATATTCAAGTTTTCACTTCTGCCAGCACTCCTGGAGTGCAACCCGTTGATTTTTTTCAATTCTCCGCCCTTAGTGTTTCCTCTTAACGGAATACAGTTTCAAACTCCAATATGTTGCTGATAATTTCATGCCAAAAACCCAATAACACTTTATCTGCCATGCTCATGAACAGCAGTCGCATCCACTAACGCCGCGCTACCGTGGCAGTCACCTTCTCATCCAACTTTCATAATTATAAAGAAAGTTCTGATCAATCTTTCATTATACACAGGATGGGCTCACTTGAGTCACTAAACGCATTTGACGAACATGGATGTTTGTCTTGGTCTGGGTGTTCCTATGTATAATATGTATGTATTTACAAAAAAGAAAGTATATATATTATATATGTTTATCCATTGTCTAATACCCATAGTACAAGCTCTGCATAGTTTGGGCTAGATGGTGTTGTGTGTATGTGATAGAATATTATTATCTATATATTAATACGTAAAGCAAAACTTTGGATCCCTTTTTACGAAAATTGGGCGGACGGAGGAGTATGAAATTTCGCACACTTATAGTTTATACAGAGAAGAAGTGACGAATGCTAATATTTAAATAAAATATGCATTAGAACTACATTAAATTAATGAAAAAACACTACACGCACACAACTATGAATTTGACACACGCAGTCGAAACGCGTAACTATGGCTATATATGTCAATATATAATGACATATATCAGGATATAGGCAAACTTTGCTCGAATTTCGAGCATTTGGCGACCGCTAGTTATTATTATTTCATAAAGCAATGCAAGTACGACGCGAATTCCATTTAAATGAAATACAAATAAAGTAGTGCATCGATCATTAGTTTTAATTAAGTATGTTAAATTATCTTAAGATGGCGTGAGGAGGAAATATGGTATACCTGCGCTGAGTGAAATGTGCCAACACAGGCGGTCACAGTTAAGTGAATAAAATCAACATTTCTTGTTTAATATAAATATAAAATATACATTTACCATAAAAATGAATGTGTTTACAATAACTCCGTGTATAAAACTTAAAATAATTAATATTTTCACCTGCAAAATTACTTAAATTTGCACGAAAAATGCAAAAACGTAAGTTCGTGTTACGTGATTTTTAGATTATAACAGTAGAAATCTATCCTATTTTACAGCTTTAACGAAACATAAATAGTTATATTACAATTTGTCCGTTCCAAATATTTAAGTTATTGGTTGAGAATAAAGATACATATTTATAAACAAAGCACTTCAAATCCTCCATACAGTGTTACTATGCCGGCCGCGCGCTGATTTGAATATGCGCCGCACGAGCTCTGTCTTTGGCATGGCCGACTGAACGAGTTGCGGAGTGGTTTAGGCGGTAACCTTGCTGCTGCCACTACGCCGAGTGTTGTTGGTTCGAATTCCACACGAGACAAACATTGATGTGATCCAAAATTATTGTCCAGAGTCTGAGTTTTTTTTATGGATTACGGGGCAAACGAGCAGACGGTTTGCCTGATGGTAAGTGATTACCGCCGCCCAAGGACACCCGCAACACCAGAGGCGTTACAAGTGCGTTTCCGACCTTTAAAAAAGGAGTACGCTCTTTTCTTGAAGTGTTGAATACGACCTGTATTGGTCCGGAGATACCGCAGGCGACAGCTCATTCCACAGTTTTGTTGTGCGACGCAGAAAATTCCTGGAGAAAAGCACAGTTTTTGTTTGTATCATAATTATGCTTGAATGTTTGTAAAGATCCTCGCAACACAGGAACTATTCCAAGTGTGCGTGTTGTATTTTTAAACAAAATAAGAAATAATAAAAAAAAATTAATTATATGTGGAAGGAAAGAAGAAGAAAGCCAATATTTATTTAAAAATAAGCACAGTCTAATTTCGTCCGCTGTGCGACCACTAGCTTTTATTAGGACAGTTACTATTCTATAAGTTGCATTAGTTTAATAGTTATGCCACTAAATCAATTAAAATCTCGTGAGCGAAATGTATGACCATTTCTTCAAATCATGTAATTAGTCTAAAGACGTCAGTAAAGTCGGGAACACTCTGAAATTCCAGTAATTTTCCAACAATTATATAAAGCCCTTCTGCACCTTCTGCAGCAACGTTTTAGCTATAACACTTCGTCTGTAGAACAGAACTAATGTCTAGTGAAGCATTACCGAGCATAAACGGATTCGACTTCAATTCGTAGTAACAACGTGTAAAACATAAGTGTATTTAAGACTGCATGGATAAGCTGTGTATTAGTTTCGATTTCTGGATAGGACTAAGTAATATTACGTTTTTCTGTCAAAAATTCTCAATAAGTAAGGATCACTATTACATGAGACCGAAAACTACAGTTGGTAAAATTTTAATGTAACACTGCTTCGGGGCTTATATATCTTCTTCTCCCTAGCCTTTATTATTCCCAAGTCACTTGGGGTCGGCTTTCTAGTCTAACCGGATTTGACTGGATATCAGTTTTTACACGGAACGGCTACCATCTAATCGCCGCAACCCGAAGGCTAACGATACCCTAAGGCTAGACCAGTGTCAGGATATTAGGGGGCACTGACTTCCCAATAACGATTGCCATAGATGTTCATGGCAGCCGGGACCGACGGCTTAACATGCTCTCCAAGGCACGGAGCAGGCGATAATTAATGTCAATTAGACATAATTTCGAAAGTCATATTATTATAACTTCCGAAAGTCAGAGGTGCGCGACGTGGGTTCGAACCCAGGACCCTCTGCATTGCAGTCTGTTGGTCTCCCCACTGAGCAATTGCTGCTCGATCTTTGCATAAACATGCATGTAATATGTATATTTCATGAATAAACAAAGCCCCAAAAATACAAAATATTTTGATATTTAAATAATTACAGCTTTCAATGGCTACAAGGCAACCCTACAATGCAGTATGTGTGCGTGCATGTGTGTGTGTGTCTGTGTGATTATTCGTCTATATGTCAGTCAGTGCCCATAGTTACTTTTGGTGTTGATGAGTTTTGAGTCCTGAGTATAGAGAAAGTACTAACTTGGAATACTTTTCCATTCCAGATTAGTACTCTCTACACAACTGTACAGACATTAAAGACAACAAATTCTACTAATTCTTGAGACTATAGCGGCGTTTCTAATTAAATTAAAATGTTTCTTGATAGAAAAGTGCTACTACTGTATCAATGAATACCTGAATGATAAACAGTTAAAGACTTAACTACACTGGTACATATACATTCATAACAATTAAAATGATTACACTAAAGTCCTAGAATAAAAACAGATATAGGTACACTTCTCATGTAATATAAAAATTATAATAGCCGTCCCGACAGACGTCGTCCTGTACAAAAGAGAGAAAAAAAAAAGCATATTTAAACCATCCTCAAATCCACTTGAACAAACACAAAAAGTTTCATTCAAATCGGTCCAGCCGTTTAGGAGGAGTTCACTGTCAACACACGTTCAGAAGAATTATATACAGGGTGTAAGGGACGGTGTACCGAAAACGTTGCACAATCGTTTGTCCATAAGTACACAACTGAAGGGAAATGTCAATTCAAAAATGAAACGTACGATTAAAGTTTTATGCTAGTACATTGTAATTTATACTACGCAATGTATCGCTACCAATGCAATGTGTCTGCCCGCGCTATCGTATCGCGCTTCTCGCGCACCAACGCTACGCGCGCTCACATTATCTGACGGAGCCCGGATCACCTATTTTAGTGATCTACTACAATAATAATGTAAACGTTGTGACTAACAATCGGATTGTACAATTTTATTATTGTACTTACAAAAAATTTGAATAAACTGAATAACGTCTTATAAAATTATTCTTATACGCACATTTCGTTAATGTTTGTGTAGGTAAAAACAGAAAGCCAAATGTGTTTATAAAATAAAAAGGTAGTGTGATTTACGATAAATTTTTTGAATTAACAGTAAATTGTAAAAGTAATTAAACCTTACCTTAAGATCTCGCGGGCCTCATAAGATATGGTTCAAAATGGCTGCCTCCAACTTGTTCACAAACTTGCGCACGATTGAGTGTTTCGGCGTGAAGGCGAGGCATCATGGAGGGGTCTGCGATAATGTCAGCTTTCAACTTTACAAATGCTGCCGTTATACGATTTTGCATTTCGTCCGCAGTAGTGCACTCACTGACGAACACTTTTTCCTTGATATAGCCCCACAAAAAAAATCCAGCGGTGTTAAATCCGATGAGCGGGCTGGCCACGAGTGGGGCCCGAATCGCCCAATCCATCTCCCAGGAAATTTGTCGTCAAGATATTGGCGCACTCTGAGCACGACATGCGGTGGCGCACCGTCGTGTTGAAACCAAATTTGAGGTAATTGAGCAAGCGGCAAATCTTCCATTTGATCCCATTCTGCGGCAAGGTCGGAACGTAACTCATCCAGGACAGTTGTCAGGTCTTAGTGTAGAAAATCCATGTATTGGGGTCCATTCAAGCGCTCCGGTAAAAAGTAAGGCCCTAAAATTTTGTTGTTATAGACCCCCGCCCATACGTTTACTGACTAACGCGTTTGGTGACCCGTTTGTTGGGATGCATGTGGATTACTTCGCGCCCAAACGTGCGAGTTACGTCGATTCCACATGCCATTCCGAGTAAACGTGGATTCGTCAGTCCAGATTATGTGGGATACAAAACTTGGATGTTGCCGCTGCTGATTCATCAACCACCTGCAGTATGCAATACGCCGAACTTGATCGCCAGGCACGAGAGCTTGCACTTTATGAATACGGTACGGCCGTTGTCGATCTCTGCGTAAAATTTTATGCAGAGTCCAGTGCGATACGCGAGTTCCATGGTTACGGCGCAGAAGTTTAGCGGTGGTTCGCGTACCAAGGTGTGGATTACGGTGAACGGCATCGAGAATTCTCCGCTCAGTGGAAACTCTAATCGGCCTTCAGAACCCTCCTGATGCGGTACTATGGGTAAATTATCCAGTACTCGTTGATACGTACGAGAAATCACACGACTGTCCATAGGGTGACGAGCGTCAGGATACCGCTGGATGTAAATGCGAAGCGCCAACGAAGCATTGCCTCGTGCCTCCCCGTATGCCATGAGCATTTATCCATATTCGCGTGCACTAAATGGCTGACTCATTATTTATTAGGCACAAACACAACTTTGTAGTTACACAAAAAAGTTATAAACAAAACAAAAACGTTAACAAAATGTTATGAACACAGTAAATAAACACAATTTAGTACACAAAATAGTTATAAACAAAATAAAAAACTTAACAAAATGCAACGAAAATAGTAAACACTCGCGAATACGAGAGATTACGTCACGTACTTCCGATTCCTGACAGTAGCGCGACCGAACTGAAGAATTCAAAAATAAATTTCTTTTGCAGTTGTAGTCATATTAGATAGGCATGAGATACATCTATCTAATTAAATAAATCCATAGTCGATAACTCTCATAAAATATTTTTATGAGAGTTATCGGCTATCCATTAATTTTATACTTATACATAGTAATAAACTGTTTATGGCTAATTCTATTAACAAATTTTTGTTACAGTTTTGTATTTTAACAGTTAAGTAAAGATTTACTAAATTACATTACATTGTATGAATCGCTGTGTACAAAAAGCTTTGTTTTAAAACAATTAGATGGTCTTTTACATTAATTATTATTAAAAGTGATTAAATAAACTCATACATGTACATTTACGATACGAAATATCAAAACAATAATTATTTTTTTACATTTAAAATGCAAATGGGTATTGTAAAGTGATAGTAGTATAACATTTAATTACAGGCTACTTTAATCGTTACAATCTTTTCAATCTACGTGACTAATTTAATAATAAATAGTGCTAACACGTTCATGTAACCTTTACTTTTAAAAGGAAAACAACTATTTTATTTATTAACCTATCCCGCTTTGTTTAATACACTTTTTTCGATATCGATCATTGATCATAGATCTTCCCTAGCTCAGTGGTAGTAGGTACGATGCGGGCGGGTTTTTACACAGCACACTATTGCCGGTGCGTAAAAAAAGTTTTTTGCGTTGGTCATTGCCTTGTCCGCGCAAGATCAGCTGATTGGTTCAACTGTGTTTATTTTGTATGTTTGGATTACATAGCTGTTTTTTGGTATTATGTAGTTTTTATTGATATTGTCTAATATAATGGGTCGTTTACTCGTTGTGTAATCATTATCAGTTAGAAAAATGTGAAATTTTGAAAGAAAATTCGATAATTTTCCGGTGGAAAATTCCTACGTTTTCCAACTCAGAATGATGGTCCGAAGCTAGTATTTCAGTTTTCGGTGAACCGTCACTTATACCCTGTATATTGTTCGTTGCGGAATGCGACGTAAACAAGTAACGTCACGAATCATCCGATCGAGCGTGCTATAAAAGCGCGCTCGGCGCGCAATGACTCACTTTGACATCGAGCGGCGGACGGAATGGACGTGCTGTGTGATCGCTGTTGGGTGATATCAATTATTTCTTACTTTATTTGTTAATGCATTTCCTGAATAAGTCAATGATTATTTAAAAGTTAAAGTGCATCTGTTATTTTTTTTAAGCTGTTTCACATCCGAGTCCTAACAATATTATAAAGATAATATCATAATATATATTATCCTCTCTCCTACTTTGCTATGCCCGACAGGATTCACAATGACTCATCTAAGTTAAGCATTATCACCTAAGTAAGTATACATTGTAAAATGCAATAAAGTATTGAGTATTGAATTTTCGTTGTCTTTAGTGTCTGTATAGTTGTCTTAACTATTTTTTAATAATTATAATAATAATATCAGCCCTGTATTAAACTGTCCCACTGCTGCGCACGGGCCTCTTCTCAGTGTGAGAAGGGTTAGACCATAGTCCACCACGCTGGCCTAGTGCGGGTTGGCAGACTTCACATATCTTCGAGAACATTATGGAAAACTCTCAGACATGCAGGTTTCCTCACGATGTTTTCCTTCACCGTTAAAGCAAGCGATAATTAATTACTTAATACGCATATAACTTCGAAAAGTCGGAGTCGTGCCTTGGGTTCGAACCCGAGACTTCTGCGTAGCAGTGCAACGGTTTCCCACTAAGCTATTGCTGCTATTTTTTATTGCTATGCTTTTATTTTCTTTTTATTTTATTATGTTAAATTATTTATGTGAACATAAATATTTTTGACTTTGACTTTATTTGTACATCAGTCTAATAATAATACGTGAAGCAAAAACTTTGTATCCCTTTTTACGAAAATTGCGCGGACAGAGGAGTATGAAATTTGACACAGTTAAAGTTTATATGGGGAAGGAGGAGCGAATCCTAATATTTTTATAAAATATGCAGTAGACATTAAATTAATGAAAAACACTACACGCACACAACCATGCATTTGACCCACGCAGTCGAATCGCGTTCGTAGTATTTCGACATTGTTCGTCTGACGTTGTACAATAATTCTTTGTAACTATGGTTACCTATACCTTATTTATATGTAATAGAGAAAAACAGAAAATAAAGTAGCCAGCTTAGGAGTTTTGGTCGAATTTTGACCACTAGTAGACCGCTAGTACATTTTAGTTTACTCAACTACGACATTCATGCTATAATACATTTCCTTGAATTAGTGTTGACATATAATAAATGGGATATGTGTGGATGCGACAGGGGCATATGAATATTCATAGTGCATAATTATGAGGCTGGCGTCTGCTTTGATAGTCCAGTGACGTAAGTATGAATGTATGCACTATTTCCGATAGTGAAGTAGCGAGTTGGATGCTCGGGTCGGATGTTAATCGGATTTCCGTTGTTGCATACATATAAACATACACCTGTAAACACTGGAAGGGTTAGGCAGCCTCGCCATTTCTTACTAGCGACATTTATAACTAGCGATAGAATTGTCTTTTTTAATAAAGAAATTATAAGTGATTGAATGACTACGTCATTTCGCTACCTATATATTAAGTCTCATATAAAGACGAGCTTATTACTGATCACTGAGCACACTGCCAAATATTTATAATTTTTAAAAAAGATAATTCTTTCTCTATTAATAAATGTCGCGGGAAACTTCACAAACATTCAAACAGCGTCCGAAAAGAACATCCATCCACAAATGTGAATCACACAAATTTTTGTCCCCTGTGGGATTTAAACCCACGACATTCGGCTTAGTAGAAACGGCGAGGCGACCACTTAAACCAGCAGTGCAGTCTCTAAGCTCTAAGCTCCGTGCTTTTACCCAGTATTTTTAACAGCAAACCCAATAAACATATCATCCAAACAGAGAATCAAATCTGAGACTTCTAAGTAAATAAATCTAAATGTAATCTCAAACATAAGTGCAAAGTTAAGCCGCGAAGGCCACAAGGCAAGAAAACTAACTGACTAACTTAATTAAAGAGCCAGGATAGTGTGCTTAAAAGTACTGAGTGCAGTGGCTTCAAGAAGATCAAATACACTATATAAAATACTGCATTACGTGTATTACGTAATAGTATACCCTGATACGATATATTAAATTAAATGCACATGGCAATGAGAAACACAGGCTAGAGTGGATGGCCCTAGGGGTCTGGACCACTCCAAGAAATTAATTGCAAACGGAGCCACAGGCTGCACCCGGAAGTTCTGCGGGTATAGCAATAGCCAAATGCGCCTGCTCATAGGAGCGTTCACTGGCCATTTTGGCAACAACGACTTCCTGTGCAGCAATCTGATCAGATCGAATCGTGTGTCAATCTCAATAGATTAACACACGATTCGATCTGCAGAGCATGTGGTAAACAGGACGAGTCCATATCGCACCTACTGTGTGAATGCGACGCGTTGGCTGGACTTAGGATGGGTCTGATGGGATTGGCATATCCAAAGCCTGAAGACTTCAAGCTTCTCCCTCTAAATTGTACACTGCGGCTAATGCAGTACATTCATGAGGAGCTAAGGGATAAATCTTGGGACTGACACAAAAGATCCCACTGGGTCGAAGTGTCGCCGGTCTGTACTCACTGCTCCCCAAAAACAAGATAAGATAAGATACCCCGATACGAAACCTCAACAGTATTCTATTTCAAAGGTAAAATGTAAGTGTGCTCTGCCTACATCAAACCCTGCGTATTGTATGTATAAGCCTAGTGTTATATACCAATATTGCAAATATGAGTTCTCAAATATCAAATTCAATGGTGATTAGAAAAGACTGGCCGTGACTTTCGTGTAGGTCTTCTCATAGGCTTAACCCTTTGCCTAAACCTAGCAACTAACTAAAAATAAAACTTCAGTATCTTAGGTAAACTAACGACATAATATTGAAGTTCGTATGTGTTACTTAGCTTAGCTTTGCTTTAGCGCGCAGAACTGACGGCTGTTAGGGCAGAAAGGTTCTGGAGTGATGACCACGCACCAGAAGATGCATCAGGGGTAGGCTCCCCATAAGGTGGACCGACGACCTGGTAAGAGTCGCAGAAACCGGTTGAATGTGGGTGGCCCAAGACCCGTCTGCGTGGAAAACCTTGGGGATGCCTGTCCAGCAGTGAATGTATTTCAGAGCTGAGAAGATGTGTTACTTTGTGACCAAAATGAACAAGTGCTTGTTAAATTTTACTTGGCTTTGTATGCTGTCCTTATAAATTTGTGGGGACATTACTATTAAATATTTATAGTATTTACTATTATAAGTATATGTCTCAATGTATACGACATACATGTACAAAAGCCTTTTACGTGGAGGAGGAACGGACACTAAGGTTTTTGCACTTGCTCGGATTCTGGGTGATCTCCCTTGCATCATTCACTGTCGATGTACGCCTGTCGATTTCGGAGTAATTTCAACCTAGCCTTTCCCTAAAATGTCTTCGACATGGTTACAGAATACTTTGTCCAAAATTACTAACTATTTAATTACATTCAATTTAATGTTCAAAGTTACAGAGTTATATAATTTATAAAACGTAAATTGAATTGAAAATGAACTATTGAACGACTTTGCAAAATTATGAATTCTTAGTTTTCATTGAGTTATATTTTAATAATATATAACTTTAGTTCAGATGTCGAGGGAAATATACTTGATTTCCCCAATTTCAACTCAAGCTAATATAATTAATTTGAACTTTAAGTAGTCCGAATTGTAGAAATTATTTCATTCGTGGACGACTATTATAATATTAGTCCTATATAAATAAACTGTCCCACTGCTGGGCACGGGTTTCTTCTCAGTTACATCTGCATCCCACAAGCAACACTGAGGCAACACAACCAAGTCGCTTTTTACCGCCGACCACATACCTGGCAAAGAAGCAGACAATCTTTCTGACGGTAGCCAGTTACCATAGTACTATGTTAAGGGACTGTACTGTCTTAAAAAGAAGGGAAGAGAGAAACCTTGGGAGTGATTGGGCCTCTAACGCCCCCACTCATTGAACTTAACGCAACCGTGCGTATACTACTAAACATATTGATGTTAAGTAGTAGTATACACTGTTCTGCGAGAAGATAGTATCTCCCTCTCTCAGAATACTTTATTGAAGCTAAAACCAACAAGACTACTAACATAACACCTCTTTACTTTATATTCATCAGATATGTTGACCACCACCCACTTGACTGCCTACAAAGACAGGCAGTTCGAATCGTCGATGATCCCAATCTCACGGATAGATTGGAGTCGTTGGAGCAACGGAGAGACTTTGGGTCTCTCTGCGTGTTCTACCGACTCTTTCACGGAGAGTGCTCTGAAGAACTGTTTGATTTGGTACCAGCGGCCCCTTTCTATCACCGCACCACTCGACAATGAAGCAGAGTTCATCCATATCACCTGGAAGCGTTCAAATCCAAGACGGTACGCTTTCAGCGATCATTTCTCCTAGATACGTGCTAGCTCTGGAATAAACTGCCTGCTTCGGTGTTTCTCGAGCGCTATGATAAGTCCTTCTTCAAACGTGGTTTAAAGAGAGTTCTTCTTTCATGGTAGGCAGCGGCTTTGCTGTGTCCTGACATTGCTGAAGTCCTTGAGCAACGTTTACCACTTTCCATCAGGTGGACCACTTGCTCATCTGCCACCAATGACGGCAATAAAAAAAAATATGTTTAAGTGGCACGTCACTGTGAGTCGTTTAACTACCAAATAAATGCTGTCCGGCCAAGACCTAATTAAACGTGATGCTGCTAATTAAAACTTCTTAAAACGTAACCACTCGAACCAGCTGTTGCCGCCGCAGTTGCACTTGCTTTCAAAAGCTTTATAACAATGAAACCTCTTTGCTTTTAACAATCAATACGAATTTTATCATGTGTTTGATAAGCAGATGTACATAATTATGTTACACAAAAAATATATTTAAGACAATAATAAAATCAGCTAACAGTTTGTTTTTTAATAAAACGTCCACTCTCGCACCAGAAACGTATCGTTGACTACCTCCGCGGCGCAGCGGTAGTGAATGCGACCGCTGTGCATGAGGTCTCGGGTTCGAATCCCGGGTCGGGCCAACAAAAAGTTATTGGGCTTTCCTGTTAAGAAATCTTAATAGCAGCCCGGAGTTAGGAAGTTGGCGGTGTTAGACACCCCCGTGCTTCGGAAAGCACGTAAAGCCGTTGGTCCTGCGCCCGATCTCTCTCCGGTCATGTCGGATTACAGTCCCATCGGATCATGAGAGTTAGGGAACAGAGAGTGCACTTGAGTTTGAGCACACACTTGTGCACTATAATATCTCCTGCGCAGATGGCCAGTCTCCATTAAGACTGCCCGCCGTGGCCGAAATTCGGTCTGGAGGACATTCTTATTATGTATCGTTAAGAAGGACTTCCAAAATATTTAAACAATTACGGCCAGCCAGAGGCGGAACAAATACTTGTGACTTACTTAATTTTTCACCTGAGTGGATCGATCCCATACACATTTTTCGCGTTTACCGTACGTAATAAATAAGAAACATTTACATTTTTTAAATAATACATGTACGTCAATACTGTATGTTTTGCTTAAAAATATTCGGACTCCAAATTTTCTGTAGGTACCGTTTATTAAAAAGAATGTGTACGTGACGTCAGAAAACAGCAACACTGCACTGTTCGATACATTATCTAGATACGTGACTCCAGTCGTATTATTGAGAGAAGATTCGTTAATATTAAATATAGGTATGTACTCGTATATGTCGACGTGCTTCCTTGACTAAATGATTATTTGTGCATTTACATGAGCTTACGTGACCGAGAAGGAGTAATTTTAGCTAAAGAATATTGTGGCTTAAGAAAATGGTCTAAGTGCACTCATAGACACATGTTTCCGAAAAATATATAAACTGCCACAAAATGATAAAATATTTTTGGCTTGCAAAATGAAAAAAAGTGAGATATAACGAGAGACTTGTATAAAATCAAATAAGTGGAAACCTTTTTAAATGAGCAGCAGGTTCGCCTGAGAAACCCGAATATTTTAAAAACCCTTAGCCGTGACGTGATCAATATGAGCGTCAAAATGCAATTTTGAATCAAAGAATATACCCAAGTCTTTGATCAGAGAGACTTTTTCTAAAGTAGTATTACAAAGCTAGTAACTGAATTGAACGGTATTATTCTAAAGTGTCGGAGAAATAACTCGATTAATCGTCTCAAACTGCTCAGTTTTCCCAGGTGAGCTGCTAAACGTTCAAAGGGATACCATAATTAAAAAAACAACAAACAAAACTGTCTCTGGACTGTCATTTGGACTTTCCATCAGGTACGTTACAATCATTTTGCCGTATGCTAAAAAAAATAAAAAAGTATTCGTCATTCGAAAATATTTGGTATTTATTATTACACTTTGACGTATCAGGGTATTTTATCTCTAATAAAACACCGTTCAAGACTAGCCTTGCCTGTATTCTACTGCCTTTGGATAGAAATCACTCAAATGGTATAAGTGTGGACAGAAAAAAGTTTCTTAATAAAATAACTTACAGATCTTAATATATAAAATCGCAAACCCTAGAATGATAGATGGCTCTAACGATAACAACAACAACAATATATTTTTGATGTTTGTAGGATTAAAATATTTGGATATGTACCCGAGATATATTGGACACATGATAAATTACAAAAAATATTTATTTTTGAATTCCATTTTCTCAAGACCCTTAATTTAAATAAATTTAAAGAGAATTAAGATGTAGAATCTTTATCTTCTTCATGTCAAATATAAGCTGTGTCAGTAATGTTAGGTAAGTTGATTAATCAAATGTATGTACATATATTATGTATAGCGTGATATAATTAAATTGCATTATTATATTGTTAGGAGCTTAAAAAAAGTCAAGCTGTATTTATATATATTGTATATATTTGTATATAATATTCTATCACATATTTATTAAATTTTTTATTAATAATATATATAGTATTTTTTTCGTAACTGAGACAAATAAATAAAAAGCTAAGAGAACATCTTTTTTTTTATTGGTCGTAGGAGAACCAGCGGTTCCTGTCACCGTGGTGAATGGTAACCGACAACCATAAACTTAAGCAGCGGATTACCTGCAAGATGCTTGACTGTCAGGCATCTAAACAGTTAATCCGCTGTCTTACTTACTTACTCCGTTGGCTCTACAACCCAAAATGTGTCTTGGCCTCCGATACTAGAGAACGCCACTTTGCCCGATCTTTGGCCACTTCTCGCCAATCACCAGCTTGAAGCTCCCTCAGATCCAACTCCACAACATCTTTCCAAAATCTGCAGTCTACTGCTATAATATTCTTTGTTCGTAGCTTTAATAGTACCTACTCCCCCTACGTTTTGTTTGAAGAAAGACGAGCTTTTCGCAACGTCAGTCAAATCTAGTTCTCTCGAACAATAGGTACCTACTCCTAGAGATAACGAGCACCGAGGGAACAAAGATTAATATTATTTGAAGATGAATTTACATTTTTCAGATAATAGCGAGTAGACGCGCGGAGGGAATGTGGAAGTAATCGCTATTGGCCATGTGCGACAGCCTCGGCTTATCGTCTTAGTGATTCGAGCAAAGCGAAATGCGATTAGAAACCTCCTGTCACGATACCGACTTAGTCTTTGTTATTTTTCCAGTATATTTCTAGAGAGCTATTCATTTTATTGTTAGATCAAATCCCTACAGCACCATAGATAGATCACAGTGAATGGATTGCGATAAATCGTCCGAATAGTTATTTTTGCAAGTGTATCGTCTTTTCTGTAGACTCAAAAGACACACTCTCAACGATGTTATATTTATAACAAAATTATATCAACCATGTTCTTATGGCCCCACCACTGGGCACGGTATGGACTGACGGAGAAGGGGTAGGGTATACCAGCCTAGCCTTAGCCCTGGCTTTTCTTTGAAGTGAAAACTTCTTTAGGCGCGTTGAGCACTTCTCGGGTGAACAAAAATCATAGAACTCGCGTCATCGTCACGCTTCCACGCTTTCCATTTTTGAATAATTTTAGAATATTAGCAATATCTCAGAAAAGTGGCGTCTTACGCAAAAAACAACGAAATTGTGACCCCCTTAATAACCCTTAAGAGAGTATCAGGAACTAGCATCCGACCCGTCCCTTTTTTTTGTTTATAAAGAAGTGTTTATGATCAAGGATTACAGTTTTCACTTTTATTGGCAGTCCCCAAAGACTTCCCCAATATTTTTTTGAATGATATATGAGGCAAACGAGCAGACGGATCGCCTGATGGTAACTGATTACCGCCGCCCATGGACACCCGTGTTATTCTCGACATATTTTTTTTAGTATATAAAGATTTATTTTATAAACATTTCCCGTGCTAATATAGAAAGTAAATTACAACAGAGGAAAAAGAGAATCCATGAAGCAGGATTTAAATCTGTGACCTCAGACCTCTAACCTTACCAACTAAGCTATTCTTAGTCTGCCTCGAACCTAAAACCTCAAGCATCAGTCGAATTTCCTACTGCTGCGCAACGGAGACAGTCACTTCTATTACATCAAGACATACATCATGATTAAAAGAAAATTATGTCAAAAAAGTTCTATTATATTAAACCAATGGGAAAACGCATAAAGCCAAAAGCTTTTAAATAAAAAAGGAACAAACATTGCTTGGTACGAAATCTCAGAGGTATTTCTGTGTTTAATATGATATGTATTAAACACAAAAATACCTCTGAGATTTGCAGATAAAAAGAATCGGTATCTAATGCATTTTTCACATCACGTACGGTAATAACGTATTGGTCGTCGGCTGCAGTATAGATGTGTTGGCAGATTGATAAGATGCGACAAAATGGGAAAATATTTGTTCGTGTGAAATATTGTTGTGTTTTTTCATTCAGTACGGGTATGTTGTTAGTTTTGGCTTTTCTCCAGCATGTGTTTGATCAATTTAAACATGGAACGTGTTTGAAAGAATCAGAGATCGATCTTGCTTTGATTTTTCTACTGTGATTTTTGATTTCTGCTTCGTCCATGCGGCCTGGAGTAACGAAAATTATGTTTTTTACTTAGAGATAGTTTTTGGGCTGGAGTGCAACATGCTTTTCCCGGAATAATACAATAATACATGATTCTTGTGAGATTGATCTTTACATTTATAAGAATGATGCTGCGGATAAAAGTTAGTTCACTACGACTTGACAGATAGTTTCAGTCATCACGATGAATTTTCAAAACTACTTCCCTATCACCTTCTTAGGGATGGTATAGATACAGAGGAATTTTAGGTTGCCAAATTAGGTAAAATGCGTACGTTTGCTGGTTCATTTTTATCAACTATAGGAAGGCTCCTGGTATCTAAAAAGTGCAGTGGTCAATTGCTTTGACAAACACAATAAGTGTTATTGAAAGATCCTTTTAGAGTTCGAAAAACATCTTATATGTACAATAGCTTTGTCCGTCCGTCTATCTGTCTGTTATACAACTTTCAACTCAAGAACCGTAAGAGCTAGAGACTCGTGGTCAACGCCATTCGACTCAGCATAGTCGATATACTCCCTCTGATCTCAAGGTCAAGTGATACCATTTTTTCGAACTCTGAGATTTACGGCAAATCATTGCCGTTTCTCACTTTTTTATACAATAGAAGAGGAAGTGAGCAAACGAACCTCGTGATGGTAAGCTGTCATAGTAGATGTTTGAGTACCAGTGACATCGCTCGCGCGTTGCCAATACAACAGAAAACTAATAAAAGATGGGATTAAAAGAAATGTATGGTCGAGTTATTTACTACTCTGACGCAGAAGTCGACACTAATATGTACATTACCAAATAATAGCTAAAGGCGGACTCTTCTAATAAAATGTAGACTGCGTACAAAAGTGATCTGGTGTAACAAGAAGAGACACATATTTAACCCGTCAACTGTCGAGCGGACATACGCTGTCCGCAAAAATGAGTCATCAAAAATAAAAAATAAAAAACGACAAATGTATGTCCGCTGCACACTTGACTCGTTAATGAGTCAAGTGTCGAGCGCACATACATTTGTCCGTTTGTGTATTGTTTGCACAATGAATTTTTAATTATTTTTTACGTATTTCCCCTAGACGTTCAAGAAATAAAAAAAAAAATTAAGTCTTCCCTCGCTCTAAGAATGGAATTTTGGAATGTTTATTATGAACATTCCAAAAACGGACACAAGGAACACCAAGATTCGAACTAACTATTCGTGCTTGCCACAAATGTTTGCCCCGTGTAGTGACCAAACCCACATTCGGCACAGACGCAGTGAAGAGGCGACCATTTAAACCACTACACTATTCGTGCAGTTTTAGCAAAACTAACAGGCAGATCGTATTTAAATTTATCACCACATCATAATTTATTATTAAGTCAACTCCGATTTATATTCAAAATTTGTTGTTTGATCCCGAGCTTTTTAGTAATGGTTGCCAAATACGCATGATGGCGGAAAACAATTTGACAAAATGTTGGTCCAAATACGAAAGAATTTCAATATTAAAAATACTGTCGTTCACCGAACCATACATTTTCTTTTCTTGCATCTTCAAAGAAAATGTCGTATAAACAAAATTACTTTTTTATTATCAGATCAAATTGCTAATATACAAAGTATTTTCTTATTTCGATCTGCAGAGCCTGTGGTGAACAGGGCGAGTCCATATCGCACCTACTGTGTGAATGCGACGCGTTGGCTGGACTTAGGATGGGTCTGATGGGACTGGCATATCCAAACCCTGAAGACTTCAGGCTTCTCCCTCTGAATTGTACACTGCGGCTAATGCAGTACATTCATAAGGAGATAGCTAAGGGATAAATCTTGAGGCTGACACAAAAGATCCCACTGGGTCGAAGTGTCGCCGGTCTGTACTGACTGGCCCCCACACACAAGACAAGATAAGATAAGATTTTCTTATTAAGTATATTGTTTTCATACTTATTACAACAGTTTGCATAAATTCTTGCTGGGATAGTTTTACTTAAGTAATTAATTAAGAAAATAAATAACTTTGCAGCTCGGGTTCGTATAACTCGGGTAGTGAACTTGCAGCGCGGGTAATTTGGGATACTGTAATCTTTCTATAGCGAAACCTTGTTACTACAAAACGGTAACTAAAACTCAAAATTCGATGTACTCAACTTTTTAATTACAGTGTTATAATATAGAGACAAATAATTTTAAAAAGTCAGTAAATAGATGTTTAGCTTAAATATCGTCTCGTGCAAAGACCGTAAGCTTTATGTAAGATTTTAGATCCGTTAAAATCATTACATATGTATGTTAGTAAATAAGCCTTAACAATGAATTTGTAATTAATGTAGCTTTAAATGTTTTTGCCAAGCTGCCATAAAATATACACATAAAATTGAAAAATGATCTATTATTAAATTAAACTACATTAGTTTAATTTAATAAATGTTATATTTTACGAATTTTATCGCGTTCTTAAAAACCGTATATTGTAGTTTAATTTCAATGTGACAGTCGTGTTAACGTAAAACAATATTTAATTGATGATTATTGGTATTTCCTAGATAGTTGTATTGTAGCATACATTTTAATTTGTTTTGGGTTCGATTCTTAGGTTAGATTAAGTGTTATTGGGATTTGGTGCAGCACAAAGTCTGGAACATGCCCAAAAGGGCCTCTCTATTATGTAAGTACCGAAAGACATAGCGTCTGAAATTTGAGTGTAACACCTTCTACCTACCCAGTCGGGGTCATGAAGTCATTAAACTTTATATTTGTACTAGCTTTTGCCAGCGGCTTCGCTCGCGTTAAATAGAGAATTTGACAATCAATTTTGGTTGTACTCTGCTTGTAATAATATAATTCAATCATGATTCGAAAGACACGTGGCGCCATCTATTATCATAAGAACATTATTGTTGTTTTCCTCGGGAACAGTAATATTTTCGGGATGAAAGGTAGCCTATGTCCGTTTCTGTACACCTAACAATGTATATGCAAAATGTCAGAAAGATCGGTTCAGTGGTTTAGGCGTGAAAAGGTAACAAACAAACTTATTTTCGCTTTTATTATATTAGGTAGGGTTAGGATTAGGATTGCTACTAAAAACTTTCTTACAAAATCAGGCAGCTACTATAAATAAACTAGTTTCACTGCATATTCATGACATTAACCACATAAGCACTTGCAAGGGTACATTAGACCTTTATTTTAATTAAGAAGCTATTTAGCACCACCTTCGTTAGTTGAGGGTTAATATAGAGCCCAAGATGACACCATTATTTTAAGGATGAAAGGGTGACCCTATACCTATACCGTGTAACTAGAGGGAATCAGAAAATATTTAGATAACCGAAATATAGACTGAAATAAAGTTGATACAGTCGATTTATCATCTAATAGAACAATTAATTAAATTAACTCTACTCTCATGGCATTGGGTGGTGTTCTATTTTCCAAAATTGATCGTAAATGTCAGAGTAAATAAGTAGCTAAATTACTGATATTATTGTGATGCAAACATAATGTATTTTGCTTAGAACTGTGTTTCACAATGGAAAAAGCAAATTTGGAAATAAAAAGTAACAAATTTCACAAAAGTAAAATTTGTAACACAAATGGCTATTATCTATCTTAGGTCGTGTAGTTAACAAAGACAATAATAACTGTCCTTGTTAACCACTCCACTTGGAGTAAATGCTTGTGATTCGAAGGGTACTTCGTCGTTTGACACCACGAGTTACTGACACCACGGTGTGAATTTTAACCTAATTTGATCTCCATGTACCGTTTTCTGCTTAATTGTATTTATTATTGTTTTTAAAATTATGTATGTATGGAGATTCAAATAATAATAATCATTTATTTAACTTAAATTGGTACAAATGGATACAGAGCTTATGTTACATTGTAAAGGTAAATTATAAGGGGTGCCTGTACTAGGGTAAACCTGTGCCACAGGCATTAGGGCACATACTGTATAATAAAGATATAAATTCTAAAACAATACTTATAAAACATTATTATTTGTATACACAACTTATGAATTACGTTATAAACTAAGTGATTACAATGACAACTTAAATACCTATTTTATTGCGTAACACTTATCGAACAACAGTCATCAAATTTTCAGTTTGATCGTAGTTCAAAGTCTGTAAATATTGTTGAACTAATTGTTTAGTGTTAGCATAATTTTGGCATAAATCGCAGTTATTTTGTTTATATTATTATAAAGAAATGGTCCTAAAAATGCGAAAAACCTATTGGTAAAAATATACTTAGATTGAGACTGAGTAGTACAAACGATATCTTTCCGTCGTTTAGTGTTAGTAAGTTCCGGGTTATAATCAAGAGTAGTATGTTGTTTTAGTACGGTGTGCATTATAAAAAGCTGCCGGACTGTTAGTACTTTAGAATATTGATACAAAAGGCATGTGGGATAGCGAAAAGGTCGATGTGTAGCTACTTTTAGGAGTGCTCTTTGTGCTCTTTCAATGGTAGAATTACAGATTTTGGGATGCCCCCCATGAGGTAATACAGTATTGAATAATGGATTGACACAGTGCCTTGTAGATCTGTGTAATAAGATAATTGTCTGCGATATAACGCAGTTTTTTAAAAACGAATATTAATAATTGCCGTAGTCTGCTTGACAAAGCGGCTATGTGTTGTTTAAATGAAAGAGTGTGATCTATTATAACCCCCAGATATTTAATGTAAGTTGTTCTATGAATTGCAGAACATGTGCAATCATCATTCATGATGTTGTTACAATGGTGTGCATATATTCGAATATTACTTAAATGATCTTGTTGATTGCGCATGTTAAACTTAATGAATTTGGTTTTATCAGTATTTAATGTAAGCAAGTTATTTCTAAGCCATTTATTAACTACATCGAACCCACGCTGGGTATTTTTATGGACTGCCTCATTTGTGTCGGCGGAGAAGAGAAGGGCGGTGTCATCTGCGTACGAAACGATTTTGCTTTTACACTTAAACTTAAGTTACAAAGATCGTTAATGTACACCAAAAATAGTGTACTTCCAAGGACACTCCTTTGTGGAATACCGAATTGTGGCACTTGTAAGTCGGCACTGATTATGTTATCTATCTTTACGCACAGATACCTATTCTGTAGATAGTCCGTTAGCAGCTTAAGCTGTGTGCCTCGTATTCCTAAAGTAACAAATTTTTTTAATAGGATAGGAACAGATACAGTATCAAATGCTTTTGCGAGGTCGAGGAAGATTCCAATTACTTGTTTTCTTTTCCCAAGTTCCTCTGAGATAAAAGCTGTCAAGTTGTGTACTGCATCTGCTGTTGACAACTTAGGTCTGAAGCCAAACTGCATATGGGAAAATAGGGAATTTTGTTCAAGAAAAGATACTAATTTATTGTTAATTATTTTCTCTAGCACTTTTGAGAAAGTAGGCAATAGCGAGATTGGTCGATAATTTGTTACAAGGTCTTTCGTACCCGACTTATGTATGGGAATTACTATTGCTTTTTTAAGGCATAGAGGGAAGACTCCGATAGAGAGACAAATTCGGAAAATGTGGGTTAATGGAGGCACCAGGATATGCTTAAAGGTCTTTAATATGTTACAGTTTATATTGTCCCACCCAGGTGCACAATTATTTTTTAATGAGAGAATATATAATTTTTCTTTCTTTCTTTGTTTCTTCTTTCAATCGCACAAGGACGTTTTTGGAATTGGCTGTTTGGGACCATGGTGTGAATCGACGGATGTCTTGTATGCCTTCGTCGATTCACACCGTGGTGTGAAACAGCGATGGACTCTTTTTGGCATCGTTGATTCGGACCAGTGATATTTTATTATAACTTAACAATCATGCATAAAAGTGCTTACACGAATATTATTTTTAGACTGTTCTTGGGGAGGCAGAACTGTTTAGTCCTTACAACCATTTTAGGAAAATAACATATTATTTAGATGAAGTAGTAAAACGAGGGTTCCTTAGCACTAACTCTTGAAATTTAATTTTTATATTTTAGACATCAGCAGATGGATCCACGTCGTCTATAATGCAGTGCGTGGGCATCAACCTCACCACCTCGCAATCGACCGTGCCCAAGATCTCATGCACACATAAGCACAGACCTATGTCACGGGGACAACGCGACCACCAGATTGTATAATGAATCTTATTAATCAAGTAAATCCAATATTATATTTTACTTTTTATCTGCCGCTCGCAGCCGCTACGGTGGCCTTATACGCATAATTTATAAAATACTGTAAATTTCACGAGATATATAGCGCTATTAAAAGCAGAAGTCATTATTTTAAGTCTGGGACGGTGGCTAAACCGTAGTGAATGGACTGGCTGGACTGGATTTTTTGGCAAGAAATTGCCAGTCGGTTATACGGCAATAGCAAGCTTATATATGGGACCTCAACCTTTATTTGCCGAAATGCAGGTGTAGCACAGAGGTCTGTCGGTAGACGATCAACACATAGTCCCATGCTTCTCACAATGAGAAGAAGCATAGTACTTTGCGCTACTTCACGTTTTATACGATGAGTGGTTAGTGTAACCGACTGCCGACTGGTCGCGGGTTCGATTCCCGCATAAGTCAAACATTTGTGTGCATGAACATGGATGTTTGTCTTGGTTTGGGTGTGTCTATGTTATAATATGTATGTATTTACAAAAAGAAAGTATAATTATGTATGTTTATCCATTGTCTAGTACCCATAGTACAAGCTCTGCTTCGTTTGGACTAGATGGTGTTGTGTGTAAGTGATAGAATATTATTATATTGATACACAGACTTCGCTGACACAGTACCGAAAATGCTACTACGGACTCAATAAAGCACTCAAGCCTGTTTTTTCACATAAGTATTTATTTTATATCTCAGTTACCATGGCAATGCAAACCCAGTTACTAAAAAGTTCGATACAGCCAATAATCCAAGAACGAGTGCTTATTTACTTACGTAATACGCATATTGGTAAAGGAAGATTTCCTTCTATTGCAATAATAATTTTGTAAATTACATATCCTGATATGAATTCTTATGAGCTCAGGTGCTTTTTACAAATGGTTGCGTCTATTTGGTTATTGGGACACAATCTATATCTATACTGATACTAGCGATCCGCCCCAGCGACGCACGGTAAATTTTTTATTTATTTTTGAAGTGAAAGCTTTTTTACGCGCGTGGAGCACTTCTTGGGTCAACAAAAATCATGGAACTCGCGTCATCGTCACCGAATGCTTTCTATTATTTAATTATTTTTGGTTTATAAAGAAGTTGAAATTAAACTACTATATACGGATTTTATCGCGTTGTTTATTTGACACTATTACAAAATTTTGAAAACTCTTACACTACTATTACTATTAAACTTTACTAATTTTAAGCTAATTACATAATATAAAGTGTCAAATAAACAACGCGATAAAATCCGTATATAGTAGTTTAATTTCAATGAATAACATTCGCGTAAACAGAAGACAATATTTATAAAGAAGTGTTAATGATCAAGGATTAAAGTTTTCAGTTCCATCGGCAGTCCCCAAAGACTGACAGTTTTTTTTTTATGGTATAGGGCAAAAGAGCAGACGGATCGCCTGATGGTAAGCGATTACCACCGCCCATGGACACCCGCAACACCAGAGGAGTCAGAAATGCGTTGCTAGCTTTTTAAATTTGCCCCTCTCCCCCACCAGGAGAGGAGGGGTTGGGCCTCCAGTACCCTCACTTACTCGACCAAACACAACGCGCGCTATTTCACGCTGGTTTTCTGTGAGAACGTGGTATCACTCCGGTCGAGCCGACCTATTCGTGCCGAAGCGTGGCTCTCCCACGGTAAAAAAATTACACGCCTAAACGTTCGTCCTGAATCACTCTGTCTATTGATAAAGTAGTTTTCGAGTTTATCGTGAACATACATACATACAGACAGACGCGGTTGAGGACTTTATTTTATATTATGTTGAGATTATAAAGAGGAAAGATTTTAAGCAGCGATAGCTCAGTGGGGAGACCAACAGTCTGCAATGCAGAGGGTCTCGGGTCCGAACCCACGTCGCGCACCTCTGACTTTCGGAAGTTATATGACTTTTCGAAATTATGTGCGTATTGATTTGACAATTATCGCCTACTCCATGTCTCGGAGAGCACAGGCTGCCATGAACATCTATGGCAGTCGTTATTGGGAAGTCAGTGCTCTCTAATATCCTGACACTGGTCTAGCCTTAGGGTATCGTTAGCCTTCGGCTTGCGGAGGTCAGGTGGCAGTCGCTCCGTGTAAAACCTGATATCCAGTCAAATCAGGTTAGATTAGAAAGCCGACCCCAAGTGACTTGGGAATAATAAAGGCTAGGAAGAAGAAGATATAATAATAAAAATCTGGCTAAAAGCTTTTGCCACGGCTTCACTAGCTTTCGGCAAAGTACTTTTCTCGATGATACATAATTATGTACTCTATATCTTTTTCAGTACCCCTCACAATGTGTATGTGAAACTTCTTGATGATCGGTCGAGTAGTTAAGGTGTGAAAGCGTAACCAATAAACAAACTTACATAGGTATTTTTGTATTAGTTGGGATTTGTATTTTTGTTTATTATGAATAATGTTAAAATCGTGGGTGAAACCGCGTTAGACATCTAGTCTATAATATTTTGCTTTGTTTCTATAGAAGAATTTCGAATACGGAAGGGTAAAAGTTGTATAAAAAGGTTTTGTCATATTTTATTATCTGCCTGTCTATCTGTCAGTCAATACAATTTTACTGACGTATTCTTTGGAAAAAGGGTACCTAAATGCTTGCGCCAAGTGATTTGAACTTATATTCTGTGTATTTCTTTTCAAATAATATCAAGATAATAGGTATCTTCATTGCCTATTGTAATTAAATATTACACTTTGTTCTAGTTTTACTAAATCAATATACCTAATATTTATGTAATACAGTATCACAGGATCTTTTCTATATTTTAAATTATTAAATTTTAATGTAAACGATTTAACTTATATTTTCTTCATTTGGTAACAGTGTCTCGTTTGGTGAAAAATATAAACATAAAAAATATCCACTTTCAGGTTCATAAAACGACATCTAAAGGCATGAATTCGACTTTTAAAAGTATATTTATCTTGTTATATTTAAGTCCTAAAGTAAAATCCTTAATCCTTGTCCGATCCAGGCTTAAGTGCATGTTTCAGTGAATTGTGAAAAAGACAATGGCTGGAGGGCTAGATACTGGAGGTATGTAATGCATTGCGTCGGACTTTGTACATATCAGAACAGCGAGGACAAAGGACAACCGGGCCCGGTGTGATCCACAAGTAGTTGCAGTTGTTGTTCAGAGATGTTCTATGTGTCCATTGTTAGAATGTTTATAAGGTCCCCCGTGAAGCAGCACAGGAATTATTATTTACGACTGCGCCGAGCGAAATGTACCAAAACAGGCGGTCACAGTTAAGTGAATAAAATCAATACTTTTTCTTTAATACAAATATAAAATTTACATTTACTATAACAATGAATGTTTTTACAATTACTCCGTGTAAAAAACTTAAAATAATTACTATTTCCTCCTACAAAGTTATGTAAATTTGCACGAAAAATGCAAAAACGTAAGCTCGTGTTATGTGATTTTTAGATTATAACAGTAGAAATCTATCCTACTTTACAGCTTAAACGAAACATAAATAGTTATATTACAATTTGTCCGTCTCTAATATTTTAGCTATTGGTTGAAATAAAGATACATATTCAGCAAAAAAGCACTTCAAATCCTCCATACAATTTTACTAAACCGGCCGCGCGCCGATTTGAATATGCCCCGCACGAGCTTTGTCATTATCTGTCTTACGCTCGGCACAGTCTTAAACAGGGGCTGTCCTTTTTTCTAGAAACGGAAAACTGATATTGCAAATTTTGTATTTATTTATTTATTCAGAAAACAATTTTTACATTGTATGCGAATGTGTTTTTACAAATTATAAATAATTACTAAGAATAAATTAAATGCGAATGTGAGCCTGTTTGTTACGCTGTCACGCCTTAATTTCTCAACCGATCATCATGAAATTTTGTATATACATTGTCAGGAATATAAAAAAGGACATATGGGACCTTTCAATCAGAAAAAAGTACTGCTCCTAAGTGAAGCCGCGGCTAAAAACTAGAACAAAATAACGCGACAATCAAGGATGAACTGGTATCTCATAAGTTCTAGTCAATATATAAGATGGCGTAGTGGTCAGTATAACCGACTGCCACGCCTAAGGTCGCGGGTTCGATTCCCGCACAAGTCAAACATTTGTGTGCATCAACATTGATGTTTATCTTGGTCTGGGTGTTTCTACATATGTATAATATGTAAGTATTTACAAAAAAATAAATATATATGTTTATCCATTGTCTAGTGCCCATAATACAAGCTCTGCTTCGTTTGGGCTAGATGGTGTTGTGTGTATGTGGTAGAATATTATATTATATTATTATATTATACCGTCATCATCACAAACTTTAAAATACTAGTAGGATATCTGAAGACAATCTGCTACGAATACAAGAGTACGAAGGACTATCTCCAATAACTATCTATAGTCCCGCAATGTTTCCCTTTCCGTCCAACAAGCAGTATCACAAAACATTAGTTCTACTTTAACTTGTATAACTAGCGCGCCAAGTTGGGGCTAAGTCGGAAAATTGAATTTCATTATAAGCGCCAAGTTGGACGCGAGATTGAATCAGTTTAAGTGGTTACTTTATGTACTGGCTTGCTTTATAGATAGGCTTCGTTTCAACAAGGTATTTTGAACTGAATCTGAAATGTGTTTATTATGTATTAGCAGCTGAGATTACTTGTATGACGTAGTGATGCGCGTTATTAACCTCTCAGTCTTCTTCAGAGAGTCTTCTTCAGAGGTTAATGAAAACACTATGTAGGTCTGTGTGTCTGTCTGTTAGTGATCGGTATATCTCCGGAACCACTGGACCGATTGACTTGTAACTTGGTGTGCGGACACCGTGTGGTGTCATACCTCGGTTGAGGTTAAAAATGGGCTCTGTGGGTCAAAAAACCCCCGAGATACCTATATCTCGGGGGTTTTTTTGACCCCTAGGTCACAAGGTCACATGTATTTTAAATGACAAAATACTTTTAAATTTAAGATAGCTAGAGGTCTAGCCTTATGGTATCGTTAGCCTTCGGGTTGCGGAGGTCAGATGGCAGTCGCTTCGTGTAAAAACTGATATCCAGTCAAATCCGGTTAGATTAGAAAGCCGACCCCAAGTGACTTGGGAATAATAAAGGCTAGGAAGAAGAAGACTTTTAAATTTAAGATGAAGAGGTTGAATCCTGGGTTGTTACACCCATCTCGTTTTATTTAAATGATATTTTAATATAGTTGTACAGAATACAGTTGTGCTTTGGAGACTATGTTGTACTTATGATTCATTTTTTAAGTGAAATCTTCTTTAGGCGCGTTGAGCACTTCTTGGGTGGACAAAAATCATAGAACTCGCGTCATCGTCACGCTTCCACACATTCCATTTTTGAATTATTTTAGAATATTAACAATATAAGAGAAATGGTGTGTCCTACGCAAAAAATAACGAAATTTTGACCCCTTTAAAAATCTCTAAGAGAGTATCAGGAACCCGACACGCCGTTTTCTTTTTTTTGTAAAGAAGTGTTTATGGTCAAGGATTAAAGTTTTCACTTCTATCCGTCGGCCGTCGCCAAAGACCACCCTAATTTTTTTTAAAGTACAACTGGTGCTCTAGGTATAGGTCCTGTGTTGCAACGAACTTTACAAACATTGAGAGACTCATACCCATCATTTGTAAACACTCGGCATAGTGATAGGAGTGAACCAATCACTTAAATCACCACGCCAGTCGTGCAGTCGAGTGTCGTTATGTACGAATTCTGCTGTGTGTGAACATGTGCAACAGGGGACCAACCACTACCTGAGATTTGACAAACAACAGATATAATAATTTGTCTTTTGTTTACGCGAATGTTATACACTGAAATTAAAACAACTTTATACGGATTTTATCGCGTTGTTTATTTTTTATAAAACACTATTATTACACAATTTTTAAACTTTAAACTACTATTGTTAAACACTTTTACTAGTTACTGTTTACTTATATTTAAGCTATTTAAATGATTTAGATTTAATTTTACACTTTCCCTGACGTTTCGGTTGCTTTTCAGCAGCCATGGTCACGTGGAGACTACAACAACAGATACTCGCTAAAACACCGATTTTTACTAAGAATTCCACGCGGGACTATTGGAGAAGATGGTTGGAGTACACCACCAGCTTGGGATCCAGTAATTCAAAGAGGTAACCCAATAAGAAACAAAACAGCTAGATTTCATGATACTTAGAACTGATTCTGCGTAAATACAAACATCTATAATTAAATTATGTATGTAGTACCAAAGTAAACAGTGAAACAATTAATATCTTAGTCTCCCCGTGAACCTGACGGTTGAAAAGCAATCGAAATGCTGGGAAAAGTGTAATCCTAATCCTAATCCTATCCTAATCCTATCCTAACTAATATTATAAAGGCGAAAATGAGTTTGTTTGTTTGTTACCTTTTCACGCCTAAACCACTGAACCGATCATCCTGAAATTTTGCATATATGTTGTCAGGTGTACAGAAACGAATATAGGCTACCTGCCACACCGAAAAAAAATACTGTTCTCCAAGGAAACAACAAAAACGTTCTAATGATAATAGATGGCGCCACGTGGCTTTCGAATCATGATTGAATTATATTATTACAAGCAGAGTACAACCCGAATTGATTGTCAAATTCTAAATTAACGCGAGCGAAGCTGCGGGCAAAAGCTAGTCTTAAACATAAATAGTTTAATGTAAATAGTGTGTTTCAAAATTGTGTCATAAAGGTGTTAAATAAACAATGCGATAAAATTCGTTTAAAGTAGGTAGTTAAATTTCAAAAGGCATAGAATACCTTTTATCCCAAAAAATACTGTTAACGAGCGAACGAGCAGCTTAAGCTAGTTGAAAAATAAAAAACTTTAACCTAAACACCTATTCATGTGTGCATCAAAAACCATAAAAAATAAAAAACTTTAACCTAAACACCTATTCATGTGTGCATCAAAAACCATAAAAAATAAAAAACTTTAACCTAAACACCTATTCATGTGTGCATCAAAAACCATAAAAAATAAAAAACTAACCTAAACACCTATTCATGTGTGCATCAAAAACCATAAAAAATAAAAAACTTTAACCTAAACACCTATTCATGTGTGCATCAAAAACCATAAAAAATAAAAAACTTTAACCTAAACACCTATTCATGTGTGCATCAAAAACCATAAAAAATAAAAAACTTTAACCTAAACACCTATTCATGTGTGCATCAAAAACCATAAAAAATAAAAAACTTTAACCTAAACACCTATTCATGTGTGCATCAAAAACCATAAAAAATAAAAAACTTTAACCTAAACACCTATTCATGTGTGCATCAAAAACCATAAAAATAAAAAACTTTAACCTAAACACCTATTCATGTGTGCATCAAAAACCATAAAAAATAAAAAACTTTAACCTAAACACCTATTCATGTGTGCATCAAAAACCATAAAAAATAAAAAACTTTAACCTAAACACCTATTCATGTGTGCATCAAAAACCATAAAAAATAAAAAACTTTAACCTAAACACCTATTCATGTGTGCATCAAAAACCATAAAAAATAAAAAACTTTAACCTAAACACCTATTCATGTGTGCATCAAAAACCATAAAAAATAAAAAACTTTAACCTAAACACCTATTCATGTGTGCATCAAAAAACATAAAAAATAAAAAACTTTAACCTAAACACCTATTCATGTGTGCATCAAAAAACATAAAAAATAAAAAACTTTAACCTAAACACCTATTCACGTGTGCATCAAAAACCGTAAAAACTATACAGAAGCCCTATGGGTCGAGTCCATACAAGCGTTTTCCAATAACTAACGTCAATACCATCCTCTTATCTTTTTCAATATGGTACTATATACATTACCTTCACTTTTTACCATAATATATGGGATTTTTACCCTATCGCAGTAGAGCCTCCCACCTGCCGGATATAACCGTCCGTGAGAACCGGATATTAGCGAGACCAGGATAAAGTATGTTCAAATAGAGGGCTAAACTTAGCTGATATTGATTTGCGTTGGTAATGGTCTGGTGCGAAAATATACCTGGAAGCTTCGATTGAATACAGGAATAGCTTATGAGTTCTATATTTTCTACGTAAGTAGTATTGCAATACATACTTACTTTGAAAATTAACTTCTTTATACTGATTTTATCGCAGCTTATTTAAACAACACTTTAAGATTATTTTGCAACTAGTAAACGGCCGCGATAGCGTAGTGGTTAGTATAACCGACTGCCACGCCTGAGGTCGCGGGTTCGATTCTCGCACAAGTCAAACATTTTGTGTGCATGAACATGGATGTTTGTCTTGGTCTGGGTGTTTCTATGTATAATATGTATGTATTTACAAAAAAAAAGGTATATATGTATGTTTATCCATTGTCTAGTACCCATAGTATAAGCTTTGCTTAGTTTGGGCTAGATGGTGTTGTGTGTATGTGGTAGAATATTATATTATTATTATTATTTAAATAACTACTTCTTCCGACGTTTCCATTGCTTTTTAGCAGACATGCTGACGGGGCACTGATTATGTTATAAAGTAGTTTAATTGCAATGTATAACATTTGTGTAAAAAAGTGGATTCACCCAACTGTAATGTCTGCAATAAAATAGAGGAAGTGCAACATTTGTTAATAGAATGTGTCCGAAACATTAGTAAAAGGGAAGAACTGATAAGGAAATTTGCATTACGATTTAGATGTGGGCTTAATCCAGTCTATCTTATCATATCCATAGACTGATGTAGCAAAAAGTCGTTTTCTTTGGCTACTCTTATATACCAATAATTTATATAATAATATAATATTCTATCACATACATACAACAACCATCTAGCCCAAACTAAGCAGAGCTTGTACTATGGGTACTAGACAATGGATAAACATACATAATTATATACTTTTTTTTTGTAAATACATACATATTATACATAGAAACATCCAGACCAAGACAAACATCCATGTTCATGCACACAAATGTGTGACTTATGCGGGAATTGAATCCGCGACCTCAGGCGTGACAGTCGGTTACACTAACCACTACGCCATCGAGGCCGTTATTGAATTAGCTGTACTTATAAATTGTCCTATTTTCTTTTTGTGTTAATTATGTTATGAGGTACAATAGCGTTGGCATGTCCACGTGGACAAAATCCCTTGAAAAACAATAAAGTTAAAAAAAAAAAAAAAATTTGTGTAAACGTAAGACATTATTATTTTATTACCTGCTTACGTAAAAATTTGTTTCTTGCGCGTTAATTATTCGAATACAAATCGATTTTTTAAAGTCTACGATGCAGCCTACTTATACTATTCTGTGTTGTCATTTATATTATTATTTTACTTATTACATGTATTTTTTGCCATTTTACGTTAAAAAATACATGACTCTTTAAATAGATTACTTCTGGATATGTGTAGAACGTGGAGGCTCAAATATTTTTGTAATAAAGAATGACTACAGTCATACATACATACATAGAGTCACGCCTGTTTCCCAGAGGGGTAGGCAGAGACTACGGATTTCCATTTGCTACGATCCTGACACACTTCTCTGGTTTCATTCACTTTCATCACATTCCTCATACACGCCCGTCGGTTCAAGGAGCTCTTCACCTGGCCTTTGTCCAGAATGCCTTCGATCTGATCGAGAAACTTTCGCCTAGGTTTTCCTCTTGCGACTGTTCCATTCACACTAGCTTTATAAACTTTCTATAGTAATTTTATAGTTTCTTTTTATAGTCATTCACTAGCAAAGGCGTGAAAGAGTAATAAACAAACATACAAATTCACATTCGCATTTATAATATTAGTTAGTTAATTACAAACACACTCACAGAAGATTTATATATTTTAAGATAATGATTTTACGAGATATGAATATGTAGTATTTGGTAATTGGTCATTTAGTTAGGCATTTTTCCCTATACAAAAATGAGATATGAAGTAAACAACCAACTAGACCCATAGGCGGTGGTTATCGCTAACCAGGTGTACCCGTGGGTTGTCTTACACCAAGATCATAGAAAATAAGAGAAAGCAATAGATTTCTTTCGTAGCAAAGATAAGTTATTAATATTCTATTTATACCTTGCTTTCACAGCATATTAATTTTTATTTATAGCTCAAAAGCTTCAGCTCAAAATATAAGTTGTCGGCTCATAGCAAAACTCCTCTGCTCAAAGCTTTATACCACTTTAAAGTCCACGGTGGTAGCAAAATTGTATTCCTCAAAGGCCCTCATACTAAGAAGAGGTCAGCTTGAAGGTAAGGGTAATCATAATCTTTATTTAACATGTACATGTGCTTTTTGACATGTACCTTTTAACATGATTGTATCAAAAAGTTGTCGAAGTGTTATCAATCGTATGTTGGGCATATCACTTTTTCAAAATCAATATGTTCAATAATTATTTCAGTATAGTAGTATTTCAGGCCTCACCGCATCTGTGGTGCAGCGGTAGTGAATGTGACTGCTGTGCATGAGGTCTCGGGTTCGAATCCCGGGTCGGGCCAACAAACAGTTATTGGGTTTTTCTGTTAAGAAATCTCAATAGCAGCCCGGAGTTAGGAAGTTGGCGGTGTAAGACACCCCCGTGCCTCGGTGCGCACGTAAAGCCGTTGGTCCTGCGCCTAATCTCTCTCCGGTCGTGTCGGATTACCGTCCCATCGGTTCATGAGAGTGAGGGAACAGAGAGTGCACTTGTGTTTGCGCACACACTTGAGCACTATAATATCTCCTGCGCAGATGGTCAGTCTCCGTTAAGATTGGCCGCCGTGACCGAAATTCGGCCTGGAGGTCATTATTATTATTATTTCAGGCAGAAATTATTTTATCTCGGGAAGCTTTCTTAAGCGAGTTCTGCTCGCGACTTCGTTTGCGTGAATACCAAGACAATACATACTAGAATAAAAAGTGTCCTATATCTAAGTTTATTCAGGTGGTCTATGCGTGTGCGACGTTTTATAAAAATATGTTTAACGGTTTACGCATAATTGAGTAACAAACACGTTTACGCACTTTTACAATAGACTAGTTAACTTATAGTTTTTTTATAATTTAATACAATTTGTTACATTCTCTAAACTTTAAAATACAAGGTAATTTTAAAATCTACTCATAAATAAATTATATACCAGCGTTTCAAATCTGGATGTAGGAGTAAATGTCAAATGAGAGAAAAAGGATGTACGTTACAAACCACAATGTAACAGCTACTTAAATGCAGCTGTCCGAGGGAGATAGCGAGATATCCCCACTACAGCCTCACGTTTTACAAAACTACATCTATATAAATATAAATCACTTGCCACATGTATGACGTAGCATCACTTAAGAACGTTTGTAACTGTTGAGCTACTGCCGCATCTGGGGTAGCGTTAACGCTAATGGCAATGGCCATCTACTCGTTAATTAAGGCATTAAAAATGCGCGTTGGCTACATTTAGGTTACAATGCCCTAGAGTTGACGTTAAAATCCTTTGATGTGTTCAAAAAACCGACACCCGAGCTATCGCTTAACGTTTAATGGCATTAGTAATGCCGTTAGTAATTTAACACATTAAAACGTTGGCCACATCTACGTAACGCCTAAATTAACGTGATAATTTACGCGTTATGACGCAGGTAGAGCAGTAGCATTACAAGGTTTATATGAACGAAAGTTTGCGAATATGTCCCGGGATATGTCGAAAATTTAAATGTATTTATCATCATCATCATCATCATGTCAGCCAAAAGACGTCCACTGCTGGACATAGGCCTCCCCCAAGGTTTTCCACACAGACCGGTCTTGGGCCACCCGCATCCAACCGCTTCCCGCGACCTTTACCAGGTCGTCGGTCCACCTTGTGGGAGGCCTACCCCTGCTGCGTGTTTCGGTGCGTGGCCGCCACTCTAGAACCTTTTTGCCCCAACGGCCATCGGTTCTGCGAAGTATCTCAAGACGAAAGTCTTTGACCAGTGTGTGTTACCAGTGATGACTTACGGCTCAGAGACGTGGTCGCTCACTATGGGCCTTATCAGAAGGCTCAAGGTCACGCAAAGGGCGATGGAGAGAGCAATGCTCGGGGTTTCCCTGCGGAATCGAATCAGAAATGAAGAGATCCGCAGGAAAACTAAAGTTGCCGACATAGCTCTCCGGATAGCCAAGATGAAGTGGCAGTGGGCAGGGCGCAGACAATGTATTTATATGAGAAAAAAATTGGGGCTGTCTTTGGGGACTGCCGATAGAAGTGAAAATTTTAATCCTTGATCATAAACACTTCTTTATAAACAAAATAAGGGGCAGGTCAGATTCCTGTATTCACTTAGGAGTTATTAAATCAAAATTTCGTTATTTTTTGCGTAGGACGCATCATTTTTGAGATATTGTTAATATTCTAAAAAATAATTATAAAGCGTAGAAGCGTGATGATGACGCGAGTTCTATGATTTTTGTTCAACCAAGAAGTGCTCAACGCGCCTAAAGAAGTTTTCACTTCAATAACTATTGACGTTTTGATATTGAATTTAATAACTAGAAATGTATTTTTGTATAGATCGACAGGAAAACAACTGTTGGGACAGTTTAGTTTAAAATATTAATTACTTCCTTCCTTAGCTACCAAAAATATTATTTCCACAAAAAGATTTCATTTGATTGCAATTTGCTCTTGTGTGTAAAATAATGTACAAAATCGAACATTGGTATATATATTATAGTATTCAATAATTAAGCCTCGAAATATCAACATACCTAATTATGAACGAACTCGACTGTACTAGCTACGTACTTATATTATTATATTAAACCATACACATAATTGAAAAGCTAGTCGAACCATTAACTTATCGTAGTCCATCATTTTGCAAAACAAACCATTCCTTTCACAAAGCTATGATGGATTACGGAAATAAAGAACAGTATACTTTAAAAGTAGTAGATATATTTGAAAAGAGCATCGTATCCGCTGAGCGGTTCGTATCCCGCACCGGACGTAACATTCAATATATCACTTGGACTGAAAGAAAATATCCCAGAACTTTACAGTACAGCCTTGATATTCCGTTTGATACATTACTTTTATTTTATGTTGTTGCCTGTTTCGAGTAGAGTTCTAGTTTTGTGTTATATTGAATTATAACTTTCGTGACTGGATTTTATTTTATTTTTAAATTATATACTGTATGTTTAAGAGTAGTAGAGCCTCGCTGATTTCAGCATGAATGAGCCGGCTCGACCGGGGAAGGACTACCCTCTCACAGAATATCGACATGAAATAGCAGTATTCCTAATGTTCTGTTTCGCTCGGTGAGTGAGAGTGCCGGAGGCCCAATCCCCCTTTTCCCCCATCCCGCTCCTTCTCCTTCCCACTGCCTTTCCTAAAGGGTCGACAACGCGCAAGTGATGCCTCTGGTGTCGCAGGCGGCCATAGGCTACGGTGACCACTTACCATCAGGTGGGCCGTATGCTTGTTTGCCACATTAGTTGTATAAAAAAAAAATACAAACAAATCTTTATTACATAACTCATAAAGTGTAATTCGGTTTTTCTATCACGAAATTCTCTGTAGCATAAGTGCGTTCGGCACTATGCATAAACGGCAATAGGCTCGCCCCTTTTAGAAAGAAAGAAAGAAAATACATTTATTTGCAGCAGATTATGCACTACATAGATACATACTTCAGACGCAGTTAATTACAAAAAAAAAGAAAAACAAATCTTACTGAAAATTGGTCGTAACTCAGCAAAATGCTGGTTTTGAAAAAACTAGCGCTGGTCTTCCGCTGCGACCATGTTTGTAAATAATATACTTAACACAACACAAATATGACAAATGATATAAAATAATAATAATAATAATAGCGTTTCATCGCATTATAGTAGTCGTATGTGTATAGAAACCAGTAGATACAATAAATTTTACGTGTAACCTTAAACCATAGAGGGCTAATTCCGATGATATGAAGTATGATAAGCCTAAGAGTCGATATGGTGAGCCTAAACTGTCAAGCATACGGTCGGATATTTTAGCATTAACTACTCTATATCCCTTTCAGGCCCAAGTTTAGTTTTATTGAATTATTATTATTTTGCCGTCTGTATGTATTAGGAGGGTTAAAACATACACGTAAAAAATTTAAAAAAAATTTGAAGCCGCCCTCATTTGCTGTAACTACCCCTGCACGATCGTGATGTTTGGGCTTTAACTTTACTAGTGCACGATCGTGACGTTTTTGGGTTTTTAACTATTATTCTTCGATAAATCAGCTTTTAATTTACTTATTATAAAGAAAACAAGAATAATATTCACAAATATAGATTTATTAAAAAAAAAAATCACATGCATTATAAAAAGTTGTTGTTTTAAATGTCACACTTTAAAACAACAACTTTTTAAACTAATTCAGTCTGAAAACAATTGAGATCAACATTTTTAAATTAAAAAATCAGTCTTTAGGTTTACTTTATGCAGACTTAAAATTTGTTTTTATTTCTTGTGGTAAGCAGCAAAGCAATTTTGTTTTCGCGTGAGACATAGATACACGTCGCACTTTTCGCACCTTATTTTTGATCGGCTCACACATCCTTCTAGTCTGCAAGCGCGCGGATTATCAATGCCTTCAAAACTCGGCAGATGGTCATAACCATCATATCTCTTTGCTTGTGAAGGTGGATTTGACCTCTTAAACTTTGAAGTGCTTGGCGCTAAATCGGTGGCACCGTCACGATCATCATCACTACTTGCAGATCTCCTTCGACGAGTAGGTGTGTTTGTTAATCCGTCTGCCACTTGCATTCTAAATTCTAGCAAGTCCATAGTCTTATTGCCTGGGATATCAGCTGCTGCACATTCCAATTTGTACAGGCGCCAAGAATTACAAATAGCCAGATCAAAGAAATGTAGTATTACCTTTAATGTCCATTTTCTTGTTTTCATGAAAGTGCGGTAGTACTCCATTGACTGGTCAAGTATGTCCACTCCGCCCATGTGCTTGTTATAGTTTGCAATGGCTTTGGGTGCGGTGACATCAATAAAGCCGGAGGTATCTTTATTCCAGCGTTTAACGAAAGTAACGTCATCTGCTGCAGTGCAATTTGATGCGACTAGCACAGACTTGTTGTCCATCCATTTAACGACAGCGACATCATCACAAACAAACTGTTGAGATTCGCCGCGTTTCATTCTGCGATCAGGCTTAAAATCAATGTTTTTTCGCTCCGGTATCCGGTTCATCATAAGTGTCGCGGTACCATGCATTCCAATGGTATTTAACTTTTCTAGTAATGGTATTGATGAGAAGTAGCGGTCAAAGTAAATGCAACTTCCTCTTGGAATCGACTTTGAGAGATGTAAAATTACCGACGCTCCAACCCCCAAGGCTCTGTCACCAAACGGAGTATTAGCACCTCTGTAAACCTCGAAGTCTATCATCAGACCTTCTGAAGTTGTAGCTACAAAAATTTTTAGTCCTTGGGGTCGAGGCTTACTTTTAATTACCTGTCTGAGCCCACGTGGACAAACTCCGCTAAAAGGAAGCATTTGTTCGTCAATTGAATAATAGCCCGGTTGTCTTTCCAATCGATCACAAGCTCTTTTAACTCGATTAAGTATTGGTTGGACTTTCCAGAGTGTATTGATAGTGTTTCCTGGCGGAGCTGTGTCGCTATCGACGACGTGTAAAGCTGATCGCAGTGTCTTGAACCTCTCTCTAGCCATAATGTTTGCTACCATGTCCATTCGCATCCCATCACGCCAATACATGTACAACCGTGGGTATGGAATGACACCCATGATCATATGAATGCCAACAAGTTTTTTCAGCTCTGTGGGATTCGTATTAAGGATGTTGCCTGTACGACGCATGTAGTAGTTATTAGTACACATAGCAGCATATTCAAAAAACTCGTCATCAAAATAATTTTTGAAATACTCCATTGGCTCTCTGATTGCTTTTGGACAAGCCCGTGGCAAATAATTGTGTTCCTTTTTGTTAAACGCTACCTGCTTCCAAATTCTTCTTCTTACCTCCGTGCGTCTATGGGCTGTAGGACGTGAAAGGGGCGGTGTTGGGTTTGACGTAGAAGGGTTCGGGTTCGACGTCCTTGCGAGAGGCAATTCTACGTCATCTTCTAGACCTTCCACCTCCGAATCGTTGCCATCTCCAAGTAAATGAAGTACCAGATCACTGGTTAGCTCAACGCCTGTCAAAAACAAAAATAATAATAGATAATTTCAAGAAATAACTCTTACTGCCTAAAAACGTTTTAAGTGAAGTTAGACCCAAACGTCACGATCGTGACTTCATGATTTAAAAGCGTAATTGTTATTGAGAAATCAAGCATTTCTAGAATAAAATCATCTTAAATAAGTAAATAAAAGTTTCAGCTATGAAATAACAACAATACTACAATGTTTACATTAAAATATGCACAAATAATAATTACTTACGATTGCCACTGCCGCCGTCGAAAAAAGCTGCCATCTTTGACACGTCACTCACGCTAACTGACCGGCAAACCGCGCGAAAATTATTATTTATTATAACGCGTGATTCATGCACTTTCGTGTGGCGCGGGTCTCGCTCGGTAAAGTTAATTCGGGACAGCGCGGGAATTTTAAAAAGATTTGTGCATGATCGTGTTTGACGGGCCTGAAAGGGATATATTAAGACGGTTCTCCAAAGAGCTTCAAAAAAGGTAATTGCCATTAAAAAGTTGAGAGTGTAGTCATCACTCCTTATCAAAGTGCAATCGAGTGAACCCTATTAATTGGAGTACCAATTTATTTTTGCATTAGCCCTCTTAAATTACTTTTTTAAGTGGAGTAACATTCGTCTTTGAAAATAAATGTGAGTTTCTTTCATAACTTTTTGATACTAATTCAATGTTACCTTAACGTTACATTTCTCTCTCGCTGTCTCTCTCAATCATACGTATACATTATGAGTACAAAGGAGAGACAGTTTTGATAAAATCTTACTTTGATACTTTGCTACTTATTCAATACCAACCGACTTTGGCAAGTTCACTCGCTACCTCTCTTTAACCAATGATGGAAACTTTTTGTAGGACCATTTGTTGAATATTTTCTTTTCTAGTTAATATTCTATGTTACGCCACGTCGCTCGCCAAGAAGTAAAATCGAAGTGAGGTAATAAGAAACGCACGTACCCTCTACTTTAAGCAAGGCGATTTAAAATGTTAGTGCACAGCGCTCCGCCCGTTTCCATTTACCAAAACTACTTTACTTCAGTGATTTATACAGCACCACTAGAATTCTTTTCTTACTAAAAGAGATTTACGAGAGAAATTAAAATGGTAAATGTTTTCTTACTTTACAGTAATGAAAATGATATCTATATTCGGTCGGCCTCGATGGCGTAGTGGTTAGTATAACCGACTGCCACACCTGAGGTCGCGGGTTCGATTCCCGCACAAGTCAAACATTTGTGTGCATGAACATGGATGTTTGCCTTGGTCTGGGTGTTTCTATGTAAAATATGTACGAATTTCCAAAAAAAATAATGATATATGTACATATATTTATCCATTGTCTAGTACCCATAGTACAAGCTCTGCTTAGTTTGGGCTAGATGGTGTTGTGTGTATGTGGTAGTAATATTATTAGGTATATTCTATAATTCTGTAGCGATGGTATTCTCTGTATATCGGAGATAATTTCTATAAACGTAATCAGGATCGACTACAATAGCATAAGCCACATCTTGAAAAAGAAATGAAATAATCTACTAGTCGAAACGTGCTATTATTCGGTAATTTTTTTATTAATAATGATTCCATATGACACTATAACACGTTTTGATTACATTTTAATAATAAGTTATTTAATTATTACATTTTAATAATTTTATTTTAATTTGTTATAGGATGGCATTTATAATTTTCAACTCTAAATATAAACTATAAAATAACATTATATAATTTTGCATGCCACATGGTCATGCCCATTCCCGCTCCTTCTCCTTTCTAGTTCCTTTCCTAAAGGGTCGGCAACGCGCAAGTGATACCTCTGGTGTTGCAGGCGTCCATAGACTACGGTGACCACTTACCATCAGGTGGGCCGTATATTTGTTTGCCACCCTAGCTGTATAAAAAAAAGTTATTTGAAATACTTTGCAAGGGAAACATTCACGTGTTGTCGCCAATTCAAAAACTTACTGTCAGCACAGCGTTATAATAGGTTGAAAAGACCTATCAACTCAGAAATAAAACACAGTCGTTTGGTTGTTGCTGTCTTCTACAGCCCAGCTGCACAAATTCGATATGCCAGATTATAGCTACAATTGTTCGATTTCTCAACAGAATAGAAGCGCTCAGTACTTCTACACCAGGAAGTTATTTCTGTCCAGCATTTCTCATTTTGCCTTCAGATATTACTGTGAATCACTCAAGTGAGATTTCAAAGGCCCTTCAAAGCGTTAGCGATCCAAGCCACCACTTGGCTGAAGAGGCTTCTCAGTCATGACTAGGCTATATTACATAAGCGCAGACACAGTCGGAGAGCTCTCAGAGATATATATTTTATGACGACGTTTTTAACTTTGTAGGTTATAGGGACAGAAGGCAAACCATGAACATGATGAGATTAGTTGTATTCTGAGGCTGATGATTTGTCTATTAGTAAATATTTAGTATAAGTACGTAGTTTGACGTTTAGGAAACGGTGATATTCACGTCTCCTGTCACCCCTGACATAAATATAACTTGAGAATATTGACTGACAGTAGTGATTTGGTTGTTTTGCATGAGGCCCCAGGTTTGATATCCAGGTTGGGAAAAGTATTATTGGAATTCTCAGTCCAGCACGGAGTCTGAAATGGTGTCCGGTAAACGTTTCGACCTGCACACAGGACACCCACAAATAGTTGTTCGCAGTTTGGGTGATTTTATGTTTGTTGATTAATATTCAAAAATCCTAGGATGGGACATGTCTTTTCTTAACATATTATTTTTAAGCGTATGTCATAAAACAAGATACACTAAGAACACCTTCACTCAGAGCATCAATCATGATCACAGACATTTAAGCTCATGCGATGAACAAGCATACAAAACGACGAACTATATTGGCAAATATATAGAATACAAAGAAGGTAAGTAACTAAACATTAGCTATTGAGACGTTATTGCAGTTACTTTTTTATTATCGGCCCTCTCTAGTCTCAGCTATAGTTCAAAGTATAAAGGGTCAAAAATAAACAGACATACAACATTGTGCACCATTTAAACAAGGTTTATCTGAACGAGCGTCAACTTGATGGCAATTTATGGACAATTGTTTACATAAATTATACTATCGATAGCATCATTGTACATTGGTATAGATTAATAGCTCTATTTCCGTTTCTAAAGAGAGATAGAGACAGATACCCTAATCCTAACTAATATTATAAATGCGAAAATGAATTTGTTTGTTTGTTACGTTTTCACGCCTTAACTACTCGAGCGATCAACATGAAATTTTGCATACACGTTGTCAGGGGTACAGAATAGGACATAGGGTACGTTTCACCCAGAAAAAATAACTGTTGCAAACCTAATCTAACCTACATTTACGCGAGCGAGGCCGCGGGTGAAAACTAGTAATATTATAAAAGCGAAAATTAGTTTATTTGTTTGTTTGTTACCTTTTCACGCCTAAGCCACTAAACCGATCACCCTGAAATTTTGCATATTATTATACGTTGTCAGGTGTACAGAAACGGACATAGGCTACCTTTCATCCCAAAAAAAATTACTGTTCTCGAGGAACACAACAATAACGTTCTTATGATAATAGATGGCGCCACGTGTCTTTCGAATCATGATTGAATTATATTATTACAAGCAGAGTACAACCAGAATTGATAGTCAAATTCTAAATTAACGCGAGCGAAGCCGCGGGCAAAAGCTAGTAATAATATAAGTTCTAGTATCCTAGATTGTTTATAATGTCTGGCTATGATAACATGGGCATCATTGGTACGTGATAAATGTTGCAGCGTGAGCTGATGATAACTGGAGCAATATCCGTAAGTAAACCATTGTTTTATAAAAGACGTTCGTGTGCGTAATGGATGTCGTAAAAATGCAGGACCTTACGCAACTTACCCAAGAAATATACATATTTATAATATCTATACTAATATTATAAAGCTGAAGAGTTTGTTTGTTTGTTTGAACGCGCTAATCTTAGGAACTACTGGTTCGATTTGAAAAATCTCTTAGTGTTGGATATTTATCGAGGAAGGCTATAGGCTATATAACATCACGCTACGACCCACGGGGGCGGCGCAGTAACGATAAACGCGGGTGAAACCGCGGAGACATAATAATATATGAATCATCAAGCGTATCAAGTCTATATCCACTAATGTGAAGGCATTGATGTACTACAACACCCACATTTCACCAGTCATTTTAAGAGCCCACTTAATAGACGGGGAGTCTACTGCCATCTACCAGGTCTAACCTTAGACTTCATGCTGCAACTGATTTTCTTGACAGAGAAACTTAGTTGCATACATTTATCGCTGCGCCATCGAGGCTGTGATTGCATGTAGCCTACGTGAGTAGCTCCCCATATCACCCACACCAGCTTCTTGTAGCAATATTAGTCATGGACCATATCTCTTTTTACGTTTTAATAATAAAAATAATAATGGCCTCCTGACCGAATTTTCGGTCACGGCGGCCAATCTTAACGGAGACTGGCCAACTGCGCTGGAGATATTATAGTGCACAAGTATGTGCGCAAACCCAAGTGCACTCTCTGTTCCCTAACCCTCATGATCCGATGGGACGGATAATCCGACATGACCGGAGAGAGATCAGGCGCAGGACCAACGGCTTTACGTGCTTTAACAAGAGAGATGACGGGATAGGTTCTATAACATCTGCTATTTTTCATAATTGTGTCTTAACAATATTTTTGGACATCAATCAATTAACCTGTCGCAATTCGCTAAACACGCTACAAAATAATGAAAAAAAAAAAAAATTTTAATGGTAATTGGTACACGTCAATTTGCCATATATCTAAAAGTACATCTATTAAAATTGTCCGAACTCGAAAGGCAAACGTACCATATCAAAAGTCAAACGACAAGTTCACGATAACAGGAAAAACGAGTCAATCGGTAATACAAGGGCAATATTATTGTTATAAAGTTGTTACAAATATGATCCCATTTTTCCAACCGTCCACCTCGCCCGAAGACTGTACGTTACATGAAACAAATCAATTACAGAAGGGATTCGCCCCGGAGCGACGAGGCAATGTCCCAAATACGTCCCATACTTTATTTTCCGACAATACGTCCATGATCGATAGGTAATTAAATCTAAAAAGGATTTTTTCCTTGACAAATGTATTTATCGTAAATGTAACATCATATTATGATAAAATTACGATTGGAATATTGGAAGAATAGGGAAGATATATTATGTATATAACTTTATCTGGCCAGTCATTTTTGACTCTATTGAAAATAATAGTACGGAGTATAATCGAAATTACGTGCTATGAAACTAGTATCAGTCTAATTCTACTTCGATAGTTATTAATATACACTAACAGAATAAAGCTGAAGAGCTTGATTTTTTATTGAACGCGCTGATCTCTGAAACTACATATTATTTAGAAAAATATTTGTTCATTTGATAGCATAACTCTTGATGAGGTTTATATGCTACATTAGTACATCACGCTACAAGCCAGCAGTCATTATAAATGTGGACAAAACCGAGAAGGGGAGCTAGTATTAATATAATACACCGACAGATAAAGTAAAAAAGAACATTGTTATAACATGTACTTAGCAAAAGAAGCTTTTTCAACATTAGTATACAAATCGTGAAATTTTCCTTTTCGAGGAATCGATAAAGAAGCTTTCTTTACGCTAATATAAGTATGAAATAACAGCGTATTGCTAGGGCTGTCAGACTCGTATAAAATACTAAGGATTCCGAAAATCTTGTTTGCTGTGCTTGTTTTATATACCTACTTTCTACACCCATATTATTTTAACAACTATCTTTAAAAATCACATAATCAAGTGCAGTGATTTTGTCGTTTCCAAATATTATAAATTGGATAACACCTACTTTTGAAGTGAAAACTTCTTTAGGCGCGTTGAGCACTTCTTGGGTGAACAATGTGGTCAGTGGTCGCCCTACCACTGCCACTTCGCCGAATGTTATGGGTTCAAATCCTACACGGGACAAAAATTTGTGTGATCCACAAATGGTTGTGCCGTGTCTAGGTGTTCGTTGTGTCCATTGTTTCAATATTTGTAAAGTCCCCCACGACACAGGTATTATTCCTAGTGCTCCTGCACTGGCTAACACTATTTCTTTAAAAGGCTACAGGACGTGCCTTTAAAAAAATAAATTAAAGGCAGTCTTTGGGGACTGACGATAGAAGTGAAAACTTTAATCCTTGATCATAAACACTTCTTTATAAACAAAAAAACGGGGCGGGTCGGATTTCTGATACTCTCTTAGGGGTTATTAAGGGGGTCAACATTTCGTTATTTTTTGCGTAGGACGCATCATTTCTGAGATATTGTTAATATTCTAAAATAATTCAAAAATGGAAACCGTTGAAAACGTGACGATGACGAAGCGTGACGATGACGTGAGTTCTATGATTTTTGTTCACCTACGAAGTGCTCAACGTGCCTAAAGAAGTTGTCACTTCAAAAAGTATGAACTTAATGACTTATCGTTTCCTACAAAAGGTCCTATGGTTCAAACCGATAAATATTACAATTACAATAACTATTATTTTTGGAAGCAGCTAAACATTATGACCAAGTTACAATATAAGTATCTCCAAAGTTAGTGCCAAAAAACTTCTTGGAACTATTATTGGCCTCAGTAAGGGTAAGTTCAAAGATAACAGATTTTCTCGTGTAGTGGCATTGTGCCAGACTTTAACCTCAAAATAGTTTTACAGCGTTCGGAATGCCGAGTATAAAACAAAATGACATGATATTCACATTGTAGAAGCAGGATAATGTACGTTTAATGAGGAATAAGATACCTGATATTACCTTTATAGAACCTATAGGAAACCTTAGTTAAAGTCAATGAGACTGAACTTCAGAGGCACAGCAATAGTGTAAGCGACTGCTGTGTATCGATCCAACTCCGGTATTGGGAAACATATTTTTAGATTTTGGACTTTGGTCAGTAGACTCGCCCTCTATTACGTGGGACCTAAAAACCAAAGCTGCCAATTAATGTGTGTGTAGATAATACATCTCTGTTCATACCTCTGGGTATATTGTGAGGCTATGTATGTATGTCTGTATGTAATAAAAGAAAAGTAACCCTTCTTGGGCTATTAACGTATACCTATACGCTAATAGCACTTACTCAGCTACTGATTGGCAAAGCTTCAAATAATTCGAAAGTAAGTATTCGTCTTCTGAAACTGTAATTTATTTTAAAATCTCTATATATTACTTGTCAGGCAACGATATGACTACTTCTATTACGTAACACTAGAACATAAGTAGCTGAGTAAATTGATGTTTTTATATCTTTATCTAACCTTTCGAGGATAAAATATATACTCGTGCTAGCATAATGAACAACCCATGCTAAGCAGAAATCAAAGAAGACTTTGACCAAAATAATTATTTTTTTAATCTGAATGGATACTGAAATGAAATTATCTCGCGATGGGTGAAATTCACATACTGAAAATTTAACAATGCAGAGGTGAAGACTATAATTGTATTCTCTTGAATTAAAAGTAAAGCTTAGTTCTTTTTGCACTAATCACCTAGAAATTATTACCTCGTAAATTCAAAGCGTAGACACTAATTGAGTCTGTCTAATCGATTTTCTGCGAACTGGAGACGTTGCGGCTGAAGCTTGTAACTCAATGTTAACGGAATATTCGGAGAAAACAAGCCTTTAAAATGTTTACGCTACATATATTTCAAAAGGATGAAATAACAAGAATCTAGAATGATATCGTTAATCATTTGGCAAAGAGGACAATCAATTAGAAAATCTAATTTATGTCCAAACAAAAACTAAAATCTAAAAAGACACAGGGTGAGTCTTAACAAATGCTTAAAAAAAGACCCAAAGTAAAACACACAGTCGAATTGAGAACCTCCTCCTTTTTTTGAAGTCGGTTAAAAACGCCCAGACTCGTAGCAAGTATTTGAGGATCACATATTTTTTTGTCTCATGTGGGCATCTACAACAATCGGTGTAGCGGCAATGGCGTGGTGACCAATTTAATTACTATGACATCTATGCAGTCAAATTTAAAGTCCTCAGTGAAGTATTTTATATGAAAAAATCTTTACGAAAGTTGTATGAGCGGAGCACCGGTAACATTCGCAAATATTCTATAGGAAGGCTACTACGTACATAATTCATACCTAGGATAGGATATGTATATTATAAAGAATGTGTTAAGCGGCAATTAGGTATAACAGCTGCTATTGAAGCGGGTGCAGATTCACAATCATGAGACACATGTTATAAATGCCTAACCTCGGCAAAATACATAAGGCCATATAATAAATATATTTAATTAGCCCTGACGCGTAACATGTTTTGTAAAGTATAGAAACCTCGGGGGTAAATTGCTCATTGACACCAGTTGCAGACATTATACGAATATATAAGAAGGATGAGAATATAATATAAAAGAATAATCTTATACAATATCCTCTATAAAATATTTGTTGGAACATTGTAATAAATTTAATATCCAATTTTGTTGCCGTACCAAAATTTCTTCCCTCGTTTTTTGTGTAGTTGAAAACCCTAGTGGTAATGTATTGGCTCTGTATTATGGCATTATTTGTACAGCGACATCTATTGGTGTTTATTGAAATTAAATTGTCCCTTTTAGGCAAATCGTTATTATGGAGAATATGCACACTTATCTTATTCATATTAGAATTTTAAGGCTCTTTTTTAAGTCTCTTAAGACATTTTCTGTAATTGCAAAAGCATTTTTCTTGCACTCATTATCTTTGTCGTATTAATATACCTATAGGTACAGATTGAGTTTTGAAAAAACTCGCAAACAAATCACTTTCGTTTTTTTCTCCGTGCTTCGGAGGGCACGTAAAAAGTCGGTCCCGGTTGTTGTCAAATTGATAGCAGTCGTTAAGCCATGTCAGAGGCCTACGGGCGGCTTGAACAACTCTTGAAAACAGATTGACCATTAACCACACGAAAAGAAAAAAGAAGAGAGATTTTCTTTTCTTTTTAATTACGTACAAAAAGCTTACATTCTCGTTATTATACTCTTGTTCTTGTAGGCTTTTAAGCTTCTTTTGTGCAAATCTAAATGGTTGTAATTCAACCTCTGCTACGTGGTGACATAGATTTTCCACAACAATTAAATCAAGCGAAGGCTGGTGGTTTTCAGAAGCAAATCAGGAGTAAAGTGGAGTTGACAACAATCATAAATTACAATAAATAATCTCGCTCTTATATTGTCTAATTATAGTGGTTAAAGCAACAGATACACTTGGCTTTTGGCACAACATAGAAGTGAAGCTAAACAAATGTAAAGGAAAGCTAGAGAATGTATCCGAAAATCAGTGCTGCACTACCTACCACGGTGCTGCAGCATTATGCTGTGATAAGTGCCATTTTTGGTCTCGCATTGGCGGTATAATTAATTACATAAATTCCTTATTCTAGTTTCTTATTTTTTTATTTTTGTATATTTAAAGTATTTTTTTTTGTTGTTTTTTTTTGTTTTATGCCAGTGTAGAGGACAAAATAAAGTGTTTTCTTTCTTTCTTTCTTTCTATTCATCGTGCTTATATTCTTTTATTTTTTGTAAATTTATATATGAGGGTTTAAGAGAATACTTCGTATCTCTCTATATTGTAACCAACTGTCGCAACGATAAATAAATAAATAAATATATCGTTTATTTCTTCACATACAGGGTTTTACATTAAATCATCTTGGACCCCCTTTTAAGCAATAATTTGCTTGTATTAGGGGAAACAGCTCTTCCTTTGACTCTAACATTAGTAAGTGAATGAAAATTGTAAAAATATATTTGAAAAAGGCATGCAATTTTATATCTCTCTAAAAGTAAAAGTGCGCAGATGTATGTAATGTAAATGATAAGATTCATGACTCCACAATATCACCATTTTACGGCTTCTCTGGTAAAAACGTAATCTCGCCTACAAAATTCACACTACCCTTGTTACTTGACTTATTTTAGGACCAATTTTCGGTGCCAATATCAAAAACCGGATCCCATTTTAACAAGAAAGTTGTTCTAGCCTTAAGTACATATTTTGGTGAAAGTTATGACAGAATATTAAGGACACCTTAGTTTACGCTTTTAACAGACGAGCTGCTTTTAGTTGCATGCTTATACTACTATACACCAATTAACTATGTTTAATAAATAACGCTGATATATTTAATATTTGAAAAATTATTTGAAAAGTCATCATAATTATTATATTGTCCAAGTTTGCAAAGATAGCTGACAAGAACACCACTAGAAAAACGTTAATTGCATATTCAAAATCAATATACATTACTATATATGCACGTTACCAAATAATAGTGACGAAACTCAAAAATAAAAAAATATAAGGCGAAGGATATTCGACGCGAAACATTCAACAAGCATTTTTATAAAATGGTATAGTGCAAGTTTGTCACTGAATGCTTTACAAATTTTACCTCGTGCGTCATAAATGCATCTCATGTCTTCTCTAACCTATATAAATATCATGTCGTGTCAGTGTATATTCGTAGTAGATGGTGGTTTTGCGATCATCATATCCCTTTTTCAATTTTCGTAATACGTGTGGTTTTCGTGTTAGCAACCTTACTAGTCATACTTTTTGCAAACGACTACTTTGAGGACTAATACGACATGGTCTCGCGTCTGCTAACATCCTTATGCTTTTTATGGAGTTGAAAATAAATCTATATACGAAAATTGCGCGGACGGAGGAGTATGAAATTTGGCACAGTTAAAGTTTATATGAAGAAGGAGGGGCGAATCCTAATCCTAACTAATACATATTATAAAACCGAAAATGAGATTTTTTGTTTGTTTGTTACCTTTTCACGCAAAAAAACTTTTCACTAAACCACTGAACCAAGAATACTGAAATTTTGCATATACGTTGTCAGGTGTACAGAAACGGACATAGGCTACCTTTCATCCCGAAAAAAATTACTGTTCCCGAGAAAAACAACTATAACGTTCTTATGATAATAGAAGGCGCCACGTGTCTTTTGAATCATGATTGAATTATATTATTACAAGCAGAGTACAACCCGAATTGATTGTCAAATTCTAAATTAACGCAAGTAAAGCCGCGGGCAAAAGCTAGTATTTTTATAAAATACGCATTAGAAATTCATTAAATTAATGAAAAAAACACTACACGTACATAACCATGCATTTGACACACGCAGTCGAATCGCGTTCGTAGTATTTCGACATTGTTCGTCTGACGTCGTACAATTATTTGTAACTATGGTTATCTATACCTTATTTATATGTAATAGAGAAAAGCAGAAAACAAAGTAGCAAGCTTAGGAATTTTGGTAGAATTTTGACCACTAGGCGACCGCTAGTATTAATAATTATCCGTAGTTTCAAATTTATTTACAAAACTTTATATAGAGTAATATTATAAAGAGGTAAGAGTTGTACTATTGTTTGTAATGAATAACCTCACAAACTCTTCGTCCAGAAATAACATAGGCTTTATACTATCACGCTATGACGTATCATCACAGTGTATCAGAATGTACCACCATGCTCTACCATATACGATAAAATACCATATACGAGTCGCAGTACTAAGTAAATGGTTAAAGATGTAGGAATTAATTTAACGGTCGATTTAAAATTTCGAAAACATGTTACAGAGCTTTGTAAAAAGGCATATCGAAATTTAGGGTTTGTTTTACGTCAGGCTAACCAATTTACAAACATTAAGGCTTTCAAAGCGTTATTAAAGGCTCTCGTGACAAGTCACCTGGAGTGTAACGCAGTCATTTGGTCTCCATACGAAGCCAAATACAAATATATGTTAGAGCGGATACAAAATAAATTTATTAGATTTTTATATTTAAAATTGTACGGCGTTTACCCGGGATATCCACTACTGTATCCTTCTCTATTTACCCTTGGAATGGTAGGCTATCATAATCTAGAAGTACGTAGAGAAGCAGCCCTGGTCTGCTATTTATTTAAACTTATAAGAGGTAAAATACATAACCCAGCCATCCTCCAGGAAATTCTTTTTTTTGTCCCAGATGAGTATAGGGGGCGACGGCGGCGGCCGGCGTTGTTAGTGGCGCCGCGCGCACGCACTAATCTCTTACAGCACGCGCCGTCGACGCGGGCGCTGCGTGCGCTCAATACAGTATCAGATCGTATCGATCTATTTTCATGTTCATTGAGCGAATTCATAAAGGTTACATACTGGATATTAAGTTATTGTTAATATAATAGATTTAAGATGTTTATTATATTACCGTTTTAAATGTTAGATTTTAGTTATGTTACTATACTATCGCATTAGGTTAAGAACTTGTAATGATAGATTAATAGTTTTGAAATAAATAAACAAATATTCATATAAAGATAGAACGGATAGTATACCGAAATGTATAAAAGCCTTGTCCGTTATGAGTTATCGCCTACAACATTTTAATCGCCCTACAATCGCTCGTCTATCTCTTAGTTTAGGCTTTCCGGTTGTAATTCCAATCACTCGGTCCAACAGCTTTGGACCAATTTGCCTACAGTCGGTCGACGTCTAGATTAACGTATGGCTTGGCGTGAAATTCGTTAGTTTAGGATCTTGTACTATTACCCCATTAAAGCTAAACGTGTTTGTTGAATGGGTTTTCATCTCATACGTGTGTAGTCATGAAGTGAGGCCTAAAATTTTCGGTTAAAGTTATGGGTGAATGCCATCTAGAATCTTAGTAAGTTTGCAAAGTCTAGTGCTCCGTACTTCGCAGAGGTTTCATAAACTATCTTGTACAAGAACTTGTCTTTGGTGAATCATAGACATAATTGAAAACCTATTGTGTCTGTTTGATTTGCCACTGCCACTCGCAGTGGCAAATCAACCAGACACAATAGGTTTTCAATTATGTCTGAAATTGCAACAATTGACAGGTTAAATAAAAGGAACACGGCCAAAGACCACAGCTAACTATAGAACTAACATTAAGAAGGCACCATTATTTCATAATAAAAGTTTAAAGGTTTAGGTAAACAGTAACTGTTATTAGGCTTTTCAGATTATAAATTTTCAAAAGTAACAGAGACAGCGTTGAGTTTTACGACTCATCAATATTTTAAAAAAAGGCATTTCACATGCCTAATGGAAACTGTTCCCATAGACTATGATCCTTGAAATATCAAGGGCTGCCATCTCTTTATCAAGATATAGTTGGCTGGTGTAACCCCCTTAATCTAAAAGTTATTTGGAATCCACATTATGATGTGTACAAAAACGCTTAGAAAGTGTCCAGAAGCGCTTTCTGTATCATCTGTGTTATGGAGATCATATAGCAAGAAAATGCACTAGCTACACCGATAGATCATATAGCAAGAAAATGCACTAGCTACACCGATAGATCATATAGCAAGAAAATGCACTAGCTACACCGATAGATCATATAGCAAGAAAATGCACTAGCTACACCGATAGATCATATAGCAAGAAAATGCACTAGCTACACCGATAGATCATATAGCAAGAAAATGCACTAGCTACACCGATAGATCATATAGCAAGAAAATGCACTAGCTACACCGATAGATCATATAGCAAGAAAATGCACTAGCTACACCGATAGATCATATAGCAAGAAAATGCACTAGCTACACCGATAGATCATATAGCAAGAAAATGCACTAGCTACACCGATAGATCATATAGCAAGAAAATGCACTAGCTACACCGATAGATCATATAGCAAGAAAATGCACTAGCTACACCGATAGATCATATAGCAAGAAAATGCACTAGCTACACCGATAGATCATATAGCAAGAAAATGCACTAGCTACACCGATAGATCATATAGCAAGAAAATGCACTAGCTACACCGATAGATCATATAGCAAGAAAATGCACTAGCTACACCGATAGATCATATAGCAAGAAAATGCACTAGCTACACCGATAGATCATATAGCAAGAAAATGCACTAGCTACACCGATAGATCATATAGCAAGAAAATGCACTAGCTACACCGATAGATCATATAGCAAGAAAATGCACTAGCTACACCGATAGATCATATAGCAAGAAAATGCACTAGCTACACCGATAGATCATATAGCAAGAAAATGCACTAGCTACACCGATAGATCATATAGCAAGAAAATGCACTAGCTACACCGATAGATCATATAGCAAGAAAATGCACTAGCTACACCGATAGATCATATAGCAAGAAAATGCACTAGCTACACCGATAGATCATATAGCAAGAAAATGCACTAGCTACACCGATAGATCATATAGCAAGAAAATGCACTAGCTACACCGATAGATCATATAGCAAGAAAATGCACTAGCTACACCGATAGATCATATAGCAAGAAAATGCACTAGCTACACCGATAGATCATATAGCAAGAAAATGCACTAGCTACACCGATAGATCATATAGCAAGAAAATGCACTAGCTACACCGATAGATCATATAGCAAGAAAATGCACTAGCTACACCGATAGATCATATAGCAAGAAAATGCACTAGCTACACCGATAGATCATATAGCAAGAAAATGCACTAGCTACACCGATAGATCATATAGCAAGAAAATGCACTAGCTACACCGATAGATCATATAGCAAGAAAATGCACTAGCTACACCGATAGATCATATAGCAAGAAAATGCACTAGCTACACCGATAGGTTCAATATTAAAACAATTGCAAGCCGTAGAGAAAAATTAGATTATACCTTCTTACACAAGGTAATTAATGGCACTACAGCAAGCAGTCAATTATTGAGTTTAACATCCATTAAAATTCTCTGCGTGACGAGGAATGTTTATAAATACCTCAAACGTAACCTTATGCATAGCAGTTGCAGACACGGCAAGAAGTGGCTCAACGGAGTTTAGCTGATAGAGGGTTATAAAAAAAAACTAATGCTTATTGTCCTAGTTCTTGTTGTTTTAAAGCTATAATAATATTTATTTATTTATTTCTCTCTTCACAAAGGTTCACAACAATATACATAAGACAGAGTTGATACAAAACAAATATTTATAGAATCATGAGCCTTTGTGAGAGGCTGGAGTCCATACTAGGGAAACCCTGTGTTACGGATCATCAGGCCCTATGCTATGATTTTTTTAAATATATAAAGAGAAACTCAACATTTTAAAGCCTCTAAAATCATTTTCAAATACTTACAATGATTTAAGCATAATCATCATAAATATGAAAATTTAAAATAATCCTTATGCATTTTTATTACGTTTTGTTATCCAATAATCTCTATCACCCAAGTTCCGCTGGCCCACTACTTACTGGACACTAAACTAATAATAATAATAATAAAGTTTATTAATAATAAAATACATCAGTACAAAGTTTAAACAGTTTGTCGGCCTCGATGGCGTAGTGGTTAGTGTAACCGACTGCCACGCATGAGGTCGCGGGTTCGATTCCCGCACAATTCAAACATTTGTGTACATAAACATGTATGTTTGTCTTGGTCTGGGTGTTTCTATGTATAATATGTATGTATTTACAAAAAAAAAAGTATATATGTATGTTTATCCATTGTCTAGTACCCATAGTACAAGCTCTGCTTAGTTTGGGCTAGATGGTGTTGTGTATGTGATAGAATATTATTATTACAATAAATGAACATTGAGAGGAACAGTGACACTTTGTAAACAGCTTGGGAATATCTGCAACCGAACTAGGTGGTAACCTGTATCTCGGTATGCAGCTCATCCCCTTGCAAAAATTGTACAAAAAAGCCAGTTTCTAAACGTAATGGTATTTACTTATAACAAACTAATAGGTTGCCGAAACATAGGTATGATGTATATATAATATATGTGTGTGTGTGTGTGTGTGTGTGTGTCTGTGTGTGTGTGTGTATGTGTATGTGTGAGGGTGTGTGTATGTGAGGGAGGGTGTGTGTGAGGGTCTGTGTGTGTGTGTGTGTGTGTGTGTGTGTGTGTGTGTGTGGATCATGTATGCCCTGTAAAACAACAATAATATTTAAACTGCTCTGGAATACTGAATGCAGAACTCTACTATTTATTTATTTATTTATGGACAACCAACAAAGCATACACTAATTGAAACATCGTTATAAAACAAAAAATGCGGGTACATAATATAGTGCTGCCTTACTTACATGCTGCCACGGCATGCATTAACAAAAAAATTATTACATAATATATTTATCAATGCTCGTTTTTTAAATTACAAAAGTGAAATTAAATATTTACATTAAAACATCATACAAACAAATAATGGCATTTAAATAAAGATAAAAACAACAGTAATAATCATAACGAAATGCATGCATAGTCTGTAGGTACATATAAATTATATTAAAAAAGGAAATTGAAATGACAATTATTAATTATTATAAAACTTAAAATCTTAAAATGCTGACACAATAATTTATATTAAATAAGTAGAGCAGCGATAGCTCAGTGGGGAGACCAACAGACTGCAATGCAGAGGATCTCGGGTTCGAACCCACGTCGCGCACCTCTGACTTTCGGAAGTTATATGACTTTTCGAAATTATGTGCATATTGATTGACAATTATCGCCTGCTCCGTGCCTCGAAGAGCACGTTAAGCCGTCGGTCCCGGCTGCCATGAATATCTATGGCAGTCGTTATTGGGAGAGTGTCGACACAAAAGATACCATTGGGTCGAAGTGTCGCCGGTCTGCACTGACTGGCCCCCACATAAGATAAGATATATTAAATAATGAAAAAATGAAAAAACTATAATTATGTAGACACAAATTATTTGTTGCGTGTTTTGCCAAACTTCTTGGCAGTATATGATTAGGTATAAATGAGACAAAGTTGTAGTATAGTCTGGTTATAATTATCCAAAGGTGCATCTTATATACTAACGACTACGTGTTGATCACGGATAGTAGAAACATTTAATAGATATTGAACGTGCGATAAAGATCATAAGATTGCGATGTAGATTGTAGATACAGCACAAAGATATTGTACTGTAACACGTGTAAATAAAACTCATGTATTTGTCTGTTTGGTGAACGAACGGCTATGTTTACATACTGAACGAATTAACTGTAACCCTATTAACATGTTTTGTACTTATTATGTATTTAATCAAATATTCAAATGGAGTTTGTACTTAATTAACATTCAGTAGCACAAGAGAACTGAATTGTTTAAATATAATTACAAACACAGGCTGCTGATTTAATCACCTGCAGTATTGAAAGAGATACATACATACACACATACATAGATTCACGCCTGTTTCCCAGAGGGGTAGGCAGAGACTACGAATTTCTATTTGCTACGATCCTGACTCACTTCTTTGGCTTCATTCACTGTTGAATATAGTATAGAAAGTATTTGCCCGTAAATCACGCTATGGCCCATAGCTATGGTACTACTGAATTAAACGCAAGGCTTACGATTTAGACTGAAACCCAGTACTAAATTGTGAAATACATTTAGTGAAACGAATGTACGTAAAGTTGGAATAGAGAGACAAAAAGTCGAAAAGCCATTTATCGAGGTTTAGGTCCTTTTAAATCGTCGAACCAAATTCGTTTCCAAAAATCTCTATGTAGAGACATAGCCTAGTAACAGATTTAGTACCTAAATACATAGTTTTATATCTTATATTCCAAAGGTAGGTACTTCTGTGTAAAGACGTGTGTAACATCTAAATTGTTTGTTATGGTATTAGGCCCCACATAATGAGAGGCCTGTCGTCTATGGGGCACGTTTCCAGACACCATTTGCTGGCGATAATTTCTTGAAAAATACAAGAGGTACATAGCAGCCACTTGCAACACCGTATTGCCGCTAAGGTACATAGATAGTTTTATAATAGATAATAATAATAATCTAAGCTTTTTGATAATTTCGCATTTTTAATAAATAATGTTTATTAGAATAAGAAATCCTAACTATTATTATAAAAGCGAAAATGAGTTAGTTTGTTTGTTTGTTACCTTTTCACGCGTAACTCACTGAACCGATCATCCTGAAATTTTGCATATACGTTGTCAGGTGTACAGAAACGGACATAGGCTACCTTTCATCCCAAAAAAATTACTGTTCCCGAAGAAAACAACAAAACCATTCTTATGATAAATAGATGAAGCCATGTTTCTTTCGAATCATGATTGAATTATATTATTACAAGCAGAGTACAAATTAACGCGAACGAAGCCGCGGGCAAAAGCTAGTAACTAATAAAGCCAACCGACTGACTACAACAAAAACCGTGGCTAGAATAAATTAGATTTGGAAAATGGCAGACTGAATGTTTTAGTAAAATTGCGGGAGAGCTGTGTTTTGGGATAGATTTCGACAAATTGAATATTAATTGATTGATGGGCTCGTACATCTAATGGAATAAAAGCCTTCAAATTCACAGAAACATGGTATATGAGATGCCCGCCTATTTCATATCCCATGTCATTTATAGTATTACTAGATTTTTATCGCGCCTTCGCTCGCGTTAATATTGGTTATATCAATAAATTTCTATTCTTCGGGTAGAGTACGTTTTTCTGGATAAAAGGTGCCATGTACGTTTTTCTGGATAAAAGGTACCATGTCCTTTTTTGTACCCCTGACACATGTATGCAAAATTTCATGATGATCGATCGAGCGGTTCCAAAATCCTGTTTCCAGATTGGTTCCAACCGTTTACGCGTAACTGAATAACAAACATCAACTTTCAAATAATAATATAAGTAAGTAGCTTTAAAATTCCTATACGAAGTTGAGCCGTAATAAAAAGAGAATGATCTCTGAGTTCTCTCGTTCCATTGTTACGTAGCAACCTCTCGGTACGAACAGAAACGAGACAATTATAGCCTCTCCTTTGTATTGTCAACTTTGCAACGTTTGATCTGAGTTCGTCTCTAGTACTATCAAACTGCGCTGACATTTCAAACACCCTCTCTCCGCTTCAAATTGTGACGATGTAGCAATATTGTATTAAGTATTTCGAGAGAACAAATAACCGCATTATATTATACTAGATGTTCCCGCGGTTTCGACCGCGTTTATCGTTACTGCGCCGTCCCCGTGGGTCATAGCGTGATTTTATATAGCCTGTAGCCTTCCTCGATAAATAGGCTATCGAACAACAAAATAATTTTCAAATCGAATCAGTAGTTCCTGAGATTAGCGCGTTCAAAATGGCGTCAAGTCTGAATATCCATGACAGATATTTATTTTAACTCTGCTTATCCCTCTGGGAAACAGGCGTGAATCTATGTCTGTATGTATGTATATTTATTTAACTTTTAAAATACCATGTCTCTATAGAGTGCTAACCTGTTGCCATTAGCCTAGCCACATACCTGACTGGACTGATGAACGAATGAGACCAACGAAGAAAATTTTATTTAATACTAGCTTTTGCGCGCAGCTCCGCCCGCGTGGTACCTACATCAATAAAAAGTAGCCTATGTCCTTCCCCAGGTTTTAAACTATATCTGTACCAAATTTCATCTAAATTGGTTGAGTGGTTTAGCCGTGAAAAGGTAACAGACAGACAGATAGACAAACAGAGTTAATTTCGAATTTATAATATTACTAGCTTTTGCCCGCGGCTTCGCTCGCGTTAATTTAGAATTTGACAATCAATTCGGGTTGTACTCTGCTTGTAATAATATAGTTCAGTCATGATTCGAAAGACACGTGGCGCCATCTATCATTATCATAAGAACGTTATTGTTGTTTTCCTCGGGAACAGTAATTTTTTTCGGGATGATAGGTAGTCTATGTCCGTTTCTGTACATCTGACAAAGTATATGTAAAATTTGAGAATGATCGGTTCAGTGGTTTAGGCGTGAAAAGGTAACAAACAAACAAACTCATTTTCGCATCGCAGTGTAACAGTTTTTCAAAAAATTTTGTAACAGTGTCAAATAAACAACGCGATAAAATCCGTATATAGTAGTTTAATTTCATTTTCGCTTTTATAATATTAGTTAGGATTAGTAAGGATCATAGCAAATAGTTTACTATTAAGCCAATCTCACAGTAAGAAGCATGTCTTACTTATCTGCAAACATGGAATAAAGCCAAGCTGCAATTTGTTACTTTGGAATTTACCGACGATGTTAAATAAAACCTTTTACCATTAGTACTGTTCTCCTGCTCTCACTGCGTATATTTTATATATTACTCTTTCTTGCAAATTGAAAGAAACATTACAGTTAATCGTTAGGATCTGTTCAGTCGGTTTCTCGTTACTGAGGCTAATAGTCTTGAGAAATTAATGAGAGGATACAATTCATTGACTCAGCACATACTTGCTCTAAGTTCACCTGCTAGTATTTGTAGCCATTTTAAATTCGACTGCAGGACTGGACGGCTGGTTTAAGTGATCGCCTCGCCACTGCCGCTATGCCGAGTGTCGGATTCGAATCCCACACGGGACAAAAATATGTGTCATCTACAAATGGGTGTTCCGAGTCTAGGTGTTCTTTGTGTCCGTTGTTTGAATGTTTGTAAAGTCCCCGGAGACACAGGAGACATTCCTAGTGCGTGAGATGTCCTCTGGAAAAATTCGATCTTTGTACCTAAATTATACTCATTCGATCCCAATGTAAGAAAGAAGTTGCAAAATGGCTCATGAACAAAACTTATGCTCAAACTGAGATCATGCTGAAATTATCGGTACTTTAATTAGATGAATATCACACACATACACGCGCGCACACACACACACACACACACACACACAAACACCTATGCTTACTTACACATATATTCATAGCTGCTTACACGAACACATATATTATGATTTAACTGTAAAGTAAATGTAATACTGCGAGGGACCTGGTACCCAAAACACAAGTAAAATCTTACATTGGGTACCAGAGTACAACAAATTCTGTATTAACTTGTTTTGATTTATTATATACTGTGTTCATGCTAAATGTAACTTTTTGAAAAAATAAATATTATTTTTATTAAATTACGCTTAACGACAGTTAGTGTCTAAACACACTATGCCGAAGATACGCGACCGAAGTTCCGCGGCATTTTACGTTCCGACCTATTCGGCTGATATGACAGACCGTAAGCGCCGATATTACGCTACTGAAATATAGAAGCCGTTGCCGCCGTACTTACGCCCGACCGAAGTTCGGTTATACGCCAAAACGTGACGTGATATCGGCAAATGTGTTGCTACTAATTGAAATAGCATCGCAGGCGTAATCACGCCGAAATTCGGTCGCGTATCTTCGACATAGTGGGTTTAGACACTTATACTCGTACATTGTATGTTTCCTTACATATTTTTATCATCTCCATTCCACCTAGTACAATAAAATAGATGTTATAGTCAACACTTCAACTCACCGACTATAAGGATTATGTGAGTTTCTCGCTTTTTCTAAGGATGACTTAATCCAGAACTTATAAAGTAGTTTTAATATGTTCTATTACTCTTAGAGCAACTTTATAAGGCCTGTAGTTACAGCTGTGACGTCACAGTTATAATAAGTCTTCCGTTTTTAGGTTATTACTTATACAAATTAATTACTGCGGCAAAAATATTTTCACTTTACAATAATTTTTAAACTAAAATTTACTTATTAAAATTTAACAACTATAATAATATACGGATAGTATCGCAAATTATTAAAATAAAACATTACTTTTACACAATATATTCAATGCAATAATATGTTTTTTAATATTCGGTAAAATCCTTTTAGAGTTGTAGAGCCTCACTGATTTCAGCATGAATGGGCCGGCTCCACTGGGGAAGGACTACCCTCTCACAGAATATCGACGTGAAATAGCAGTATTCCTACTGTTGTGTTTTATTCGGTGAGTGAGAGCGCCGGAGGCCCAAGCACCCCCTTTCCCACTTCCTTCTCCTTCTCCTTCCGACTTCCTTTCCTAAAAGGACGGCAACGCGCAGGTAATGCCTCTTGTGTCGCAGGCGTCCATAGGCTACGGTGACCACTTACCATCAGGTGGGCCGTATGCTTGTCTGCCAACTTAGTAGTAAGTATAAAAAAAATAAAAAATAAATCCATGTGTAGCGGTTTAATTTTCAAATCATAATTTAATATGACATTCACGTAAACATTAGATAATAATATCACGGCTATACTCCTGAATGGTCAGGTAGAGGTCTATTACACCCAAACGTTACCAGCTACGGTCTAAGGCCCTACTTCCTATTGGCGACTATCGGGCACAACTTATGCTCTATGCTGCCACTGAGAATTTAGAAAAATCTATTCCTATTTTGCCCGGCCCGATAATCAAATACGAGACTTTACGCATAGCAGTCGCTTTCACTATCACTGCTTCAATGAAGCATAAAATGTAAAGATTAAAAAAGTTTGCAAATATAAAGAGAGCAGCAACAATTTTAAGCTTACATTTCCTCGTGCGAGTCTTGCGTCCAATACAGCTATCTTTTAAAGAACTTTAATCCGATGCTAACTTTGGTCCTCGACTTCGTTCGCGTGGACTAAAGTTTGCCAGTGACGCCATTTATATACTGATCATTCTACACCTATCTCTGGAACTACTAAAAGGAGTAAGATGAAACATGGCTTGAATTTTAACTTGTTTTATTTGAAATCTAAGGCACGATTCGGCTAATCCTTTAAAACGCATTTGAAAAAGAAAGTTTGTCATCCATATGTTTTATTATAATAGCCCAGTAAAGTGATCTATTGCTGGGCACGGGTGTTTTCTCAGAGTGGCCCTTCATCTTTGGCCTGTAGTCAGCCCAGTGTGGATTGGCAGACTTCACATATCTTAAATGTTTTTTAAATATTATTACTTGTACACGTCGAAATATGAAATTTTAAACAAATTTCGATACTCGTGCTTATTTCGTGATGCTGAAACATACACACAACATTTTAAATATTATGTTTAATGTTATTTTTAACAAACTTTTATTAGTTTCACTCGTATGTTTGTCTGTATGTAACCGACACCTTTGAGCTCGATTTTAACCCACTTCAAACGGTCAGATTTCATTTAAACGTTGTAGACTTATCGAGGACCGATGACAATACAATAATTAAAAAAAAATAATAACATTTAAAAAAAATAAAAAAAAATACGCTTCATTAACAAAACAAACTGAAAAGTAGTGTTTTTATAATTTTTCAAACTATTATTTTAAATCGTTGATCATTTTAAAATGTTTCTAATTGTGTATTATTTCTCACTACTACTTTGTAATCATCTAATTTACAATCAGACGTATTATATTAATTATCCTAAACGTAATCCGTTATTAAACGGTAATGGTTATTGATGTCTATTAACCTATTACGTTAAACTACTACCTGCAAATGGTTTCAAACATAAATAATCCACTGTAATTCATCTAACAGAAACATTATATTTACTAGAATCAATTGAAACCCGTCGGTCCGTTAACACAGAGCGACATAATTACACATACACTGAGGGTACTTCCGCTCTGCCCTCGGATGAGTGACGTCACTAACGGAAATTAAAATGGCGGCTCATTCGTGTCCATCTGTTGCTTTCATATTTATTTTCAATATAGAACTCGTAAGTCGAAATTGTATTTTTTTGTTCCATAAGGCAATAAATATAAACTCTCACCACTGTTATAATAATAATACTATCAGCATTGTATATGAACTGTCTTATGACTGGGCAAGCCTGGCCCAGTGCGGGTTGGCAAAATTCATAGATTTTTGGAAATATTATAGACAACTCGTATACATGCAGGTTACCTCACGTGGTTTTCCGATGTCGTTATACGCACATAACTTTGAAAGTCAGAGGCATTGGAATCGAAATTAAGAGGTCTGCGTGGTAGTCAAAAGGTCTTCTACTAGGCTATCGATGCTACACTGTTAAACAAACAAAAATTAAAACTAATACACACGGCAATATATGGGCTAATGATTTAGGTAGGTACCGGTAAAGTCGTTTGACTTTAACCCAAAATATGCCAACATTTTATTTTCGTTTCACATTTCAGAAGATATTAACCATATCCTTATTTAAATACATTTGGTACATTATTAGGAATATAATGAAGCTGTACATATAAAAAAGTATGCTACATACAAGTTTTCATATGTATATTCACATTGGTCCGCTCATTTTTTGGGGAGTCCGTTTCTACACAGGAAAGCAGTGGTCGGGAGTAGGACTGTGCTAAACCTACACCCACTTGAGTCGCAATAAGCTTATTGGTAGTCCGCTCTTTTATTTGAATAGAAATCGTAAGTATCTTTAACATTTGGTCAAAATCATCGTGTATAAATATTTTTATAGGTAAAGAAACAATTTTACATTAAATAAATCAACTTTTCTATAATAACCAATGAGAACAACGCTTGGCAGCGCTAAACAGCTGTTTTACTGACAGTTTATAGTGCTATCTATTGATTTCCACGTGTATTTTATCGGCACAAAGTATGATAGTGGTCTGGTGGAAACTTCTAACTTTTTCCAATTAAGGGCCAATGTCACCCCTCAGGGCTAAAGTCATACGACCTTACGGTACATATGTATGTATCTTGACTTCATACGATTTTTTGCATAGAAATGGCATTCCAAGCTCAAATACGCTGCGAAAATCCTGGTATTTGATTTTGAAATCCCGAGCTATTATGCTTGTCCAGATTTCAAAGAGATTATCCACCTCTTTATAATCAAAAATCCTTACTCCTTACTAATATTATAAATTCGAAAGTAACTCTGTCTGTCTGTCTATCTGTCTGTCTGTCTGTCTGTCTGTCTGTCTGTCTGTTACCTTTTCACGGCTAAACTACTCAACCGATTTAGATGAAATTCGGTACAGATATAGTTTAAAACCTGAGAAAGGACATAGGCTACTTTTTATTGATATAGGTACCACGCGGGCGGAGCCGCGCGCAAAAGCTAGTCTCTAATAAACGTACGTGAATACTTACTTAATATTCAGTGCATAAAACCATTTCTACGAGACAAATTATCACCACCATTTGCAATTAATGTCAAACATTCAACACTAAAGTTGCTTATTCCCAAGCGACTGCACTGAATGTTATACAGCCAATGAATAACAAGTACTACAACGAGATATAACTGGCTATAACATTTATAACAGAAATGGTAGCAGATAGCTCCTAGTTAAAACTTTGTCTTAGTATCAGGCAAATGGGTGCAATTCCGTCATACCTGAAGCTTAAATAATTTGACTCTCACAAAATCGAATTTCTCATCTCACGAAAAACATTTTAGTTGTTCTTTTTTTAAATTTGATGTTGTGTTATGATGTATAGATTGGTGTGTATGTGTGTTGTGTGTGTGTGTGGTGTGTATGTGGTATAAATTGGTGTCATTTCGTCATGATCTTTGGGTCATGTTTTGTCTGCATTTGCATATAATCCTTACATCCTTACTACTATTATGAATGCAAGTGTGAGTTTGTTTGTTTGTTACGCTTTTATGTCTTAACTACTCGATCCATTATCATGAAATTTCACATACACGTTGTCAGGGGAACAGAAAAGAACATAAGGTAGCTTTCATCTAGGAGAAAAGTGCTGTTTCCTAAGGGATAGACAATTGTCATTACGTACATTGCCACGAGCGCAGCTGCAGGAAAAATAGAGTTAATCTATAAATGCGACTGTGTGTTTGTTCGTTTGTTCTTTTTCACGCAAGAACCGAACAGTGGATAGCCATTAATTTTTACCCACAGAGTGGAGTGTAATATAGACTCCTTTTAATTTCGAAGAAATACGTAGTTCCTTAGAGAACCATTGACGCCAAGCCAAGTAAAGATTATTTAAATAAAGTAAATTGTTGTTCAGCATACTACTTTTAAACTTAAACGGGGTGCCTTTAAATTTAGAAGTAGTATTCAACGGATAATACCTAGAACATGAAAAGGTGAAAGAACACAATTATGTCATATTCTCCTATGTACTTACATATATTTATTTGTCATAATATTAGCAGCGGTTATTTGAAGGCTACATAAATTTTAAAGTTAATTCGGTACCAGTTAGTAGAGCCTCGCTGATTTCAGCATGAATGGGCCGGCTCGACCGGGGAAGGACTACCCTCTCACAGAATATCGACGTGAAATCCTACTGTTGTGTTTCGTTCGGTGAGTAAGAGTGCCGGAGGCCCAATCACCCTCTTTTCCACTTCCCGCTCCTTCTCCTTCCCACTTCCTTTCCTAAAGGGTCGGCAACGCGCAAGTGATGCCTCTGGTGTTGCAGGCGTCCATAGGCTACGGTGACCACTTACCATTAGGTGGGCCGGATGATAGATTGCCACCTTAGTAGTATAAAAAAAATATGAAATTTATAGTACAACACCTATAATGGTACTCGAATGATAGCAGTGACAGGTCGGCATCTTAGTGTCAACTCAGATAACATAGTTATCTTTTTAAAATGCCGCATAACCAATGTAAGCGCTGTTTACTGATTGTCCTGTTTGTGAAGGTTCTCTGGAGTGTCCTGTGCTATAAATAGATGTATTTTGTGTTGTTTGCGCCTGCAGTGAGCCGCATTTCTCTTTTCTTCTGTTACGTGCAAGTGACACGCGATTGTGTGGCGTTCATGGGCTTCAGGCGCCATATATCTTTAAATGGCCCATATACTTGTCTGCTTTGTATTAGTTACATAAACAAAATTAAATAAATCTTAACTAATATTATAAAGACGCCCATCTCTGACTCTTCGAAGTTATATGCGTATTAAATAAATCATTATCGCTTGCTTTAACGGTGAAGGAAAACATCGTGAGGAAGCCTGCATGTCTGAGAGTTCTATGTTTTCGAAGATATGTGAAGTTTGCCAACCCGCACTAGGCCAGCGTGGTGGACTATGGCCTAATCCTTCTCACACTGAGAAGAGGCCCGTGCTGAGCAGTGGGACAGTTTAATACAGGGCTGATATTATTATTATTATTATATTATTATTAAGTATGAGAGAGATGCGGCATGAAAGTGGATATAGTTACAAGAATAGAAAAGGGTATGTTAAGCTGGTTTGGACATGTAGAAAGAATGGACGAGGAAAGACTGACTAAGAAAGTTTATAAGGCTAGTGTGAATGGAACTGTCGCAAGAGGAAAACCTAGGCGAACGTTTCTCGACCAGATCGGAGGCGTTCTGGACAAAGGCCAGGTTAAGAGCTCCTTGAACCGACGGGCGTGTATGAGGAATGTGATGAAAGTGAATGAAGCCAGAGAAGTGTGTCAGGATCGTAGCAAATGGAAATCCGTAGTCTCTGCCTACCCCTCTGGGTAACAGGCGTGAATCTATGTATGTATTATTAATTATTAATAGCAGCAGCGATAGCTCAGTGGGGAGACCAACAGACTGAAATGCAGGTCTGGGGTTCGGACCCACGTCGCGCACTTCTGACTTCGGAAGTTATATGACTTTTCGAAATTATGTGCGTATTGATTGACAATTATCGCCTGCTCCGTGCCTCGGAAAGCACGTTAAGCCGTTGGTCCCGGCTGCCATGAACATCTATGGCAGTCGTTATGGGAGAGTGTCGACACAAAAGCTCCCACTGGGTCGAAGTGTCGCCGGTCTGCACTGATAATAATAATAATAATAATAATTCTTTATTTGTTAAAAACATGTGTGTTGTTACATACAGAAGCATGCACGTTGTCGTTATATTTAAAAATTAATATGTCCAGTCATGTTTAGCCTCATGCTGTGGCGTACAAATATTTGACATTAAACAAAAAGTAAGGTATTATTTCAATTATATCACATATGTACATGTCAATGAATATAAATTAAGAAAAGTAAATTATCGTATTCCAATTATATCACATACATGTCAATGAAAATAAATTAAGTAATGTCAAAGGTTTTTAGAAATTGATAAATTATAAGATTATAAATTGAGTATGTTATCTAAATAGTGAATAAAAATAAATTATTTGGCAAAGAATATAAATAAACAATGGGCAAAATTATTTAAATATATGCAACATCAATAAATTGTAAATAATACTGAAGCAATTTTATATAATTAAGAAATATTATCCATTAGATATTCTGTAACAGTATAATAGGCTTTACTCGTAAGAAAGTCCTTCAGTTGATTTTTAAATGCATTATTGTTTAATGTTTTCCAATGCTGGGGTAACTTATTAAATATTATTGGTGCCATGCAAAATATACTTTTGCGCATGAGTGCAGTTGTAGTTCTATGTAGCCGAAGTCTACTATTATCGCGCCTGTTACGCGAGACTGTGTCTTCTAGGCGTGGAAAAAGAGTGGAGTTTAATTTGACAAACATTGCAGTTTCCAAAATGTACAAAGATGGTAAGGTTAGAATTTTAAATTTTTGGAAATAACATTTGCAGCTGTCTGTAGTCTTTAGCCTAAATATAGATCTTAGACATCTCTTTTGGGCTTTAAATGCTATGCCATTATCAGTAGAATTCCCCCAAAAGATGATACCGTACCGCAAGTTTGATGCAACTAGTCCATGATAAGCCGTAATCAGAGTTTCTGTATTAACTACTGTAGACAGTGAATATAAGGCGAAGGCAGAATTGGAAGTTTTTTTGCTAAGGTTATTTATATGTGATTTCCAATCTAGTTTTTTATCAATTGTTAACCCTAGAAATTTCGACGTGTTTACATTTTCAATTGTTTTGTCGTTAAGTTGTATGTTTGGTTCTACTAATTTTGAACGCTGGCTAAAGTGTATTATTTTAGTTTTATCTAAATTCATTTTTAAATTATTAGTGTCCAACCATTTCATTATTAATGTCAAGGAATTATCAATGTCAAGTTTATATTGTACTATGTCATTTTTATTGCAAGAAATTGTCACAGTGCTGTCATCTGCAAAGAGAGTCATCGGATGTGGTATTGATTTTGGCAAGTCATTAATGTATAGAGTAAAAAGCAGCGGTCCCAGAACACTACCTTGAGGTACACCGAAAATAACTTTACGTTCTTTTGATGCATAAATATCCTCCCGTTTTGTAATAGTGTTAATTCTGGTAATCTTAGTTCGTTGTTTTCTATTAGACAAGTACGATTATATCAGACTCAGTACATTACCCCTCAAGCCATATGTATCAAGTTTTTCAGTTAGTATGTTATGTTGAACATAATCAAACGCTTGCGTCATATCACAAAGCACAGCACATACAGGCACTGTCTTATCCACATTTGTCATTACTGTATGGAGAAAATTGTAGATTGCCATATTAATAGACGTGTTTTCACGAAAACCAAATTGTGATTTTGAGAATATTTCATTATTGTCTAAATATTTGTATAATACCTTGTGGAAAATTTTTTCTAATATTTTCGAAAAAAATGGTATTAGTGAGATAGGTCTATAGTGTTGCATTAGCTCTCTGTTCTCTTTTTTGAATAGTGGTTTAACTATTGATAGTTTTAATGCCTCGGGGAACTTTCCTTCACTGATACATAAATTCGTAATGTGACAAAGGGGAATGCAAATTTCCTGTGCTACAGCTTTTATTACTTTGGTAGAGATATCGTCATATCCCACACTGTTTGTGTTTCTTAGGGTTTGTACGATTTTTAGAACGTCTTGAGGCAAGCAAGGAGCCATAAACATTGAATTTGTTCTAGGGATGATATGATGTGACCTCTTTTTATGTTGTAATTGAATTGTGGGTTGTATTTTGTCAATGAAATAATTATTAAACGTATTAGCTATTTGTTTTGGATTTTCTATATAAGTATTATCTGTTTTTATTTTATTAATATGGTTTTTTGGAACATTAAACTTAGTTTGGTTTATTATTTGCCAAGTTGTTTTACTTTTATTAGTAGATGTTTTAATTTTATAATTGTTTTGTGAACGCTGAGTAAGACGAACAATCTTTTTAAACAGTTTAGAGTAATTAAGAAAACGTGTTTTACTATATGCATCAGGTTTTAGCCTATGCATCCATAAGAGTTGTCTTTTCTTCTTGCTGCATATTTGAATCCCTCGTGATACCCATTTCGGTCTCTTTATCAAATTAACATACATTTTACATTTTGGAAAACCTAGGTTGTAATATAGCTTAAAGGGGTCTATAAATATGTTATACGCTTTGTTAGGATCATCAGCTTCAAAACATTCAGAAAAACTCAATTTACTCATACAGTATTTAAACTTTGTCAAATTTTCGCTGTTATAATTTCGCCTAACTGTTTGGTACTTATCAATAACACATATTTTATCAACGGGGCATTTTAGTAATTGGGCTGTATGATCGGATAAAGCAAATTCCAATATTTCTGTATTACACTTCTTATTAAAATTATGTGCAAAGTTATCGATGCATGTCTGGCTCACAATTCGCGTAGGTTTATTGACTGCTAATTTCAAGTTAAAGTTTAATAAGATGCATTCAAATTCAACTGATGGATAGCTTGATTTCAATATATCAATATTGAAATCACCGGCTAGAATAATATTTTTGTATCGTTTGGAGGCTACTGTTCGCAAAACGATTTCTAATTTACTAAAGAAGTCATTAATATTCCTTATATTAGGTACTCTATAAACACAGATAATAGCAATATTATATTTTATGAGTTCAATCGCACAGCATTCGAAAGTTTCTGACATTGCCATATTGGATATTATTTGTAGTTCCTTCCATTTATGTCCATTTCTAACCAAAATGCATGCTCCACCTCTCTTAGTTTTCTTCCTGCTGTAGTGGGCAGCTAAACAATAGTTGGGTATATTTAGTTGTGTTTCACAGCCTTCCATCATAAAATGTTCGGTAATACATATGACATCCACATTTATATTTCTTCCTGTCAGTTCACTAATGCATACTGTAAGGGCATTTGACTTATTTATTAGTCCAGCTATATTTTGGTGCATTACATAGAGGTGATTAGTTACGAAAAAGGTCATTACTGGGCATTGTCTCTTTGTTGATGTCAGTTTCAGTCCATATGTCAATACAATTAGAATACTTTATGTCATTTATCATGTTCATTATATCTTTAAAAATGGTTCTTAGTCCACTGTTATTTATTATGCCTGTATATCTATCAAACATAGTATAGTCATTTTTAAGGTTTAAATTACTGTCAAGAAAATATGCATGTTCATGTGTTAATATATCAAGATAGAGCAAATTATTGAACGTTTCTACTCTGTAGTTATAAAAGTTAGCATATTTTGTACATTTATATGTGGGCGCACAAATAATTACATTCGTGTGTTTTATTTCTTTTAATGTATTTCTTATATGTAGGATGATATTAAAATAATTGTTGGTAATTCTAAAATCGTCTTCGCCAAGTAATATAATGCAGTAGTCGTTGAATGTGTAATTCAATAGCCTTTCTCTGAGCCCTTTAAGCAATACCTGTGCATTTCCATGAGGTGTTAAGTAATGACAAATTTCTGTGTTGTTTAGTATTTGTTCTGCGGTATAGAGAAGCTTATTTTTATTATCTGTACTTATTATACAAATTTTGGGTCTCTTTGTATGATTTTCAGACACCTTCATGCTCTCTTCAACAATGATCTTCTGCTTTGTAGTACCAGAATCAGGCATAGTGATACTAATGTTATTTATATTTGATTGCTTCGTTGGGTTTCGGTTTGAGTATACCTACTGCAGCATGTTTGCTGTTGTTTGTTTAGATTCTTTTTGCCATTTGACGACTTATGTTTGACTGGGCTATTCGTAACCTTTTTTAAGAGTTCGTTCTTTTTTGACAAATTCTCAGTTAATTGCTTTAGTTTGCTGTTTTCTAGTGTTAATAATTCAATTTCTGCGTGGGCGCTCTGTAGCTCTATAGTAAGTTTCTTGACTTCATTTTTTATTATTTGTAGTTCATCCTCGTCGTCAGACATCTCAGGAACACGGCTATTTGTTTCATTGTGGCATATAGCTGCCAATTCACTATTATTTAAAGTCGTGTCTGATTTAGTTCGCTTGCGGCGGAACGTGATATTGTCCAGAAAATTCATTATTAAATGTTATTTACAAATTTATATTGGTACAAGTTATGTTTTACTGCTTATATGGTTATTCAATTATTATGTTATCAACCTTAGTATGAATTTATCTTTCAAAAAGACACCTTTTCTCACTGGGATTTGATCTCGGCACACCGTGAATCCACACTTGTGAGCAGAGGCGTTAAGCCACTACGCCACAGAAACTGTTAGACAACAGGCCAAATTGTAGCTTCATATAAATCGTGGCTTTACTTCAATATTTTAGTAGTCTGTTTTATCGACATATCACTTGTGCGTTGGTGGTAGTGGGTATACGACACAGATGGCGTTACTATATACACAATAAAATGGAAAAAAAATTGTTTTAAATTGTGATAGCTGATAACGGTCCATAAACGAAGATAAATGTTTTTATGTCCATATTCCACAGTTTTTCACAGTTACTGTTATTGTCTCAATATTATTCACGATAAATGTTATTGTCACGACAATATTTTATTCTAGAATATTAGGTAATGTCTTTCTTTCACACATATAATGTCAGTTTAACACAGTTCAGTTTTAGTTCATTTTCACTGTTTTTGGCACTATTTGGGTTTTGACAACACTCTCACTGTGGATTCGTAGTATTATAGTCCTTTTGTCACTATTTTTACTCTGAATGCATTTGAATAAGTATTTTAGGAATTAAATATATGGAACGAGCTTAAATGCAATGTTTACATGTCGGTAGCGACATCTACCTACATCTACATCTACTGACTGGCCCCCACATAAGATAAGATAGTAGTGGGACTTTTAATTGCCTTTTATCGACTAGTCCTGCCTTAAGTTCTACGTTTCGGCATCGTATGTAATGACAGGTAGTTATGACAGTTAGAAATAACTCACAGCTAATAGACACATTGCTTTTGCCTTCACTACTCAATTTTGTTTTTTTAAATCGCCTACACGCGCACTGCGTGTAATGACTGCATCGCGGGGGATTTTACAAACATTAAAAAAACGGACACAGTAAACATCCAAACTCCGAACAACCATTTGTAAATCACACAATTTTTTTGTCCCGTGTGGGATTCGAACCCACAACACTCGGCGCAGTGGCAGTGGCGAGGCGATCACTTAAACCACTACGCCATCAGTGTAATCAACTCAATTTGAACACTCACTCACATTCATGCTACAAAATTCACAGAACTCTTTAAAGTAATACATAGTTCAGAATATAATAATACAATGCGCGGTCATGTCTTGAATGAAACTGTTTCGAAGTGATTACCCAGGGGATATGTTGGACCGCCTTCCGGTTCCGGGCACGAAGTTGTTCAATTTGTAATTCAACTTGGAACTACAACTAGCCACCATTTGTCTTAATCCTACACAAAATACCGACGACCTTTATGTGTTGATACTATAAGTTTGATTCTTCATACTAATATTATAAATGTGAACCGCCTCCGTGGCGCAGCGGTAGTGAATGCGACTGCAGTGCCTGAGGTCTCGGGTTCGAGTCCCGGGTCGGGCCAACAAAAACGAATTGGGTTTTACTGTTAAGAAATCTCAATACGAGCTCGGAATTAGGAAGTTGGCGATATTAGACACCCCCGTGCCTCGGAAAGCACGTAAATCCGTTGGTCCTGCGCCTGATCTCTCTCCGGTCGTGTCGGATTATCCGTCCCATCGGATCATGAGGGTTAGGGAACAGAGAGTGCACTTGTGTTTGCGCACACGCTTGTGCACTATAATATCTCCTGCGCAGATGGCTAGTCTCCGTTAAGATTGGCCGCCATAACCGAAATTCGGTCTGGAGGACATTATAAATGTGAAAGTATTATGTTGGACAGAAGCTTTAGTATACAGATAGTACATGACGTAGATAGTCATAATTTTAAGATACTTTCTTTTTACCTCAATATATTTTCTGTAGTATTTTTTCCTTTCCGCAGATAGAAACGTGATTAAAACATAATTTGAAAACATACTAAAATAAACACGTTTTAAAAATTTCTGATTGAAGATTCATACTAAATCTTTTCTATAAATAATATAATGTGTAATAAATTGATTCTCTATACAACATAGCAGGTTATTTTTGCAGTAAATATGAGAATTCAATACTTTGTACTCCCTCTTAATCCCTCTCGCATATTGCGCGTACGGCAAAGTGTGAGATTTAAAATTTAACGTTTATATAGAGCTTATAATATGATAAACTTTACATTGAGAATGCATGTACAAAGATAAAACTTGTACCAAAATAGTTTGTAGTTCCCTTAAATCGACTAGCAGGCCAAAAAAATGTATTTAATTTCGATGCAATAGTTTTTAGTCTTTGTTATTTTACCATTCAGAGGGTATATATTTAATGTGACCATTTATTTTCTTGTCAGAGCGGGACGCTTGCGGAATTCTGTAAATATACTACTACTTATTTTACTATTATTTTGAAATGTTATATTAAATTTGCAGACGCATTAGTTCCATATTTTTCGCTGGAGCAAATTAATTTCTAAATGTAAGCTCTAGTTTTTAAACAGGAATGGAGCTCATCGAATTTTTGTTGACGTTAGACTTAGTAATTTTATTTTGAGAGATTATTATTTTGAGTGCTCTATTGGCGGACCAAACGTCAATAATTGTGGTGTTCGCTGAAAATCAGCGCTGTGTAGTGCTTGCAGCAATGCAAGTGCCACAGCATTATGCTGAGCGCATCACCGTTGTTTTTGTGCCGTCAGGTGGGACGTGCATCTGCACATAAACATTTTATTTGTTTTTAAAATTTCTTTATTCTTCCATATTTTTATTTACTTTTTGTTATACCCGTATTCTATAATAATTGATGATGCATGTCATGATGGTACAAAAATAAAAATCGTTTCATTTCATTATTTTATTTTAATCAAAATGGCTTTTGGAACTGCGACATTTAAAAGTGTTTTGCACTTGTTCATGAGAGAACAATCTCTTTCTCTTCTCTGCGCCGCATGCGCTGCTGCCGTCACTCGCGCTTTTCGAATTTAATCAGGTTGATACTCATAACTTATAGCTTGCTCTATTTGCAAAAGCGGGACATTCGTGCCCTGGCTGGGGACAACGGGACAGACAGCCTAAAAGTGAGACTGTCCCGCCTAAAGCGGGACGTATGGTCACGTTATATATATTATAAGTAAAAAGACCTCTAAGAAGCTAATATAAACGCGCACATATTGAAATCAGTCATTATCGACAGCGTCTGCAGAAACCGCTAATGTGAACTATCGATATAAACGGTGCGGTTGTGCTCGGTCACGTACTAGCTAGTGACTAATGTTGCCTATCTCGGCGAGAAATGTGCGGTCACGCGTAATAGATCGGAATATCGTCGCGTTAATTCTCATTGGCAACACATTTAGGTTTGGTGCCGAATAGATTAATATTATGTTTAAGTGTTGCCGCACACTGGGATAATGTGGGCGGCCACAATGCAGCCACAAGTTGTGGACGAAGTTTTGCATACATTTTGTATAATATAAGCCCTATACAGGTAGATTTTGAAATCTTGTAATTCCTTTTAACCACGCATTCTACTGGTGATATAGAATAACCCTGACCATATTTTTTTTATTAGAATTATGTTTTTGGAGAACTTAATGTACCGATATTTCGTGAAATGATTTCAGATAGTCATATGTTAACCACCCGACACAATCTTAATATTTTACCAATTTAAAAAAAATAACATAACAATAACTGATGTCGTAAATAATAAGGGGCAATAAAAAGGACCACCCGTTATTATTTATGACATTAATTATTATTGATATGCTATTTTCTTTTATAGTAATAAAATAAAATTGCCTCGACCGGTCGGCTCGACCGGGGAAGGACTACCCTCTCACAGAATATCGACGTGAAATACCAGTATTCCTACTATTGTGTTTCATTCGGTAAGTGAGAGTGCCGGAGGCCCAAGCACCTTCTTTCCCCCATCCCGCTCCTTCTCCTTCCCACTTCCTTTCCTAAAGGGTCGGCAACGCGCAGGTGATGCCTCTGGTGTTGCAGCCTTCCATAGGCTACGGTGACCACTTAACATCAGGTGGGCCGTATGCTTGTTTGCCACCATAGTAACCGTTTGAGGATCACGAAAAATGTCCCGTTTTGTCCCGTGAAGGATTTGAACCATTTTTTAAACCATTACGCCAACCATTCAGTCAAACTTTGGGCCATCCTCAATAGAAAAGGTATTTTGTTTTATGTGTATTTATTTACGCGAAGTTAATCTCCTGGGATGAGATGCGGTTTCAAAAGTTACTTAACGATGGGTCGCTGTCCGCCCGAGAACCATTAAAAAAAGTAGGATAGCATTAAAGTGACTCTTTCCGGAAATACTAATGATCCACTTAATGGTTCTTTTTTTGCAGAAATTTGCAGCACTAGAGTGCAAAGCTAGTAAAGGAAAACTACCGAGAGAAAATTGTTTATAGCTTGTTTACTTTCTGTTTACGTAATAGATAAGTTATGCTGAAAGTGAAAAGATTACTCGTATAACGTGCTGACAAACTACACACAACCACATACACATACGCACCCCACACACACAAACACACACACACACACACACACATACACCCTCTCACACACACACACACACACACACTCACACACACACACACACGCACATTCAGTCATTGGTAGTGTAGATCTTAATTTTAAATTAATATTTATATATTAAAGTTTAGATTATATGTTTAAAGATACCTCTAATATCTAAAAAGTTACTGTTGCAAAACCGAGCAATACTTGTTGTGTATGAATCGTTCTGGATGGAAGACGCTGGCGCCTGTGATACAGTTCATACTAGTACGGTCGTCAACGATGACCTCTTATGAATGTATAAATTTGTTAATGGTTTTATTTTTGTGTACCTAGCTTAAGAGAAATTTGTAAATCTTTTTACTGTAATAAACTATTTTATTATTATTATTAAGTACAGTAACAAATATATCTATATATTAATACGTGAAGCAAAAACTTTGTACCCTTTTTACGAAAATTGCGCGGACGTAGGAGTATGAAATTTGGCACAGTTAAAATTAATATGGAGAAGGAGGGGCGAATTCTAATATTTTTATAAAATATGCATTAGGAATACATTAAATTAATGAAAAAACACTACACGCACACAACCATGCATTTGACACACGTAGTCGAATCGCGCTCGTAGTATTTTGGCATTGTTCGGCTGATGTAGTGTTATTCTTTGTAACTATGGTTACCTATACCTTATTTATTTATTTATTTGGGACAAAAAACAGTTATACATTGCAGTGTTTACAAATAATTTAGCATTTAAATATCGAAAACGTATAACCCACACTATTGTTCACGAATATACAAGTGGAGTAGTAAAGATAACGGACGTGCATTAGGCATGCAAAAAAAAACAAAAAAAAAGGGAAATTATATTATAACAAGATTAACTAAAGAGTATCAATTTTGATCAGTTAGAAATTCAGTAGCTATTTTTTTTAATTTAGAATGAGTGAGACCGAAAATATCTGAATTCATAAAATGTGAGTTGTACGTTATTAATAATCGGCGAAGAGGTGCACGCTCTTTTTTTCTCTATTTATATAATGTAATAGAGAAAAACAGATAACAAAGTAGTAAGCTTAGGAATTTTGGTCGAATTTTGACCACCTATTTATCTATGTTAAAAAACATATAAAATAATATAAAATAGAAATATGTATGAATGATTAAGATGAACACATTTATATGGCGTATCGTCTAACTAACGGCACGCACCAATGAACAAAAAGTAAATAAAACTTGAACCGTTTATGAAATTTATAAGTAAATAAAGGCAACATTGTTTAAAGCAGTTCCTTTCTACCTCACTGCTTCTTTGAAAGTTTTCTGTACACTGTCTGCGCATTTTACGATAAAGTGATAGACCAAGAAATGCACAAAACTTAAGCAAACGATGCACAATCTTAAGCTCTTCAAAGATAGCTGTATTTTTGGAGATTTTGCTTCGTTTGCTTAAATTTTGCCCTTGCTCAATGTATTTTTTGGATAGGTAAACACGTCAAACATATAATCTTGGTAAGACTATAAATAAATTCAGCATTGTTTTAATAAAAAATAATTATTATTACGACGATCTACGAAGTCATAGTTCTTCAATTTTAATAAAAAAGATATGTGTAAAGTTTATAATCGCAGCACCTGAAAATGGGCTACAAAGTTCGCATAAATTGTTATTTATTTAAAACCTATTTATTTATATTGAATTACACTGTTTAATGACAACCTTATGTATAATAATCTGTAATGTAGAAGCGTTAAACATAAATATATTAATACATATTTATTTTAAAATAATCTTTAAAACTTACACATATAGCGTTTCTATAATTGTGTTGCTTCCCACTTACCTGAAACAGAAAAACATTAATTAATACAACATTTTAAAATGGATTAAATATAATGACTAACAAAAATACTAATTGCGCAGCAAAATAGGCTTACTAAAATATATCATAACGAGCACCTATACGCCTCAGATCACTTTTCCGTTTTTTTCCGTCTCGGAAGGGTTAGGTTATGTTAGGTTCCTTCTTAAACCCACCCAAAAATAGACGACTTAGATTGATCTCTTTAAATATATTATGGTGTGCAATTAGTATTTTGGTAAGCATATTTTGCTGTGCAATTAGTATTTTTTTTTGCTGTGCAGTTAAATACTACCCGTTTTAAACTAATGGACAGAATAATGAATACATTATACATAATCTGTCAATTCCTGGAATGTCAGACGTGTTGGTAAAGGAATAAAATTGTGTTTGACCACGGCTGCTGCTCAAAATGTAAAGCGTATTTAATATAACTAGCAGTCGCCTAGTGCTCGAAATTCGACCAAAGTTTGGCTGTAAGATATTGCTGATATATGTCATTATATATTGATATATGTAACCATAGTTACGCGCTTCGACTGCGGGTGTCAAATGCTTGGTTGTGTGCGTGTAGTGTTTTTCATTAATTTAATATATTTCTAATGCATATTTTAAAAAAATATTAGCATTCGTCACTTCTTCTCTGTATAAACTATAAGTGTGCGAAATTTCATACTCCTCCGTCCGCCCAATTTTCGTAAAAAGAGATCCAAAGTTTTCGCTTCACGTATTAATATATAGATATTTGATATACGAGTAAGTATATATTATTGACTGGTATATAACTAATGTTAAAAACAACAAGTCTGTAATATTTAAGTGATATCTTAATATTAACTAGCGGCTAATCATAAAAATACTGATTAAGTTTAAGTGTTAGTTAAAATAATTTATTTATTACAACGGGCCTACCATTCGGTTCTAGATCATAATCATTGATCTAGCACTTAAGAGCTATATTATTATATTACCTTGCGATATCTTTATAAGTAAGCTGTATGTCTGTATTTCCGTGGAGTTAGTATAATATAATAATATTCTATCACATACACACAATACCATCTAGCCCAAACTAAGCAGAGCTTGTACTATGGGTACTAGACAATGGATAAACATGCATATTTACTTTTTTGTATATATGCATTATTATTATACATAGAAACACCCAGACCAAGACAAACATCAATGTTCATGCACACAAATGTTTGACTTGTGCGGGAATCGAACCCGCGACCTCAGGTGTGGTAGTCGGTTACCCTAACCACTACGCCATCGAGGCCGTCAATAATATACATACATACATGTTTTATATTACACTAGATGTTCCCGCGGTTTCACCCGCTATTATCGTTACTGCACCGCCCCTGTGGTTTGTAGCGTGATGTTATATAGCCTATAGCCTTCCTCGATAAATTGGCTATCCAACACTAAAACAATTTTTCAAATCGAACCAGTAGTTCCTGAGATTAGCGCGTTGAAACAAATAAACAAACAAACAAACTCTTCAGCTTTATAATATTAGTATAACGTTCAAACAAATAAACAAACAAACGAACTCTTCAGCTTTATAATATTAGTATAGATTGCAGCATAGATAATTTATCATCAGCTCTGCGTAAGTTTACGTAATAGGAGCGATCCTATTGTCATCGCGAACCGTATATAAACAAATATGTAATTAATAATCACTGTTTGTTTTACAAACATTAGTAAAACAAGATGGCGGCATTCCGGTCCCTTAAAATCACAAACAGAAGACGCATAGTTTCCTTCTAATTTACAAACATATCAAAATGAACATACTGAAGGCTTAAACCCAAATTAAACGAAACCCAACATTCAGCACAGTTTTATATCACAACTTTAATTAAATCCTAATGCAAGACTGAAATTACTACATCTGTCTCTCTCACACCTAGCAAGCCTTTAATCAAAGCCTCCTTGTGATTAAAACTCAATTTGGTTGTTCGATCTCGAAATTGTAGTGGACCGTCTTTTTCAGACGTTGGCGGGCACTTTTGTATATTGGAACTCATAAATACCCTTCAGTTATAGAGAAGGCGCTCTTGTTACAGTAAAATAATCTAGATAAAATTATAATAGTTATACTAAAAGAAAATAGTATTTAAATCTATTAAGCAGCGATAGCCTAGTGGAAACCGTTGGACTGCCACGCAGAGGTCTCGAGTTAAAACCCAAGGCGCGCATCTCTGACTTTTCGAAGTTATGTGCGTATTAAATAGTTAATTATCGCTCGCTTTAACGGTGAAGGAAAACATCGTGAGGAAACCTGCATGTATGAGAGTTCTTCATAATGTTCTCGAAGATATTTGAAGTCTACCAACCCGCACTAGGCCAGCGTGGTAGACTATGGCCTAACCCTTCTCATAGTGAGAAGAAGCCCGTGCCCAGCAGTGGGACAGTTTAATACAGGGCTGATATTATTATTATTATCTTAGCAGTTTGACATACGTATATCCACGCATTAGTTGCTCTCTTTAATAAATAATCGCTGTTTCAAAAATATAAAAAAAAGAATAGATGGCAGCGTTTCATATATCTAGTAATTCTATGACATTCAATCTATATATTAATACGTGAAGCAAAAACTTTGTACCCCTTTTTACGAAAATTGCGCGGACGGAGGAGTATGAAATTTGGCACAGTTAAAGTTTATATAGAGAAGGAGGGGCGAATCCTAATATTTATATAAAATATGCATTAGAAATACATTAAATTAATGAAAAAGTACTAGTAACACAACCAATCATTTGACACACGCAGTGGAAGCGCGTAACTATGGTTACATATATCAATATATAATGACATATATCAGCAATATCTTACAGGCAAACTTCGGTCGAATTTCGAGCACTAGGCGACCGCTAGTATTATTTAAATGGATATAGGTTCGTCTGTTAACACAACAGGTTTTCAATGATGTCTGGTACTCCAACAATTGACAGGTGGAGGTGTGTACCACGGAGTGTAACTACGGATCAATACGCGCCAGAGTTTTACTAGAGATGATAATAGCAATCTAATATTGTCAAGTGATGGACGAAGTAACTACAGTAAACTTACTAACTAATAAACTGTCGTTCAAAAGTGTTACTTTGTGACCTAAATTATTAATAGTCCATTGAAAAGTTACATTTAGGGTTGCGTTTTTGAGAGTAATTTTATTTTTAAAGCTTAAGTTCAAGTTTGTGGGGTCGCCACCCTTGTCCCCCGGCCGCCATCTTGGAATAAGGGGTGCATATGGTTTTCGCGCTGTGTCACGACCCCCACTACACATCTAAAAAATAAAATTGCGTCCTCTGAAAAACGCACGCTAAGGTCTAAGAAATGTAACATTTCAATGGACTATAAATGGTTTTTGAATTTTGACAGCGTCGAGCGCAGACAGCTCCTGGTGGGCTGCTCATCAATATGACAGCGTCGAGCGCAGACAGCTCCTGGTGGGCTGGTCATCAATATGACAGCGTCGAGCGCAGACAGCTCCTGGTGGGCTGGTCATCAATATAACAGCGTCGAGCGCAGACAGCTCCTGGTGGGCTGGTCATCAATATGTCGTCGAGCGCAGACAGCTCCTGGTGGGCTGGTCATCAATATGACAGCGTCAAGCGCAGACAGCTACTGGTGGGCTGGTCATCAATATGAATGCCATATTGCGGCGTCTGTATGGTTGTTATTGACACGCTTGCGTTGTATTAAATATGAAAACAGGATCTCCCTAATAGAATGGTAATTTGGCACTTAATGGAATAATTTGTACTACCTATTAGTTTTACTACAGAAGCAAACTTAAAAAGGTATTGCTGAGTTAAACCGCTTAATTTTCACTTACTTCTTGCTTCATTGTCGGTATTTGATTTTATTGTTATTGCCATTAAATACTAATTATTAAACCACTGTAAACCGAAAGCGTAAAACTGGTTCCATATATGTAGCACATATATTATGTTATAATCGAGCGCTAATCCCGCCGACAAACTGTTATGCAGTTTGGTGGGTTTAAAATAATTGTAACAATATGTATTTATTTCAATAAAATTCTTAAATCTCAAAAATCTCATTAAAAGATCAACGGGTTGCACTCCGAGAGTGCCGGCAGAAGTGAAAACTTGAATATTAACGTTATGAATTTTTGATATTTTGGAATGGTTAGGGAATAATTTTGCACGAATTGCTTTAATTATCAGTATAAAAGAACTATCATTTATGTGGTAAAATACAATATTAATTTATTGCGCTATCGTACACAAACATGACAATTCTCCCTCCGTCTTACGAATTTTCGATCAAGTCACGTGTCCTGACGCGAGTTTGACAATTTTCCCTCCGTCTTACGAATTTTCGATTAGGTCACATGTCCTGACGCGAGTTTAACATTTTTTAGCCATCACAAAAAAGTGCACAACGCCGCTAAAGAAGTTTTCACTTCAAAAACTTACAAATTATTAGGACTGTGATGAGCTTAGACATCATTCAATAGAACTCAGTTACGTAAGAAGTCACGTCACACCATTCCACAATAATGGACTCTAAACCAATTAAGAAACCAGGCAGTTTCTTGTTTAACATAAATCCAGTGAAAACCCCTAGAGAATAACTGCGGTACGACAAGATATATACAGCGATCGGCGTTTGATCAAACATTGATCCGGATTAAACTGCTTCAGCCGCAATAGAGCGACCCCATGTGTATTGTATAAGCACACATTATTAACTGTTCCGTTATTCATACTCTTTTTGTTTAAAAAATATATCTATGTTTAATGAGATTTATTTTTGAAGTGAAAACTTCTTTAGGCGCGTTGAGCACTTCTTGTGTGAACAAAAATCATGGAACTCGTGCCATCGTCACTGAACGCTTTCCATTTTTGAATTATTTTTGGTTAAAAAAGAACACTTCTTTATAAACAAAAAAAAATTATCAAGGATTAAAGTTTTTACTTCTATCGGCAGTCCCCAAAGACTGCCCTAATTTTTTTAAATACATTTATGATTTAGTGTTTGAATGCTAGGTAAACATTTAAGTTTAGGGATCGTATCGTTCTTTAGAATAAATATAGCTGCAAAAAACTTAAAAGTAAATTTTATTAAAAATACTAGCTTTTGCGCGCGGCTTAGCTCGCGTTAATTTAGAATTTGACAATCAATTCGGGTTGTACTCTGCTTTTAATAATATAATTCAATCATGATTCGAAAGACACATGGCGCCATCTATTATAATAATATAATATAATAATAATAATACAATAATATTCTACCACATACACACAACACCATCTAGCCCAAACTAAGCAGAGCTTGTACTATGGGTACTAGACAATGGATAAACATACTTATATACTTTTTTTTTTGTAAATACATACATATTATACATAGAAACACCCAGACCAAGACAAACATCCACGTTCATGCATACAAATGTTTGACTTGTGCGGGAATCGAACCCGTGACGTCAGGCGTGGCAGTCGGTTACACTAACCACTACGCCATAATAATAATAATAATATTCTACCACATTTTTTTTTTTTTTTTTTTACGTCAGGGGAATGCCTTTACGCACCGTCCGCGCCGGGGCAGGGCGCGGGTGTGTGGGACTCGAGCCAGAGAGGCCGGCCCCATACCCACTAAACCCCTGACGACGTTCCTCAGGTACCGGCGTCGGTGCCACGGGATTCACGCTAGCATTCACCGCGACACCGACAAGTCTTGGCCCGCCACGTGAGTAGGCGGGCCCCAGCTGTTTGGGGGAGGACTAGATGGTACAGCCCTCCCCTCCACTGAGGGGGGCGCGCGGGGTGCTTACGCCCCTCCCTCGGGCCTGTGCTGCTCGGGCGGCAGACTGCCCAAGTCCACCACCCGCAGGCCGCCCCCTAGGGTGGCTGGAGGTCCGCTAACGCCCTACGTCGGCGCCCTGGACGTCTCCTGCGGTTTGGGTGGGGAGAGACCAGCTCCCTCTCCCGTTCCGCCGCCTCCTTCGCGGACATCACTGCCTCGCAGAAGGCGACGGCGGCCTCCCATGCACCCTCGCTCCGGACCATGGACAGAACCATGTCAGGCAGCGAGAGGACCTGGACACCCAGTGCCCCGGTTAACGACCGGCGCTGCTCCTCCCAAGCTGGGCACTCCACGAGTGTGTGCAGCGCCGTATCCTCGGGGCCGTCACCGCAGTGGTGACAACAAGACGTCTCCTCCCGGCCTATACGACACAAGTACCTCCCGAAGCATCCATGCCCGGTGAGGACCTGCGTCAGCCGGAAGGTCAGGGCGCCATGGCGCCGCTCCAGCCACTCCTCCAAGATTGGACTTACCGCCGCTATTGCGGCGTGCCCTGCACTCGGTCGCGCAAGCCGTTCACCCCAGTCCGCCCTTAGGATGCTGCGGAGCTCCGACCGCCGCGCCTCCACCTCTCTCGGCAACGGCTGAAAGCCCCGTTCCAGAGCCTCCCCGCGCCACTGGTAGAGCGACGCGAGAAGTCTGGCCTCTAGGTCCCAGGGCGGTGATCCGGCCAGGAGGCTTGCCGCCTCAAAGGAGATCGTACGGTACCCCCTCGCGGCCCTGACGGCCATCACCCTCTGCGGCCTCCGCAGCAGGGCGGCGTTACGTGCCGTCAGGTTATGCCCCCAGATGGGGCTCCCGTATAGGGCCATCGCCCGCACGACCCCCATGAAGAGCCTCCTGCATGAGGCGTTTGGCCCCCCCAGATTGGGTAGCAGCCGCGACAACCCTGCGGCCGCGCCCATCAATTTAGGGGCCAACCTTCGGAAGTGTTCTCCGAAGGCCCATCGGCCGTCGAGGATGAGGCCCAGATACCTCATCGATTTCTCGACGCCGATGCGGACGCCTCCCACCACGATGTGGACTCCCTCCGGCGGCGCGTTCCGAGGCCCGTAAAAGAATAGAGCCTCGGATTTGTGCAGCGCCACCTCAAGGCCCAACCGCCGGATCCTCCCCACGACATGCGCGACCCCTGCCGTTGCCAGGACAGCCGCCTGCCGGTGCGTCGCTCCCCGAGCGAGGACGAGCGTATCGTCCGCGTAGCAGACTACGCTTACGCCGGGGAGGAGCACACCGCGCAGCACCCAGTCGTATCCGATGTTCCACAGGAGCGGGCCGAGAACCGAACCCTGTGGAACACCGCACGACATCTCCCGCCGAGACCACCCGCTCGAACCCGGGTATACGACGGCCCTCGCCGTCAGGTACGCCCCGACAATTCGACGGAGGTAGGTCGGCACCTGATGGTAAAGCAGTGCCTCCCTTATGCAGTTCCAGGGCAAGGTGTTGAACGCGTTGGCGATGTCGAGAGACACCGCCAACACCACCTCTCCCCGTGAGACTGCTCCCTCCGCCAGAGCCTTCACGCGTGCGATCGCATCGACCGTGGAGCGCCCACGACGGAAACCGAACTGGTTGTCCGCCAGATCCGGTCCCACATCAACCAGATGCCCGACAAGGCGGTCAGCCACGACTCTTTCAAGCAGCTTTCCGACCTCGTCGAGCAACACAATGGGCCGGTAGGCGGACGGACTGTCCGCCGGGCGCCCCTCTTTCCGGAGCAGGACCATTCTCCCGGTTTTCCACCTGTCCGGGAATTGGCCCCGCTCCAGACACGCGCTGAACAGGCTCCTTAGTCGGGGCTCGAGGGCCTTGAGGGCTAGGACCCATGCACGGCCTGAAATGCCGTCTGGGCCCGGGGCGGTGCGCTTGGCTTGCAGCCTCTGCACCGCCACCCTCATTTCCACCCGGGTTACCTCGGGCACATCGTCGTCCGTCGTCAGGTCCGCTTCTGGCACCGGAGGAGGCGCAGCCATAGGCGGAGGCTCGTGCTCTCCCCTTTCGGGAAACAGAGCGACCACCACGTCCTCCAGCAACTGGGGCCGGAGACTCTGGGTCAGCGGGGGAGCCCAGGAGCGTAGTTTGCCCCTTACCATAAGGTAGGGACGCCCCCATGGGTCCGCATCCAGAGTCGCCAGCAGCTCCTCGCGGGCGGATGATTTTGCCCGCAGGATACCCAGCTGCAACGTCTTCTTGGCCGCCCTGTACGCCTCGTACAGCTCCTCCTCTCTAGTAGCCGCGTACTGGTCGCGGCGACGCCTACGTCGGTGTCTGGCATACCGGCGCCGGGCAGCCATGAACGCGCCCCTAAGTTGCGCGAGCTCGGCTGACCACCAGTACACCTGACGCTTTGCAGGGCGCGACTTCACCCTGGGCATCGCCGCGTCACAGCACTGTGACAAGCCCTCCCGAAACCAATCAGCCTCTGCTTCTACGTCGGCAGGCCTGTCGGGCACAGAAGCCCAGGCCTGCACGATAGAGGCCTCCAGGAGGGCCTCCCTATTGAGCTTACTCAATGCCCAGCGCGGACCTTCCCAACCGGGGCCCACAGGGGCCGGCGCACTCGAGATCTGGGCGGAGACGTCGAACCGAATGTACCGGTGGTCCGACAAGGTCTCCACCTCCTGTTCCACACGCCAGCCGACAACACGATGCGCTAGAGCGGGGCTTGCGAACGAAATGTCCACAATCGAACCGCCCCGCTGACGCACGCACGTGTGGGCATTGCCCCGGTTGAGAACGAGCAGGCCAGATGTTAAGGCCCACTCCTCCAACACCTCCCCCCTCGCGTCCGTAGACGGGGAACCCCAAGCCGTAGACTTGGCGTTGAAGTCCCCGAGGACTAAAACGGGGTGAGGGTGGAAACGACGGACGACTGCGTCCAGGTCTCCGAGGAAGACCTCGAACTCGGCGAGAGATCGGTTGGGTGAAAAATAAACCCCCACCACGGCTATCCCGGCGACGAAAACCGCCGCACACCCCGACCCTCTGATGATGTTCTCAGGGAGCGGAGTGCCGGCGCCAGCTCTAACAATCACGGCCACCAAGCCGCACAGGTCTCCCACCCAATCCCCCATGGGCGGGACAAAGTACGGCTCGGCGACCACGGCGATGTTTATTTGCCACTGCGCCATACTCTGGAGCAGCAAATCCTGAGCATTGGCGCAGTGGTTTAAATTTCCCTGGAGGAAGCGGCATGGAGCCATTAATTGATTTCCATTACCGCTTCACCCACAGGTTCGGACGCGGCAACAAGTGGGGCCGCTTCCAATGGGACTTCCCCGTCGGGTGGGCCTGCCGCTTTGCCCTTGCTGTTTTTGGGCGCGGCGCAGGCTCTACTGCCAGCCCGATGTTCGGCTGGCTGGCCCGCCGCCGCACAGATGATGCAGTGCGCAGCGGACGTGCAGCTCCTGGCTATGTGGCCCTCTTGGCCGCAGTGGTAGCACCGGCCGGCACAGTTTACCTGCGCGGTGCACCGAGCTGCGACGTGCCCCTCCGCCAGGCAGCGGTGGCATCTCAGGGCCCTCGGCTCCAGGAGCTTAACCTGCGCCGAAACCCACCCGACGAGGAGTCTTTTCCCCCCATTTACAATATTTTTGGCCGCCGTTACAGGACAGGTAACGACGGCCGTTCCCATTTGGTTTAGTCCGGGCCTGATCGGCCCGGATCTCACCGTTTCCGGTGGGCAGTCTCCGGCCCTAGCCACGGCGCCCACCAACTCCTCGGCACTGACCGAGTCATCCAGGCCCATGACGCGGAGATCGACGCATCTCACTGGCCTGGTGACCCGGACGTCCGCCTCATCGAGCGATGCCCTCAGCTTAGCAGCGAGAGCATCCGCGGCCTCGACACTGGCCGCGCCGGGCACCTCCAGTAGTCTGGCCCCAGTGAGCGTGGGTTTGCACCGGATGCCAGTGATGCCGAGCTCGCCAAGGCTGATGTCAGCCTTGGCTTTGGTCAGTAGGGCCGCGTATGTGACGCCCCGCTTCTCCGCCCCGGGCTGCATGGTCATTACCACGGCGGTCGAGCGGGGAGCGCGCAACTGGGCAGCCGCTTTGGCCGCCCGCTTCTCCCGGCGTCTGCGGCCTAACTATTAACTAGCCAATCTGTATCTCATGAATACCATATACTCAATGACTTCCAAACCCGCTTGTGAGCTAGCCCTACTAATAGAGTGCTTAGCGAAATGATACTACAGAGCTTGCTAAAAGCATTTATTTATACGCTCCTACGTGAGTGATGAGCAACCTAGTTTTATTTTCTACTTATAGAATATTTGTGGGAAAAGTTTCCCAATCTACCTGTCTGAGTCAAATTCGATAAAATATATTTCTTATAATATAGTAATATTTCAGGTAAATTCCTTATCTGTTAGCGTATTATGTATCTACATTTATATTTCTGTTGGGTTCAAGTTACTTCAAGGTCACTCGTTCTTACCGTCTGAATCTTAGGTAAAGGATTCTTGAATAGTGATCGTCTGAAAGTGAATAATAATAATATAATAATAATATTCTACCACATTCACACAACACCATCTAGCCCAAACTAAGCAGAGCTTGTACTATGGGTACTAGACAATGGATAAACATACATATATTACTTTTTATTTTATAAATACATATATATTATACATAGAAACACCCAGACCAAGACAAACATCCATGTTCATGCACACAAATGTTTGACTTGTGCGGGAATCGAACCTGCGACCTCAGGCGTGGCAGTCGGTTACACTATCCACTACGCCATCAAGGCCATAAGAACGTTATTGTTGTTTTCCTCGGGAACAGTAATTTTTTTCGGGATGAAAGGTAGCCTATGTCTGTTTCTGTACACCTGACAACGTATATGCAAAATTTCACGATGATCGGTTCAATGGTTTAGGCGTGAAAAGGTAACAAACAAACAAACTCATTTTCGCTTTTATAATATTAGTTAGGAAGTTAGGATTCAGAAGTTACTTTCATTCGTTATAAGTTCTATGTAAACGTAAACGTACTGAAGTTTTTATGAAATTTACTTGAAAGACACGCAAGATGTTACTAGAGGAAGACAACGTAAGGCCACACTTTTCAAAAGAAATAAAAAGCAAACTCATACCCTCCCTTAGCTTGCCACAGTGGAGTAATTACCTCAATTTTCCCGCAGACTACGTTTCTTTTGTTCGAGGCACACAATGTTTTCTTTTGTCGGTTTTCTTCGTTATCTCGTAAGACATACGACACCGCGTCAGATAGACTACTTAGAGATAGTATCACTAGTTTCTGCGCGCAAATTTGCTATATGTATGTAAATTTTTGTTAAAATATTCCTCGGTACCAGCAAAGTTTGTAAAGCTCAAAACTAATAACGAATTTCATTAATAACACTTTGAGATTAAGTATCTACATGCAAACTACGTCAAAATACGCAAACTTCTTTGTTGATCCAGTAACTTGACTTTAAGCAGAAAAGCTCGTCGTTGACAATTATTTGACGTCGGTGACGGTATGAATGAGAGAGGACGGAACCTTCCTCTTGGAGAAAGAAGCATAAAAGAAGTAAGTTTCAAAGACTGACTATTTTAATATTTCAACTTGTTTTTAAGACTGCGCCGAGCGAAATATGCCTAAGCAGGCGCTCACAGTTAGGTGAATAAAATCAACACATTTTGTTTAATACAAATATAAAATATACATTTACCATAACAATGAATGTGTTTACAATTACTTCGTGTAAAAAATTTAAAATTATTAACATTTTCGCCTACAAAATTACGTAAATTTGCACGAAAAATGCAAAAACATAAGCTCGTGTTACGTGATTTTTAGATTATAACAGTAGAAATCTGATCCTATTTGACAGCTTAAACGAAACATAAATAGTTATATTACAATTTGTCCGTCCCAAATATTTAACTTATTGGTTAACAATAAAGATATTATTGATCAAAAAAGCACTTAAAATCCTCCATACAATTTTACTATGGCGGCCGCGCGCCGATTTGAATATGCGCCGCACGAGCTCTGTCATTACGCTCGGCGCAGTCTTAATTATTTTGCCTTAATATGGTCGACAAAAATATAGGAGAGACCTTTGTCCAAAAATGGGACAGTATAGGTACTAGTAAAGAGCTATATAATAATTGTGACCTGTGGTATAGATGGCGTGCAAGTGATACCCAAGTAATTGACAACAGCAATGAAGAAACACAATACTTTCATATATTTCTGCTGCCGTTGTTGCGATTGATGTTGGGTCAATAAAGTCTTCTTCTCCCTAGCCTTTATTATTCCCAAGTCACTTGGGTTCGGTTTTCTAGTCTAACCAGATTTGACTGGATATCAGTTTTTACACGGAGCGACTGCCATCTGACCTCCGCAACTCGAAGGTTAACGATACCCTAAGGCTAGACTAGTGGCAGGATATTAGAGCCACTGACTTTCCAATAACGACTGCCATAGATGTTCATGGCAGCCGGGACCAACGGTTTAACGTGCTCTCCAAGGCACGGAGCAGGCGATAATAATTATTGTCAATCAATATACACATAATTTCGAATAGTCATATAACTGCCGAAAGTCAGAGGTGCGCGACGTTGGTTCGAACCTGAGACCCTCTGCATTGCAGTCTGTTGGTCTCCCCACTGAGCTATAGCTGCTTATAAATTGTATGAGTATATATAAATACGCGATTCATGTTAAAATCAAAACATAATTACGACCAAATTATACGAAAGTCAAAAATGGTAGTGGTTATAATTTTATATTAATTTACTCGTTACCAGATTGCTTGAGGCACCTTCTATTCGAAATTTTGTTCTGCCTTTACCAGACACTCTTTGTTTAGGACAAAATATCGTAAAACCAAATGTTGAAATAAGCCACCCGACCTTTAAGCCGCACTCATTTGCAAAATGTTTGTGTGGTATGGTGAGAATAAGAAATGATATACCTAATTAATAACATTATCTCTAGTCTTTAAGTAACTTTTATTGGGATTGACTTAATCAGGTATTTATCACCTGAAAAATGACTTTATAATTTTATACCTTAATTAAAACTTACTTTGTTCTACCTGATATTGTCTTCTGTTTACGCGAATGTTATTCATTGAAATTAAACTACTATATACGGCTTTTAACGCGTTGTTTATTTCACACTTTATTACATAATTTAGAAAACTGTTACACTACTATTACTGTTAAACGTTACAAATTTTTAAGCTAATTAAATTATTGAAACTATTAAAACTATTAATATTAATTTTTACACTTTCCCCGCCGTTTCGGTTGCCTTTCAGCAGCCATGGTCACGGGGAGACTAAGATTATACATTGCTCTACCTGGTTTATTATAATTTAAGCCGTAATGCGCATTTAAGATTGCAAGGGTTGTGCAATCTCAAATTTGCCGAAAGTGGCTTAACAACACCGAACTCGTCTGATAAACGACAGTCACGTCGTGAGACCCGTGCGTATTTCAACTTGCTGTATTCGTATACACAATAGACAGATATGTTGGGGATTAAATATAATGACCACCAAAATAGTAATTGCGTAGCAAAATATGCTTACTAAAATATATCATACCAATACGTCGAGCACCTATACGTCTCAATTCACTGCATTCCGTCTCGGAAGGGTTAGGTTATGTTAGGTCCCTTCTTAAACCCACCCAAAAATAGGAGCCCCACTTGGCGGGGCTCCGTCGACTTATTTTGATCTCTTTAAATATATTTTGCTGTGCAATTTGGTGATCAATTATTTTTGACTGTTATATTTTACTTTATCTGGTGATAAGTTAAACATATGCCGATATTTTGTGTTGGAACAAAATATGCGTTTAGTTTGTATACGAATATTTTGTGTTCGAATTTTCGAGTTGGAGTACGCCCGGATCCCACGACATGGCGACGTGTCTGTCCCTTATCAGAAGCGTTCGTTACTGTCAAACTTGTTCTATTACAATAGTGGTGAGTTCCTCTCTTCCCAATTATTACATTACAATAGCAACACCTAATTTGATTCAATATAAAAATACTAGCTTATGCCCGCCGCTTCACTCGCGTTAATTTAGAATTTGACAATCAATTCGGGTTGCACTCTGCTTGTAATAATATAATTCAATCATGATTCGAAAGACACGTGGCGCCATCTATTATCATAAGAACGTTATTCTTGTTTTCCTCGCGAACAGTAATTTTTTTCGGAATGAAAGGTAGCTTATGTCCGTTTCTGTACACCTGACAACGTATATGCAAAATTTCAGGATGATCGGTTCAGTCGTTTAGGCGTGAAAAGGTAACAAACAAACAAACTCATTTTCGCTTTTATAATATTAGTTAGGATACGTATCTTCATCCTATATTAAAACTTTATTCTCTGTGAACACCTACACAGGAATCAAAATTAAAAGGCTTTTATCTTCATTATATGGAGTGGAAATGACATGTAAGGCCTGATGGCTAAACGTATGTCACTTTGCCAGCATTATTGCCTAAAAGTGTCTGACAGACTCTTCGCTACACAATGCATAGAGCAACTCCCAAGCCTCTCCTACCATTGTTTCCTTTGACATCATTAACCATACCGCATTCCCTATTCAGCGTCATAGAAATTTCCTTCCGGCCTTACATGTCATTTCCACTCCATATAATGAAGATAAAAGCCTTTTACTTAAACCCATTCATCACATGCCGTAATTAACTGCGAGATATTAATATTGTAAACTTTATTCATTTACATAAGACGTATATGAGCGCGATTCAGCAGTCTTGATTCATGCTACGCTGAACTGTTCTTTGTAAGGCAGTGACACGTTGCCAGATTTCGTGCGTCTATGTTTCAAAGGAGGTTTAATCATGTAGAGAGATAAACCGAATATTTTTAGCAAGAAAACTCTTATCATATTTTTTATATAATTTTAATTATAATGTATTTTTAAGCTTGATGTTCTTAGTATAATAGCCTTTTTATTAAAACTAGCGGTCAACATACAACCTTCATGACCGCTAGACCGAAGATTGTATATTATTAAATTTAATGTTAATTTGCTGTTTATAATTTTAACTTCAAGAAAATCTCGGTATGGAATCTGGAATTGTGCCCGGTAAACAGCAATAGACTCTTGCTCTATTACGTGCGACCTAAGAAGATTATGAAATGTGTGTGTCATCTCTACCTTATGGAGAGAGAATGCGAGGATATAGGTTTGTATGTTAAGACTGCGCCGAGCGTAAGGCAGAGCTCGTACGGCGCATTTTCAAATCGGCGCGCGGCCGCTTTTTTGATAAATAATATGTATCTTTATGGTCAACCAATAACTTAAATATTTGAGACGGACAAATTGTAATATAACTGTAATTATGTTTCGTTTAAGCTGTAAAATAGGATAGATTTCTACTGTTATAATCTAAAAATCACGTAACACGAGCTTACGTTTTTGCATTTGCAAATTTACGTAATTTTGTAGGCGAAAATAATAACTATTTTAAGTTTTTTACACGGACTAATTGTAAACACATTCATTGTTATGGTAATGGTAAATGTATATTTTATATTTGTATTTAACAAAAAGTGTTGATTTCATTCACTTAACTGTGACCGCCTGTTTTGGCACATTTCGCTCGGCGCAGTCTTAATCATAAGCGTAAAAAAATATGCGCTGTCAATGCAAGAGACAAAAATATACACTCCCTGACAGTAAAGTGCCTGTATAAAGAATAATAAAGTCAAAACTGTATACTATTTTATTACTAACGTTACTCGAAAAGAGTGCTAAAAGTGTTCATAAGTCATAAATTGTGTAAAATTATGAGCACATAACCCTTTTTTCACTGAAACTGTCAGATAGTACATCCGCAGGGGAAATTAATGAAAAATTTTCATCATTCTTGTTTTTGTACTGTACTGTAAGTTAATTATTTTATATCAAATTTGAGCTGCAGTCTCCTCTATGGACGCTAAAATTCCAAGCGGACGTAAATTTTGTTCCAGTTTGTGTGCGATGCAGGTGATAAAGTAATCTGCATCAACTAAGCACGGTCTAGGGACACAGTCACATATATAGTCACATACGTTATACGTAGCTACATGTCTATGTACCTATGTGAAAAGATGTCAACCGTGCCGTTTTCACCAGTCCGGTAAAAAACTTTTATAGATGCATATAATTATAATAATAATAAGATTTATTGTCATAAAAGAAATTACAAATACATAATACAAAACATTACAACAACAGAAATTTGCTGTAGTTTTCCATTATTATTTGGCATCGCTATAATTCTTTGCACTAGGCTAAGCCTGTCCTGCGGAAAATCGTAAGTTAAGGTCGATTTAATATAAAATTTTACATAAAGTGGTTTTGGACCGAGAATATAAATTATAATGTAAGTAAAATGTGAAAGTTTCTTTAGGAGTTATATAAAGAAGGATGCATTCTGCTTGACGAAAATGAAAACTATGAAAACTATGTAATTAAATACGTCCGTAAAATGTAATATTTAAATGTAAAAGTGTGTGATAAATATAATAACCATTTCATTCTTACGGATTTTATTTATCTCTATCGGGCTCACCCCTACATACGGTATCATAAGTTTCTTTAGGAAAACAGCGTGTTTTCTGTTGCGCGTAAGTTTAGTTCTGTGATATTTTTGTATTTTCTAATGTTATATAGGGCAGTTTTATACTAACTTAAATGACTAAGATAATGAGTATATTTGACTGGATAAGGATGATTAGTATATCGTTTAAAATAGCTTAGCATTATACTGTTTTATTTGTTTGTGAATCACTCTCTTTCCTTCATCCCGCTCCTTTTCCTTCCTACTTTCTTTCCTAAAGGGTCGGCAACGCGCAAGTGATGCCTCTGGTGTTGCAGGCGTCCATAGGCTACGGTGACTACTTACCATCAGGTATGCTGTGGTTCAAACCACATCTAGACTTCATGATACTTTGAGCTCATTCTGCGTAAATAGAAACACCCATGATTAAATTATGTTCGGGTACTTTGAAATAACTACAATGGAACATTGAGACAACTACCATCTCAGTCTCCCCGTGACCATGGCTGCTGCAAAGCAACCGAAACGTCGGGGAAAGTGTAAACATAAATTTGAATATAAAATAGTAGAGTATAGTTACTAGTATAGTATTATATTATCTGTGGTATAGTATAAATAGTTTTAATAGTTCAATAATTTAATTAGCTTAAAAATTTGTGAAGTTTAATAGTAATAGTAGTGTAACAGTTTCAAAATTTTGTAATAAAATGTCAAATAAACAACACGATAAAATCCGTATATAGTAGTTTAATTTCAACTTACTGAACAATATAATAATAAAATGACGTTTTTCAACATCTCATGTTGTAGAGAGCTACAGCTTCATGTATGTATGTGTATGTGTGTAAGTGTGTGTGTATGTGTATAATACGTTGGTGTGTGTGCCGTTGAAATACGTTATATATTTTCGCTGCGGGCAATAGCACTTAAATTGATAAGCTATCCCGGGAGAGTTATCATCGGAAATGCTGAACGTAATGTAGGCAGTTTAATTTTACTGTGTCCCTTGTTCAAAGATAATGTTATAAAAATATATATTGGTCGATTCCTTGCAAAAAGTCATATAATAAAGATTTTGTGTACACTATTCACTTTCACTTTAGTGTACTTACGTAGTCTATCGAGAGAACTTTTTAAACTGCCTGTAGGGTTTTGTGTAGAGTATTTCTTAGATAATCTTAAATGATAAGCCAATATTTTAACACAGGTGTAGCGTTTTGTTTGAACTGTGTACAGTAGGATCCATAGAAATATTAGAAATAGGAAATTAGAATAATTTTTGGTTATTGTAACTTTATATCATACATAATGTAATATTGTCTTACATTTAAAACACTTTTATTACATACATACTTTGAGCGCATTCTGCGTAAATAGGAACACAGATGTTTAAACTATGTTCAGATACGTTGAAATAACTACACTTCAGAACATTAAGGCAACTTAGGTAACAACCATCTTAGTCTGCCCGTGACCATGGCTGCTGTAAAGCAACCGAAACGTCGGGCAAAGTGTAAACTTTAACTTTAATATACATATGCCTTGATGGCGTAATGGTTAGTATAACCGACTGCCACGCCTGAAGTCGCGGGTTCGATTCCCGCACAAGTCAAACATTTGTGTGCATGAACATGGATGTTTGTCTTGGTCTGGGTGTTTCTATGTATAATATGCATGTATTTACAAAAAAAGTATGTAAGTATGTTTATCCATTGTCTAGTACCCATAGTACAAGCTCTGCTTAGTTTGGGCTAGATGGTGTTGTGTGTATGTGATAGAATACTACTACTATTATAGATTTACGCCTGTTTCCCAGAGGGGTAGGCAGAAACTACGGATTTCCATTTGTTACGATCCTGACACACTTAAAAACTTTAATATAAGTAGTTTTAATTTAAATAGTTTAAATTGTAGTAAAGTTTAATAACAGTAGTGTTAAAGTTCAAATTATGTAATAAATGTGTTTTAAAATAAACAACGCAGCAAAATAGTTTAATATAGTATATAATAGTTTAAGTTCAATAATAAATAATGGCTTAAAATATGATTAAAAAAATTATATACTTCACAAGCCTGATTGAAAAATAAATTGCTGACATTTGCAAAAATCTCAGCCCAAACTGTTAAAGAACTTTGACCGTGCAGATTTTGATCCCACAGTGAAAGGCAATGACCTCAACTAGTTCACAGATCAAACACCAGACTGCTAAGAATTTGCATTTTTTAAATATCTACATAGTTTATTTTGTGGTTTGGGACAAAATAATAAAATGGGTTGCGATATTTTAAAATAAATGTACAATATACTTGTATATTGTACATAACCACTCCTTTAAATTGTTGTTGTTTTTATCGTCTAAACATCTTTTCAAATGAAAACTAATTGTATTTGATGTGCAATAACAATTTTAAATTTCTATTCATTGCATGAAATAAGTTTAACAATCGTGCACTTTTATAAATAAAGCAATAATACATACATACCTATGTGAACTACCAATGTAAAATATACCGGACTATTAGTCTTGTTAGGTTCCTCTTAGAATGAAAGGAGTTTTAAGCTTAATGTAAAGTACATTAAGCTTTTATAAACGTTAAGGTTCCTTAGGATGTTCTTCTTTACAGTTGAATGCAACAACTGGCATATTTATTTACTGTTTATTACTTACTGCTGCCGAGGGATAAATGTAATTGGACTCCCTTTTCCGAATTTAACTCCAAGTTGGCCCATTATGCGTGAGAGTCGGCCGGTTATGGAGATAGCCAGCCCAACTCCGCCCAGAAACATATTAGATTCCTGGGGTCTTCGCAGGCATCCCCTACAGAGTAATATCTTTATTGTCTAAAATCAAATCGATCGTTACATAAACCCACTTACAACACTAAGTAGTTAAATCTAGGTCTAACTGCAACAGCCATCAGAGCTAACCCCTTACACTCCCGTGCTAGTTGTAAACTGTGTTACAGGAATGTTAAGGATAATCCCAAACAGCAAAAATTATAGCGGACAAGAATATACCAGTGCTATATTATAGTGGATTTTGAATTTACTGAAACCCCAAACCAGGTATGCCTATTTCTATGGGGAACAGAGTGGGCTGTCTGTTGTTCCGATGTTGTACATATATTTGTTCAGGGGATAGTGTCCTGTTAGGATCCCCACGATGGTCTGAAGGTCCATTCTTTGTAGGTTGAGCAGGCGGTGTGTCAGACGTTTGCCGAGGGATATAAATGTATTGCTAATATCTAGATTAATGAAGTCACGAGCGAAATCTAGCATTAAATATTAAATTTAACTAAATGTTATATAGAGCGTATCATAGAGAGGATGTCAACTTTGAAATTGGCAGTCAATAGACTTCATGTTTCCTTGGCAATATCTGCTATCTTACAATTAAAGCATCAATAATAATTAATTAATATCAATGCACGTAATAATTAACTTCTCAGTAGCTCAATGACACGACAGTGATTGATAGCTGAGTTGTAATAATTATATTAATATTTAATCATTACAATTATAATTGACCGTCAACGGACAACCTTCGTCAAAACAAAGCGATTGTGTGGAAATATCTCTAAAATATGTGACAATAAATTCAAGTCTTTATGTAAATAGCGAATATGATTTTTTGTTCAATTTATTTATATTAAATTGTAATTACTGTATATATTTTCAAATAAATTAGCAATTATCAAAGCTAATTATTTGATCAAGTTAAGTATCATTGAGAAAATATAGTTATGGCAGTGTAGTTCCAAATCTATACTAATATTATAAAGGTGAAGAGTTTGTTTGTTTGTTTGTTTGAACGCACTAATATCAAGAACTACTGTTTCGATTTGAAAAATTATTTTAGTGTTGGATAGCCTATTTATTGAAGAAGGCTATAGGCTATATAACATCAAGCTACGACCCACGGGGGCGGCGCAGTAACGATAAACACGGGTGAAACCGCTGGAACATCTTGTGTAAAATATAAAAGTTACAGTTTTATACTATCCCTTAAAGGCTACAATAAAGGCGCCCGTAGCCAGTTGCACTTACTGATCGGTAAACGATTAGCGAGGTTAAACAACGTTGGGTGCGGTCAGTCTATAGATGGGTGACTGCTTAGTGGTATATCTGAGTGTCTCCGTGCTTCGGAGGACACGTAAAAGGTCGGTTCCGGTTGTTGTCAAATTGACAGCAGTCGTTAAGCCATGTCAGAGGCCTACGGGCGGCTTGAACAACTCTCGACAACAGGTTGGCCCCTAACCACGCGAAAAAGGAAAAATACGCTACAATGAATTTGTATACTACTAAGACTCCAATGGATGTAAAAACACCTGGATTTAATCATTGGTCTAAATAAAATAATCTATACAAATAAATAAAATTGAAGTGTCTGTTTGTAATGTCAGAATAACATTTTTTTATCTAATGCATATGAAAGTATATAAGGTACCCAATCGAAAACATCTATTTTTTAAATTTTTGTCTGGCTGTCTGCCTGTCTGTTTGTTCCGGCTAATCTCCGAAATGGCTAAACCGATTTTGACGGGACTTTCACTGTCAGATAGCTGATGTTATAAGGTGTAACTTAGGCTACATTGATTTTAGAAATAAATAGGGTTTCGCGGAGACAAACACTTTTAGTTAAAATCTACGCGGACGAAGTCGCAGGTAACAGATAGTCAAAAATATAATCAATAGTGGTGGGTTTTGCTATGTAAATGTCACCATGTTGTCACAGTTTTAAATTATAGTTGTAAGGGAATATCAAATGAATATCATCTACCGCAATGACAGGAATATAAAAAATGAAACAAAAGGATTTTTTGCGCAATTTAGTCTACAAAAGATATTATATATATCTAAAAGAAAATGCTAAGCTACATTCAGAATACAAATCAAACATTTATGTTACTGGGAATCCTGTACAAACGAAAGTCTTCAAAAATTCACTGCGACGCTAGGTACATGATCTAGTTTACCGCAACCCTTACTTTGACTTTTATTTGTTCCCGAGACGAGGAGATTTTGTTAAACCGATGATTTACTTACAGGTTGCGCAGTACTATTGGCCCTCACGGGCCTTGCTGACTTAGTAACACAATTTATGCTAATATTATGGAGAATTTGGCTGTGTTTCTGCTTTCCTTTTGCAATAAAATGTCTTGTTCTGCTTCATGTAAAATAAATGCTTTAAAATATGTCTTTGGTTTTATAGCCTTATGAAAAATGAAATATGTACGTGAATTCTTTTGAAGAATTATATGTTTGGTATTTTGTAATTTTTGTTGTTACGAAATGGAACTTTATTTTAAGATCTGACTATCAATATCGGTTGAATATTTAGACATTTTTAATATTTTATCTTTTTATATTTGCGTACGGTTAGGGACACCTGTTTCTAATCGTTCTATTATACGAGATAATAAAGATCATTCTCAATATCTTAAGACTGCAGTAATTAAATTATAGTATAAATAAAAAAAAAAATATGAATATATCCTAATCCTATCCTAACTAATATTATAAAAACGAAAATGGGTTTGTTTGTTTGTTACCTTTTCACGCCTAAACCACTGAACTGATCACCCTGAAATTTTGCATATTATTATACATTGTCAGGTGTACAGAAACGGACATAGGCTACCTTTCATCCCAAAAAATATTACTGTTCTCGAGGAAAACAACAATAACGTTCTTATGATAATAGATGGCGCACCGTGTCTTTCGAATCATGATTGAATTATATTATTCCAAGCAGAGTACGACCCGAATTGATTGTCAAATTCTAAATTAACGCGAGCGAAGCCGCGGGCAAAAGCTAGTACAATATAAATATAATTAATAAATAAAATATTTTAGAATTTTATGCAGTGTTGAGCAACTTCCAAATATCGCTGATCGTACTAAATACGAGTACTTGGACACAATAAGACTTGGAACTTACATAATTTTATTTAAAAATGTATGAAGCAGATAACATACCTATATATTTAAAATCCAAATATTTCGTTATATTGTCGGCCTCGATGGCGTAGTGGTTAGTGTAACCGACTGCCACGCCTGAGGTCGCGGGTTCGATTCCCGCAGAAGTCAAACATTTGTGTGCATAGACATGGATGTTTGTCTTAGTCTGGGTGTTTCTATGTATAATATGTATGTATTTACAAAAAAAAGTATATATGTATTATGTATGTTTATCCATTGTCTAATACCCATAGTACAAGCTCTGCTTAGTTTGGGCTAGATGGTGTTGTGTGTATGTGATAGAATATTATTATTATTATTATACTTTCTTTTATAAGTAGTGACTTTAAGAACGTCTCAAAAGAAAATGTTATACCACTTGTTTTGGAAAACAATGGATTTGACCGACGTTCTTTAATTAGCCCAGAGTTTTTCACAAAGCAAACTCTGAGAAAGAATTAATCTGTTTTTATGTGCTAATTTTGTCTTTGTAGATCAAATCTTATAATCAAATGAGCTCTTAAAATAGCACTACATATTTAAATGTTTTTTTTGAGTATACTATAATTATTAAGCAATCTTATAATATAGTTTTATACACTAATATAAGACTGTAAAGGATTGATTGTTTTATATTTTACTAGATGTGCTTGCGGTTTCACCCGCGTTTATAGTACTGCGCCGCCCCCGTGGGTCGTGGTGTGATGTTATATAGCCTATAGCCTTCCTCAATAAATAGGCTATCCAACACTAAAATAATTTTTCAATTCGGACCAGTAATTCCTGAGATTATAGTATAGATTAGTTGTTTATTACATTTATTATATCAGCTGATGTTTCCGATTACAGATCAATTATCCTCACGGCAATATTACGTCACACTGTGAGATGGTATTGATCTCTGTAATTCAATATTTAGTGTAAATTACTTTGATTTATATACATGTCTTGTCTTATATAACAGGTAAATAGTAAAATTCGAAAGGTGAGTTATTTACGCGTGTTGTATGTGACTTTTAAATATCTAATTGTCACAAGCGGCCTTAGTTTTAAAAATTAAAATGAAACATTGTTTATTATAATTTTTTTATATGCTATTTTATAATCAGTACCTACCTTAAAAGGAGTAAAGTAAACATTACCTGTGTTAGGAGACTCCGCCTAGATAATTAGCCAGCGTATGACTAATTTCATCTAAGTCGTCGAAAACGACGGATCTGATAATCACAAAAGGTAGATTCCGAGGTGTTCAAAAGCTGGTATTATATTTTATTGAGGATAAAATATTTCGCCAACAGTAGAATATAGGTACAAGCTTATATTTTATTCAAGTCAGAGAATACAAAAATAAAGTAGCATTTAAAAACATATTCTTCCACAAACCAAAACGTCCTCTCTTGCCTCCATTTATATTTTATTTCCTTTCCATTTACATCTGTATCGTAAGATATTTAAAGCGAATGGCCTCGAAAGGCAATAAATAACAAACGGGTCTCAAACTTTGGCCTGAGTCTGGCCTTGTCGTTAGGCCTCGTTACTTACATCTGTGAGCCTACGCCGAATGGCAAATACAGTATAAACAGAAAAAGTTGTTTTTAGAAGATACAGATAATCGTACAGCCTCATCACAATCATATTTTAAGCAAAATACATACGCACTAATATATTGACGTACATTAGTTTCAGATCCCTGAAAGGATAGGCAAAAAATAATGACATTTGTATTCTACCCATTAAACATTAGTTAGACACAAGTGGTGTTGATGTAGGATGGAAAGAATAAGTTGGACTGAAAGAAAAACAAATGAGGAAGTTCTAAATATGGTAAAGGAAAAGAGACATATTTTAAAAACAATAGAGAACAGAAAAGGGGAAAATGTTAGGCCACTTGATACGAAATGATACTTTTATAAGAAACATCTTGGAAGGAAAAATAGAAAGCAGAAGGGGAAGAGGATCAAGTGAAAGAAAAGGTAAAAGTTACGTCGTATCAAGAAGTCAAAGTGTTGGCTAAAGATATGACATTATGGAAGAGACTCCACCGACAAGAGTTTGGCTCTTAAATTGAAGAGAAGCATTAGTTAATAACTAGATAATTGATTACATAAAATGTGACAATTAAATCTTCAAAATACATATAGGAGTATGTTGCCAGCTACAGCTATTTCCCACATGATAGTAGGTATGACCCTGTTGCCTACGACCGGGTACAGTTCCACAAATCCGTGCTACGAATACTGAGAATTTCTTGACAGATAAACTCAATAACGCTGACTGATCCAGGAATAGATCCTGAGACCTCATTCAAAGCAATCGCATTCACTACCGTTTTACCGGCAGCTAAGCATAACGCTACAGAAGCATTCAAAGACAGCATTGAAAACTCAATAAATAAAATTGCCATTATTTTGCTTTACCAAATTTTTTGGCATATTATTTTTCAGTAAACAGCAGGTTTTCTGAAAAATACTGTCAACGACAGGCATAGACAAAGGAGCCGTTATTGAGACGCAATTTTTTACTGAAACAAGCCTTTAGTTTCCAATCCAATGGACTTAAAAATTATGAAATCACTTTCATAACAATAAAAGCATAAAATTGTTTAGACACTTTACGAACAAACATTATGAAACGCTTTTTGTTATTCATCTACTGTTTTCAAATTTGAGGGCCTTGGTGTTGCAGCAGTAGCAAATGCAACTGTTTTGCATTAGGTCTTGGGTTTGAATTCGGGTCGGGCAAAGTCAAATTTTTCTAACCGTGAAATCGAAACATAGCTTGCAAAATTTGACTGTAATACTTATTTGTCTACCTCTCGATGATATGAATGTGAGATGTATGTTTAGATTTATTTAAAGGGCAGGACAGTGTATTATTATGCCTATGGAAATAACATTGAAGCACTTGCTTCTGAATTTTACTGACCCAGGATTAACAACGCACTAGTAGCATCCTGAGTGTTGTGAACATCCATTGGTAACCGCTTACGATCAGGCCGGTATGATTGTAAAACAATAGCCGCCCCGTTAGTAATAAACGAAAAATAAAGTTATAAGTAGTATAAACAAAAAAATTGTTAGGCATTATGCCTTAGTGCCTTTCATGTAAGGTATAATATTGCTAAACAGTAATTTTGCTTATACCACGTATTGCGTATTTTGCTTATACACTTTATTTTTCATTTATAAGTAACTGGTTTGAAGAATATCAAACTTACTGTTCAACCTTCTTCCAAAATGGGTGATATATAACACCCATTCTGAGAGACACTATGGGCATGTTGACAGACTGAATACCATTTTGAGAACATCTGGAAACTCTTCAGTACCTACAGATTATTTTATTATGACATTTATGTCTAAATCGAATTTACGGCTTGACCATATTGTTATTGTCGTTGTTTACTCGTATTTTACGAAAACAAATATGCGTTTTGGGAATAGTCACCATTTTACAGTCACGTAAAATGATCTGTAAGTTTTAAATAAGGGGAAGGCACTGGCTCCTGCAACACAATTTTTACTAGTGCAGGGAACAGAGAATTCTAAATTATTGTAGTTAAATTTGTGTCAATATAGAATTATTATTATTATTATTTTACTCGCGCTATACCGCAAATATTTATGGATAATAGTAAAATCTGCTATCTCAATAACTGGGAACAATAAAGAACACTAAAAGAAGTCTTATCTGAATAAAATTATCTTCAAAAATAAAACTATGCGCCATGAAAACCGTAAACCGTCAAAATAACATGATTTACTGCATATGAACGCAATAAAAGTATCAATTTTAATTGAAAAGATAAAAGTTCAATCACGCAGAATGAGTTAAACCGAATGGGGAGGTGGATGGTTTATATTGCCGTATGTATATAATAGAGCCATTTATTTGAACTTGAAGTTTTCAATTAAACATATCTATTGACCTCGAAGAAAAACTGTCCGAAACGCGTCTGAGGTGGTATGGGCATGTGATGAGAAGGCCCGACGAACATATGACTAAGCAAGTCCTCTATATGGATCCAGGTACAAGGAAGCAGGCAGACCCCTTCTTACTTGGATGTCTGTAGTCAACAATGACCTGAAGCAAGCTCAAGTGAATGACTCGACGACCCACAATCAAATCATCTGGCGAAGAATGACGAGGAGAGCCGACCCCAATTGAAATGGGATAAGGCTAGGCAAAGGGAGATAGCTATTGACCTTGGCAGATTGCAGAAGATATTGTAATGGTGTATTTAAAAGAAAAAACGAAACCTTTAGACTGCCATGCAGAGGTCTCGAATTTGATCCCAGTACGCAACTCTGCCGTTTTTATGTGCGTATGAAATAGTTTATTATTACCCGCCTGAACGGTGAAGGAAAATATCTTAAGGAAACCTGCATCTCTGAGAGTTCTAGATTATGTTCTGGAAGATGTGGAAATCTGCCAAGCCGCACTGTGGTAACGAGGTTGACTACGACTTAATTCTTCTTACAGTGAGAAGAAGCCTGTGCCCAGCAGTGAGAAAGTTTATAAACAGGGTTTATCCTAACTACTTTTATAAATGTGAATGTTAGTTTGTTTGTTTGTTACGCTTTTATGCCTTAACTACTCGACCAATCATCATGAAAATTTCTATACGCTTCTTATTTCAATACTGGTTTCTGCCCGCGGCTTCACCCACGTGAAATTAGGTAACACATATTGCGATAAAAGTCTATGTCCTTCACCAGAATCTAATCGATCTTCTTGCCAAATTTTAGTATGATTTACAAGCTGATCGTCTCTTGCAAAGATTCCGATTTCCATATAATATGGTGATTCCCTATATAGACTTGAATAAGGTTCATTATAGCTAGAATCCAGTTTTACTTTATTTATAAGTCATAAAGCGCAGCAATTTACTTTTTAATAGGATCGGAAGCCACGTTTTTGGTTAGAATCAATTCTGCACGCCTGTCTGTACGTCATGAAGTCTACTTTAGTGCCATTAGCCTGAGGTCTGTCACCACCAAACCCCATTGGTAAAGGATTAACGCACACCGGGTATTATGAAACCGTTATTATTCTACTTTTTCCTCCGGGACTGAATGCACGGGCAGAACTGACGGACTTTGCCCAAGAGGCTTAATTAGTACCGCCCTTCGTTAGTTTAACGGCAAAGTAACTCTTTGTTGAAAATATTTTGAGGGTAAAAATGGAAAAAATGTATCTGGAGTAATATCTAGCTTATAAATCCGTCTAGTAGTTAGTAGTACTAGCTAATAAATAATGTTTGTACCTCTCCCATTTCTTTTAATTATATGTAAGAGTCTTAGACTCCAAGTCTAAGACTCTTACTTTTAACAGATCTGTTGCTTCCTTAAAAGTTTAACTCAAGGCTTTCATTACGAATTTTGCCTAAGGTTTCTCTAAACGACGTTGGCATAATAGTATGCCAACTTGTTCCAGAATAGTCTGGAACAAGTTTAGTTAATAACTAAACTTCATAGTATCATAAGTTGTGCCTTAAATTTAATAAAATTAAGGCACAACTTATGATACTTTTATCTCACTGATTAAAATATATTGAAATGTTTATATACATAAACATAATTCAGAATCGCAGCGCTGGTTAGTTTCAGCAAAATTTTACCAGAGGTTCTAGTTAACAAAATGCGTTACAAGAATTCATTTAGGTTTTTATACATTTACTAGATGTTCTCGCGGTTTCAACCGCGTTTATCGTTACTGCGCCGTCCACGTGGGTCGAAGCGTGATGTTATATTATAGTCTATAGCCTTCCTCGATAAATAGGCTATCCAACAATAAAATAATTTTTCAAATCGAACCAGTAGTTTCCTGAGATTAGCGCGTTCAAACAAACAAACAAACTCTTCAGCTTTATAATATTAGTATGGATGAAACCCCTTTTTTATATGAGACAAATCCTTAACTAGCAATAAATTCTCTGTCGCGGGGGCTTTGCAAACATTCAAACAATGGACATAAAGATCACCCAGACACGGATGAACATTTGTGGTATATCGAACCCACGACACTCAGCGCAGTGGAAAGGCGAACACTTAAAACAATACACCATCATGCAGTCAAATTGTTGCCTATAATAAAAAACCGGCCAAGTACGAGTCGGACTCCGGGTTCCGTACCATTATCTATAAAAACGGCAAAAAAATCACGTTTGTTGTATGGGAGGCCCCTTAAATATTTGTTTTATTTTAATTTAATTATTTATTTTTAAAGTGTATATATAACTAAATATTCTGTAAATATTTCAAGCATCTACCTGTTGCAGTTATCAATATCGAGCAAAAACGAGCAAAAAAATCACGTTTGTTGTATGGGAGCCCCCTTAAATATTTATTTTATTTTATTTTTTAGTATTTGTTGTTATAGCAGCAACAGAAATACATTATCTGTGAAAATTTCAACTGTCTTACTATCACGGTTCATGAGATACTGTCTGGTGACATACGGACAGACGGACGGACAGCGGAGTCTTAGTAATCAACCTTTTGCCTGAACCTTGCAACTAACATAAATGTAAATTCAGTAAATGTAACAAACTCACTAACCCCTTTGACGTTGATAAGTGTTACTTTATGACCTAAGTGAATAAACGATTTCTGACTTTGACTTTGACTTTGAATAGGGTCCCGTTTTACCCTTTGAGCACGGAACCCTATATTAGTACTCTCGTTGTTACACACAACATACAAAAGGCTATTTTCAATGCTACTACCACTTCTATTTTCGAAAGCAAACTTTCAAAATACACCAGTTATGAAACACCAAATTGAATCGCTTTAATAAGCGATTAAGCGTCAAACGCTGTGCCGTGTGTATCCAATTGCACAGCCACTATCGCTCACCGTTTGATTGATCGCCAATGTGTTAATTCCTGCCAATATGGCGCCCACATCTCAATTAACCATGCTGTGATGTACGGACATATTTTGTCAGTCAGTAAGGGTAGGGCTTGACTGAAACGGAGACGAGCTAATATGTAACCAAGATACTCACATAATATATAGGCTCATATATACACATTCACATTAAAACTACGTAGGAAAACACAAAAGATATACTCATTATCATAACAATGCCATGAAAGCTAATTACGTTTGCGATGGCCGTCCAAATCTCCAAGGGATTTGGCCATAAGCTTTCTATAGGGCTATTATCATTTGACCTTAAGCTAACCGATGCCAAACTTATGATTACCCACTAAAGGAAAGTCAATAGCAAAATAACTTTTCGTATATTTGTAGTAGGTATATTACTATTCAGTTAATGCTCCATCTAAATGTGAAAAATTTACTGGAGTGAATTGCCACGCAGTGATCTTTTTGTAGTTAGTATTAAATAATTAATTTATTGCTCGGTTTAAAGTATAGGATACTATGGATAGGAAGCCTTCGTGCTTAAGCCGCGTGCAGCCCACGAGAGCGCTTTACAGAATACAGAGACCAAAACATGGTCCACCTGTGTGCTAATTTTATTCAAATTCGTTTAATGGTTTATGTGTGACTGAGTAACAAATATCAAAATAATATCTTCACAATCTTCTACAATTATATTGTAACTAGCAACCCGCCCCGGCTTTGCACGAGTAGTAAAAACCCTTAACAAATTATACACCTAATCCTTCCTCATGAATCACTCTGTCTATTGAAGAAAATCCGTTCAGTAGTTTTTGAGTCCATCGCAAACAGACGTCGTTTTATAATATGTAGTGAATGAAGAGGATATATTTATATTTTTTATTGTGTCTACTTTTGTTTGTAATAAATAAACTCAAAAACTACTGGATCGATTTTCAAAAGCTACTTTATCCAGAAATAACTTTTTTTATATAACATCGTAGCGCGATTTTATATAAAATAAGATATTTCTACGGTAGCCACGGTAGTAGTAATCGTAAACGTTGGTGAACCATAGGGACAGCTATTTTATAATATTAATAAGATTATTTTCATTATATTTTTTTAAATTTATTTTTATATTTTTACGGAAAGCTTACAGACTAATATTCTTATATATAAATACAATAATTAACTTCTATTGCTAATAACAAGCTCCCACATATATATGACAATATACAGTTGAAGTTTTCATTGTACTTGGAACTAAGGTGATATTTATAATACGTATGTAGTTACAGAGTTCTGAACATAAGATGGTTAGTTGGAATACAAGCATTAAAAAAGGGAAAAAAAACAATTAAGTATATGAAGGAAAAACAAAACAAAAACATACTTCAGGCAAATCTGTGCCAGAAATTAAGTATCACTATTAAAAAAAAAAATATTATATAGTCTCTTTATTGTGCGTGCATTGGTACAAAATTGATCTATATCCATGTGCGTCGGCAGATTGTTAAATGCTTTGGCGCTCTTTAAACAGAATTATTATAAACATAAGTAGTATCTATAATACACACAATGACATGAGTCCATGATGAAAATCAATCTCGCGTTTGGCTAAAGTAAGTTCAATTTATGCTCAATTAATCCAACCTTGTGTCGCGTGTGGACAATGTCAAGTAACTGGCTAGTAGCCAAACTACTGTTAACTTACTGAACATTAGCCATTATCCAGTGAAGATAAGCTATGTGAACGTGGATAAGTGTCCATAGATCAAGCTTGAGGTGCTCATAGCCAGTTGCACTCACTGATCGGTAAACGATTAGCGAGATTAAGCAACGTTGGGTGCGGTCAGTCTATAGATGGGTGACCGCTTAGTGGTATTTCATCTGAGCGTCTCCGTGCTTCGGAGTGCACGTAAAAAGTCGATCCCGATTGTTGTCAAATTGACAGCAGTCGTTAAGCCATGTCAGAGGCCTACGAGCGGCTTGAACAATTCTTGACAACAGGTTGGCCACTAACCACATGAAAAGAAAGAAAGAAAGAAGCTTCTTCTTCTTCCTTTAACAAATACAATCATCGCACTAGGAGTAATTCCTATGTCATCGAGGTCGGTAAGCACAAGATCATACACCCAAACTCGGAACCATTATTAGTGGAGCGTAATTTGTGTTGTCCTGTATGGTGACTCCACAAGACTCGGCCCTCTGGCAGTGGCGACTATTTAAATGACTACATTTTCCATGCAGTCAGTTGTCGTCTCCAACGCGTCCGTCTCAATTGCCCTACCTTATGTTTTCACCCATTCATTAAGTGTATAGCCGAGCCTCACGTCTCGCCGCATTTGTGCACTCCATAGAAGCCATTCAATTTGAACAATTGAGCATCGGCTGCTCTTTCGACGATACCGGCAGGCGCGGCAGTTGAATGTGCGATGTATTTCTGTATGTTACTATTGTGTGGGTATGATGGGATGCAAAGTAGTAAAAATGCGTATGAATACGATGAGACAATGAGATTTTGAAAATACTTATCATTGTGAGAGGCTGTAAATGATGTTTGATACAATTGAAAAGTTTTAAAGAGGGATGGAACAGGCCAGGCTACTAATCAAATCAAAATATCTTTGTTCATTTAGATCACAAAAGTAACACTTATGAACATCGATCAAATATACCATAGATGCACGATCTTCGCTCGAAATACGGCCCCAACAAAACTGTGCATAAATCAGTCGTATGCGCTATATTATGCACCTGTCCCACTCACTCTTGCGTGCGCTGCCCGTAAGCGAGAGCGAATCGACACCACTACTACGGTGGAGACCGTACCATATACTTAGTATGCTTGCGTATCGCGGGTAACACACTTAGGACGCTTTACATTGACGCGTTTTAACTAAACAATTACAAAATGTTTCTTAGTGGGCGTTCAATGGTTATTCCGGTTTATTTCCTGGATTGAATAATAAATGCAGACACTTATAAGTAAGTAGTACTGGTCAGTGCCACATATTGACGCGGTTTTTGTATGAGAATGTGCATCTATGGTATATTTGATCGAAGCTTATGAACGTCAAAGTTACACTAACTAAACAATAATATGAATTTACATTTACCTGTCACCACGTTCAGCAAAACCAGGGCGTGTAACCATCCTACTACATGGTAACAGAGTTATGAACTGCGTTCAGTAGCTATTGAAGCTTATTCCGTATAGAAGATCTTGCGGTTTGACATCTAGTGGAGTTGTAACCTTGTTTTAGGAGTTGTGTGTTTTATAGAAGATTACATGTAATGGTAGCCAGAATATATGATACACGGGCGATTATCGTAAATATTTGTATGCTTCGAAGCTTTGACGAATATTCGAATACATTAAGCGTTGATATTGGTTGATTATTGAAGTGAAAACTTCTTTAGACGCGTTGAGCACTTCTTGGATGAACAAAAATCATAGAACTCACGTCATTGTCACGCTTCCACGCTTTCCGTTTTTGAATTATTTTAGAATATTACCAACATCTCAGAAATGGTGCGTCTTACGCAAGAAATAACGAAATTTTGACCCACTTAACCGCTAAGAGAGTATCAGGAACTAGCATCCGACCCAACCATGTTTTTTGTTGTGTCATCTTCTTTAGGCGCGTTGAGCACTTCTTGGGTAAACAAAAATCATAGAACTCGTGTCATCATCACCGAACGCTTTCCATTTTTGAATTATTTTTGGTTTATAAAGAAGTGTTTATGATCAAGGATTAAAGTTTTCACTTCTATCGGCAGTCCTCAAAGACTGTCCCAATTTTTTTTTTGATGACGTATTTGCTTTTCCCTAATATTAATGCTTTACCGCCATTCAAATATTCACATGGCGTAGGCCATGGCAACATTAGAAATGTTGTCCTGAAAAATCTTCTCGTGTTTCACTCTATGTTCCATTGATGTCTCATTAGTAGAAGACAAAAGTAAAATCGACTATATTCTCGAAAGATAGATAATTGATTATTACATCCAATTTTTGTTTTTTGCGTGTGTCAAATGCATGGAAATCCATGCATTTGACACACGCAAAAAACAAAAATGCGTGCATGTAGTGTTTTTTCATTAATTTAATGTATTTCTAATGCATATTTTATAAAAATATTAGGATTCGCCACTCCTTCTCCATATAAACTTTAACTGTGCCGAATTTCATATTCCTCCATCCACACAATTTTCATAAAAAGGTGTATATAGTTTTTGCTTCATGTATTAATATATAGATGATTTTCTTTTATAATTTTATGCTATCTGCTTTGCTTCAATCTCATATAAACCATGCCTAATATCGCACTTCTTATTGCGCAATATTCTTAAAAGGGAGTAAAAATTGTTCTACTTATGTATTTGTGTGCACGAATGTTTATAAATTCTAACTAAATACTGTATTTTAAATAGAACACACTTTGATAACGACATTTGTAATTGTTTTTTTTATTTTTTTTTATTTGTTTTATTTTGCTCTTCAAGATAACCAGACTCCACCTGATGGTAAGCAGTCGTGTGGTCTAAGAGCAGTGGCCTTCACACCGCCCTCATAGCAGCCGAGGCGATGTTGAAGTCTCTACTTTGACGGCCTGAGAAGGTGCTTTTTCACACCCCGCTTAAAGAACCCAGGATTGAAGGAAGAAGGAAACACGTGCCTTGGCAGAGAATTCCATGCCTTGGTCGTTCGGCAGAGGTATGAGGACCCAAACTTGTTGGTACGCGCTCTAATCGACAAGTATTATATTGTTTTGTTGCACTCTGGAGCGCAAAATATATATAGATTTAATCGACTTTATTAGAAGAATAATAATCAAATTATTCTTTAAAATACTGGTATATACTTGACCTACCACAATGACTTCTGTGTTCTGGCGATTCGCCAAATATATATTATCTGTTACCATATTCATCTACAAATGAGCTGGAATATTCTTTTGTGGATAAATTATGATAATCGCTTACGTCTGAGAACGGTACTTCTGCACTTATGATGACTGAGATATATAAATACTTAATATAAATTCACGAAAGACTAGGCGGAGATGTTTTATTTTTTTATTTTTTTATTTTGCTCGTCAAAATGACCACACTCCACCTGATGGTAAGCAGTCGTGTGGTCTAAGAGCAGTGGCCTCCACATCGCCCCCACAGTAGCCGAGGCGATGTTGAGGTCTCTACTTTGACGGCCTGAGAAGATGCTTTTTCACGCCCCGCTTAAAGAACCCAGGATTGAAGGAAGAAGGAATGATAAGATTGATAAAGACAACGTAATAACGCCTCCTTTTTTTTCAACTTAGATATAATGATACATTAGATGTTCAGCGTCTATTTTACTGGTTATAGCCCCAAGCTCTTCTTCTTCTTCCTAGACTTTATTATTGCCAAGTCACTTGGGGTCGGCTTTCTAGTCTAACCGGATTTGACTGGATATGAGTTTTTACACGGAGCGACTGCCATCTGACCTCCGCAACCCGAAGGCTAACGATACCCTAACGCTAGACCAGTGTCAGGATATTAGAAGGCACTGATTGCCCAATAACAACTGTCATAGATTTTCATGCCAGACAGGACTGATGGCGACGGCTTAAAACGTGCTCTCCGAGGCATGGAGCAGATTGTCAATCAATACGCACATAATTTCAAAAAGTCATATATCTTCCGAAAGTCAGGTATGCGGCGTGGGTTCGAACCCGAGACCCTCCGTATTGCAGTCTGTTGGTCTCCCCACTGAGCTATCCCAAGCCCCAAAAAAGCCTCAAGGTCTTCTAATATATTTAAATACATTTATGTTTTGTAGAAAGTTTCATGCATTATATATTTACGTGTATTCGTAATCGTACTTCTTAAACACTATTTTAATGATACATGATTTAAGACATGTGCGAAAAGTAAGCAAGTTATAATCGTTCTATTTAACTTTGCTCTTTATCTCAGAAACTGCGTACAGAATTCGTTGCATGTAGTCGCAATTGACGCATATTAACGTTGTTAGAAGAATGCACATATGTGCTGCAGCGTGCCTGAAATTGAATCGGAAACCTAAGGATCGTACGTAAAAATATGGACAGAACCAACGATGCATCATCAACTTAATGGTCAAATATACCATCGACTGAAGAAACGACGAAATATAATGGTACCACCCCATTTACGATACTGTAATATAATGGTGGTACCAACAATCTCCTGGATTAAAATAAACGCCAAATGTGAACTCAATTTGCATTACGTTTCATTAAATTAGAGGGGAACTCTATTTCAAACATACTTTATAACGGGAATTGGCCTGGAATAGGAGAGTATATTTTGTATTATCTAATTATGTGTTTTAATTTTACATTTATAAAAACAATTTTCATTTCTGTCATGTTTTTTTAAATATTTAAATAATAAGGTCTTATATATTATAAATTAATGCATGGTCTATTTTATATATATATATTTATTTTGACACTGTAAGTGTACTAAATATATTTTGCCTGTTAATTTGACATCTGTGTACACCTGTTGTACCGCAAATAAATAAATTTGAAATTTGAAAAAAACAACATTATTTATTTCGGCTAATTAATCTTTAAAATAAAAAAGATAATTAATTGTAATACGAGAATGCGTAAATAATTACAATGAAATTGATTAACTTATTAATTAGATTAAAATATTAATTAAAAATATCATAAAACGTAAATTTCATTAGCGCGGCTGTTTACTTTTTGCCGTGGGTTTGTTTGTAAATTTATAAATACCTTAATATTATAATAATTATTATTACTATGGATCGCTGCTACCCCCGACCGATCCATCGTTAGATATAAATATTTAAAACTACGCTTTTTAAATCTCTCTTTATAACTCTTTTTCTTGTATAAGTAAAGAGAGAAAGCCTTAAGCTCGAGTGTAATTTCTTTGCCTTTGTTATTATTATTTTTAACCCCCGACGCAAAAACGACGGAGTGTTATAAGTTTAAGTGTGTGTGTGCCTGTCTCTGGCATCGTAGCTCCCGAACGGATGAACCGATTTTGATTTAGTTGGTTTTGTTTGAAATGTGAATTAGTCGGGAGCGTTCATAGCTATGTTTGATGAAAATCGGTCCAAGATGGCCGCCGCCACAAAATAGCGGATTACAAATTTTTTCACAACCCCCTTGATATGGGTATCAAATGAAAGGGCTTGACTAGTAGAATACTATACACTATGATAAATTTCAAATCCAAGATGGCCGCCACCGCAAAATGGCGGTTTACTATTTTTATCATTTTGCGTCGGAGGTTTTTTAAATTTTTAGTTACATAATATAATTGATCGATTTGCCTCAAGTAATACTTTATTAATTAGTATCAAGATATTACTTCCGTACGTATTATGAAACACACATCCTTACCAATACATATTTAACATTACTATTTATATATTATATTTACATTACGACAACTTTAAATAGGCATCAATGTATGTATAAAAACATCACTTGATCTTAATAATCTCCAGTTAGAACAGTACCTGGCTAGAGCAAACATGAAGTCTGCATTTGGTAAGCATTTTAATTACTAAATAAAAACATATATTATGTATACTTAGACATACAAAAATCTCTAATCAAAGAGCGACCTCATTAAAAATATTTCCTGACAAAATGAGTTAACATGTTTGAAGCGATGGTAGCTGAATGGTTAACATATTGGATTTATAGAATTTAAGGGTCAAGGGTTTGAATCCCACCTATTGAATTACTAACGTGACCTATTTACACAAGCTTTCTAGCATAATATGAGACGTTATCAAGCATAATAATTATTACTAGCGGTCGTCTAGTGCTCGAAATTCGACTAAAGTTTGCCTGTAAGATATAGCGATTCGGTGAGTATGCCACCGGAATACAACATAGAGAGAGAGAGAGAGAGAGAGAGAGAGAGAGTAGTTTAGAGAGTAGTAGAGCCTCGCTGATTTCAGCATGAATGGACCGGCTCGACCGGGGAAGAACTACCCTCTCACAGAATATCGACGTGAAATATCAGTATTCCTACTGTTGTGTTTCGTTCGGTGAGTGAGAGTGCCGGAGGCCCAATCACCCCCTTTCCCCCATCCCGCTCCTTCTCCTTCCCATTTCCTTTCCTAAAAGGTCGGCAACGCGCAAGTGATGCCTCTAGTGTCGCAGGCGTCCATAGGCTACGGTGACCACTTACAATCAGGTGGGCCGTATGCTTGTTTGCCACCTGAGTTGTATAAAAAAAAGAGATAACACTAAACTTTGAGTGCACTATTGGCGGACCAAACGTCAATAATTATTGTGGTGTTCGCTGAAAATCAGCGCTGTGTAGTGCTTGCAGCAATGCAAGTGCCACAGCATTATGCTGAGCGCATCACCGTTGTTTTTGTGCCGTCAGGTGGGAGGTGCATCTGCACATAAACATTTTAATTGTTTTTAAAATTTCTTTATACTTACATATTTTCATTTACTTTTTGTTATACCCGCATTCTATAATAATTGATGATGCATGTCATGATGGTACAAAACTTAAAATATTTTCATTTCATTTCATTTCATTTAAACATCTTCATACACCCGGACTCCGAAACCAACAAGTTGTCAATATAATAGTTTCCTCGTCGCCACAATAAAACTAATGCTATCGTGTACGATTCTTTTCAGTTTTTTCCTTACTGGTAGCCCTGGTGGCAGTAGTATCACTGGCTGATGCTCGGTGCCGCCATTGTCCAAGATACTCCCGACCTGTATGCGGCGTGAATAGAGTCACCTATGAGAATAATTGCTAGTAAGTACATAATTTGTTACATGCTAACATATTTCCATACCACATGCATTTTCTAAAAAAACGGCCATGTGCGAGTCGGACTCGCGCACCGAGGGTTCCGTACAATACTGTAGGATATATTTTTTTTCTTTTTTTATTTTGCTCGTCAAAATGACCACACTCCACCTGATGGTAAGCAGTCATGTGGTCTAAGAGCAGTGGCCTCCACACCGCCCTCATAGAAGCCGAGGTGATGTTGAGGTCTCTACTTTGACGGCCTGAGAAGGTGCTTTTTCACGCCCCACTTAAAGGACCCAGGATTGAAGGAAGAAGGAAACACGTGCCTTGGCAGGGAATTCCATGCCTTGGTCGTTCGTCAGAGGTATGAGGACCCAAACTTATTGGTACGCGCTCTAATCGACTCTACCGTGTAAGGATGGCATCTGAGCCCAGCACGCGTTGTTCTGGATAGGAAAGGGGAGGGCGGGATAAGGTGGAATAACTCTTCAGAGCACTCCCCGTGGTTATTCTGTAGAAACATGCCAATGAGGCAATGTCCCTATGGAGTTACAGAGGTTCCAGTGAACTCGTGACCTCTGGATCTCCGATGATACGGACAGCCCGCCGCTGTAACCGGTCGAGAGCGTCCAGCAAGTACTGCGCGGAGCCATCCCAAAGATGAGAACAGTACTCCACGCAAGGGCGCACTTGTGCCTTATACAATATGCACAGTTGCCCAGGCGTGAAGAACCGCCTCACTCTGTTCAGAACTCCGAGTTTTCGCGAAGCTTGCTTAATGACGCTCTCGATGTAGGTTTTGGGATTATGGGAGCGGCAAAGATCCATACCTAAGATGGAGAGGCTGTCACGTATCACCAGTGGAGTGTTCTTCAGAGAAGGGAGGGGAAGGAACGGAGACTTTTTTGTTGAGAACGCGCATGCCTGGGTCTTCTTGGCGTTGAACTCGACCAAGTTCTTGGCACCCCATTCATAGATGTTATAGATGTTATAAGTAAAAGTAATGATGTTGTTACAGCTTAAAGGTAAGGGGTACTAAGTTTAAAATTATTAAAAATATTTTTATTATATGATGTAACTAAAAATTGATGCTTTTCGCAATTTTTCCTTTATCCGTGCTATAAGACGTTGCTTCGTACCAAATTTCAAGATTCTGAGTTCATAGGAAGTACCCTGTAGGTTTTGATTCCCTTGCGAGTGTCGAAAATTTGCAGCATAAACGGCTGTATCTTTTGATTGTGTTGGCTTAGAAGTTTGATTTTTTCACAGCTCCAAGGGATAGTAGACTTGAGTATTTGATATGAATTTCAGCTTTATACCTCCAAAAGGGTCTTGACAGACAGACGGACGGACAACAAAGTGATCCTGTAAGGGTTCCGTTTTTTCATTTTGAGGTACGGAATCGTAAAAACACTAGGTATATAATCTTTCAATGGACTTTATAAATAGTCAAACAACGGACACAAATATCACCTACAGTTGGGTACAATTATTTGTGGAACATTTTGATCTCGTTTGTAGATTCACAACCCTCGGGCGCAGTAGTAATAGCAAGGCGCCCATTTAAACATCTGGGCAGTCAAATAAAATTGTGGCAGCGATATCCAATACGCGACTCCAGCGTGAATTGCCACGCCAAGGTCTCGAGTTCGATCCCAAAACCGACACCTCTGAATTTTCTAACCTATGGATTAATTATTTATATCGATTTAACGGTAAACAAAATATAGGTAGAAATCTTGTTTATATAAGAGGCTAGATGTTCCCGCAGTTTCACCCTCGTTTATCGTAACTGCACCGCCCCCGTGGGTCGTAGCGTGATGTTATATAGCCTATAGTCTTTCTCGATAAATAGGCTATCCAACACTAAATAAATTTTTCAAATCGAACTAATAGTTCCTGAGATTAGCGCGTTCAAACAAATAAACTCTTCAGCTTTATAATATTAGTATAGATGAAAATAATATTTTCGAAGATGTCACCATGTTTTGTATTTTGTATTATTGCCAATGTCGTCGATAGAAAGTTAACTAATTTGCACTGGGCATAACTTTCTATACTGAAAAGTCTCTAGCTCGAGTCAGCTATAAGCATAGCTGATATTATTATTATGGATAATAGGTGAGCTAGCAGGTATTATCTCATAGCCAGTTGCACTCACTGATCGGTAATCGATTAGCGAGGTTAAGCAACGTTGGGTGCGGTCAGTCCATAGATGGGTGACCGCTTAGTGGTATTTCATCTGAGCGTCTCCATGTTTCGGAGGGCACGTAAAAATGTCGGTCCCGGTTGTTGTCAAATTGACAGCAGTCGTTAAGCCGCGTCAGATGCCTACGGGCGGCTTGAACAACTCTTGGCAACAGGTTGGCCACTAACCACACGAAAAGAAAAAGAACAGGTAGATAATGACTTTCATGTCACATCGTCTTGTGACAAGCAATAGATTTCATCATCAAGCATATCATCCCGTAGAGATTTGATCTAATTGTTTAGTTGCATGATCTTGTTTAGCTGCAGGGGATCCACCGGAATCACCTAAATTTTGAAAGTGGAATATGAGAAAAAAAGTCTGGAAATCTCTGATTTAGATGGTAGATAATGCGGGGGCAATAGCATGGACTCTCTCTCCTTAGAAGCAGACAGACAACTTGAACTGGTTTAGGGCATAGTATCGGTTCTTTCACATTCTTTTATTAAATATACGTCACAACAGTTTTACTGCCGACGTTACCTGTGAGCCACAGACAAAGTAAAAGTAAAATCTGACTGATTTGCATTATTACCATCAAAATTTCCTAATAAAATATTTTCAACTCAACTTTGTGCTATTTTCACTTCACAATTTAGGGTTTTTTCACGCTTGTGTCGCATTTTTGCCTGTTTTATAATAAAACAAACTTCAAAACCAAATTTAAGATTATACTCCGTTGCTCCATTTTTAAATGTAACTTCTTGATGAAATCGAAATTGAGAAATACAATCAAACAGATTGAATTACAAATGTATTCCTACAAAATACGAAAAGACTTTCTCACCGACCTAACTATAACGCATTTTATTCTTTTCTAGCTTGAACTGCAATAGTATACAGCTGGCATACATGGGAACATGTAGAGGTGGCTATGGGTACAGACCTAGGGGATATTCGTCAGTTACGCTGGGTTGAGCATCCAACAACTTTGGTGATCTGTAATGACATATCTGGACTTCATCTGACTCCTCGCAAATTGCTTACTAATAAATGATTTGGATCTTTAAATTGTTTCTGTTTATTGCCTTTAGACATAAGTCAATAAATATTCTCAAAATATTGAAATGCTCATAGAAAATTATAATGATTCCTCATCTATTTCTGCAGTAACAGTTAAAGGATAGGTATTTAATCACAATTCATTATTATAAAACAATAATACCACCACCATGTGGGGTAAATAATCGGGTAGAGAGAGAGGGAAAGACAGAATATTCAAGTTTGTTTAGCTACTTACATCGCTGATTGTTCTCCAAAGATTTGATATATTTGAATATTATTAATGTACATTAAAACAACGTTAGTATAGCCAAACACAATACAGGCATTATTCCTAAAGCCAGAATTGTTTTTTTATAAAAAAAATCCTAATCCTAACTTCCTAACTATCCTAACTAATATTATAAAAGCGAAAATGAGTTTGTTTGTTACCTTTTCACGCCTAAACCACTGAACCGATCATCCTGAAATTGTAATAGGTAATAAATAACCTTGTATGGACTACCGCACCCCTTACAAGAAAAAAAAATCCAACGCCCCCTTTTACATAATAGTTAATTATACAAATTTTATGTCTGTCTATCTGATGTTATTTAAATGTTTTAATGTTCATTTACGCCAAAATAATTAGTTAAAACATTACATTTTCGACAGCTACATAAAATGTATTTTCATGAAAAAAATACCTCTAGTATTTTCAAAGTATTTTATTATATCGAATTAGGTAGATACGCTGCGATCGTCCCTTTGACTGTCAACGCCCCCCATTTGCCTTTGAACCCGCTACTGCCCCCACGAAAAGCTCCAGCACCCACAAGGGGGTGGTACCGCTCCCGTTAGGAACCCATGATGTAGTGCCCTAACAACAAAGGCATCACAACTTCTCCTATACTCAATAAAAATCGTGACTTACTCATCAGTCACCGTGTCATCATATATTTGTTTACTACTAATTCAACTATTATCTAACTCAACTATAGGCAGAATGCTAGAATCCATTGTATTAAACATAATGCTAGTTTAATGATCATTCAGTAGCCACCTGATCGTCTGCAATGGCGATGCGCTTCACAACTGGTGAGCATGTTTGTTCAAACTTTTGACTTATTAATTTCTTAATATAATATATAGTAATAAAATCTAGTGTTGTACTCGAAATTCGTTCGCAATACATATTTACTTTCCAATTTTTTTGCTGCCCTTGCTCTCCAAAAGTTTGCATAGTTAAAGCTTATATAATAGGTATTGCCTTGTGTTGACGCGAATGTTATACATGGAAATTAAACTATACGGATTTTAGTATTCTTTATTAACACTTTTATTAGATAATTTTGAAAATATTACACTAATATTGAAGCTATACTACTATTTAATAATAATAATAAATATTTATTGCAGACCAGGGTCCATAAAGTGTTATTAACAGATAAAATCCTTAACCTAGTGTTAGTAGCATATCAATTTCACACGTAATACTATGAGACAGGCGCGGTTTCTGGATACTGTCTACGTCGTGTGTAGTTGTATCCAGCGTCCCAAAATCGGACTGTCCCACCGATCACACAATGTGCTCAACAAGCTGTGTGAGCTACCACGCATTCTGCGTAGCAGAGAAGCATACCGTTTGTGGATAATGGCATGAAAACCATCTACTCTTGCCTCCGCAAACATCCCAGAAGCGCTGCAATAGCGGGGCAGCCCAGCCAGCATGCTGAACGCGTTATATTGAGCACGCAGAGCGCTGTAAGCCCTCTGCGTATCGTGAACCCACAGACTGCACGTGTAGAATGTCTGACAGTAGGCTCTAAAAAGAGTTATTTTGACATCTTTGGTACACCGTGCAAACCTACGGATCAACATATTATCACATCGGACTGCCAGCGCCCTGCACTCCCGTTCAATATCCATGTTGTCATTAAACTCTTCGGTGACCCAGTGACCCAGGTATTTAAACTCAGTGACTCTTTTTAGCGGAGTATTATTAATTGAAACCTGCGGCACGTTCGAGTAACATTTGCTTTAAGCTATTTAAAATTATTTAAACTATATAGATTAAAATGTATACATTTTAAAATTATGTAATAAAAGTGTAAATTAACAACGCGATAAAATCCGTATTAAATATTTTGATTCTGCTCCATTTCGCCCTCTTTCTTGCAAGCAATATGCTTAAAGGCGTACGAAACTTTATAGGTATGTGCAACTTTGAGAAGATGTTTAGATATTTATTATCTACTCAATTACGTGACAAAAGACACAGTAGTTATAATTTTTTTTCACTAGCTTTTTGATATTATGTGTCACTGTTAGGCAAAAGCCTCTCCCTTGAACTTTCAAATTACTCTGTTGGTGCATATCCCCTATATTTTTATCCCAGTTCGCGGTGTCATGAGACTCACGCAGGCGAAGCTGACGGCAGACCCTAGTAATATTATAAACGTGACATTTTTGGAGATCTTTGGTTAATTGTTACTCAATCACGCTTAAACCACTGAATGGATTTTTATGAAACGTGGTACGCAAATAGTTCGTATCAGGATACGTTACATCACATATTACGTGGTTATACAGGGATAACCAGAGATAAAAAGGTTTTTGAAGTGAAATCTTCTTTAGGCGCGTTGAGCACTTCTTGGGTGCGTCTTATGCAAAAAATAACGAAATGTTGACCCCCTTAATAACCCATAAGAGAGTACTAGGAACTAGCGATCGACCCGCCGCTATATTTTTTTTTGAAGTAAAACTTCTTTAGGCGCGTTGAGCACTTCTTAGGTGAACAAAAATCATGGAACTCGCGTCATCGTCGTTCGCTTTCCATTTTTGAATTATGTTTGGTTTCTAATTTGGTTTATAAAGAAGTGTTAATGACCAAGGATTAAAGTTTTCACTTCTATCAGCAGTCCCCAAAGACCGCCCCAAATTTTTTAAAGGCAACTCCTGCGCCTTTAATAAATAATTCCTACTTTTCTACTATTCGGGGTACTTTTCAAACATGTAAACAAGGGACACAAAGAACAAACAGACTCGGAACAACCATTTGTAGACCACACAAATTTTTATCCCGTGTGGGATTCGAACCCACAACACTTGGCGCAGTGGCGGTGGTGAGGCGACCACTTAAGCCACTACGCCATCCGTGAAGTCAATAGGTTATATTTTATTTTTTTCAAAACAGCAGATATCAGTGAATTTAGTAACCTCGGAGTAAGAAGTTGATGACAACACTATGTGGGTCTGTGTGTCCGTCTGTTAGCGACCGACATAAATCCGGAACCACTGAACCAATTGACTTGTAACTTGGTGTGCAGACACCTTGGGGTCATACCTCGGTCGAGTTTGAATATGGGCCCTGTGGATCAAAAGACCTCCGAGATATAGGGGTCATTTCTTTTAATTACTTTTATATTTAAGACGAAGAGTTGAATCCTGGGTTTTTACACACATCTCGTTTTATTTATTTTCAGTGTCTTCAGTGCTTTTGGCATTGGTAACCAGTGCGATGGAGAACGATCAATCGTGTAATTGTGAAAACGTATTTAAACCTGTTTGTGGTATTGATGGGCTAACCTACACTAATCCCTGCGAGTAAGTATTGAAGATAATAATATGTACTGTGATCTCTCTTATGATATATATTTAATTTATTTTACTGTTTTATTTTTTTGAAGTGAAATCTTCTTTAACGGCGGTAACGTGACCTGATTGAAAATTCGTAAGACGGAGGGAGAATTGTCAAAGTCGCGTCAGGACACGTGACCTGATCGAAAATTCGTAAGACGGAGGGAGAATTGTCATGTTTGTGTACGATAGCGCAATAAATGAATATTGTATTTTACCACATAAATTATAGTACTTTTATACTGATAATTAAAGCAATTCGTGCAAAATTATTCCCTAACCATTCCAAAATATCAAAAATGCACAACGTTAATATTCAAGTTTTTACTTCTGCCAGCACTCCCGTAGTGCAACCCGTTGATTTATTTTTGTATTTTGTTCTTGTTTGTATGTTAATATGTTGTATTTTTTTGTGTATCTAATAAATTACTTTTCTTTCTTTCTTTCTTTCAAATAATATTTGAATAAGCTATTCGTATCTCAATCACTCTTAGTTTAGTTTTACTAGACATAAATAATGACGTTCTTTGGCTACTGTAAAAAGATAACTCCCGCTCTAGGACTAGCTCCCGCTCCTTTGTCGCGGAGGACTTTACAAAAATTCAAACAACGGACACAAAGAACATAATATATTGGTGGATCACACAAGTGTTTGTCCCGTGTGGGATTCGAACCCACAACACTTGGCGCGGCGAGCGCTGGCGAGGCGACCACTTAAACCACAACGCTATCCGTGCAGTCAAATATGTGTATTATAATACTAGATGTTCCCTCGGTTTCACCCGCGTTTATCGTTATTGCACCGCCCCCCTGGGACGTAGCGTGATGTGATATAGTCTATAGCCTTCCTCGATAAATAGGCTATCCAACACTAAAAGAATTTTTCAAATCAAACCAATAGTTCCTGAGATTAGCGCGTTCAAACAAACAAACTCTTCACCTTTATAATAATAGTATAGATAAATGCGTATTTGAATTTGCTTGTTTGTTTATTTGATTGTTACGCTTTCACACCTTAAGTATTACATGCCGTCAGGGGTAAACAAACGGACATTACCTATCATCCAGAAATATAAACTGTTTTCGAGGGACAGCTAGTAATAATATAAAATTATTTTAATGTAGAAGACTTCTTAAATAATATGTTTATAGAATAACTAGCCTTTGGCCACGGCTTTGCACATGTAGAAGTAGGTTACGTTATGTTTCTAACAGGTTTTTGAAATAAAAACTTCTTTAGGCGTGTCGAGCACTTTTTGGGTGAACAAAAATCATGGAACTCGCATCATCGTCACGCTTCGTCATCGTCACGCTTCGTCATCGTCACGCTTCCACGCTTTCCATTTTTGAATTATTTTAGAATATTAATAATATCTCAGAAATGGTGCATCATACGCAAAAAATAACGAAATTTTGACCCCCTTAATAACCCGAAAGAGAGTATCAGGAACTAGAATTCGACGCGTTTTTTATTTTTTTCGTTTATCAAGAAGCGTTTATGATTAAGGATTAAAGTTTTTACTTCTATCGGCAGTCCCCAAAGAGTGCCCCATTTTTTTTAAATAATATAAATCCTCTGTTACTCGGTGATAATATATGCTTTCTAATGCGGAAAATAATTTTTAAAATCGGTTCAATAGTTTTTGAATTAAATCCTTACAAACAAACAAAAAATCAAATCTTTCCTGTTTATAATAGTAGTAAAGATAAGCAATATAAAATAAAAATAGCAAATTTACTATTAAAATAACTTGATATATTACCACGATGGTAGAATATAAAAAACTGACCCTGGTCTAGCTTTAGGGTATCGTTAGCCTTCGGGTTGCGGAGGTCAGATGGCAGTCGCTCCGTGTAAAAACTGATATCCAGTCAAATCCGGTTAGACTAGAAAGCCGACCCCAAGTGACTTGGGAATAATAAAGGCTAGGGAGAAGAAGAATTTGAATTATATTTTCCAGGATGCAGTGTGCGGGTGTGCAACTCGACCACAAAGGAGACTGTTGTATTCTAGCATACAACAAAAGTAAAGAAAAGTAAATCCAATGATTCCATTTTACAGATTGGAGTGTGAAGGAGTTCAGTTGCATTACTTGGGCGAGTGTGGGGACACTATGCAGGCACCGATCACGTCCCAACTCAGTCAGTGCACCTGCCCAGTTATCTACGATCCCGCGTGCGGCAATGATGGAAACACATACACCAATGTGTGCTTGTAAGTACTTATTTTGAAATAATCTAATTGCATGGAGATTCAGATTAGTAGTAGAGCCTCGCTGATTTCAGCATGAATGGGCTGGCTCGACCGGGGAAGGACTACCCTCTCACAGAATATCGACGTGAAATACCAGTATTCCTATTGTTGTGTTTCGTTCGCTGAATGAGAATGCCGGAGGCTCAATCACCCCTTTCCCGCTCCTTTTCCTTACCACTTCCTTTCCTAAAGGGTCGGCAACGCGTAAGTGATGCCTCTCGTGTTGCAGGCGTCTATAGGCTACGGTGACCACTTACCATCAGGTGGGCCGTATGCCTATTTGCCAATACAGTTGAAAAAAAATCATTTTTGCACCGATTTCTTGCCTCAAGAATTTGTGCCAATCCCCGGATTGGAGTTTTTATTAAGTTTTTTTTATTAAGTTTTCCTTTGATGAAAGTTCACGGTGTCTAGAAATGTACACGATGAAAGACTATTATAATAATGATGGTTATAACTGTCTACGTAATTAAACCTGACAGTATAACTCGCTAAATATGGGTGTAGTACGGATTATTCCTGTCTTCCTGATCATGATGATGTTAACAGGGGGACAGCTTGGATGAAAACATTCAATCTGTCGCCCTGTTATCTACAAGGGTCCGGCCGAAAATTTATTGTTTTCCTTTTTTTGTTGTCCTTTCTTGTTAACCTGTTTGTCCCCTCGAGGGGACAGATGAGGAGGCAGCATGGGATAGCCCTGAATTGCATTGTCTACCTTGGCCTTTGAATACTCAAAGTATGTCTGTATGTATTACTGTATATACATACGTCGGCCTCGACGGCGTAGTGGTGAGTGTATCCGACTGCCATGCCCGAGGTCGCGAGTTCGATTCCCGCACAAGTCAAATATTTGTGTTCATCAACATTGATGTTTGTCTTGGTCTGTGTGTTTCTATGTATAATATGTATGTATTTACAAAAAACATAGAAGTATATATGTATGTTTATCCATTGTCTAGTACCCATAGTACAAGCTCTGCTTAGTTTGGGCTAGATGGTGTTGTGTGTATGTGGTAAAATATTATTATTATTATTATTTTTATTCGTTCTCGCAGTGTGGCATGCGCAGGAGTGCAGTTGGATCACAGAGGAGAGTGTAAAGTAACTCAGCTTAACGATGTATGCAAATGTCCGTCTGTATATCGACCAGTCTGTGGCAAAGATGACGTAACTTATACAAATGCTTGCTTGTAAGTGCCATTTCTTTCTACTAATATTTACATTATTTTATTAAGAAAGGGACTTCAAACGGTCACACAGCATAATAATTATTATGATCAACAGATATACATCTTATCTTATCTTGTGTGTGGGCGCCAGTCAGTACAGACCGGCGACACTTCGACCCAGTGGGATCTTTCGTGTCAGTCCCAAGATTTAGCCCTTAGCTATCTTCTTATGAATGTACTGCATTAGCCGCAGTATACAATTCAGAGGGAGAAGCCTGAAGTCTTCAGGGTTTGGATATGCCAGTCCCATCAGACCCATCCTAAGTCCAGCCAACGCGTCGCATTCACACAGTAGGTGCGATATGGACTCGTCCTGTTCACCACAGGCTCTGCAGATCGAATCGTACACAAACAGATATACATAATAATTATGTATATTAAATGTAATGCGACTGTTACCTTTTATGTTACAATATAATATACATATAAGTAACTTCGCAAAAATATTATTGACGGCCTCGATGGCGTAGTGGTTGGTGTAACCGACTGCCACGTCTGAGATCGCGGGTTCGATTCCCGCACAAAACCTTAACAAATTATACACTTACATCTTCCTGATGAACCACTGTGTCTATTGGTAGAAACTGCATGAAAATCCATTTATTAGTTTTTGAGTTTATCGCGACAGATGCGGCGGGGGGACTTTGTTTTATAATGTAGGTACATAGTGAAGTAAGGAAGTATATATTTTACAGTTTGATATGCGAAGGCGTGCAGTTACAACATGAGGGAGCATGCAAGGCCACGAATGTTGACAAGAAATTGTGTATGTGTCACGATGTCCACGATCCGGTGTGCGGCATTGATGCGAACACATACGAAAATGTGTGTATGTGAGTATCAAAAATAAAACAATCAACACAAATTTAGAATAACCAACGTCAATGCTATACCTATGAATATCAAAGTAACACTTATTAATATAGCTCAGTGAGGAGACCAACAGACTGCAATGCAGAGGGTCTCGGGCTCGAACCCACGTCGCGAACCTCTGACTTTCGGAAGTTATATGACTTTTTGAAATTATGTGCGTATTGATTGATAATTATCGCCTGCTCCGTGCCTCGGAGAGCACGTTACGCCGTTGGTCCCGACTGTCATGAACATCTATGGCAGTCGTTATTGAGAAATCAGTGCTCTCTAATATCCTGACACTGGTCTAGCTTTAGAGTATCGTTAGCCTTCCGGTTGCGGAGGTCAGATGGCAGTCGCTCCGTGTAAAAACTGATATCCAGTCAAATCCGGTTAGACTAGAAAGCCGACCCCAAGTGACTTAGGAATAAAAAAGGCTAGGGAGAAGAAGAATTTGAATTATATTTTCCAGGATGCAGTGTGCGGGTGTGCAACTCGACCACAAAGGAGACTGTAACGTGTTATTGTGCAATGATCGCTGCTACTGTCCCTCAGAATACGATCCTGTTTGTGGCTTGGATGGTATCACTTACGAAAACGCATGCTGGTAAGTGTATTCCTAGGGTGTACTTCCGTTCTTTTCGCATAATGTTTTTCCTAATATACTTTGGCATAACTATTTAGACATATCGTTTTTGGCATAACATTACTATGAAATTGTTTTTGGCATACAGTTTATGCTGATATAATTATCTTAGTGAAAACCCGAAAATAGGGTTTATGCTGCCGCTGGGTGGCCCTTTTGCCACCCACAGGGGCCAGTTGTGATACTTACTTCCCCTTCCTTCTCTGAAAAACACTCCACTGGTAATACGTGACAGCCTCTCCATCTTAGGTATGGATCTTTGCCGCTCCCTTAATCCCAAAACCTACATCGAGAGCGTCATTAAGCAAGCTTCGCAAAAACTCGGAGTTCTGAACAGGGTGAGGTGGTTCTTCACGCCTGGGCAACTGTGCCTACTGTATAAGGCACAAGTGCGCCCTTGCAAGGAGTACTGTTCTCATCTTTGGGATGGCTCCGCGCAGTACTTGCTGGAAGCTCTCGACCGGTTACAGCGGCGGGCTGTCCGTATTATCGAGATCCAGAGGTCACGAGTTCACTGGAACCTCTGCAACTCCGTAGGGACATTGCCTCATTGGCATGTTTCTACAGAATATACCACGGGGAGTGCTCTGAAGAGTTATTCCACCTTATCCCGCCCTCCCCTTTCCTATCCAGAACAACGCGTGCTGGGCTCAGATGCCATCCTTACACGGTAGAGTCGATTAGAGCGCGTACCAACAAGTTTGAGTCCTCATACCTCTGCCGAACGACCAAGGCATGGAATTCTCTGCCAAGGCACGTGTTTTCTTATGCCTTCAATCCTAGGTCCTTTAAGCGGGGCGTGAAAAAGCACCTTCTCAGGCCGTCAAAGTAGAGACCTCAACATCGCCTCGGTTACTATGAGGGCGGTGTGGAGGCCACTGCTCTTAGACCACATGATTGCTTACAATCAGGTGGAGTGTGGTCATTTTGACGAGCAAAATAAAAAATAAAAATTAAAACTTACCTACAATTCCATCTTATGATTATACTTAAACTAAATATGCGTTAGCTGTTATGCGTAAGACAAACAAAAGTATGCCATGTTATATTACGTTTTATAATTGTATTCAAATGGACAGGGAACCGTACTCCTGACATTAATGTCAAGTAAAAGAACCATAGGTTTTATTTATGATTACTGCCTAACTGCATTGGTAAATACGGTTGTTGGACGTAAAGCCTCTAGTTAATTTTCTGGGCAAATTGTCATTAAATGCATGGAGTAGAACTGTCCCGGGTAAACGACCATATGCTCGCCCCCTATTATTCCTTTTTTTGAAGTGAAAACTTCTTTAGCGGCGTTGTGCACTTTTTTTGTGATGGGTAAAAAATGTTAAACTCGCGTCAGGACACGTGACCTGATCGAAAATTCGTAAGACGGAGGGAGAATTGTCATGTTTGTGTACGATAGCGCAGTAAATGAATATTGTATTTTACCACATAAATGATAGTACTTTTATACTGATAATTAAAGCAACTCGTGCAAAATGATTCCCTAACCATTCCAAAATATCAAAAATGCACAACGTTAATATTCAAGTTTTCACTTCTGCCGGCACTCCCGGAGTGCAACCCGTTGTTTTTTTTAAAAGAGTACAAGTAGTAATTCCCAGGACGCGGGAGACTTTACAAACAACGGACACAAAGAACACCTAGACTCAGAATCACAATTTGTGGATCACATGAATTTGTGTTCCGTGTAGTATTAGGCCCCACATCTCTCGGTGTAGTGGCTGTTAGGCGACTACTTAAACCTCTACTGAGAATAACTGGTACCATGCCGTCAGATCTGGTACACCTAGCTACGTACCCTTTCGAAGATATAAGCAAGAATAAATGACTGATATGATTATTTTCCAGTATGAACTGCGTCGATGTTGAAATAAAATCTACGGGCGCGTGTTGAATGATATCACTAGCTTAGATAAAACATTTGGGGCGGTCTTTGAGGACTGTCGATAGAAGTGAAAACTTTTATCCTTGATCATAAACACTTCTTTATAAATCAAAAATAACTCAAAAATGGAAAGCGTTCGGTGACGATGACGCGAGTTCCATGATTTTTGTTCACCCAAGAAGTGCTCAACGCACCTAAAGAAGTTTTCACTTCAAAATATTTTGTGTAATATCATAATAAATAGGTATTTAATTAGAAAAATGTATCTGTAGTCTAATGCAATAAATAAAATGATAATTATTAAGATTTTATTGGTTTTATTAACTTTGGCTATGAATGCGTATTAACTGCAGAGCACGATGATTTTCATTTATTGAATACATTCCGAGCATATTAGTGAAGAAATTGTTTCCATTTCTCGCTTTGTTAAAAGCACAACTGCCGCATTAAGAATAATATATATGTTGCGCAGATTTTACAAATATTTAAAAGTGACCACAAGGAACACTTCGGCTCAGAACAGTATTTTGTGGATATCAAAAAGGATTGTCATGTTGGGATCGAACTGGCAACATTTGGCGCAGTGACAACGACGAGGTGAGCACTAAGACTGCGCCTGCGCGACATGTGCCAAAACAGGCGTTCACAGTTAAGTGAATAAAATCAACACTTTTTGTTTAATACAAATATCAAATATACATTTACCATAACAATGAACGTGTTTACAATTACTCCGTGTCAAAAACTTTAAATAATTAATATTTCTAATTAGACTTACTACTCATTAGACGTTTCGCGTTTTTGGACATTTAGCTACTTAGACCTTCTGATCAGGAAGGTACAAAATTACGTAAATTTGCACGACAAATGCAAAAACGTAAGCTTGTGTTACGTGATTTTTAGATTATAACAGTAGAAATCTATCCTATTTTACAGTTTAAACGAAACATAAATAGTTATATTACAATTTGTCCGTCCCAAATATTTAAGTTATTGGTTGACAATAAAGATACATACATATTTATCAAAAAAGCACTTCAAATCCTCCATACAATTTTACTATGGCGACCGCACGCCGATTTAAATATGCGCCGCACGAGCTCTGTCATTATCTGTCTTACGCTCGGCGCAGTCTTAAAGCACTGGATAGCGAGCCACGCATATACGATATACAACTACATAGGCGATATAAATTTGAATGTCGAACTGACAGTGGTTTTTGAACTTGGCGTCGACACACGACGCAAATTATTTTCAATTTCGTCTCTACGTGACGGGCGGCGCGCAGTATTCTGTGTGTTTAAAAACTCTCTATAATCGACCGTCTCACCATTAGGGACAGGAAACCATAAAATGCACGAATAACTTCGTTTCTTTAAAAACATCTTGAGTAGTAGAGTATTGCTGGTTTCAATGTGAATAAGCTGACTCGACCGAGGAAGTACTACCCAGTCATAGAACAAAGAAGTAAAGTAGCAGTATAATGTATGTACTGTTACGTTTCATTCGGTAAGTAAAAGCACTGAAAATCCAGTAAAATATGGGCGCTGCTGATCAGTCTTCCGCGGAACTAGTTTCCTTGCTGAGATGCGTCAGTTTTTGGAAAATTTCGGTTTAATTGAAAATTTCGCATTAGCCTATCTCCCTTTAATCAATTGAAGCTGCTTATGGTGACAGGAGAGCTTCGTGACATTTGGAAGGTAACGTCTATTTTACTAAAACATAAGCAGGAACATTTTCAAATTTCATTGTCTCTTAACTGCGTTGACTATAAAGTGCTTCTTGATTATTAGGTTAATAAGATAGAAATTTATTGATAATATCTACAATAATGCGAGCAAAGCCGCGGCTAAAATCTAGTGCAGAATATTTTTTTAAATACCTTTATATATGTATAGCCAATTATACTCTACAATTAGCTAATAGAGATCGAAATGGGACCAGTACCTCATTCACACACTTCTTGATTAATCAATAGTAAACAATTCTACCTTACCACATAGCAAGCTTGACCAATCATGTGAAATAGATATATTGTATCTCAGTCTATAACACCCGACTACATTCTTATGTCTTTATATTTCTCGATAGCGTATAATAATAAATTCACAAAATATATCTCGAATATTGAACAATAGCTCGTCAGCTAAATGCTCGAATGATTTTCTTAGATATATTTTATCCAAAAAAAGATTTAATATCTTCAACATGATAAAACCTCTGACTTAAGGTTACTATGATCCTGATATATCATTGAAGTAACAAGATACCCAATTACGAATCCATCAGACCTATAGAAGTTGCACCTGTAAAAATGCTAAATATTTTCAAGTGGCTAAACAGATTTTCTTATTCAGCCATTTGAAGATTGCTAATACTCTCTTTTTAAGGCTATTTAAAACCAAATCCTATGTAAATTAATCTGTTCGTCAGTCTGGGAGCTACGATGCTACAAAATATACACGTAAAATTTACAAAAATGTCGGTTTGTGACAGGTTTAAAAACTACTAACGAATTTTATCAGTGACTTGTTCTCACTTTATAATGTACTAGCTGTTACCTGCGACTTCGTCCGCGTAGATTTTAACTAAAAAGTGTTTGACACCGCAGATAACTATTTTTTTCTAAAATCAAAGTAGCCTAAGTTACTCCTTATAACATCAGCTATCTGCCAGTGAAAGTCCTGTCAAAATCGGTTCAGCCGTTTCGGAGATTAGCCGGAACAAACAGACAGACAGACAAAAATTTTAAAAATATATGTTTTCGTATAGGTACCCTATATACTTTCATATGCATTAGGTAAAAAACTGTTATTTTGACATTACAAACAGACACTTCAATTTTATTTATTTGTATAGATAGAGCTCCAATTATTGAATGCAGATAACATCATTACATACAAAGATATCTTCTACTACACAATAGTACAATAGTACAATAAGGTAAAGTCGTGCACAGCTGACGTCAATTGATCTAATAACCGAATATATTGTAAGTCCATATAATCTATATATTAATACGTGAAGTAAAAACTTTGTACGCCTTTTTACGAAAATTGCGCGGGCGGAGGAGTATGAAATTTGGCACAGTTAAAGTTTATATGGAGAAGGAGGGGCGAATCCTAATATTTATATAAAATATGCATTAGAAATACATTAAATTAATCAAAAAACACTACACGCACACAACCATGCATTTGACACACGCAGTCGAAGCGCGTAACTATGGTTACATAATTATATCAATATATAATGACGTAATATGTCAGCAATATCTTACAGGCAAACTTTGGTCGAATTTCGAGCACTAGGCGACCGCTAGTTATCATAATAAAGCCTAAAATGAAAGTGCTTTAACCAGATACAACATCTATAGTAAAAATTTTACAGTAAAAAATTGGAATTCGAGTCGGGATTCGAAAACACTGAATCCTTTTCATGGCTTTTAAGCAATCTGCAGTTAGGCTGAGATTACTACAGTACACAACACTCCGCAAAACTGGGTAATAATAAAACTGAAATTCAAACTGTTCCGCTCGATCTTTTTATTAACTATTTGACAAGTATGCGTTACACGGTCATAGCCTGTCTATGCAGTATTGATGCCTTTAGAGAAGAATCTCATGTGTAAAATAAATGCAATTGCTTCCATGACAAGAAAATCCAAGGACATCGCAGCAGCAGCTGTATTCTCGTTTTTCGTATCGAACGTAGCGTTCTACAGCAGATGCAGTTTGTTCTGTGAATATTTTAAATACATACATCATTTTTATACAATTAACTATCTTATCTTATCTTATGTGGGGGCCAGTCAGTGCAGACCGGCGACACTTCGACCCAGAGTGGGATCTTTTGTGTCGACACTCTCCCAATAACGACTGCCATAGATGTTCATGGCAGCCGGGACCAACGGCTTAACGTGCTCTCCGAGGCAAAGAGCAGGCGATAATTGTCAATCAATACGCACATAATTTTGAAAAGTCATATAACTTCCGAAAGTCGGAGGTGCGCGACGTGGGTTCGAACCCGAGACCCTCTGCATTGCAGTCTGTTGGTCTCCTCACTGAGTTACGCTGCTCTATACAATTAACTAACTGCCATGCGTGACTTTACATTAAATGTCTACCTGTATACCTGTTACATGTCTTACATAAAATTAATAAAACATTTATTGCTATCCTTCTAGATTGAGTCATATTATTTTTCTTTGTTATTGCCACATGGCTGATAAAATTAATTGTTTTTAGTTGTCTATAAACAATATCAGTCATGTATATAATATGCTGTGCCACTGTTAGTCACTGGGTCTGTTCTTAGTTTAAAAAGGGTTAAGCCATAAGTCTACCATACTGACCTACTACTGTCTGGCAGGTTTTTATTTTTTTTATGGTATAGTCGGCAAACGAGCAGACGGATCGCTTGATGGTAAACGATTACCGCCGCCCATGGACACCCGCAACACCAGAGGAGTCACAAGTGCGTTGCCGGCCTTTTAAATTTGCCCCTTCCCTCAGAAGAGGGAGGAGGGGGTTGGGCCTCCGGTACCCGCACTTACTCGACGAAACACAACGCAAGCGCTATTTCACACGCCAGTTTTCTGTGAGGCCATGGTATCACTCCGGTCGAGCCGGCCCATTCGTGCGAAGCGTGGCTCTCCCACGGCACAAATTTTTCACATATCTTTAAGAACATTATGAAGATCTCCGAGACACGCAGATTGCTTTAAGTTGTTTGTTGTCACCGTAAAAAAGACTTAACTATTTATTGAGCATTTAACTAGGAAATGTCAGAGGTGCGTACTTTGGGATCGAACTTAAGACATCGGAGTAGCAGTCCAACGGTCTCTCATTTCGATAACACTCCTAGATTACAAAATTAAAATCTTGCAAAAGATACCTGGTAGAAAAAAATTTGGGGCAGTCTTTGGGGACTGCCGATAGAAGTGAAAACTTTAATCCTTGATCATAAACACTTCTTTATAAACCAAAAATTATAAAAAAATGGAAACCTTTCGGTGACGATGACGCGAGTTCCATGATTTTTGTTCACCCAAGAAGTGCTCAACGCGCCTAAAGAAGTTTTCACTTCAAAAATGCAAGAAACATCTTAACCTCAGGGAAGCTCTTGAGGTACTTCTTTAGACAAAAAGTAGCTTTTCATTCTTCTAGCTGTGTTTGTTCGTAGAATCTTGTTATTTCTTTACACCGATAAGGTGCTCACGATGAAAGGGCAAGTCAACAAACACAATTTCGCATTCATAACAAGTGCCTTCAGCATAATGCGACGCCATTACCGTTGCAATTCCCATTTGGTAGAGCAAATTAAATATTTCTCTGTACAACACTTTCCTGGCGACACATTAAACATTTATGGACTCTCAGGATTTGATGATATTATTAAGGATTCTATCGTCCTACTGCAACATAATTTATTTATTTATCAAATGCAAAAGTTCTGAAGTGGAGTTCTTGGTTCGCATGCTAAATTAAGGCTGCGTTTATTTTTAACAACAAATGCTATATACTGTATAAATATGTACTTACTGATCTTTTAGTTCTAAACATTTAATGATAGATGATTTTTGATATTACTTTAGAGACAACATTTCAATCCTTGACGTAGAACAATAAACATCTAAGTTGGTGAACCGACCAAATATTGGTTGTGATTTCAAATACTGGTTCATCGACTTTTATTCTCGTTATATTATTTTACATATCATTTATATTTTTCTTCGTTCATAATAATAATTTACACACTGCTTAGCATGTGAAATGCCAAAACAAATTTAATGACCTATATAAATTTTGTCACTAGATCAGATGTATATAATTATGCAGTTATAGGTATACGAGCGACATAAGCAGGGAATCCTCAAAGGATAGATTTGTTGAATCCGTGTTCTGGTTCCTATAAAGATAAAATTACATACGTAGTCTTGCACATACCCGATCGAGCTTCTAAAGGTGTATTACTTTCTTTACAATGACTTCCTTTAAGCCGTTTACTGGACCTTATACCAGACACCGTGCTACTAGCGAGCATTTCTTAACAAAAAACCGCAATAATACTATGCTCGACCCGACTAATGCATAAAAGTAACAGAATACAGCTTGCAACAGCACTATGGTGCTAAAAATAATTAAATATGCTTCTTCGTTTTACTTATAATTAAACAATGTAGTTTCTTAAAGCTTTGCATGAGTAAACTTGCACAAAATTGCAGCAAATATATTCGACCATCAAAATTTAATACCACTAACGCCACGCAAAATTTTCTTCCTACGTCATATATAATAAATCACAACCCATAAAGCCATATTTTCGGCTCAGTCCAGCCATAAGTAAATACTTAACAAGCAATATTATACCGTCAATATTTTAACGCGCCAAATTGCCGCACTAGTGACGTGAAACAGCACTAAAACTAACGGACTTAGCGCTTACTAATGTAAATCGACTATAATGGTGCTAACCGTCGATTAGAGTTCATACGATATGTTAATTTAAAGGCAATTCCGACTTAACTACAGACGGAATAGCCGCCTCGCAGCACAGTATTAGCAATTATTTTAATTTATCTAAATAGCTGTGTTATGTTAATGAGAAAGCCTGGTTTATTTTATTATTCATTGATAAATATTTAAACTTATGTCCTAAAAATAAATTGGAACAGTATAAGTATAGATGAGACAATAAGAAAGTACGTTTTTCCATGTTCGATTTTGTTATTTTCATATTGTCTGTATTAAATTAGTAAGTTAGTCGGTTGTCGCCCATTAACGTACTGTTATATAATTACACAAACTTAAATTTAATAATTACGTGCGGCAATCGTCAACAACAGTACGATGTTTAGACCGTAAATAGTTTATATTATTGTAGTGAGAGACAACAAGAATCTCGATGTCAATTATTATTATCATTATGTGATATTTGTTACCAGGATTTAGCATCTTAAAAATATCTTAAGAAGAATCGATTAATGCAAATTATTTAGTAGCATACTAAGTTTTGCTTGGAGTATATACATAATATACCGGACTATATAATAGTCTATCGGTGTACCAAATTTCGTTCAAATCCATTTAACTTTTTTGTGTTGGAGTAAAAATCTTTCAACATCTTCTAAACTTTTATAATATTAGTAAGATATTAATATCTTCATAATTTTCATTCATGCTAAATCGATAGAAAGGTTTCTTGCAAAAATAGTTTCTTACGTAAAGCAAATGTGTGTACTCTATTGTAAAATAAACGTCTTTTGCAAAATCACAATATAAGTATTTGTTTTATACAAACCTGTGTTCTTTGCCAATCTCTGTTTTAAAAACGGTAGTCATGTGCGCTCCATAAGTTTGTATGCATTGCATCTAAAGTTTGTAAATTGCACCGCGTTAGCCCATTCTATCCTCGGATTCAAAATACGTGCTTGGGATGAAAAGTACCCTGATATATGGATTTCATTCTTTTATCGACATATCATTGGGTTATTTGCATAAAATTTGTTGAATTTCATACCATTCTGAGGCGGTTAAGGGTTGAGCGGTATTTTTTATTTTATTGCTCTTCTGATATGATTATATCTGATAAAAAGGATACCCTGTGACTATTTTCTTATTTTTATGTACTATGCTGCTATACCTACTTATAATAAACTTTTGGTAAATTGCTTGAACACTTGGAAGAAGTAGTGAATAAGTATAAGAGTGATTTTGTATTTTTTTCGCATTAGACCAATGATAGTAATTTTCATGACTATTTTATTTTAGTTATTGATGTAGGGATAGTTACCCAATATTACTAATATTATAGATCTCTTAAACGGTGCAATGTTTCTAGATCAGTTATTTCATACAATAATATGCTTTTACTATTTATTATAAATAGTTGCAATCCTACATAAATCATTATTGTGGTAAAAAGTGGCTGTTGTAATAATTTGAATCTGAATTAATCCGATTGACTTTGACCCAATGGTCAGTTAATTTTGTCACATTATATTCTATAAAATATATTATGTCTAAATGTATTTTTTTTATACTGTTATAGGCTTGCGTTTGACCGCGATCTCACCTGATCTTAAGTGAAGATGCAGTTAATCGTTCGTAGCTGTAACAACTAGTTTCTTGATAGAAACGAGTCGATTTAGCTACGGGCCTAAGTGACTTAGCCGTAAATACCTAACAAACAGACTGTCTTACTTTTACATTTAAATAATATTAGGACCACTATAATAGAAGTATAGGTGTTTTGATTGAAATAAATCATCCGATTACCAAAAGTATAGCTTGAATAGCAACAAATAATCGACTAATTGTGAATAATTGTTAACTGTTGCGATCACGCGAGGCCCATCACTAGCGCATATAAACCGATTATACAGGTGGATCGCGTGACTATTTACGCCTTATATCGGTATCCATGCATTGGCCACGCTAATATATTCTGTAGTATATGAATACTTATATTAATTGCTGACTATAAGGTAGGCTGGTACCAAATTTAGACAAAAAATATTGCTAAACGTAAACGTTATAGAAAATTATTGTTAATAAATTCTTTAGCAGATATTAAGCTTTTAACTGCCTTCAGCGGTTGCCGTCTCTATGGGTATATAACAGTAATGCTTAAGAGGTATTTTTAAAGGTCTTCGCACATTACATCGACTCAACGTCGACTGCACTCCAACTCAACTCACAGTATGGCATTGAAATGTAAGCTTTATGTTGTGTTACTTAAGATTGAATTTGTCAACTTGTCAGTTGAAAGTATACGACGCGTAGTCCACGCGTTGTTCACCTATTGATTGTCACCGACCCGTTTGCCCCTCGTTGTCGACGAATCGGGCACGAGTCGAAAATGTGCTTATGGCTAGCGGGCGACGCGTTGCCAAATCATCCTGGCCGAGCGCGAGCGCAGCGCTCCTCCCTTCTTCATTCCGTATAGTTGCAGAATAGAGTGCCAGTGAGTTCCGTTCGTTGACGACGCATTGCCCACTCATTGACGCCATGTTGTCCACTGGTGACCGACGCGTTGATCGCCTAGTTGTCGACTAGTTGATACCGAATCGATAGTTCTAGTTGGAAAGGTATTGGATTGGCGTTGAGTTGGTGTAATGTGCGAAGACCTTAATACTGTTAACGGTCAACTCCTGAGGGAATCAGTTTTATGAGCTTTAATATTCAATAGTAGCTACTGTATGAAGAGTGTGAGAATCCCTTTAGTGTTGGTGTTCAGTAAGTAAGTTTACATACGTAGTCTCACGTCTATGTCGCCGAGGAGTGGCCAAAAGCTCCATAGCTAGCGAAATTTTGCTGTAAAAGCTAACCCATGTTAGGTTAGTTTATTTTAGGTCCTGATTATGGTTCGCTAGCTATTAATACCGGGAACAGCTCCAGAGTCCATGCCGTTACTAAGAATTTCTTGATTAAACACATAGTTCTTTTTATTTACACAGCTAAAGTTTGCCACCTAAGATGTATAAAAAGAAATTCAGGATTATAGGCGTGATATTATTATCTTATGTTTACGCGAATGTCATATTAAATTATGGTTAAAATTAAACTGCAACACATGGATTGTTTTTTGTTATACTACTAAGTTGGCAAACAAGCATACGGCCCACCTGATGAGGTTGCACGTATGCTTGTTTGCCATGTTTTGCAGGCGTCCACAGGCTACGGTGACCATTTACCATCGTAAGTGGTCACCGTAGCCTATGGACGCCTGCGACACCAGAGGCATCACTTGCGTGTTGCCGACCCTTTAGTAAAAGGAAGTGGGAAGGAGAAGGAGAGGGATGGGGGAAAGGGGGTGATTGTGCCTCGGGCACTCTCACTCACCGAACGAAACACAACAGTAGGAATACTGCTATTTTACGTCGATATTCTGTGAGAGGGTAGTCCTTCACCGGTCCATTCATGCTGAAATCAGCGAGGCTCTTCTACCTACTATCGTATTTGAATTAAAGGTAAATCTTCAAAAACTAAAACTAGGTATGTCTTAAATCTTCTTCTCTATTACTTGACTGCTTGATTGGTGTTATGGCCTAAATGGGCTGGAATCCCACACGAAACAAACAATTGTAATCTACAAATGGTTGTTCCGAATCTAGGTGCTCTTTGTGTCCGTTGTTTGATAGCTTGTGAAGTCCCTCCCATCACTGGAATTATGCCTAGTGTAAAATAAATTGAAATAAATTTTATTAAAATAAAAAGTGAAATAAATTAAATTATCATCTCTTTTTTATTAAAAGTGCGATATATAATGTTGATTAATGGTCTTACTCGTTTTACCGAATTATTCATAATTCTTTGGATTAATCCTTAATTTGCAATGGTTAAGTTTAATTTTAATGGTACTTTGCCCACTTGCTCTACCATCACTGCAGCACCAGGTTTAGCAATAGTAACCAATGAAATCTCCATGAAAAAAAATTGGTTGTCTGTAAAGTCGGTTTACGGACGATAGTTTAACGTGACAACGTCATAACGTGCCTTTCGCTCACTCGTGTAGCGCTCTCGCTCCGATTGTAACGTTACAATGAGCGTAACGGGACAATGAGTCATCCTTTTTCGTGCGTGCAGCCGGCGTTCATCGATTTATTAGACGTTGTCACGTCAAAATCTCATACAACTGCCGACAACTCACGAGCAGAGAATCGATTTCAAATGACGTAAACAAAGTTTTATAACAAAGAGAACTACTGCACTTGCACTACACTGAAAGGAGCGTATTCTGGATGGTGGTGAGAAGTAAAGTAGTGTAAGTGTATTCCTAGAACATCTTAATTCCATTAATAACAACATACAATTTACTATGAAATTAGAGGCAAATAATTCATTAGCTTTCTTAGATGTCCTTGTCATCAGGAATTCTGATCATACTTTGAGCCACACTGTATACAGGAAAAAGACCCATACAAATAGGTACCTAAACGGTGAATCTCACCACCATCCTAAACAGTTAGCTACCGTGGGAATGTCTTTGTTTCAGAGAGCCCACGGGATCTGTGACAAGAAACACCTGGACGCCGAGCTTCAACATGTCAAGCAAGTACTGCAAGACAACAAGTTCTAACAGCCGCACCGCTGTCACAGATCCCGAGAAAAGCCAGCCACAGTCGAGCGCCAGCTTGCTATACTACCTTATGTGAAGGGTGTCACTGACAAGATTGGCTACATCTTGAAGCGAGCTTCAATCAATACATACTTCAAGCCGCCAACGAAGATAAGTCAATTTTTATCATCTGTCAAGTGCCAACTACCTTTACAAGATGCAGGGGTCTATAAAATAGATTGTGACTGCGGACTCTCATACATTGGTCAAACCAAGAGAAGCATAGGCACCCGCATAAAACAACACATAGCTGATGTAAAACACCAACGCTCGTTGAAGTCTGCTGTGTGTGAACATGTGCAACAGGGGACCAACCACTACCTGAGATTTGACAAACCACAGATGCTCGCTAAATTACACCGATTCCTACCAAGGATGCTTCGCGAGGCTATTGAAATCAAGAAACATCCTAATTTCAATAGAGAAGATGGTTGGAATGTACCACCAGCTTGGGATCCAGTAATTCAAATAGTCAAACCCAAGAAGAAGCAAACCACAGCTAGACTTCATGATACTTTGAGCTCATTCTGCGTAAATAGAAACACCCATGATTAAATTATGTTCGGGTACTTTGAAATAACTACACTGGAACATTGAGACAACTACCATCTTAGTCTCCCCGTGACCATGGCTGCTGAAAAGCAACCGAAACGTCGGGGAAAGTGTAAACATAAATATAAACAGTATAATAGTATAGTAATAGTATAAATAGTTTCAATAGTTTCAATAATTTAATTAGCTTAAAAATTAGTAAAGTTTAATAGTATTATAGTAGTGTAACAGTTTTTCAAAATTTTGTAATAAAGTGTCAAATAAACAACGCGATAAAATCCGTATATAGTAGTTTAATTTCAATGAATAACATTCGCGTAAACAGAAGACAATATTATTAAGGTTGTATAGTACGGCATATAAGTTCGGATCCATGGCCACGAACATGAAACTCGTTGCATGTTTCGCCATCGATATCTCACCGCATCATTTATGGTGACCATAAAATGATGTCTACTTTCCCATAACTTTGGTTTATGGACGACTTTATGAATTTCAATATTTTCCTTCCTTTTCTTGGGAATTGGGTGATCAAATTGAAATAAACAGGAGAAAACAAAGGCTTCACCGCTGCGTAGTACCTATAGAAAACGCAATGTTTGTACCATAACTATATAACTACTCACCCTATCATCATACAATCCGCATACTCGTTGTTAGGGATACAGAAAACGACATACATCCAGAAAAAGTATCATAAGTTATATTTTAATAACATGATGTGATTATGTGCGTAGCCGTTTAGAATATTGCAGTACGGCTTGGAACCCCACATATTATCAAGTCCATGTTAAGAGGATTGAGGGTATACAAAAAAGATCTGTTCGTCATTTGGCTTATCGATTTAAAATCGGTACGCCAATTATTAAATCACACGAAGAAAAACTAAAATATTTTGAGATTGTGTCTCTTGAATCTCGTCGCATGTTTGCTGACCTTATGTTTATACATACAAGCTACTTAACAATAAAATTGACTGTCCAGATCTTCTGAGTAAATTCTCCATTAATGATCTCTTTTCAATATTCCTCGTCATCGTACGAATCTTGGTAAATACTCACACATTGCAAGACTGTCGAGGCAATATAATAGCATAGCCACAAACGCGGTAGAAATAGACATATTTGACGACGTATTAATGAAATTTAAAAGAAATATCTACGATAACATTTCCGTGTGAATGTTGACAAACTTCAATTACTCACTTTATTAGTAGTTCTAATTGTAATCATTTTTATATTTTTATTTTTTAATTGCAGTACCTAATTTTATCTGACATTTACAATACATTTAAATTATTAATTTTATATTTTAATTTGATTGTTATGTAATGTATATTGAATTTATTATTTTTAGTAGTTCATACAAATTTATGTGACTGTAATACTAATGAAATTTACTGGATTTTGATATAATTTAATTTTAAACTTAACTTTTATATTGATATTTCTTTACTTTTAATATTTATCTTTGTTTCTTATGTCATATTATTAATGTTATGTTTAAAATGTAATGCATGCTGAATTCACCTGTAATTAGTTATACAATTGGTTAGACTCAAAATGTTTTTCTTATGTGTATGTGATATTGTAGTAACTGTTGGTGAATCTTAATAAATAAATACATAAATGCCACGCGAGCGCAGTTGCAGGCAGAAGCTAGTATACTAATTTTATAAAAAGAGAGCGCTTATTTTGTAAGTTTGAAGAGGGTAATCTTCGTAACCACAGTAAGCACCTATTTGGAAAATATAATGGTCGCAAGTAAGTTATAAGCCAAGGGGCTTTTAAATCTCTACGACGATGGCAAGACACGGATCACTCGAAAACACTATTTTTCTTTTACGAATCTGCTAGATTTTGTCCGCGGCTTCGCTCGCGTAAATATAGGTCAGGCTAGGCACTTTTTCTGGATGCGTGATCGAGCCCATCAGGGTATGATTGGAAAGTGGAAGACGCAGCTGGAGGCGCCCCTGGCCGGTTTCAGAGCCATTGGGGCCCTACAGCCGGTGTTGGAGCGGCGAATAGGGCGGCAGCATGGGACCCTTTCCTTCAGGTATTGTCAGGGTACTAGGGCTTTGGCAAATTGTCACTAGGATGGAACCGAGTCCCATCTGCCACGATTGCGAGGGTGAGGAGCACACGGCGCAGCACATGCTCGAGCAATGTCCTGTTTTGGCGTGCAGCGCCGTGAACTCTAGGACGTTGTGGGTGAAAACCTCTCGCTGCCGGTCGTGCTCAAAGCCATGGTCGACAGCGAGAGGAAGTGGGTAGCGGTAGCATCCTTCGCATTTATAATATTAGTTAAAAGGTAACCTTGTGCAATACAAGCTAACTTATACCTAAGATATAGACAAACAAATTCCTGACATGCGACACAAGTTACGTGCCCCATTTATCGCCATATCAGTCACGTTACACGCCATCACTTAAATTTGGCACTGTCACAAAGCAACCATACGGCACACGAAAAATAGCCGAGCTTTCCGTACAAACTAGAACACTGTCGCCGAAGAAGATTGGGGTTTGAGCGAGAAAAATAGCCAAGACGCTCGTTAAGAGCTGTCGCCGAAATCCATCAGCAGTGTTTTTTTTAGATGAATCGGTGGAGGGAATAAATCTGTTGTTAAGGCGATTGTAGACTTGTTTTATACAGGTAAATTATATTCGTTCTCTGATTTAGCATTTGGCGATAATCGGTAATGTGTATTATGACTTATACGGCGGTTTAATTGCTTTTTCTTTTGCGTAGTATGATTTACATAAAAACGTCAGAAAGGTACATAAATACCTCGCATGATGGCGTTGATTCTCGTTCAAGTAACGGGAATTACATTTTTGACGTTTTAGCTAGGTTGCGCTGACCTTAGTTACAAGTAATCTCCACGGCGATATGAGACTTCTAGTTGTCGGGTATATGGTTCGAAATCTACATTCATATTGGTGTTTTTCCATTTGAAAATGTACGTACATGTCTAGCATGATCGCGGTGTTCTACTCTTAGATATACATATAGTTAAAAGAATATAACGCAGCATTTCGTTTGTATATTTGCCATCATAACTTTGCCTCTCGTTTTCAAGGCCAAACTTAAAATAACCTAACATAATATGAATTAGACTAAATAGCAGCTATTGGATATACTTACAAATCCGTGCTGGTACTAAAATCGCGTGAAACAAAAATTTTTTTACGAAAATTGCGCGGACGGAGCAGTATGAAATTTGGCACAGTTAAAGATTATATGGAGAAGGAGGGGCGAATCCTAATATTTATATTAAGTACTAGCGGTGCCCGCGACTTCGTCCACGTGAAAATTTGTATAAAATGTTATATGTTTTAGGACAGAACGTCTGTGTAAACGACGTTAGATGTGGAACCATTGGGGACGTACACATACAGATTTTGAGGATTGATAACGCGAGACAATGCGACATAGAGTTGGCCATGAGTCATGAGTAAAACAGCCCGTACTGAGATCTACACCTGCAACGTGTAATCTCTGACCTTGCGCTTTCTTTATTGTCATTGCATTACATAAACTTACTGGGAATTGAACGCGCTTAAAACTGAACGGATAATTATTTGGTATGATGGGGATTCTTGGAATACAAACTATTTCACCGCGGCGCCACATCCTGTTTAAATTTCGGCTTCAATTATGGGCTGGAAGACCAGGTGCGCGTAAAGAATTAAGAAACTCTACTGGATAGTTAGTAACGTCGTCTTCTGCTGTGACATTGTGAATAGACGTATATTCGACACTTTCACCGTTAATTTGCCTTAGCATCTCAGAATTAATAGCTGTTGCTTGGTCGTTTGGAGGCGCCAAAATTGTAAGTTGCAGCTTTTTTTTTTACTTGGTCTATGTATTGGCTATGTACCTACTTGGGCTATATATTATGAAACGGCAGGCCACTATACGGAAAGACCTACCCTAAGGTCACCACTAAAAGAAATCCCTACTGCCCCCCCCTCCCCCCTACAGGGGAGACGGACACGACACAGAGGCGTGCGTGGGAACACGCACGCCGCCTCTCGGACCTTCGTCGTCATCGTAGGTCGTCTTGCACCCTCCGGCGCCTGGCTCTGCGGTTGGGGAGAGGGTTTAAACGCTCCCTCTCCCGCTCCGCCGCCTCCTTGATGGAAATTACTTCCTCGGCCAGGCGACGGCATTCCACGACCTCTCGCTTAGGACCATAGACTGAACTACGGCCGGGAGCGAGAGGGCAACAAATCCGACTGCCGCGACCAACTCACGGCGCTGCGATGCCCAGGCGGGGCAATCCGCCAAAGTGTGCAGCGCCGTGTCCTCAACAACGTCGCGGCAGTCGCCGCAGTGGTGACAACTGGGAGTCTCTTGCCGGCGTATACGACACAGAAACTGGCCAAAACAACCGTGGCCAGTCATTACCTGTGTCAGCCGGAAGATCAGGGCGCCATGCCGCCTTTCCAGCCACTCCTCAAACACGGGACTTACCGCCACGATCGTGGCCTGCCCGATAGCCATGCAGCTGTCTGATTTATTGTATCTGTAGGTGACCCATATACTGATGAAATTAAAATTTGCAACGATGGAACCATACAACATAAGCTATCTGATAAAATTACCTTATTTTCTGCTCGCTGCTGAAAAGTACCGTCTCCTAATTTAGAGTAAACCGATTTTAATGAAATAAAGACTAAATGTTACCCGAGGATATTCTCTATAGTGTTCTTACTGAGTCTATCGTATTAACTTTGTACTTTAGTCGTGATGAGGTAACAAACAAACAGACAGACAGATTTTTCTAAAATGATTGAAATGTGTTCAGTTAATTATTCTGAGTTCCCTTATTCATTTATTTCGCAATATTCTAAAATGTACAGACACGTGAAATTTAGAGTTTTATATTCCTATTGCCCAAAAATACCAAAATCGAAGCGATTATTATCTCCATATACCGACTCGGTTTTGTATTAATCAGTCAATAGTTGTAAATAATAAAAGTTATAATAAACAAATTTTAGAAAATCGGATTACAACATTTAATTACATTATATCTCTAGAACAAAAAGTGGTTGTTGAAAGCCAGCATGTCATACAATGGCGGCAAACCTTAATATCGCGATTTAAAAAATGACGTCACTTGCACAGTGCCATCTATCGTGCTATGTATAAATCATTACGTCGAGTCTAGTACTAAACACATATTACTAACAAATTAGAGATGTCGTTGTCAATTAGTAAACATTCAACATTGTCTTAGAATTAATTATTATTTATTATTATAACAAAAATTAAGATATTTATATTCTATCCGTATTACTGGCTTTGTGTATACGATCCTGATCTGTAATCACAATCTATGAACTTAAATTTAAGCAAATCTCAACCTTATTTGTAAACCATTACGGCGGATCTAGTACATTAAAATTTAATTAATAATAATAATAATATTCTACCACAATTTAACTTCAAATGCTCATAACTTTTGATAGAGAAGACCGATTTTAATGAAATAAAGACTAAATGTTACTTGAGGATATTCTTTATAATGTTCTTACTGAGTCTATCGTATTAACTTTGTACTTCAGGCGTGATGCGAGAACAAACAAACAGACAGACAGACAGACAGACTTTTTTAAAAATGATTAAAATGTTCTAAATCACTTATTTTGCAAAATTCTAAAATGTACAGACACGTGATATTTACAGTTTTATTATATGTATAGATGTATTAAAAATATATTAAATTAATAAAAAAACACTACAGGCACACAAACATACATTTGACACACGCAGTCGAATCGCGTTCGTAGTATTTCGGCATTGTTCAGCTGATGTAGTATACTATTCTTCGTAACCATGGTTACATATATGAATATATATCAGCAATATCTTACAAGCAACCTTTGGACGGATTGGAATGCTATTTATATTATAATATATTTACGTAATTATATGAAAAAAAGAAAACAAAGTAGCAGGTTTAGGAATATCGTCAATTAAAGAGTTTAGTTAACTAAATTCTTAAAAGTACTCGTAAATGATAATTTGTTTGAAATAGATAGGTAAATAAACCTGTATAGATCGAAATCTAAATAAAATGTGATTATAAGGTTCTAGACAATAAAACTTTAATAACTATCGAACTTAAAATTTAAATCAAATTATTATGGTCGGATTTCGACCACTAGGCGACCGCTAGTACTTATACATAAATTATTGAAAGAAAATCCTTAAAACGTACCGAATAGACCCGATCTGAAATTCGAACCCGGATCCCGATTAGCGGCAAAAACGTTAGACCAGACTACCGAGGTAAGCTATCTAAACACCACTGAAGTAAGCTAATGTGACTTAAAACAAAAGTAATGCAAAATAAAATTGGCCTTAGCTAAAAATATTAAGAGATCTACTAAAATTATTTTGTATTATTAAGTTATCTGGATCATTTTTCGTCTAATCTTATCATTCTACGATTTAATAAATTTTCGTGAGGGCCGTGGACCAAACCAATTAATTGTTCGATATCGGGATTAGATCGACCCGTGGCGTATCTCTAGTCACCCTTAGCGTGGACCCCAAGGATTTGTTCGGTGATTAATACTTGTAAGATTTGCAATCTGTCGGCAGATTAGACAGCTGAGACGTCAGCTGATAGAACGAATGAAATATTTATTCAAAGTTACTTGTCTTGTATGTTGTATACTTTCTGCAAAGTTAAAATGGTAAAAAAGGGACCCTCTTGATCAGACTTTGTGTACATGTCAAAACTGCTTATCTCAGTTAGAAATATAGACATGATAATGACTTGTAATTTAGAAATGGTTTAAAAATACTTGTCCAAGATTATTGCAAAGGAGAATGCCCATAACAATGGCGCCGAACTATCGCTAACTGTCCTAGAATGGATGTGATTATACGAACGAAAATTGGACACTCAATAGTCCTATTTAAGTACTTTAGATCTAGGGTAAAATCATCAATTTATTTTGTGGGGTTTTTGTAGAAATAATGTGTTTATTTCAGTTTTTGAGGTTATATCAAATGTCAAAATAAACTAGTTTTAAGCTTTCATTCCCTATATATCTATAATTATAAAGACTATTTGTTATGCCTATGCAGATAATAGTAATTGAAATCTATAAAAACGTAACAAATAACCTTTGCATCGAGATAAATATTTCGTGGAGCGGATATGATATTATGAAATCTTGAATGATTATGTTCATTGAAATTACTTACTTTTGTTGGAGAAATCCAAGCACGTAAAATATGAGCCATGGCATCAGATATATATCTGACTTGACGGCGAGGCAGAGGATGCGCTAACGCAAGCAAACAATTCACACAGCGCAACATCTCAGAAACAGCAACAACGTTTAAGATAGTTCGGTAATACGGTAACGAAGAGGAATCCAAAGACTCAACTCGACGTGAATTCGTAACACGGAAACAATTAAACGAAGAAACAATATCGGAACACACGCGACGCTTCGCCGGCAGTTTGATATTGGAAAACAATATTTTGTTTTTTTTTGTAGTGTTGTCAATAGTGCTGTGACCTCAATCCATTTACAGAATTAAACATAATCGACTATACGTAATATATTTTTTAAAAGTCTTTATATGCATTTTATTATTCAAAGTATAATACTATAATTATTTACATATAATAATAATAGTATTTAAAGTACTCATTTGTGACGACAGGAGATTGTTAGTGGGTCTATGATTACTGATTATACATAATCGACTGACTAGGAAATGTATTTATGAAAGTGGTAAAAGTGTCTCTTCCCTAAAACGTAAGAAACAACTGGGAACAACTATTAAATTACTTATTATCTAAAAATCTAAATGCCACAAAATAATTGGATTTTATTAAGCATAAACACATATTAAATTATAATATAAATTAGGCATATCTTCTCGTGTTTATACTCATCAAAAAACGAAACAAAGAGTGGGCATTCTCCTTTAAAATTAAACTTTCTAAGTGTATATATATTTTTAAAGGGTTCATTTGAATTCAAACAGGGTACTAGATCATTTAGAGTTTTACTTACTCTTGCACATTATAAAATATATTTTATTATTTTGCTATGCTGTATACTTTATGACCCATTAGTATGATGAAAAAATTCAAAATAAATACCTCTTATCCCCAAAGCGGCAAATTAAAAATTACACGGATTATTAATAATTCTACCCAAAACAAAATAGCACATTTACTATTTTATGGATTTGCTATGTTATCAATAATGTTCTCGAAGATATGTGAAGTCTACATGTCTAAAACTTCTTAGACAGATTTTCTTACGATGTTTTCCTTCACCGTTAAAGCGAGCGATAATTAACTATTTAATTCGCACATAATTGCTGAATAATAAAACAAAAATAAAGACGTTCACTTATTAATGAAACCGTAGAGCCAAAAATTCAACAACTTTTTTTTGTAGATAATTTTTTAAATATTTTTTTACAATTTTGTTATTTATTTTATTTTATAATTTTAGGAAATCTTACAGCTAAATTAGTATCATAGACAGATTTGATACGAAAAAAGAAGGCCAATTAAAAGTTTTCACAGATAGCAGAATAAAGTGTAAATAATAGAAGAAGACATTTAAACAACAAGATAATAGCAAGAAATACACACCATTACATCTGGTTTTTAGACATAAAGAAAGAGTTACACAAAGATTTTTTGATTTGGCTATTACTATAAGTAAACAAGTCTATAACAACACTCTGGCATGCCATGTTGAACAGGCGACTCGCTCGAATTAAAAATGAACGTTGCCTGTAGGTTGTACTAGCTGTTGGTGTATGTAGTAGGTATGATTTGCGCAGGAATGCAGATGGCACAATATACAAACGAAAAGCTAGATACTATTGTTCTAGTTCCAAAAATTGAAATGTCTCTCACTTCGGTCGTAGTGTCTATTGCTGCCAGCGATATTTTTACAGCCGTGTTTTACGGTTTTTATATACAACGTACAGAACAAATAGTTTGGTCATGTTAAAAGGGTGTGACATATGCATGGAAACTTTCATGACAAAATAAAAAATATACCCATATTCGCACTGCCTTTGTTACCTGCACTAAACTTTCGATAGAGAAATATATGTATATATGTTTGTGTAGCCGAGCAAAGTTTTGGTATTACTGATACTCTACTTTAAAATACATATATATATAGCGGTAACAGTACTCGGGAACTGAACCCAAGACGTCATGCACACAGGTGCATGACGTCTTGGGTTCAATTCCCGGGTCGGAAAGTGATATTGGGTATTTCTGTCAAGAATTTCTAAGTAGCAGCACGCAGGATCTAATATGGCCAGCAGACGTCTCGGCTCATATTAAGTGAGACCTACAAATATAACAGACGTATTGTAATACAGCTCTAGCCACCTCTTCGGATACAGGTCTGACACCATGTATTGAACTCGAGATATTGGAATCAAACCCGAGACCTCATGCAAAATACTCGCATTTACGACTGCAATCCTATGAAAGTTAAAAGGTTCCCTGTCCGATGAATAACATAATATCATACATAACAATAGATTTTCTATTGTGTCTATCACGGGACAGCGAATGGGTTAACTATATTAAATACTAGCTTTTGCCCGCGGCTTCGTTCGCGTAAAAGTAGGTTAGGTTACGACAGAAACAGTACTTTTTAAAATAAATTATAGCCTATGTTACTCGGTAATAATATAGCATTCTAATGGTGAAATAAATGTTTTATCGGTTCAGTGGTTTTTGAGTTAAAGCAAATAACTAATCAAATCTTTCCTCTTTATAATAGACTAAATGTGCCCGCGGTTTCACCCACGTTTATAGTTACTGTGCCGCCCCGTGGGACTATAGCCTTCCTCAATAAATAGGCTATCCAACACTAAAATAATTTTTCAATTCGAACTAGTATTTCCTGAGATTAGCGCGTTCAAACAAACAAACAAACTCTTCAGCTTTATAATATTAGTATAGATTCAGTTCTAAAAAATAATGAATCTCATGGCAATTATATTTGCATATAAGATACAAAAAGAAACGTAATTAGACATAATATATAAGACTGACCAACGTTTTAATTAAAGTGTAACTACACAGTTTCATTTCCATGTTTCGAGTTCAAACTTAAACGCAAACAAAAAATACTAGCACGAAACATGCATTAAAATATTTTAATGAATTCTTCGGTGAAGTTTTTTGAATATAATTAGGTGCATATTTTGTTAGCTATTCAAAGTAAAAATGCACCACTTTTTCATTAATTTTGCGTTTTGCCTGCGATGGCTATGTTACATTTCAAGGGCTAGTAATAAATTTAACATTATGAGAGGACATGAATAGACTATTTTAATCTTATGCTGGTTTTATTTATATTTCTAAACAAGTTTTTCCCGCGGCTTCGCTCGCATAAATTTAGCTAAAGTTATATTAGTAACAGTACTTTTCCGGATAAAAGTTATTCTATGTCCTTTTCTGTTTCGCTGACAACGTGTATGCAAAATTTCATGGTGATCGGTCGAGTAGTTAAGGCGTGAAAGCGTAATAAACAAACTCACATTCGCATTTGTAATATTAATTAAATTTATTTAATAACAATATATAACTAATCAAATCAAATCATTGATTCGTGTGATTTTTGGTGATACAATATGACGTTACAATTAATTAATTTATTATATTTCTATAACGCCATAACGGTCTCGATAGCGTAGTGGTTAGTGTAACCGACTGCCACGCCTGAGGTCGCGGGTTCGATTACCGCACAAGTCAAACATTTGTGTGCATAAACATTGATGTATGTCTTGGTCTGGGTGTTTCTATGTATATTATGTATGTATTTACAAAAAGAAAAGTATATATATATATATATGTATGTTTATCCATTGTCTAGTACCCATAGTACAAGCTCTGCTTAGTTTGGGCTAGATGGTGTTGTGTGTATGTGGTAGAATATTATTATATTATTATTATAGAGTTGTACTACCTACATTTAACCAGTTGTGGTTTAAGGTCCCACGTAATAGGGAGCAAGTCTATTACCGCTTTCCGTCCCGTCGCGTCACTTAAAATATAGAACCTCTTTATATCAATTATGTGTTTTTACTTTTACACACTATGTTTTTTTCGCCTGGTAGTGAGCAATTGAGAAGTTTAGAAATAAACACCCAAATAGATATAATAGCGAAGCGACATGGCGGGCCCATTTTGACAGCTTGCAGAAAAATAATCACTCCTTGCTTGAAGACTTCGTATATATTAAATATCGCTTTAAGAGATCCTGACTGTGAGTTATATATAACGTCACAGATGACTTGTTATTGGCACTCAGTTCGAATTTAACATCATAACTCTCAGCTAGCTTTGCCAAGCGTCCGAATTAATTCCGGACACAGTCAGTTTTTTTGGTTGCGTGTGTGGCCAAATTAGACGGCGTTGGGCCTGTCCGACTTTTGGTAGGCTTTTTTTAATTTGTCTTGTGTTGGTTTCCGCTCCGCCTGCCTCACCATATATCGCTAGTGCAAGCGAGCGGACTAACACTCCACTGAAAAAATTTTCGTGTTATATATACTAAGACTAAAAAATTAAGGGTGTCCAACCTTTTTCCAAAATGTCCGGGTAAATGGCAGCGCTGTCGGCTTTTCGGTTTTAAAACCTGGCAACTCTACGCCCAGCTGTCAAAATCGACAATCAACAATAACAATGCTGACGAGCAAACTTAAATATTGCAGCATAGATTTTGCAACAATTTATTTGCAGTATATAAAACTGAACTTTTACTTCTACCACTCACCTCGTGTTTGTGGTCCTTTTTCATGGACCCTCCATGGCCACCCCCGGTGCTTTGTACGGTATTCATCTCGAACAACACATAACAACACTACAGGTATAAACCAACTAATTTCAAAATGGACAACTTCACTACTTGAGGCACTGTTTTAAGTCATTTTGTTCACAGCACTGTTGTTTCACGTTAGCACAATGTGAATTATAACGCTGCTACTTTTTCACGTTGATGGGCACTGTAAAAATAATGTATATCAAAAATAAAATCAGTCTTTTTTCAGAAGACTGATTTTATTTTTACCAGATTTCTTAATTTATACCTAAGTACTATATAACTTCAAGATCTAATTGTAAATCGCTTAAGAGATCTGTGAACCTGAGAGCCGCCATTTTGGTAAATAAGCCATGTTGTGCGAATCACCATCTAAAAGTAAATAATTCTGAATCTATAACAAAATAAATCCTTACTAATATTATAAATGCGAAAGTAACTCTGTCTGTCGGTCTATCTATCTGTCTGTCTGTCTGTCACCTTTTCACGCTCAATCGGCCGAACCGATTTAGATGAAATTTGGAATGAAGATAGCCTGGGACCCTGGGAAGGACATAGGCTATATAACATCACGCTACGGCTCACGGGAGCGGCACAGTAACCACAAATACCAATGACGCGGGTGAGACCGCAGGCACAGCTAGTAAAATAGTAATTAAATACTTTACTTTGGACCAATTACAAAATGCATACAAATGCTGCATGCAATCTTAACCTGATGCTCAAAATAATTAACTAGGAAACAATTCATATTATAATGTGGTGACAGCTTGAAACTTGAAACTCGATGGCTTAACAGGTGACGAGCCAGTACGAGCAGTCTTGTTAATTACATGAAAACATTCAGAATATTGTGTCGGACGCTGCCACACACTGTGCGATAGGGTACGCTGTATTAATATACAGCGATGCACATGTTTCGCAGATATGGATATTGGAACATTTAGGTCTAGGCCGCACTACGGTTTTTTCCTGCAAGCGGAAACCGCTAAACCGCGAAACCACCCGAAACGCACACAAAATCAGTCGCGGAAAAAAACCGCCGTTGCGGCCGCTTGCATTAGGCCTAGGCCGCACTACGGTTTTTCCCGCAAGCGGTAAACCACTAAACCGCGAAACAGCCCGAAATGCACACCAAATCAGTCGCGGGGAAAAACCGCCGGTGCGGCCGCTTGGATTAGTTCCCTTGACTCACAAAATTGCGCGGTTGAAAACCGCGACAGTTTAGCCATAGCACGGCCTAGGCCTTAATTCAGTAAAATTACAGAAACATCACGAATAAACCTATGTTGACTAAGCGTTCTATGCTTTTAAATTTATTTGACAGCTGTCATGGCAGATCTCCTTAACGACACAATAAGGCTTTCTGGCTTAAGTTAGTCAATGATAACTAATAGAAAATTATTAGCTTCATTTAAGAACTCAATAAGATGCTATAGTAAAGTTTCCAATGTTAATAAAAATGTTCAGTGCCGTTCGATTCTATTCATAAATACTTTTGTAAAAATACAACATTTGTGTTTTACGTACTGTACATTAATTTAATCTGTTTCGTAGTCATAGTAATTGTGACTGCCTCCGTGGCGCCGCGGGAGTGATTGCGACTGCTGTGCATGACACAAATCACCAACAATGGTCAGTATGATATTGAATCTGCTTGACTTATTCTGGGCATTGAAATTAAACTACTATATACGGATTTTATCACGTTGTTTATTTGACACTTTATTACAACATTTTGATAACTGTTACACTACTATTACTATTAAACTTTACTACCTTGATATACGTAAGAAAACTGCCTCCATGGCGCAGCGGTAGTGAATGTGACTGTTGTGCATGAGGTCTCGAGTTCGAATCCCGGGTCGGGCCAACAAAAAGTTATTGAGTTTTTCTGTTAAGAAATCTCAATAGCAGCCCGGAGTTAGGAAGTTGGCGGTGTTAGACACCCCCGTGCCTCGGAAAGCACGTAAAGCCGTTGGTTCTGCGCTCGATCTCTCTCCGGTCGTGTCGGATTACCGTCCCATCGGATCATGAGAGTTGATCATGTTCCACAGAGAGTGCACTTGTGTTTGCGCACACACTTGTGCACTATAATATCACCTGTGCAGATGGCCAGTTTCCGTTAAGACTGACCGCTGTGGCTGAAATTCGGTCTGGAGGACATCACTTGTCATAACACTCAAATAAAATATGTTATTGAATCCTGATCAGTTCACGTAATGTTCACGAAAGATCAATCAACCTGATGCGATAAGCTAAATAATAACCTTGTTTAGAAAATACACAATAAGCAAAATAAATTTTTCAACACCTATATTTTTGTAAAAACAATTATCTTAAAAAAAGAAAATTTGCTATTAGAAAAAACGGAGGCGCATCAAATTTAACTAAACCTAGCTGTTTTTTCTGATGATGTCTGATTAGACATAGTTAAAAATCTATTGTGTCTGGCCACCAGTGTACCACTGTGACTCAATAGGTTAAATATTAAATAATATTAACATTGTCGAAAGTAAAGTCTTAATTAGTAGTCCGCATTAAAGAAAATCTCGAAATTGAAGTACTAAATTCGTAGGATATGAATATGTTATTCTCGTTACCCGTTAATACGATTTTATATGAAGATTGCGTAACAGAATAATAAAACGTACTTTGGATACTTTATAATGAGATTTATTCTGTATCTAAAAGTAAAACAATATCATATGTACATAACTGTACTTCGTTATTTTGTCAACCCCTCTCATGTCCCAAGGCAGATCCACGTGGGTCAATGTTTTTATAAATTGTGTCTCGGATAGAAGACGTCCGGTGAATACTGGCACTTGCATGTGCTGACTGAGTCTTAGATGATAAAAATTACATATTGTACTACCAGCTGGGCTCATAAGACACAGTGCAATATTATAGCGCAGGAAGTGTTAGGTAGGACTCAAAATTATGTGATCCACGAATAACCGAGATGGGTGTAAAAACCCAGAATTCAACCTCATCGTCTTAAATGTAAAAGTAATGAAAAGAAATGACTCCTATATCTCGGGGGTATTTTGACCCACAGAGCCCATATTCAAACTCGACCGAGGTATGACCCTAAGGTGTCTGCACACCAAGTTACAAGGTCTTAAATGTAAAAGCATGCAAAATACTTGTGACCTTGTGACCCTTACATCTCGGGGGTCTTTTGACACACAGGGCCCATATTCAAACTCGATCGAGGTATGACCCCAAGGTGTCTGCACACCAAGCTTTAAGTCAATCGATCCAGTGGTGCCGGAGTTATGCCTTTCACTAACATCAATCTTTCACTAACAGACAGACACACAGACCCACATAGTGTTTTCATTAACCTCTTCGAAGAAGACTCAGAGGTCAATAATTGTTTGATGCGTTCTGTATTGTTGTGCATTCATCTAAATAATAAATATGATATTATGTTCGAATTATTTATCTAACTTATTATCCAAGAACTAATTTGCTAACAGAAATCGCACGATGACATGATTTATGATATACATAAATGCAGCTTAACTATATTAAGAGACTAGATGTTTCACCCGCGTTTATCGTTACTGCGCTGCCCCCGTCGGTCGTAGCGTGATGTTATATAGTCTATAGCCTTCCTCGATAAATAGGCTATCCAACACTATAAGAATTTTTAAAATCGAACCAGTAGTTCCTGAGATTAGCGCGTTCAAACAAACAAACAAACTCTTCAGCTTTATAATATTAGTATAGATAACAATAAAAGCGTTGTGCCTGAATGACGCGACGGCGTCTATACGCTGAGAAGAACGAAAATCTGGTTACCTTAATTGGGATCATCACCTTATTTTGAGAATGTGACAATCTTCAAAAAAGTAACATGCTGTTTATCGATGTTTTCACCTAACTACACACCTTGTAATTCCTGACCCAATTCTCGACCTGTCTCAATAGAAATATAAATGGCACGGATAAGAGGGGAGGGTGGGGTCGTTTAGGCTCCCCGCTGACAGATTTGCATAAACCAATTTGCGGTCAGTCACGCGAGCTCCTCCTAATGCCACTGAAATGTGGGACTGCGAATATTGTGGGGACACTGTTGCGCAACATTTAATTATATTCTAACGCATGGCTTTTCACAAGGTATGTTCATATGTGTGTAATACTGGGATTTAATTAGCTTTGTTTAGCTCGAGAGTTTTGTTATCTACTGGGAATAATTATAACTAAAGAACTGTTGTTATTTGTCAGACGATTTTATTTACTGGTGGCAGGATCCTGTATTCATTTGGGTTTATTCTACTGATCGCAGAGGGATGAGAAATTGATTGTTATTAAGATGGTCCAAAAACTTTTTCTTTCCTGAATCCGAACAGCAGTTCCTTTTCGATTATGGTAGTCAGCGGTAAGGCTGGTTTGCTTTACAATACTAATCCTCATGAGCCATTTACTTCTCTGCCACAAGATCAATAAGAAGTATAATTAAATTTATTTTATATTAATATGAAAATTACATCTACGTTATTTTTAATCTGATTTGCAAAACGTTGGAGATTTGGACCACTTAGGGCAAATCTAATCACAACAATTTACTTTGGATGTAACGGATTCGCGATTATGTTCCCAAATATCTTTTAGCAAGGCAAAAATAAGTGTGCGACAGATTTACCTATTTTATTTTTCGACCAGAAAATAATCATCTAATTTTGTTACTATCCGCTTATTTCGCAATTCCCCTTTAAAGCTTAAATCCTAACTCTTTACTTAAAAAGCAGAAGATCTTTTAACGAGTCTCGAAAAAATAGAATGTTCTTTAATCCAAACATTTACGTCACTCATCGTAGCTTACCTTCAACTAACGTTTCCTATAACAGAGTCACAATGCATACAATCGCCAATAACCCAACAAAACCAAGGTAACCGATTTACGTTAACCAATAAAGGGAAATACGTATTGTAAACCGGACCATTAAAGAGCATTACAAATTCAAGCCTTCGTTTCACTGAAGCCCGCAAAACTGTCACCGAGTCCATTATAATAAATTCTTTGCGGAATCGACCCCAGTACGTAAAGGTTCTTATAATAAAGTAGTACAATCAATGAGAGACATGTATTTTGAATACACAACAGGCTGGAACAAGACAAGGGAGCACAGTGACTTGTTTTGTCATAACAGAACTGGCTCGACAGATGTTGTTTTGCTATCTAGAGACGCGTAATGGTGGTGAAAATAGACCACAAAATTACGACTACCTTCTCACCTTATTTTGCGCAAATAATAATAGAAATAGTTTCTATTAAAAACAAAAATTGGGGCGGTCTTTGGGGACTGCCAATAGAAGTGAAAACTTTAATCTTTGATCATAAACACTTCTCTATAAACAAAAAAAAACAAATATAAAATAGGTATATGATACTCTTTTAAGAGTTATTAAGGGGGTCAAACTTTCGTTAGTTTTTGCGTAGGACAAAGGCGAGTAATTCAAAAATGGAAAGTGTGGGAGCGTGACGATGACGCGAGTTCTATGATTTTTGTTCACACAAAAAGTGCTCAACGCGCCTAAATAAGTTTTCACTTCAAGAATATTAGTATGTATGTAATAACTTTCAAGAGGTAATGCTTAATGCTGAATTTCGTTATGTCTGTTTTGAAACTGCTTACTCCGCGCACATTCCTAAGTCAATTGTATACAAAGTGCTACTAACGTTTATAGTGTGAGAACTTAGTACTTGTAGAGTTGTAGAGTATTTTTGGTACAATAATCAATATCTTCTAATCAGGAGCTCAGTATTCCTCGCGTGGACCGCTAACGTAGAAAGTAGATAACGTTGCCATAAAGTTTTAGATACCTGTCGCAAGCTAGAAGTACCCAGTCTTTACACCCAGTCTTTATCTAGGTAAATGGTGAAACAAAGCACTCAAAGTGGTCGAAATATATAAAAAATTTACAGTAATGATAATGATCAACCTGAGGGTGTCATTTCTTGAAAATAGTATTTTATTAGATATTAAATGAAAAAATTGTATTAAGGACATTTTTGTAAGTGCCGTGAAATTTAAAAGATGTTATAAATTTTGCAGCTTGTCTGTCAATCTTGTATTGAAAGGGTATCAATATAAAGTTTTAATGGTGGCTAAAGAAATTTAAAAATAAGGAAATTGCCAAGCCTAATTGATATTCTTAATTAATGCTATATGATTTATCTATGATTTTAGGTACTAGGTAACTAGGAGCAAGCCAAATGCCGCCAATCAGATACAGCTCCAAATGTTAGGATTTTTGAAGTGAAAACTTCTTTAGACGCGTTGAGCACTTCTTGGTGAACAAAAATCATAGAACTCACGTCATCGTCACGCTTCCACGCTTACCATTTTTGAATTATTTTAGAATATTAACAATATCTCAGAAATGGTGCGTCCAACGCAAAAAATAACGAAATTTTGACCCCCTTAAAAACCCGTAAGAGTATCAGGAATCCAATCCGGCAACATTTTTCATATTTTTTTATTTTTTGTTTATAAAGAAGTGTTTACGATTACGGATTAAAGTTTTCACTTCTATCGGCAGTTCCCAAAACTGTCCAAATTTTTTTTTACAGAAGACACCAATAACACTGCATAATCCGAGAGTCATTCTATAATGCGATCTTAAACTGCTACATCGAGGCAGCCTCATGTTTTAATTCTCTATTACCAAGAGCTATTGCCATCTATCGCACTTAGTTACAAAGTTCGTATTACTAGTAAGAATTTCTAATAAATATAGTCGTTAGTGCACAGTTTCACTCCGTTATAGACTATTTAGTGTTATTATTGTGCTTGTGTGTCTTATTTACTTCGCTGCGATGGTTATGGCCGGCTTCGAGTGTAATGTTTGTGCTTATAAGTTGTGTGCTTGCTGCTGTGGTTTTGAACTATGTTGGGACAATATAGCGTTTACTTTGATGTAGAACGTTCTAGATAAGGTGGTACTTGCAATTTAGTGTAGAATAGTTTTCGGCTTAGTGCGACATGCTTTTGTTTTGATGCCAATGTCGACCTTTTGGGTTAATTCATACATACATAGATTCACGCCTGTTTACCAGAAGGGTAGGCAGAGACTACGAATTTTTTTTTATACTACTATATTGGCAAACAAGCATACGGCCCACCTGATGGTACGTGGCCACCGTAGCCTATGGACGCTTGCAACACCAGAGGCATCACCTGCGCGTTCCCGGCCCTTTAGGAAAGGAAGTGGGAAGGAGAAGGAGTGGGAACGGGGAAAGGGGGTGCTTCGGCCTCCGGCACTCTCACTCACCGAACGAAACACAACAGTAGGAATACTGGTATTTCACGTCGATATTCTGTGAGAGGGTAGTCCTTCCCCGGTCGAGCCAGCCCACTACTAATGACTTTGATTATATTTAACATGCTAACGCAGCTAAATAGTTTTACTAGTAAAATATGTGATCAATATTAACAAAAATACGCGTTATTTTTTAAATTGAGTAGCCATTTCTTCCAAATTCCATGCTGCTTCTAAAAACTTGACCTATGGTTTAATTTAAAACCATTAAGGCGTCCATTTAAAGGAATTCGATACACTACCCTCCGGTTTCTGAAAGCTTAATTAACCAATTACGTGTCAAAAGCAACCTCGCGATAAGTGATTTAATTAACTGTTGCTAATTTAATCAGCAAATTACAGCAGTTGACATGCGTTTGACCGTCTGTTAACCAATTTTCTGGCATCATGCCTTTTAGAAAATCCTTTAACATATTGAATGCCATAAAGCACAAAATATAATGCATTGTTATTTGTCTTTAATAACTGGCATGCCGTTCTCTGTGTTCACAAAAATCTGTGTTCACAAATTCGGGCATAATTATTATACTTTTCTGCATTTCAAGGTTATCTTTTCTAGGCATTAAGTCATGCTTAAGAAAAACAGCTTTGCTGTCAACACTATAATAATACCACATATGTTAAAAAGTTAGGTATATAATTAGTATCATTTTAATATTACAAAAAGAAAAACGGGCAAGTGCGAGTCGGACTCGCGCACGAAGGGTGGCGTACCATTATCTATAAAAATGGCAAAAAAAAAAACACGTTTGTTGTATGGGAACCCCCCTTAAATATTTGTTAAATTTTAATTTAATTAGTTATTTTTAAAGTGAATATATAACTAAATATTCTGTGAATATTTCAAGCGTCTATCTGTTGCCGTTATCAATATCGAGCAAAAATGAGCAAAAAATCACGTTTGTTGTATGGGAGCCGCCTTAAATATTTATTTTATTCTATTTTTTAGTATTTTTTGTTATAGCGGCAACAGAAATACATCATCTGTGAAAATTTCAACTGTTTAACTATCACGGTTCATGAGATATAGCCTGGTGACAGACGGACAGACAGACGGACAACGGAGTCTTAGTAATAGGGTCCCGTTTTACACTTTGGGTACGGAACCCAAAAAACCGAGCATACCTAGTTATTTTATTTTGCAATTTCATATGTTTCTTTTTCAAAGCATAATGTCATGCTCGAGTAAAATAATGTTACTGATAGTCTCTAAATTTATTATCGTCTATTTTTTAAAAGTAAAGTAATTTTATTCTGGTCCACCATTACGAATGAACTATTTAATTCGCTCCACTCACATTCCCTGCATAAGCCTAAGTACTTTTAGAATTACAAAGAAACTTGACCGTAATATATTCAGAATATATTATATATATCGTGTAAGTATTAATAGAAGATTTATTTGTATTTCGCGTTCTACATTACACAGTAATATATCAAGTCCACAGTCAGTATGACATTTAATTCTTCAAGGCTAAGAATATTTTTACCTTTGAATATTTTATGTTGTGTCGTAAATCTCAACAAGCTATTGTTAATTAAGCGTTAACTTAATAACTCTTTTTAGCAAAATATACCTGAAAATAAATTATTTTTATTTAGTCCCTAACCTTGTGAAAATGTGTGTCTACTCTTAAGACTGCGCCGAGCGAAATGTGCCAAAACAGGCGGTCACAGTTAAGTGAATAAAATCAACACTTTTTGTTTAATACAAATATAAAATATACATTTACCATAACAATGAATGTGTTTACAATTACTTCGTGTAAAAAACTTAAAATAATTAATATTTCCGCCTACAAAATTACGTAAATTTGCACGAAAAATGCAAAAACGTAAGGTCGTGTTACGTGATTTTTAGATTATAACAGTAGAAATCTATCCTATTTTACAGCTTAAACGGAACATAAATAGTTATATTACAATTTGTCCGTCCCAAATATTTAAGTTATTGGTTGACAATAAAGATATATACTTATTAAAAAAGCACTTCAAATCCTCCATACAATTTTACTTTGACAGTCGCGCCGATTTGAATATGCGCCGCACGAGCTCTGTCATTATTTATTTTACGCTCGGCGCAGTCTTAAGTATGATTTTGTAAGCTTATGATACAGATTTATATAGACTGGGGTCATGATATGAGGTCTCGAGTTACATTATTGGGTCGGACAAAGTGTTATTGGGCTTTATTTCAAGACATTCTTAGTAGCACTCGACAAATTTTGGAACTGTCTCCAGTTGAAAGCCATAAGCACGCTTTCTATTATGTGTGATCTAATATCATAGTTCGCAAAACGAGAGTGAAACATGCGCTTACTTTATCGGGGATCTATCAGCCTCTAGGCTATGTATGGTGTATTTTTAAATTACGAAACTTATTTTTATACTAAAAAACGCAAAATTATCACACAGTCTGCTTGATTAGGCTATCATGTTCCACGTAAGAAGTGAGCCTATTCAACAGCCTTCCGAAAAGGTTGTTTACAGCACGTTGCTACAGAAATGTTTTTGGCAGTATAATAATGCCGGAAGCGATTTTAATTTATTTAATAGCAATTAAGAAGAGTTATGGGCAAAATTGATCACGTAGTAAATACCAAACAGCGTAGTCACAGCTATTAAAATCAGATGACGCTAATGAAATGCTTCAACTAGCATCCGTAACACAGGCAAAACAGTAAAATAAAGGTTTATTTTCTTTTGCCTTAATGTGATATCCCGTGTTCTACACCCATGGACATTCGTGTGTATAATCCTAAATGGGTTACGCAGAGGACACAGCCATTTCTCTAACTATACATTTAGGACTTAATATCACGTAATAGTTGACGACACTATTGAAGTCTATCAGGTACAGTTCTAGACTCCATATCATTCCTTACAATATTTGAAGTGAAAACTTCTTTAGGCGCGTTGAGCACTTCTTGGGTGAACAAAAATCATAGAACTCGCGTCATCGTCACCGAACGCTTTCCATTTTTGAATTATTTTTGGTTTATAAAGAAGTGATTATGATCAAGGATTAAAGTTTTTACTTCTATTGGCAGTCCCCAAAGACTGCCCCATTTTATTTTACCGATAAGCCCAATAAAACTTCACTCTATCCTACAAAAGGACGTTAGAGCCGCAAGCATAAGCGCAAGCCTAAAACGGACTAAAAAGACTGTTCCGTATTATTAATTGTTCAAAATGACCAGTGTTACCCGAAACACAAATGCAGCGCTGGGGACAGCTTGCATTTTGGGAAATTATGTTTTCTATTTGATAAAGTCAATTTCCCTACAACATGTATGTATACATGGTGCTCGTAGAGGAAATAGAATAGTTCTATGTTTAGGGCTACGTTTAAGCGTAATCAAGTTGGCTTGCGATATTCATTAACAACCGACTAACAACTGACCGTCAGTTAATGTTACCTTACGTAGTAGTGTAATAATATCGGCCCTGTATTAATGTTCTACTGCTGGTCCTCTTTTGAGTTTGAGAAGAGTTAGGCCAGAGTCCATAACGCAGGCTTGGTACTTACTGCAGTTGCACTTACTGATCGGTAAACGATTAGCGAGGTTAAGCAACGTTGGGTGCGGTCAGTCTATAGATGGGTGACCGCTTAGTGATATTTCATCTGAGCGTCTCCGTGCTTTGGAGGGCACGTAAAAAGTCGGTCCCGGTTGTTGCCAAATTGACAGCAGTCGTTAAGCCATGTCAGAGGACTACGGGCGGCTTGAACAACTCTTGACAGCAGGTTGGCCATTAACCACACGAAAAGAAGAAGAAGACGGGTTGGCAGACTTCACATACCTTTGAGAACATTACGGAGAACTCTCAGACATGCAGATTTCCTCACGATGTATTCTTTTTTTTTTAAGCAAGTGATAATAATTAATTTATTAAAACGCACATAACTTCGCAAACTCAGAGATCCGCGCCTTGACCTCAAGACCTCTGTGTGGCAGTCCAGAGATCTCCCACTTGGCTCATCACAATACTTTAAAAAAAATTTCAAAGAAAATAAATTTCTATAATAATCAGTAAAATATCAAAAACTTTAACGACAGGGTTATATAACTATATATAACTCAGACAAAATGTTATTAGTAGCAATTAATAAAAGTAAATATAACGATTAAATCCATCTGCCTGCAATAAAACCAACGCTCTTAGGGACAAGATTGGGCAAATATTACGTGACCTGTTACTTGGGCTAAGGATTTTAAGCGCTATCACGCAAGTAATAAAGTCCATTTCTGATTTTGTCAAGCATCTTATGTGCTTTTGAACTATCATACTTATTTGGATAAACAAATGATTTGGAAAATTGCGCATGGAAACCAATGAATTACGAAAAGCTAATACTATGGTTAATAATAAAAAGTCCCCGATACAGGCTTATAATATCTTAACTTATGTGGGGGCCAGTCAGTGCAGACCGGCGACACTTCGACCCAGTGGGATCTTTTGTGTCGACACTCTCTCAATAACGACTGCCATAGATGTTTATGGCAGCCGGGACCAACGACTTAACGTGCTCTCCGAGGCACAGAGCAGGCGATAATTGTCAATCAATACGCACATAATTTCGAAAAGTCATATAACTTCCGAAAGTCAGAGGTGCGCGACGTGGATTCGAACCCGAGACCCTCTGCATTGCAGTCTGTTGATCTCCCCACTGAGCTATCGCTGCTCTTATAATATTTTAGCAAAGATAAGATTTTATGGGATATCTATATCTACACTAATTTTATAGAAAGAAAATGTGTGTATTTGTATGGTTGTAGGTAATGAATAAACTCAAAAACAACTTAACTGATTTTAAATATTTGCTACCATTAGAAAGCTAATTTATCTAGAAGTAACAGGCTAAATAACACCACAAAAATAAGGGTGAAGCCGCGGGAAACAGCTAGTATCTAATATGTAAATAAACAGCGTATGCATGCTCGTTAGTTTGAAAGAATGTAAGTTAAATAATATAAGTAGTGGGAAACCGTTGTACTGCAACGCAGAGGTCTCGGGTTCGATCCCAGGGCGCGCATCTCTGACTTTTCGAAGTTATGTGCGTATTAAATAGTTAATTATCGCTCGCTTTAACGGTGAAGGAAAACATCGTGAGGAAACCTGCATTTCTGAGAGTTATCTATAATGTTCTCGAAGATATGTGAAGTCTGCCAATCCGCACTGGGCCAGCGTGGTGAACTATGGCTTAACCCTTCTCACACTGAGAAGAGGCCCGTGCCCAGCAGTGGGACAGTTTAATACATCTGACTAAAATGAAAGTACGTTCTGTAAAGCCTACCAGCAATGAGAAAAATGGCCTGCATCCAAACAAGCGACACATTACTATACAAACACATAATAAATGAATATAATATTGTTAGTTGCGGAATACGACGTAAACAAGTAACGTCACGAATCATCCGATCGAGCGTGCTAAAAAAGCGCGCTCGGCGCGCAATGACTCACTTTGACATCGAGCGGCGGACGGAACGGACGTGCTGTGTGATCGCTGTTGGGTGATATCAATTATTTCTTACTTTATTTGTTAATGCATTTCCTGGAATAAGTCAATGATTATTTAAAGGTTAAAGTGCGTCTGTTATTTTTTTAAGCTGTTCAACATCCGAGTCCTAACATCAGAAGTGGGATAAAGATTCCTTTGCTCACAAGTAATAGAACTAGGTTTTGGCGTTTACAAATAAAATGAATACATCACATCGTTCTTGTTTGAGGTTAGGTCTAACTACGTGAGGCTGTCACTTGATAGGCATGATCGTGGTTGAAGAGAAAATTGAGGACGGCCGAACTGACGCGTGAATCGAGTAAAGCAACTGTGTTGCTAAAACAAAATCAAATTCAGCAAGATCAGCATGTCAATCGGAACCAGCGCCCTCCTCGTAGGTTTAGAAGCCACGTGCGCTTGCCCGATGGCAGCTACCTATGGCGTGTGCTTTGTTGTTTAGAAGCCACGTGCGCTTGCCGATGGCAGCTACCTATGGCGTGTGCTTTGTTGTCTAGAAGCCACGTGCGCTTGCCGATGGCAGCTACCTATGGAGTGTGTTTTGTTGTTTAGAAGCCACGTTCGCTTGCCCGATGGCAGCTACCTATGGCGTGTGCTTTGTTGTCTAGAAGCCACGTGCGCTTGCCGATGGCAGCTACCTATGGAGTGTGCTTTGTTGTTTAGAAGCCACGTGCGCTTGCCCGATGGCAGCTACCTATGGCGTGTGCTTTGTTGTTTAGAAGCCACGTGCGCTTGCCGATGGCAGCTACCTATGGCGTGTGCTTTGTTGTTTAGAAGCCACGTGCGCTTGCCGATGGCAGCTACCTATGGAGTGTGCTTTGTTGTTTAGAAGCCACGTGCGCTTGCCCGATGGCAGCTACCTATGGCGTGTGCTTTGTTGTCTAGAAGCCACGTGCGCTTGCCCGATGGCAGCTACCTATGGCGTGTGCTTTGTTGTCTAGAAGCCACGTGCGCTTGCCCGATGGCAGCTACCTATGGCGTGTGCTTTGTTGTCTAGAAGCCACGTGCGCTTGCCCGATGGCAGCTACCTATGGCGTGTGCTTTGTTGTCTAGAAGCCACGTGCGCTTGCCCGATGGCAGCTACCTATGGAGTGTGCTTTGTTGTTTAGAAGCCACGTGCGCTTGCCCGATGGCAGCTACCTATGGCGTGTGCTTTGTTGTCTAGAAGCCACGTGCGCTTGCCCGATGGCAGCTACCTATGGCGTGTGCTTTGTTGTCTAGAAGCCACGTGCGCTTGCCCGATGGCAGCTACCTATGGCGTGTGCTTTGTTGTCTAGAAGCCACGTGCGCTTGCCCGATGGCAGCTACCTATGGCGTGTGCTTTGTTGTCTAGAAGCCACGTGCGCTTGCCCGATGGCAGCTACCTATGGCGTGTGCTTTGTTGTCTAGAAGCCACGTGCGCTTGCCCGATGGCAGCTACCTATGGCGTGTGCTTTGTTGTCTAGAAGCCACGTGCGCTTGCCCGATGGCAGCTACCTATGGCGTGAGCAGTATTTCTTAAGGGAGGTTACGTACCTCGCAACGACATGCGCTTGCCTCACTGCAGCTACCTGTGGTATGTGTTGGCAAACTATACTAGCTGGCATAGCGTTGCTATGGGGGACGTCTCATTAGTTATGATTTCTGAATATGTTTTGTGAAACTATTAGATAGCAATGTTCATGCACCGATCATGGCTGTTTGAATGCACGCTTACGGTTGTGACGCGGGGCTGTTTATTGTTATTACAAATGAGGTATACGAACTTGGAGCCTAGGCCTACTAGATTGAAGTGAAAATGAGGAACCAAACTCTACACTGAGACTGCCAGTCAGGTTAGGCAGGTTCATCTTCCAGACCTGACGAGGACGTCAGAGTGTCAGGAGAGGCCGTGTTAGTTGCGGAATGCGACGTAAACAAGTAACGTCACGAATCATCCGATCGAGCGTGCTATAAAAGCGCGCTCGGTGCGCAATGACTCACTTTGACATCGAGCGGCGGACGGAACGGACGTGCTGTGTGATCGCTGTTGGGTGATATCAATTATCTCTTACTTTATTTGTTAATGTATTTCCTGAATAAGTCAATGATTATTTAAAGGTTAAAGTGCGTCTGTTATTTTTTTAAGCTGTTTCACATCCGAGTCCTAACAATATCTATACTAATATTATAAAGCTGAAGAGTTTGTTTGTTTGAACGCGCTAATCTCAGGAACTACTGGTTAGATTTGAAAAATTATTTTAGTGTTGGATAGCCTATTTATCGAGAAAGGCTACAGGCTATATAGCATCACGCTATAACCTACGGGGGGCTGCGTAGCAACGATAAACGCGGGTGAAACCGCGGGAACATCTAGTTGTAAATAAATGTTCATATTACCCGAAATAAGTTTAATGGTGAACACATAATTATATGTAAAATAACAGCTTAGCTAAAATAATTCAAATTATGTGTAACTTAAAGACTGAGATCTGAATGCAACCGTCCAGATCTGTCTTTAAGTTTAATTCATTCTGTTTCACTATTACAGTAACAGTTATCATCTTTTATGGAGTTGGATTTAAAATAAAAAAATATCGGGGCAATCTTTGGGGTCTGCCGATAGAATCGCTTAAATTATGCTGAAAGGTTAAGTAAATTTAATGTTGTCTCATTGCAAACCCGACGTCAGAGATACGATTTACTCTATTTGCATAAATTGGTTCATTCATCTATCGATACATCGGCTTCACTTTCTTCTCTCAGCTTTAATATTTCACATAGATGTCGTAATACTAACATATTTGCAATTCAAGCATATAAAAATAATACATCATTTTATAATCCAATAGTAAGAATGTGCAGAGCTTAAAATAAAATAGCACGTATAAATAAAGAGGTCGACATTTTTGACATAAATTTCAATAGACATAAAAAGATTGTATCAGGTGTGCTTAGTTCCGAAAAGTTCCAAATCTAGCTATAATATAAAATTACAGTTATTAAGTAAAAACCTACTCACAATAATTATCCTACGCTAACGAATTTAAGATTTTAATAATGTTTTTTGTTTTGCATGAGTCATCCGCTCTAATGTATACCTGTTATGTACACTACTTTAGGATTAATGTCCGGTTTATATAATACTAGTTTTCACCCGCGGCTGCGCTCGCGTAAATATAGGTTAGGTTTGCAACAGTTATTTTTTCTGGATGAAAGGTACCCTTTGTCCTATTCTGTACCCCTGATAACGTGTATGCAAAATTTCATGTTAATCGGTTGAGTAGTTAAGGCGTGAAAGCGTATCAAATAAACAAACAAGCAAACTCATTTTCGCATTTATAATATTAGTTAGGATGTATTACTACTTACCATGTTAAGACTGTAATCTGTTTGTGTACCTATTATAAATAAATAAATAAAGAAATAAGTGAAAACTTTAATCCTTGATCATAAACACTTCTTTATAAATATTAAAAAAAAGAAAAGGGGTGTGCGGATACTCTCTCATAGGTTATTAAGGGGGTCAAAATTTCGTTATTTTTTACGTAGGGCGCACCATTTCTGAGATATTGTTAATATTCTAAAATAATTCAAAAATGGAAAGCGTGGAAGCGTGACGATTACGAAGCGTGACGATGATTTTTGTTCACCCAATAAGTGCTCAACGAGCCTAAAGAAGTATTCGCTTCAAAAAATATTATTCAGCTAATACATAGGTACATAGAGAAGATACAGTGGAAAAAATTGTATATAAAATGAAAAGTTTTGGATTGCATTTTTTGTATTGCAGTAAATAACCGTACATCGTGATCTCAAATATCAGGCAGCTTTCCCCAATTATTTTCAAAAGTAGGTAGTTGATATTGTTCTTGAATCCAAATTGCATAAAACAAATAAATAAGAAAATAAATTTCTCGTCAAACTGTAGTATTCGCTGTGAATTTTAAGCCAATTTAAAAGGTAGAATTTAAACTGGGATTAAAGCAAAGTACTGTCTGGTGGCATCAAAGCTGCGTCCTTGTGGAGGGACAGAGGGTAAGAGAGCAGCGATTTAATCAAATCGATTAAGTAAGGTATACTTCTATCTATACGTAAACGATTACCGAAAAAAAATCGATAGAAATTATGTATGCGACCTTTCGCCCACGGCTTCCTTCGCGTTTTTCTGGATGAAAGGTACGTATGATCCTATGTCCTTTACTGAACTCGTGACAACGTTTATGCTAAATTTCATGGTGATCCATCGAGTAGTTAAGGCGTGAAAGCGTAACAAATAAACAGACAAACAAACGTATTTTATTATTAGTTAGGATGTATTAATTTTAGGTCATAAATTGCTATAACAAGAGTCGATGCGAAATGACTGCTTAAACGTTCATGGCGCAGTGGATTATATAAATGTTTACATATAAATGTTTAATAAATGGAACAATTTGGCTGTCGTCTATTTTAAATGTTATCAAAATACAATACATTTGATCAGTGTCAGAAAGGCAACACAAAAATAAGTATATGGTCGGTCAAATGCATGTGCAGCTACTGGAATTGGTTGACAGAATTAGAACCAGCCAATCAAATCACTAAATGAGTTAGACTTTAATATCGTTATGATTAGCTTTTCAGAACCGGGTGTAAGACCTGCGATCTTATTATTTTCAATAGCGTTTGCACTCGAGTATGTAACTCGTAAGTACATCATTAAAGATGTGAATCGTTCACCCCAGTCAGCGTGTTTTAGAACGAATGCAAATATACGACGATAGCACATCTCATCCGCCGCACGCGCATGCATCAGTCGGCACGTTTCCACGTCTCTTGACGAAACTCGAGACGAGACTACGAGTTCATTATTTTCGTGGTTTTGTATAATGATGTAAGTGTGTGCGTAGCCGGTTTTAGCAAAGTGCATGCAAAGTTGTCATATAAAAGTCTTCAATTAAGGTATAAAGAATTTAATTGTCGGCCTCGATGGCGTAATGGTTAGTGTATATGACTGCCACGCCTGAGGTCGAGGTTGGGGCAAGTCAAAGATTTGTGTGCATGAACATGGATGTTTGTCTTGGTCTGGGTGTTTCTATGTATAATATGTATGTATTTACAAAAAATAAGTATTTATGTATGTTTATCCATTGTCTAGTACCCATAGTACAAGCTCTGTTTAGTTTGGGTTAGATGGTGTTGTGTGTATGTGATAGAATAGAATATATAATGTCTGCGAAAAATGAGCTCCAACTTGCTAACGTACGCCATTTGTTGAATCATACATTAATTTAACAGAACCGTGATCATGGAAGCTCTTGAATTAACAAAAACATTTCCATTAAATGATTTCAGTAGAATTTTGGAAAAGCATCATGAATAAACAATAATACTCCTGCCGACACGAAGGGAAAATTTCGCCCAATTTCTCACTTCTCCGAAATACATTCATGCATTCGCCAAGCTGGATGGTTCGTTAGTGTTTCAGATATTAGCTGAGAATTGTGACGACTGAAATACTGCAGCGGCCCGGTATGTGTCCACGGTCTACATTTTCGTTCTCACGACGCCTTCTATTATTATTTTTAGGTAGCATGGTACAGGCAGCGACACAAATAACTGAACAATAAATAAATTTATAAAATATTCATTTGAATGTGCTTATTATTTGTGACTAGAAATTAAACTAGCCAATTAAATTTAAAAAGAAATTGGGGCAGAATTTGGGGACTGCCGATAGAAGTGAAAACTTTAAACTTTGATCATAAGCACTTCTTTACAACCAAAAAAAAAAACGAAAAGAAAAGAGAGCGGGTCAGATTCCTGATACTCTCTTAGGGATCAAAATTTCGTTATTTTTCGCGTAGAACGCACCATTTCTGAGATATTGTTAATATTCTAAAATAATTCAAAAATGGAAAGCGTGGAAGCGTGACGATGACGCGAGTTTCATGATTGTTGTTCACCCAAGAAGTGCTGAACGCGACTAACGAAGGTTACTTCAAAAAACCTAACATTTGGTGCTGTATCTAATTGGCGGCATTTGGCTTGCTCCTAGTTACCTAGTACCTAAAACCATATGCAGAAACGCGCCTAAAGAAGATTTCACTTCAAAAATTTTATCGGCTTTTTTCGTAAGCATAGCTGCTTAAAAAACGCTACAATTTTTTTTCAATGGCTAGAATTCGCATAAACGTAAGACAATACTTAATATTTAGTTGCTTTTACTAAACGACGATTTTATCGTTTGTACTATACGTGAAATTAAAAGTTACAAATGTTTAGCAATTTATATTGCGAATTGTTCCTTTGCGCGCACCTATAGACAACATATTTGTAAGTTGGATATAATAATATTTAATTCAAGAAATGTAAGTGCAAATACCTTTAGATAGTACTAAAATAACACGTTCCGAAACTTCTTTAGTATATAAGAATAAACTAAAGAAGTTTTGGAACGTGTTATTTTAGTCAAAAATAATATTTTGGGCAGTCTTTGGGGACTGCCGATAGAAGAGAAAACTTTAATCCTTGATCATAAACACTTCTTTATAAACCAAAAATAATTCAAAAATGCAAAGCGTTCGGTGACGATGACGCGAGTTCCATGATTTTTGTTCACCCAAGAAGTGCTCAACGCGCCTAAGAAGTTTTCACTTCAAAAAAAGCAAATTGCTCATATTATTATTAAGAAAAAGAAAGCAAAATGTAAACAATTTAGTTTCAGTTTAGTGACTTTAAAACTTGTGCGTTTCAAATTTATATAATATATACAGTATATTAAGCATACAGTATATAGCAAATCAGTTAACGTTTAATTTAGGAAAATATGGATGGAAACGACGACTTAAATAACTACTGCACAAACAACTTGTTAAGTTTCAGTCGATTTCAGGGAATTATTACATTAACACCTCCAGCATTTTAGCTTAGTCATGATACTTTTATATTTCATACTTTTTATACTAACAGAAGTTTATATAAAGCATATAAAAATCAAACTACTATAGAATTTAAACAGCGTATAGCAAGTTTTGAAGTATTCAAAGTGTTATTTATCTATGGAAGCGTGAGGTTGAGTTTGGCGACAAGTTAAGTCGCCGATCATATTTAACGATGCCATTGTGAATGTTTGATCAAACAAAACTTCGTTGAAGAAGTTCGACGTCTAAGAAATAATCGGTATGCATTGAGTTAAACTTGAAATTGTTAACGCTTTTTGAATATCATTGTATTTTTAATATTTTTATAGGACTTGCTCTACTGTCATATTAAAATTTTGTTTTTTTAAGTGAAAACTTCTTTAGCGGCGATGTGCACTTTTTTGTGATGGATAAAAAATTTTAAACTCGCGTCAGAACACGTGACCTGATCGAAAATTCGTAAGACGGAGGGTGAATTGTCAAACTCGCGTCAGGACACGTGACCTAAACGAAAATTCGTAAGACGGAGGGAGAATTGTCATGTTTGTATACGATAGCGCAATAAATGAATATTGTATTCTACCACATAAATGATAGCAGGTACTTTTATACTGATAATTAAAGCAATTCGTCCAAAATTTTTCCTAACCATTCCAAAATATAAAAAATGCACAAGGTTAATATTCAAGTTTCCACTTCTGCCGGCACTCCCGGAGTGCAACCCATTGCCTTTTTTTTCATGAAATGATTAGATATTATCTATATGGATTACAAATTCCTCTCCAGCTAAACTAGAATGCTTATGTTAGAAATAGGTTCACCATCTATTTAGGCTACCGCTATTTCTTGTACGTCTTCTATGTTTGTTTGATTATATTTTATTTATTTAGTTATATTATATACATATCGGAGAAGTATTGTTCTCTATGGCAACGTCAGTAGTGGTTGCGGGTTTAGTGGGCGTTATCTGGGTAATATGCGAGCACAAAACACTACGATGCCGGTTTTACACTATTTTTATTTAGAATAAACAATATTTTCACTTCATAATAATGTCGAATGAAAAATAACAGTTAAGACCGAGCAGTGGGTTCAGGGCACTGATCTTACTTCTTATAACACAACTCACAACACAACGTTCCGACTTGATCAGTCGCTATCGCTCAAATGTGTCTCAATAACTGTCGGCCTTCCTAAAGTAAAGATGGCGCCTCGACCCCACTCAAGCACGCGCTCTGCTCTAATTGGTCGTTACATGAATTACAATATTCATAACTTTTATTAGATTAATAATGTTTTTTGAGCTTTAGAATAATTTAACAAATCAAATTAAAATGAATTAAGAATTTTAAAAGTAATTAAAACTTAGACAATTTATATTGTGAATTATACGTGCAAATAACAATCAACCCGACTCAATAGCTTCCTCCAACATACATATATGTGGGCAAAATTTTTATTAATATATTAATGAAATTACATGTACAAGAAACGTTTGCACATTTTTATGGAAATAAAAAATATTGGCTTTGATAAAAACAAAATCTAAAAAAATGTTTGCGCTAAGCGAAAGCCACTTAATTAATTAATATAAACATCGATTGTCACTTTTTTAACGTAATATAGTAATATATATATTTCTCCAAATCCTTTCACGTTTACAGACAAAAATAAATAATAAAATAAGCATTAAAACATCAAAGACACAGTTAATCTTTTAATTGAACCCAAATTAAGGAGTCATGTTGACGTAGCGCAGGCTAAGAAAAGATTATACAATCTAGCCCAGCTTAATCAAAAATAGATCAAAAGAAAATAAAATAAATTACTTCCCTCCTGTTACTTGTCCCTCAGAATTATAAATTTAATACCGGCCAGTAGTAAACAACGGCGGATCAAAAGTACTTAATAAAGTTCCAGGTACAGCCTTTGCCTAAAAATGAAATTTTATTAGCACCGTAACTCATCTACTGGAGATACCACAGACGTCTTACGAGATAAAAGTTATAGCCTTTAGACTACATTGTGGTTGATTTTTATAAAGGTTAGGGCCTGAGGCATCATACTGAAGGGTATTCCAATTATTTGATTGCTAGCTTTTGGTTATAATTCATTGAACTGAAAACTTCTTTAGGCGCGTTGGGCACTTCTTGGGTGAACAAAAATCACAGAACTCGCGTCATCGTCACGCTTTCCATTTTTGAATTATTTTAGAATACTAGCGATCGCCTAGTGCTCGAAATTCGACCAGTAATATTGCTGATATATTATGTCATTATATATTGATAGGTATATGTAACCATAGTTACGCGCTTCGACTGCATGTGTCAAATGCACGTTTTCCATTTTTGAATTATTTTTGGTTTATAATTTGGTTTCTAAAGAAGTGTTTATGATCAAGGATTAAAGTTTTCACTTCTATCGGCAGTCCCCAAAGACTGCCCCAATTTCGACGTGACAACGTCTAATAAATCGATGAACGCCGGCTGCACGCACTACAAAGGATGACTCATTGTCCCGTTACGCTCATTGTCCCGTTACGCTCATTGTAACGTTTTCATCAATATTTTGCTATGACGTTGTCACGTTAAACTATCTTCCGTAAACCGACTTTACAGACATCTATTTTTTTTGACGTAACTACGTCTAATAAATCGATGAACGCCGGCTGCACGCACGAAAAAGGATGACTCATTGTCCCGTTACGCTCATTGTCCCGTTACACTCATTGTAACGTTACGATCGGAGCGAGAGCGCTACACGAGCGAGCGAAAGGCACGATCGGCTTGAGCGTTCGGCTTCATCAATATTTTATGACGTTGTCACGTTAAACTATCGTCCGTAAACCGACTTTACAGACAACCAATTTTTAATATAATTGTAGACAAATCGACGACATCCTGCAGGTTAGAGAGAGAGGTGTATTATACTCCCATTTTGACTGAGGCCATTTGGTATTACCTCTCCCGCACTTACAATATCCACTGTATAACGGGGCACTGTATCAACATTCAAACAACGGATAAAAGGAACACTCAAAGTCGCCACAAATATTTGTGGAACACACAAATTAGTAACAGCATAGATTCAGGCGACAATTGGCTCGGCATGATTATTACGTCAGATTTAAAAACCATAGCTTGTAAAAAACATAATATAATGCCCATCCTATCAGTGAAACAGGCTTCCAACTATAATAAACTTAGGTTATTCTGATACTTTAATCAAGCAATAAAAATATATTGCTATACCGAGAAATATCAAATTGATATTGTTCAGTTATAAACAGAATAAGGTTAACATTCAGAACGTATATATTTCTGGCCTGCTTTATTAGGATAGGATAAAAAGTCTCGTATAAAAAAATCTAACGCTTTGAAGAAATCAAACGTTTTTGTTTCAACCGCAAGCCTTTGTATTCCATTGAGATTTAGATTAAAATATTACGTGTATGATGCCTAAACCTTTTTTGTAAATATTTAGTAGTATAATTATTTGTGCTTTTGTAATTATGTTACCTTTTTTAATACGTTTGTAAATACATATTAGATTAATTCGTTTTAAAATTAATAATGTAAATATATTGTAAATGTAAAATTAAATGACATTACGAGTATCTTGATGGGAAAAACCTGACGTTTAATTGTAGTAGCAGTTGATATAAATAATAACTAAGCTCAGTTAAAAGTGTTTTACTGAGTCATTTGTTAGATATATTATAGTGAGGATTTCATGCTTTTAATTTATGCTTCTTCATTGTCTAAAAAGACAAAACCCGCTCTAAAATAAATCCTGTATCGCGGCAGGCTTTACAAACATCGAAAACTGAAACAAAGTACAACTAGACTCGGGAAACTATGTATGGATCACACAAATTATTGTCTTAAATCTAAGCTATTTAAGGTTTTTTTTTATTGCTTTCATCGGGTACAGACGCGCCAGGGGCCCACCTGATAGTAAGCGAGAACCGTGGCTCATACACATGACTGTGTTTTCTTAGCATTACAGAAGTAATGTCAATAAAACCGAACCAAGTCGCTGCCTACCGGAATGAAAAGGGGAATGGAGCAGGATGGGGTTTGGGAAGGGAAGGGTGATTGGGCCTCCGGCGCTCTCACTCACCGAACGAAACATAACAGATACTGTTATTTTACATTGATCTAAGTTTAACAATAGTAGTTTAATAGTTTAAATATTATGTAATATTAGTGTTTTAATATAAACAATGCGATCTTCTCTTCTTCTCGAGTCGATGGTACAATTATTATAAATATGTCCTGCCCAATTTGAAGCCACGGCAATCGCATCAGCAGTTGCGTCCATCAAGTCCTCCATGGTGCACCTACAGGGACAATTTGGGCATTTTAACAGATGTGACATGGTTTGATTGGGATCACCATATTCACACTGTGCTTTGTGAGGCTCCCTGATTCCCCATTTTACCAGATTGCAACCGCAGTGGTCGACAACAACGCGATAAAATCCGTATAAAGTATCCACACACTAGACTAAATATCATATTTAGCACACAGATAGTAATTACATGTGATGATTTATGATCTCTGAGTCAGTTATGTAAATGTTATTTCCTAGACACAAGTATTGTTCCTAGTCCAAATTTATATAAAAGAAAAACGAACATTTTACTATGAAAGCAAAACACCGTTTTATTCTAAAAGCTAAAATAAAACGCGTAGAATCGTCTCTACTTTTATTCCTGAGATACGTAACCCTGACAAGGACCTTGTCGGAGAACCGCAAGACATTCGACTAACGATATTTCATTCCAGATCCCGAAGGTATTACCTATGTAGCGACGAAACCAGTATCGCGCAGTACGATTGTTCGAATATCTTACCCGACCCGAGACGTGACGAAATGAAAGCGAAAATTCACCCCAAGAATTTATACTGTTAGAAATTTATCTTTGAAGGATGTGTGGCGATAAGTATGACATGAAATTAAACTTCTTTATATGGATTTTGTCCCGTTGTTTATTTTAAAACACTTTTATTACATAATTTTGAAACTCTAACACTTCTATTATTGAACTTCAATAAATTTAAGCTATTTAAATTAATTAAAAGTATTACACGTTGCTCCGACGATTCGGTTGCTTTACAGCAGCCATGTTTACGAGCGGGGGTGGTGAGCTTCGTGGGTCTGCCCGATCAGCACCAGGTCCGAGAGGCGGCGTGCGTGTTCCCACGCGCGCCTCTGTATCGTGTGTCCGTCCCTCCCTCAGGATAAAAAGTGGTGCCCAAGGGGCAGGTCTATTTGTGTAGTGGCCTACCGTTTCATACAGTGGGCTGAAACCTCGGCGGGGTCGCGATTACATGTGAAAGCGATTCGCGCAGTCCCGCCGATTGCGGTTATGTCGAGGAACACCGTGGTAGGTTTAGTGGGTATTACCGGGATGTCGCTCACCATCTTTCCCCGGTGAGTCCAACATAACCTCTCTGTCGCCCCACGGAGAGGTATGCGTTAAAGCATTCCCACACGATAAAAAAACAAAAAAGAATGCCATGTTCACGGGGAGACTATTAACTACTTTTTATTGCCCCAACCCGGAATTTGAACCCGAAACCTCATGCATAGCATTCGTATTCTCTACCGATACACCTCGGAGGCAGCTGATAGTAACTAACTAACAAAGATGTGTTTCCATTAACTGTCAAGTCCGATCTTTTAAGTAACATGAAGGACTCTCGTTTTAAGTTAGTAAACAAAGAACGGCTGGCTATGTGTTATAAAAGTTCGAACAGAGACGTCAGGCTGCACTGTTCATTGTTGACATAACGGATTCAAAGTTGCTTCAATGATGTAGTTGACAATGCTTGTCATATCTGTTCTATTAGATATGTTATAAACTGAAAGCAGTGATTGTTTACTAACAATGGACATGTAGAAAGAATGGACGAGGAAGGACTGACTAAGAAAGTTTATAAGGCTAGTGTGAATGGAACAGTCGCAAGAGGAAAACCTAGGCGAACGTTTCTCGATCAGATCGGAGGCGTTCTGGACAAAGGCCAGGTTAAGAGCACCTTGAACCGACGGGCGTGTATGAGGAATGTGATGAAAGTGAATGAAGCCAGAGAAGTGTGTCAGGATCGTAGCAAATGGAAATCCGTAGTCTCTGCCTACCCCTCTGGGAAACAGGCGTGAACCTATATGCATGTACAATGCTTTTATAGAGTGCCGATTTAATCAGTTGCGATATTGAAAGAGGCGAATTACACCACGACGTAAAATAGATTTTAACAAAAATTTGCCTTATTTTTGTATCAAAATATCTACTGGTTGCCTAGTGATGAGTTTTGCGCTAGCGATATCAGTCAACCGTAAAATTTTATTGCCCTTTGGAATATTTTAGATTTTAGATTTAAAACGACTGTTATGTTATTTATTGTATTCGTTGAAACAAACAATTTACTAGTGAATACTGTATATATGTTTGTTCGACACAAACAACACAACGAACATAATTTTTGTATTCTATTTTTTTGTTTTTTTTAACAAGAATTTACTTAATATTATAATGCTAGGTAACGGATCGGCAACTACCCTCACTTGAACGAAACGTCGGGCAATCAATAGGTATATTTGAACAAATCGCGGATGTCTAAAAACATTATTAACAAGAATTTATTAACTAAAACTAAAAAATAGAATACAAAAACATTTACAAAAACTTGCATATATATACTATATCGCAAATATTATAGATAAATGCATTAGCCAACGCTGTTCATTCAAATATCGAATAAAAACGTTGTAACATAGCTGTCACATCTCTAATCCGTTATGTTCCTAGGGTTGACACGGGTCGCTTGTGTGTACATCACTAGTTTCTGTCTTTTTATGAACACGTCCCCTCTACTGGCTACTTCTATGTTAGCCAAACATTGTATTTTCGAAGAAACTTTAAATAATTCGGACGCTCGAAGCTAATTGTATGGCGATAAAAAGTTAATTCGAATTTGACCCATTAAACTACAATGTTTCACAGGCTCTCTCAGAAATACAAAGTTGCGATATTACTTTTTTGAAGCTCGTCTGTAATGATTTTAGAATACGTGTTTTAAGTAAGTGCATGTTTGATGTGTCATCATTTTCACGTCAGATTCTTAAATAGTTTTACGCCAATGATATTCTGTAGTCGTAGTTTTAAGTATAAATTTAGATACTACAAAATATAAGTTGCAACTATTGCCGTGTACTAGGCAAAGTTCGACACATCATGCTGTTACAGATATTTTTGCTGCGGTCTCGAAGTAGCCGAGACAGACGTAATCGACTGTAAAATATTTAAAACATAGAACAGTGATTGTATATTAAAAGTATAAGACAAGAGTCGTCATCTAATATGATGACTTTTGTTTTAAAATGTCTGTATAAAACGTGGGTAGACAATTGAGTCTGCTCGTCGCTATTGAGGATTACCGAATGAGAATCCCAATAACATTTTGCCCAACTCGAGGACCGTACCTGGAATCCTATAGTCGACAACATAAACGCAAAGTTACGCCGCGGACCTATTAACGTGTGTTAAATTTTGAAAATGTGTACGTTTGTATAGATGGTACTTTAGCACGCTTAAACTGTTTTTTTAATAAATAATATTCTATCACATACACACAACACCATCTAGCCCAAACTAAGCAGAGCTTGTACTATGGGTACTAGACAATGGATAAACATACATATATACTTCTTTTTTTGTAAATCCATGTACATGCACACAAATGTTTGACTTGTGCGGGAATCGAACTCGCGACCTCAGTGTGGCAGTTGGTTACACTAACCACTATGCCATCGAGGCCGATATGTTGAATATATTGAATGAAATTTGGCACATAGACAGACCATGTCCTGGATTTACATATACTTTTAATCAGGTATGCGTTTTCGTGGGATTCAGACCGACGCGACGTAGCCGAGTGAAAAACTAGTACTTTATAAATATTAGGCGTTTCTAGGAATAAGTCAGAGAACAGTAGGTGTGTAATTTATTTAAAAGTAAATTACGGTTACTACGTTGGCTATTCTATATATAAATAAAACATAGAAATTAAAAAGAAAATATAATTTACAACTTATAAAGTTAAATTCAATTGAAAGTTCTATAAATAAAGTAGTTATTTTTAAGTTGGAAGGACGTTCGATGGAAAGTTATTTCTATGAATTCATTGATTTTATTTATTTTAGTAAAAGAGTTGTTTCCAGAATCGTGCTTGAGTTCCTTGGTACTTGCCGATCATTTTGTCCTTAGAGCTTTAGAGACACCAACAGACACACACATCGGTAAAATAGTGCTTTATCCGAAACACACATCTTCAAAGTATAACCCTGTAAAGGGTTAAATTCTAGAAACTCCAACTATGTGTCTTGTATCAGCACTTTTATGACCATTTTCATCCCTTCATTATCCAAATAAAGGAATTGGCTTAGTGACCTCTTTTTACTTCTGTTAAAAACATACCCCTATTTTTTGTACTTAAATAGTACCATTGAAGCCTAAATAGAAAAGAATCTTAAAAGACAATATTGTCTTTTAAGTTATTTTCTTAAATTTTCTGCCTTTTCTCAAGAAATTGAATAGCCAAAAATAGATAACACAATTAAACTCGGAATTATATTGGATAGACCTGGGCCATCAGGATGTCTAGCTGGTATTCTTTTATTTCTAAACAAGAAAAAAAAATTGTATTCCTACAAATGTTGATTTTATCTGCGTAGGTATATCCTTGAAATAATTGGAATAGAGAGCAAAATAGCATACGATGCGACAGCATCGCGTTTGTAAATTAGGGTTAGCTATTAGATAAAATTACAAGTTTAGGTCTCATTTATATAATACTAGCTTTTGCCCGCGGCTTCGCTCACATTAATTTAGAATTTGACAATCAATTCGGGTTGTACTCTGCTTGTAATAATATAATTCAATCATGATTCGAAAGACACGTGGTGCCATCTATTATCATAAGAACGTTATTATTGTTTTCCTCGGGAACAGTAATTTTTTTCGGGATGAAAGGTAGACTATGTCCGTTTCTGTACACCTGTTAATATATTTGCAAAATTTCAGGATGATCGGTTCAGTAGTTTAGGCGTGAAATAGTAACAAACAAACAAACTCATTTTCACTTTTATAATATTAGTTAGTATTAGGGTAAGGAAGTTAGGATATATATAATATCAACCCTGTATTAAACTGTCCCACTGCTGGGCACGGGCCTCTTCTCACTATGAGAATGGTTAGGGCATAGTCCATCACGCTGGCCTAGTGCGGGTTGGCAGACTTTACATATCTTCGAGAACATTATGGAGAACTCTCAGACATGCAGGTTTCCTCACGATGTTTTCCTTCACCGTTAAAGCAAGCGATAACTAACTTAACTATTTAATACGCATATAACTTCGAAAAGTCAGAGATGCGCGCCTTGGGTTCGAACTCGAGACCTCTGCGTGCCAGTCCAATGGTTTCCCACTAGGCTATATATTTTCTTTAATATTAAATTAAATAAGTACCTACATAATATATTATAGCCAACATTTCTTATATTATTATAAGTGACAGGACAGACAAGAAAAGTATTCATCAAAATAAATGAAGTGCTACTTGGCTTAGGCTAAGCCGACTGGTGATCTCGTGACTCCATTTATTTAATGGCAACAACCTTTATCTCGAGATTTGTCTACTTACCCGTCATAATAAAATAATGTAAATTATCTATGGAAACATCGTGGAAAAATTATCCATATTGAAAATAGCGCATTGGCAGATTGTAATTCAACTTTGAACGAGGGTAAAATCATTACATTTTTGCCACAAGGTAATGTATATTGCGAATATATTGCCTATTTTTGACAGTACTAGGATTTGGACGTGGTTCGCTCTTGCAGAAAAAATATTTGCAAACAAACGTTCATATAAAAAAATACACAATTTTATTAAAAATACATGCTAACGTTCAAATGTTTTAATTTCGTTAAAGTTCATGACTTTGACATTACATTCGAATAAAAATTGTGACCACAGCAAAAACGAAAAAGTGTCGATGTCGACGAATGAAAAATTGTAGATTATTATTCGAATGGTTTGTTACCGATCGATTAATAATATGTTTTATCAAATAAAACGACACTAAAATACAGGATCGTCTAGTTTTCGAATCATTTGATTATTTGCGCTGTAATAATCGTACATAGCTGGTTAAAACAAACTAGAGACGCGCACATAATTGTGATTGAATGATAATATTCGAATACAGTACTGCACAATGTGATATCTCCATAGTCAAGTACGCAATGCACATATAATTATATAGTGTTGTCAATACATTCGAATGTACACCGCAAGCAGAAACCATCACGTTTCTTCTCGTACTACTAAACTAATACGGACATCTACACAACTTAATAAATTTTGTCAACAAAAAATGCTTATATTCCCTTGGGCTATTGAATGAAATATTTCGTTTGCAGAAAAAATACTTTTCTCTAGAGACCCCACTCCTTTAGGATAGAATCAAGAAATAGCGCTACTCGGAAGGAAATGTACAGATCTTCGGTTCCAATTGACAATATATTACTTATAGGAACACGGGCTCCTACGATCGTACGTTCATTATTTTTAATTGGAAAATATACTTAACCGTTTTTTCATATAACTTGCTCCATTCTATTTTAATATTTTCCTCAATATTAGAACTCTATTCATGTTTTTTTTTAAACGATATGGTTCTATTTTACGTTGCGTAAGTTTGCACTTACAGTTTATTGTAAAGTCTTGAATGCGATGCCTGGATGGGTTGAAGTTTGTGAATTGTTATTACCTGATGGTAAGAGGTCTTTTATTACGTGGAACTTATCAACTGATAAAATATTGGTGTAAAGTAGCTCCGTCATATCCTTTGACAACGTGTTGTGTGATATAAGAATGTGTTGATAAATGTGTTTATATTGTAATTTTCTCATATCAATTCTATTCAACATAACAGTACCTTTTTTAAATCGGTTGAGTAGTTTTTGAGCTAAATACTTACAAACAAACAAAAATCATATCTTTCCTCTTTATAATATTAGTCATCAGACTAGCTGTACATTATCAGGCATTTATGATATGTTGTAAGCGTACTCCATAATCACTCGCAAAACCAGGAGTATAACTCACGGTTCAGCGCTACCCACAGCTCATGGACATAGATGCGTTTTCTTGGTATCCTAGAAGCAATTTCAAGACAACACAACCAAGATGCTGCCTACCTCGATGTTATGATAACTATGTATATGAATTATTAACACGTTCAATTCAGTGTAGTATACAATAGAAAATGTTTAAACCCGGTCATTTATAACTGGTATGGCGTTGAAATGTGTTAACCAAAATTTACTCATTGTGACGGTTCTATGCATCAACAGTTCGAAAATAATGTTTGAGCATTGCAATCGACGTAGAATTTATTCTAAGAGTCTATAAATAAAAGTTGTTGAAACAAAAGTATAGATCACATTAACATTATACCGTTTAAAGTTATCTGAGCGCAAACGAACGCCGCCATCCGGGCTCGGATTGACGTAATAGCTTGATAATAATAGAGCGGTATTTTTTTTTTCATGTGTTTAGTAGTCAACCTTTTGTCAAGAGTTGTTTAAGCCGTCCGTAGGCTTCTGACATGGCTTAGCGACTGCTGTCAATTTGACAACAACCGGGACCGAATTTTTACGTGCCCTGCGAAGCACGGAGACGCTCAGATGAAATACCACTAAGCGGTCACCCATCTATAGACTGACCGCACCCAACGTTGCTTAACCTCGCTAATCGTTTACCGATCACTGAGTGCAACTGGCTGGCAAAAAAAAAGAAAATACAAAGAAAAGAAAGAAAAAAGATAGCGCGGTTGTCAGCGTTTGTACGTCGACAAGGTTTAAATGTTTAGGTGGTAAACGAACGAACGCTGACAACCGCTGATTAGCTGATGTGCACTTGGAACATTAAAGGTATTACTTACGTTGCCAGGTACGATGAAGGGGACATAGAATACGTTGTAGGAAAAGGAGAAACAAGGAGACTAGGTGGGTGATTAGACCTCTCATTCGCTGTGTCTCTCATTCACAGAACCAATTGCTGCAGTACAGCTATTGCTACTTTAAGTAAGCCTCGATGGCGTAGTGGTTAGTGTAACCGACTGCCACGTCTGAGGTTGCGGGTTCAATTCCCGCATAAGTCAAACATTTGTGTGCATGAACATGGATGTTTGTTTTGGTCTGGTTGTTTCTATGTATAATATGTAGTATGTATTTACAAAAAATAGAAAAGTATATATATGTATGTTTATGCATTGTCTAGTACCAATAGTACAAGCTCTGCTTAGTTTGGGCTAGATGATGTCGTGTGTAAAAAAAAGGTCTATAATTCAATTCGTGCGAAGTGTATGAGGTTCTCTTAAAATATTTTTAGTAGGAGCACGGAGCCTGCAAATGTGTCCAGTAGAGCGCGACCGGCTCCTCCCAGTTAAGTGCTACCTAAGAAAATGTTTCCTAAATGTAAATCTAATATGCCTCTGTTACCTCTTTGAATATTCGTCAATAAATTATAGGTTATACTGTTTGGAAGATATACATACATACATACATTCACGCCTGTTTCCCAGAGGGGTAGGCGGGGACTACAGATTTCCATTTGCTACGATCCTCACTTCTCTGGCTTTATTCACTTTCATAACATTCCTCATACACGCTCGTCAGTTTAAGGTGCTCTTAACCTGGCCTTTATCCAGAACGTCTCCGATCTGATCAAGAAACGTTCGTCTAGGTTTTCCCCTTGCGACTGTTTCATTCCCACTAGCCTTATAAACTTTCTTTGGAATTTGGAAGATATAATCCTAACTAATATTACAAGAATAGAAAAAGGTATGTTAAGCTGGTTTGGACATATAGAAAGGATAGACGAGGAAAGACTGACTAAGAACGTTTATAAGGCTAGTGTGAATTATAATGAAACTCAATCTTTTAAAATATTATGTGACTATATTACCAAACTCACAGCAATTACACGGACTATTGAGAACGTCTTACTCAGGTGAATGCTAGTTCCTTACTGCTCAGCGATCTTTCGCCGAGAGAACGAGTTATTTTTCCCCTCTACAATAAGCCCACTATTTAAAAATGATAGTAGGCTATGTTGCCAATTGAATAATAAAAACTCCCGAACAGAATTATTAACAAAAATAAGAAATCATGACATTCGGCCATCCGATACCATGCTACTCCTGGAGCACAACCTCAACTAAAATTACTCAGTTTTCATTATCACACGATCAAGATATGGTGTTAGCAAGAATGAAAAGTATATATCCATTTCCCTATGCATAACAGAGAAACATCCCGATCATCGAATTTTAAACAAAATTAAAAAAATGACTATTGGAGAATTGCTTTTATACATTAAATGAATATTGTTATTTCACACATACTTTAAAACGAAATGTCTATTAGCAATATAATATTAAGTACTGTATAAAATTATACGATGTATTTATTTTTTATTTATCTTGACTTATGTAATTATTAAATGGAAATTGACATCGTTTATACTATTTTTTTTTTTACAGTTACGATATTATTTATTTCCTTCGCATATTTATAATTATTGTTCCTATTGATAATGAATATTATGTCTATTAATTATTGTTATTTTATTTGTACTATCTAATAACATTCGTAAATGAAATCAAAAATAAATTTATTCAAGTTCAGGGCAACACTTATGAATGTCAAAGTTACACAATTTTTTTGTGAATTTACATTTACTGCCACGTTCAGCAAGGCAAGGGTGTAGGGCTCATGAGAAGAACGGGCAAGAAACTCATGGCCACTCTTTTGTTCAAATCATGACTGTACGCCTACTATCTTATCCTATCTTATGTGGGGGCCAGTCAGTGCAGACCGGCGACACTTCGACCCAGTGTGATCGTTTGTGTCGACACTTTCCCAATAACGACTGCCATAGATGTTCATGGCAGCCGGGACCGACGGCTTAACGTGCTCTCCGAGGCACGGAGCAGGCGATAATTGTCAATCAATACGCACATAACTTCGAAAAGTCATATAAATTCCGAAAGTCAGAGGTGCGCGACGTGGGTTCGAACGCGAGACCCTCTGCATTGCAGTCTGTTGGTCTCCCCACTGAGCTATCGCTGCGTACGCCTACTAAAGGCGAGGTATGATGTATCTTAACCTTTGTAACATCCTCTGTAATTATGTCTCATATGCATACGAATAAACTTCTACTTCAATGTCATCACATCACTTCAATCAAATCATTTCAATGTCATCAAATCACTTCAACGTCATCAAACCACTTCAACGTCATCAAACCATCTCAATGTCATCTAACCATCTCAATGTCATCTAACCATCTCAATGTCATCAAACCATCTCAATGTCATCAAACCATCTCAAACACCATCTCAATGTCATCAAACCATATCAATGTCATCAAACCATCTCAATGTCATCAAACCATCTCAATGTCATCAAACTATCTCAATGTCATCAAACCATCTCAATGTCATCAAACCATCTCAATGTCATCAAACCATCTCAATGTCATCAAACCATCTCAATGTCATCAAACCATCTCCATGTCATCAAACCATCTCCATGTCATCAAACCATCTCAATGTCATCAAACCATCTCAATGTCATCAAACCATCTCCATGTCATCAAACCATCTCAATGTCATCAAACCATCTCCATGTCATCAAACCATCTCCACGTCATCAAACCATCTCAATGTCATCAAACCATCCCAATGTCATCAAACCATCTCAATGTCATCAAACCATCCTAATGTCATCTAACCATTCCATCAAATTTCAACAAATCATTTCAACAAATCATTTCAACAAATTTCAATAAATCATTTCTTCAAATCATTTCATCAAATCATTTCATCAAACAAATCATTTCAACAAATCATTTCAACAAATCATTTCAATAAATCATTTAATCAAACCGTTCTATCATACCGTTTCACCAAACAGTTTCATCAAACCGTTCCATTAAAGCACTTCATCAAACCGCTCCATCAAACCGTTCCATCAAACCACTTCATCAAACCACTCCATCAAACCATTCCATTGTTCCATCAAACTGTTCCATCAAACCGTTCCATCAAACCGTTCCATCAAACCGTTCCATCAAACCGTTCCATCAAACCGTCCCATCAAACCGTTTCATTCAACCATTCCATCAAACCGTTCCATTCAACCATTCCATCAAACCATTTCATCAAGCCATCATAAAATCATTTCACCAAATAATTTCACCAAATCATGGGTCTTTATTTAAGGCTACTTTGACCTCTAACAATTTTCACAGAAATTTCGTTTACACCATGATCAAATTGAAGGATACAGAATTCTTTTATTATCACTTGTGTGTACCTACATAAATTCACTTCTAACCTCACAATGAAACCTCATACATAATAATCAAAACATACATCTACATTATTTAAACAAATCCAAATACCAATATGGTCTTTACGAATCCAACATCGTCATTGGGTCAAATAGCTGTCAAAAACATATCAACCAAATATTTCTATCTGTATTTCACATTTCCTAACATTCATATCAATCATAATAAAATACGCATACCCATACCTCACTCTTAGTATCACATCTCTATATCTGTCCTATATCATCTATCTTATTTTATGAACGATACCTAAATGCATTCAAAAGATAACAAAAAGATTTTTAATATAGTTCGAAAATCTATACCAAAACCAAACCAATATACAATCTTATTTTAAATCATTGACTATTAATATCATTCAAAAATTATGTCCAAATTCTGAGAACTCCTTCAAAGAAATTCAATCACATGATTTAGTGTAAAATTTCATTACCTCTATTGTTTACATAAGTTACCGATGTCATGCCTGATGCCTCCCTCCGATAGCATTACGTTCTCATGCATTCATTCTAATAACGGTGTCAAATTTTTAAACGATACCTTTGTAAGAAAAGTGGACTTGATTATGCAGCTATAGTCAATAAATGCTCTTATACAAAATAAAATGGCTTATTTATATTAATTATTAAATTTACAATCCAAATAACAATGAACATGTCTCTTTGATCATACTATAATTTAGGGAGATATTTCATTGGAAAGATTACAATTTTAATCTACTATTAACCGAATAATTATAATGTGTACTATAAAATTAAGAGTGAAACCGCGCGCATCTATAGTATGCGTAACGGGTCAGATAACATGACTGTACATCGGACACCTATTGCGACACAATAATGGAATGCACATTTATAAAAACTATCAGAAATATAACTCAAAATGATAATGGTTTATGTTTTAATTAAGCTTATTAATATGCCTTTAAAATTATTATGATATATGCCAAATTAGAAAAACAAACCGAATTTGTATATATTTCCATGCTATATTAGAACATAAACATGTTCAAAGACAAACAACATACCTATATGCATCTAAAAACGTATAATGGAATTAAAACGTATGATCTTTAAGATACAAATTATTATATATCCCATTGTAATATAATTTCTTTAAATCGTATTTGTTTATTGTCAACAGGCATAATTGTCCAAAATCTTTTCTATGATAGTTATATTATATAATTATCATTATATAGTATTATGTTTCAGTTAAAATTAAAAAAAACCTAAAGTAGGTATATCTAATGTGCACAAAATAATAGTAATTGTCCGCGACAATATTTATAGACAAATATCACCATCAGGACCTGGAGTCATCGCGTCGTCCGATTTAATGGTCTCAAAAATAAAAATATAATATCATTAGGACTGAATCGATATTTTCATGCCTAGATGACTAAACATTGTAAAAGTCAGTAATGGACCATAGTAGCACGGCCTATTACATAAAGTATGGTTATCCTCTAATATTTCAACTTCAAAAAATTATCTATGCTACGCACATATGACACTGATCATTTCAATGATGTACACTATGTAACTTGAATGTACTTGGCTCACTAACGAGACAACTAATCTTTGCTAGTCGACACACATACATGACATATGTATGTGTGTCGAACCTAACCTCATTTTAATTTAAGCACATTTAGGTAAATCATGAGGCACACATAACCTCTGCTAAAAAGCAAAAGGCACACAAATAAAAAGGCATATTAATCAAAGCATACTTGGCTAAAGCATGAGGCACACATAACCTCTCCTATTAGTATGAGGCACACAACCTCTCCTATTAGCACATAGATACATAGATTCACGCCTGTTTTCCTAGAGGGGTAGGCAGAGACTACGGATTTCCATTTGCTACGATCCTGTCAAACTTCTCTGGCTTCATTCATTTTCATCACATATCTCATACACGCCCGTCGGTTCAAGGAGCTCTTAACCTGGCCTTTGTCCAGAACGCCTCCGATCTGATCGAGAAACATTCACCTAGGTTTTCCTCTTGCGACTATTCACACTAGCCTTATAAACTTTGTTAATCCTTCCTCGTCCATTCTTTCTACATGTCCAAACCAGCTTAACATACCATTTTCTATTCTTGTCACTATATCCACTTTCATGCCTATTAGCACGAGGCACACAACCTCTTAGTAGCGCGAGGCACACATAACCTCTTAGTAGCACGAGGCAAACATAACCTCTTAGTAGCAAACGAGGCACACATAACCTCTTAGTAACAAACGAGGCACACATAACCTCTTAGTAACAAACGAGGCACACATAACCTCTCTTAGTAGCACGAGGCACACATAACCTCTTAGTAGCAAACGAGGCACACATAACCTCTTAGTAACAAACGAGGCACACATAACCTCTTAGTAGCACGAGGCAAACATAACCTCTTAGTAACAAACGAGGCACACATAACCTCTTAGTAGCACGAGGCAAACATAACCTCTTAGTAGCAAACGAGGCACACATAACCTCTTAGTAACAAACGAGGCACACATAACCTCTTAGTAACAAACGAGGCACACATAACCTCTTAGTAGCAAACGAGGCACACATAACCTCTCTTAGTAGCACGAGGCACACATAACCTCTTAGTAGCAAACGAGGCACACATAACCTCTTAGTAACAAACGAGGCACACATAACCTCTTAGTAGCACGAGGCAAACATAACCTCTTAGTAGCAAACGAGGCACACATAACCTCTTAGTAACAAACGAGGCACACATAACCTCTTAGTAGCACGAGGCAAACATAACCTCTTAGTAGCAAACGAGGCACACATAACCTCTTAGTAACAAACGAGGCACACATAACCTCTTAGTAACAAACGAGGCACACATAACCTCTTAGTAGCAAACGAGGCACACATAACCTCTCTTAGTAGCACGAGGCACACATAACCTCTTAGTAGCAAACGAGGCACACATAACCTCTTAGTAGCAAACGAGGCACACATAACCTCTCTTAGTATCAAACGAGGCACACATAACCTCTTAGTAGCAAACGAGGCACACATAACCTCTCTCTTAGTAGCAAACGAGGCACACATAACCTCTCTTAGTAGCAAACGAGGCACACATAACCTCTTAGTAGCAAATAAGGCACACATAACCTCTTAGTAGCAAACGAGGCACACATAACCTCTTAGTAGCAAACGAGGCACACATAACCTCTTTGTAGCATACGAGGCACACATAACCTCTTAGCAGCACACGAGGCACACATAACCTCTTAGTAGCACGAAGCGCACATAGCCTCCAAGTCAAGTGGCAACAGCCTGCAAGTCAAGTGGCAACAGCCTTCAAGTCAAGTAGCTTTATAAACCAGCAGCGCTTGTTTTACAAAGAAATTACCTCAATACTACAAAAGCTGTTGCAAGTATTTTACTCGTCAATCTACATAATACTGCATTCCAGCCAAAGACTGCTGAAGAGTATATCACTGTATAATCACTCAGACTAGGTAAGCGTAAGCGTTATACCTAAGCAAACAACGGCACTATGCTCCAGCAAAAACACTGACGAAGAGTAGCCTCGTCCAAGTATTTCACGCAAAGGCACAATGCACTCTTAGAACTAAAAAAAAACTATCAGGGAGTACCCTGACCAAGTATTCTCCTGATACAATGTAAATGCTAATGTTTAAAAAAAAAATCATAGGTTATATCATTTTATCATCTAAGCGCTGCTAATTTACAATGCATATTTCAATTATTTACTAAAGAATTATAATGTAAGTACATAATAATATGCAATGAAATAAATTATTTACACTCGTGCGTGTAGAGTTTTCAACCAATAGGCAGGCGGACCTCTGGTTTGTCGGCATGGTTGCCTCCAGAAAGTAAACCTTACTCATTAGCTGAATATGTAGGATACACTGAGGGTATTCCCCAACAGCACTCCAGTTAAAGAGTTACTAAGTGTATTTCAAGGTAACCGTTCAGTTTTAACACTCGAAAATACACCAAGTTGTGATGATTCCTATGGGAATCGCGTATAATGTCATTGTAGTTTATTACATTTGTGTAGTGTATTGTAAAGTGTACTGTAAAAGTCGACCTATCAGTTTGTTCACAGTTAAACAGTCGAAATAAGTATCTACTAATTAAACTTTAAAAAACAAGAAAGAAATAACGCCATTACAAAAAGATAATTATCAAAAATGTTTGCGTGTACTTACTCATCCCACTTTTGAAATATAATGAAACTCAATCGTTTAAAATATTATGTGACTATATTACCAAACTCACAGCAATTACACGGACTATTGAGAACGTCTTACTCAGTTGAATGCTAGTTCCTTACTGCTCAGCGATCTTTTGCCGAGAGAACGAGTTATTTTTCCCCTCTACAATAACCCCACTATTTAAAAATGATAGTTGGCTGTGTTGCCAATTGAATAATAAAAACTCCCGAACAGAATTATTAACAAAAATAAGGAATCATGACAGAATGGAACAGTTGCAAGAGGAAAACCTAGGCAAACGTTTCTCGATCAGATCGGAGGCGTTCTGGACAAAGGCCAGGTTAAGAGCTCCTTGAACCGACGGGTATGAGGAATGTGATGAAAGTGAATGAAGCCAGAGAAGTGTGTCAGGATCGTAGCAAATGGAAATCCGTAGTCTCTGCCTACCCCTCTGGGAAACAGGCGTGAATCTATGTATGGAATATTACAAATGCGAATGTAAGTTATTTTGCTTGTTTGTAACGCTTTCACGCCTTAACTACTCTACTCATTATGAAATATCTTATACACTTTGTCAGGGGAACAGGAAAGGACATCAGGTACCTTTTATTGAGAAAAAGTATTGTTTCCAAGCGAGCGTAGCCGTGGGCAAAAGCAGTACTCTATATTTATATAACATAGATGTTCCCGCGGTTTCACCCGCGTTTATCGTTACTGCGCCGCCCCTGTGGGTCGTAGCGTGATGTTATATAGCCTATAGCCTTTCTCGATAAATGAGTTATCCAACACTAAAATAATTTTTCAATTCGGACCAGTAGTTCCTGAGATTAGCGCGTTCAAACAAATAAACAAACTCTTTAGCTTTATATTATTAGTATAGATCATAAACAGGAAATATTTGATTTTATTGTTTGTTCGTTTGTAAGGATTTACAAAAACTATTCAAACTTATTTCAACATTAAAAGCAATATTATCACCGAGTAACATATGTAGGTTATTATATTTTAAAAAGTACTGTTCATAACATAATCTAACCTACGTTTAGGCGAGCGAAGCCACGGCCAAAAACTAGTATACAATAAGATATTTAGTTAAGACGGTTAACAAATAACGTCTTATTTATTTAAATAGATGCAATGAACTTATTCAACATTCAAAACTCAGACTCGGTTGTATATTAATTCTTTGAAATAGTTTGTAGCGTTTTATTTGTTTATGTATTCATTTATTTACGTTAGTTCGTGTTTTATGGCGAGAGAACAGATTTTCATTATTATCTAGAGGTCGTGGGAATGAAATTTAAATACTTTCGTGGAAATGTTTAAGTATATTTAATGGAAAGGTGTGCGTTTAGCGAAAATATGTGCATAAATATTCATGTCTATAAATACATGAATTTAATTACCAGTTCAAAGACATAAGTCTGACTGCCCGAATGGCGCAGTGGTTTCAGTGGTCGCCTCGCCACTGTTACTGCGCCTAGTGTTGTAGGTTCGAATCCCACACGGGACAAAATTTTGTGTCCACAAATGGTTGTTCCGAATCTGGGTGTTTTTGTGTCCGTTGTTAAATGTTTATAAAGTCCCTGTGAAAGGAATTAAATCTGGGGTGGGAGTAGTATTTTTAAAGAAACAACAACAACCAATTGTGTCTGGCCGCCGGTGTGCCGATGCCACTCAATAGGTTGATAGGATAGAAAGTGTTATTAAGCTTATATGGAAGGGGGAGGCGGTGCACTACATTCAATTTAGGCCCGACATGGTATTTGTCTGTTGCCGTTTACTGGGTACAATTCCATAAGAACTTATTATTATTACTGACAATTTCTTGACGACATAACTCTATAAAATTTTCCCTGACTCAAGAACTGAGCCTTAAGACTGCGCCAAGCGAAATGTGTCAAAACAGGCGGTCACAGTTAAGTGGATAAAATCAACACTTTTTGTTTAATACAAATATAAAATATACATTTACCATAACAATGAATGTGTTTACAATTACTCCGTGTAAAACACTTAAAATAGTTAATATTTTCGCCTACAAAATTACGTAAATTTGCACGACAAATGCAAAAACGTAAGTTCGTGTTACGTGATTTTTAGATTATAACAGTAGAAATCTATCCTATTTTACAGCTTAAACGAATCATAAATAGTTATATTACAATTTATCCGTCCCAAATATTTAAGTTATTGGTTGACAAAAGATACATATTTATCAAAAAAGCACTTCAAATCATCCATACAATTTTACTATGGCAGCCGCGCGCCGATTTGAAGTCTGTCATTATCTATCTTACGCTCGGCGCAGTCTTAAAGAAGTCTTGTGTTCGAATTTCATTAGACAATACTTATCTAACTAAATCTCTACCTTGTATCATTCTGGGCACACATAATTGAGCTACAATGTGGTTTTATAAAGAGCTATATGTATTTAATTTCTCTATGATGACTTTTAAACTTCCGCGTTGCATGATATATAAATAACCAGCTTTTACCCGCGACTGCGCTCGCGTGGATTTTAATTTTTCGCAGATCCCTTTTTGTCTAAAATAAATCAAATCAAATCCATTTATTTGCTGAATATAAGTAGCCTATAATAAAAGTTACTCTTTATAACATGAGATATCTGCCAGTGAAAGTCCCGTCGAAATCGTCCAGCCGTTTCAGAGATTAGCCGGAACTAACCGACAGATAGACAGCCAAAAATTTTATACATTGGTTTTTTTATATAAGTATCGTATATACTTTCATATTTATTTAGTATAAAACTGTTATTTTGACATTACAAACAGACACTTCAGTTTTATTTATTTGTATAGCTCATTATAATTTATAACGGGAATTAACGTGATCATGTGATTTACGTTTTAACTAGGTTACACCGGCCGTGGTCACGAGATGACCACAGTAATTAGCTGGTTTTGTGAGCCAAATAAATGAATAAATCAATATTTATCCAATCACAATCATTATTACTTTTGTATTATGTTTGCAATTAATTGTTATGATCAGTATGATTGTACAAATATAACAATGTTGCTCTGCTTAGTCGATGAAATGAATTGTTTTTACATTGGAGCGGGATGCAAGAAAATAATGATATCGGGTTTCGATTATGATAACATTTATATTTGTAGGTAGTTTTTAATTGATTCTTTATTGAAAAGAATGTACCTAATTCTTTACTCATATTATACATGCGAGTGTGCGTTTGTTTGTGACGCTTTCACGCCTTAACTACTCGACCGATCATCATGAAATTTTGCATACACGTTGTCAGGTGAACAGGAAAATACATAGGGTACCTTTTATCCAGGTAAAAGTACTGTTACTAAACTTTTTTTTAATTTGGGGAAATGCGTTGACGCGTTCTTCTCCGTGGAAAAGGGGAGCGGAGAGGTTATGTCTGTCGGGCTCACCCGGGAGAAGATGGAACGTTCCGGGCACTACCGAGTCAATCTACCACGGTGAGTCAACTCGCTACCTTGAATACTGTTACTAAACTAACCTAACCAACATTTACTTCTTCTCCCTAGCCTTTATTATTCCCAAGTCACTTGGGGTCGGCTTTCTAGTCTAACCAGATTTGACTGAATATCAGTTTTTATACGGAGCGACTGCCACCTGACCTCCGCAACCCGAAGGCTAAGGATACCCTAAAGCTAGACTAGTGTCAGGATATTAGAGGGCACTGACTTCTCAATAACAACTGCCATAGATGTTCATGGCAGCCGGGACCGACGGTTTAACGTGCTTGCCGAGGCATGGAGCAGGCACTATTTGTCAATCAATACGCACATAATTTCGAAAAGTCATATAACTTTCCGAAAGTCAGAGATGCGCGACGTGGGTTCGAACCCGAGACCCTCTGCATTGCAGTCTGTTGGTCTCCCCACTGAGCTATCGCTGCTAGTAGGCAAGATCTAGTAAATATGTAGGTATATACAGGACGGATAGAGTACACACAATTATTCGACAACATTATGTAAAACGTTCAGACATGCATGTTTCCTCACAATGTTTTCCTACGCTGTTAAAGCAAGCGATAATTAAATGTGTATTCAATGCACACACACATACATACATACTCTGACGCCTATAACACGAACATGTACAGAGGTGTAATGTACCTAAATATCCTCAATTATGGCTTTAGGTCGTACGTAGTAGATATGCTCTCTACTACGTAGCAGTAAAAGCAATATTTCTAACTAGCTTTATAGCGTATAGATAATCCTTAAACAAGGATCTTAGGGCTCAAGGTCTTGCTCTATTTACAAGGGAATTAGCAGTGACTGATTGATGTATATTATACAACTCGTCCGTTGGATTTTCTATTGAAGATATTATACACTAGATCTTGCCCGCGGCTCCGCTAACGTAAATATCATCATCAACATCATCATCAGGCTATAATAGTCCACTGCTGGACATAGCGATACATACACTGGTGGGATGACGATCTGCGAAAGACTGCAGGCAGATGCTGGATGCGGCAAGCTGAAGACAGGGCCCTATGGCGCTTTTTGGGGGAGGGCTATGTCCAACATAAATATAGGATATGTCAATTTTCTATTACTCGAGAATAGTACTTTTTCCCGGATAAAAGACACTCTATTTGCTTTGCCGTACCCCTTACAATGTTTACGCAAATTTCATGATGAATGGTCGAGTAGTTAAGGCCTGAAATCGTAACAAACAAACAAACAAACTTACATTCACATATTATATAATATTAGTTAGGATATAGACTTGTGAGTTGGTCACCCGACACATGACAGTTTTATGATGCCAATCTTCATTCAAAATGTTAAATTTAAAGTATTATAATATCCTTTTATATAGTAGTATAATTTCATCAGGTTAAAAAAATATATGAAAAGCCGATTTTCCTAAATAGTCTCTATAAATTATTTGTTTCTATGTACACTTTCCCCAACGTGTCGGTTGCCTTTCAGCAGCTTACAGGGAGACTAAGATGGAAGTTGTCTCGATGTTCTAGTGTAGTTATTTCAAAGAACCCGAACATAATCTAGTTTCTAAAGATCTTAAGTCTAGTTAAGTAGTCTTTTAGTTTGGTTTTAGATATGGTTAGTCTTAGGTATATATATTTATTATTTACTACATAATAATGATAAAGTGTTTATGAATTTGATGAAAACAAATCGAAAAAGGTGTATTCATTTAAGACACAAAGTACCACATAAGAACGTCAAAGTTACATTTATTAATGTGTATGTGTTTAACCAGTAGTCCAGTAGACGTATATCGATCGTAATGCATTAAATATTACAAGCAAAATACTTATACTAATAAATAATTATACGTTTCTGAACGCCTTCGTTACAATTATAAACTTTATCCATGGAAAACGTCACACAAACACACCTTCATGCGAACAATATCTTTAAAAAGGGATACCTAGGACTTTTTTCTGTACGTATGAATAGGTATATAGATTTACTTTTTGCCACTTTTAGCTAAAAATGGCATTAGAGTTTAAGATAAATTCTTAAATACTGGCAAAGTTACCATAATAAAATCCTATTCTACTTTAGATTACGTTTTGCTGTTGACCAATGGCAATGGCGACAATGAAAGTAAGCTTTTTAAGAAACCGTATTTAATTTAAGGCAAATTGCCGTGAGTCCCGTAACATACCAATAAATCAGTGGTATACTGGTACCAAGGTTTATTTTAATCCACTTGTGTCCTCTAGTAAAAACGGAGTAACTCTATTTTAATTGACTAGTTGACTTTCTTACACAAATTAGTGATCTTGGTTGTATGCTTCATAACCGGTACTCTACCAAACACTTCATAATATTTTAGATGTCGGCTTAAATTTTAAAATGTGCTTTACATTTTAATATTATGAATAGAAAATGCAATGAAAATTCTAGTGAATATAATTCTATTTGACATGATTCTCTGTTATTTTACTGTCATCAATAATATCAGATAACACAAAGGTTGTATTTTTCTTGAACTGTCCTAAGACAACAGAAAGAGCGGCACTGAACATGATTGTAAGAAAAGAAAATATTATTTCTATATTATTACAATTGCCTTCACAGCGGGTTACTCACGTAATACATCAAATTTTGTTATCACAGCACGCTGTTTACATTCGGTCACTTTTTATTATAATTGTAAACAAAACACTTTTATAAAAAGTTGTAACTTATTTTTAAATAATTTCACTCACTGTTCTTATCAATTTATTTTTAAATTTTCGATTAGAAACTTGATATTTTTGTGTAATAATTAATTTAAATTACGTATTTATAACATTAAATTCGTTACACTATCACTTAGCATTAGAATTAAAACACGTACATAATATATTAAGACAAGGAAATTGAAACTCTATTTACGAAAGGGAAAGGTTTAAAATCGAACGATTGGTGGCTGACACCTGTAGATTTTAGTTGTGATTATGAATATATATTTATTTATTATTTTTAATTTGATATCCGTGGTGATGTTATTTATAGATGTGTATGAGTGTTGAAGGTTTTTGAAGGATAGGTTTTTAGAGTGAGCGTGCGGTGCGCGCGGCCCGGGCGGCGTCGCGTTGGTTACTGAGGAGTAGCTGCCCTGGCAACACTGCGAACTCGAAGGATGTGCCGACCAGTCGCCGGATTCCGTCCGGGACTCTGTGCGGTATTCGAAATATGGATCTCGAAGATGTTTGCCGAATTGTTTTAAAAGTATGTTATTGAAAGAATATTTATATCGGCGCTATCTTCCTCTAGCAGCTTGTGAAGTTATTGCTTGTTTTAAGATAAATAAATTAACTCCACGTTTAAAAGTGCAAATATTAAATTATTTTATGTATTCACGATATCAGAAAATAAACCTAATTTATATTCGATACATGTCTAAAATAGGTAGAAATTAAAGTCAAAATAACAAAAAATACCTATATACATATTAATATATAATTTATGGGATAAGATAAGGACTTGAATAACGGCGTCGTTATTCAATGTTAAAAATGATGTAGACTTAATTTAAATAATTAGGTTACATAGTCAATAATGACGGCAACACGGAAAAAAGCGAAAAGCAAATTTAACATTATTATAATGCATGTAGTATGAAGATATGGCAATGTTAAAAGCTTGTGATGAGCTAATTATAATCATAAAAATAAAATATACTTAAATAAACATTGAATTTTCCAAATAAACATTGAAATCAAATGCGCAGCATCTTTGATTGGCACACCGGTCGGTCGGCTCACCGCCGCACCAGCGTTGTGAGTTCGAACTGAGTGTTATGGGTTCCAATCCTACGTGAGACCAATATTTATGTCATCCAAAGCTTTGAGACAGGATGTACTTTATGTCCGTTGTATGTAATATAATAAATAATATAATAAAGCCAGTCCATTTATCATTAGAAATGTATATTACGCACTGTGCCAGTCAATTTTGACCTACTGTGTATCCAGTTGGGGAGGCGCCGCGACAACCATTCTAAAACCCTTAGAGATAGCCCATAGAGCTATACTTAAAGTTGCTACCTTTCGACCTATTTTATTCCCAACCAACGAGCTCTATAAATCATGGAATGTCCTAAATGTCGGACAAATGTACATATTGCAATTAACTATGCTGCAACATCGTCATACTCCGTATCAAATAATCACCAAACGTAGAAAAGATAAAATCTGTACGTTGCCGCCTGCACACACCGCCTTTATTAAAAAATTTGCAATATATCTCGGTCCCTCAATATACAACAAGATTAATACTATGTCGCCAATACACGGATTATCACAATTTCAATGCAAAAAGACTGTCACCAAAATCCTGCTTAGACTAAATTATGACGAAACAGAAACACTCATAACTAAATGACATCACTCTCACACACACACACCCACACACACACATACACACACACACACACACACACACACTCACACACACAAACACACACACAGACACACCCGTGCACACACAGACACACCCGTGCACACACACACGCACCTATGCACACACGCTCACACACATTATCAAACAAAACATGCACAGAAAACAGCATGTATGCATGTATGTTCAAATTTTATAAAGAAATGCGATTACTTAAAGATTATTGTATTAATTTACGCACGAATACGCAATATAAATATCGATAACCAATAGGGGATTGGCACTGTAACTCCTAAACACAGGCTACCCAGTAGCCTTTCTAGGATAACAGTACTCCACCCAGTTTTATTGTAGACTACATTATATTGTGGAATAAACAATTTATTGTTATGATATGATACAAATAATATCCTTGTAACAAATACTATGTAAGCTACAATCTCATTTCATAAATAAAGTTTATTATTATTATTATTATTATAATATAATATTCTATCACATACACACAACACCATCTAACCAAAACTAAGCAGAGCTTGTACTATGGGTACTAGACAATCAAATGGATAAACATCCATATATACTTTTTTTGTATATACACACCTACATATTATACATAGAAACACCCAGACCAAGACAACATCCATGTTCATGTACATAAATGTTTGACTTGTGTGGGAATCGAACCCGCGACCTCAAGCGTGGCAGTCGGTTACACTAACCACTACGCCATCGAGGCCACCAATAAGTTGGTTAAAAGTCCCGCAACACACACAAGATAAAAAGGCGAGTGATATTATTTTCAAAATAAAATAGTAATCTCAAATGTCATATTAATTTCGATACGTCGTTCATTCTTATAAAGATCTAACATTTGTGGTTCGGAAGTTTATTGTTCCTGAAGTAACATAACATAGTTGTTATATTAATTGCAGGCTTTATTTTTCTTACTTAGGCATTTTCTTATTGATCAGTATATGGTAGCAACATATTTGATGTTTTTTTTATGCTACTAAGGTGGCAAACAAGCATACGGCCCACCTGATGGTAAATGGTCACCGTAGCCTTTGGACGTCTGCAACACCAGAGGCATCACTTGCGCATTGCTGACCCTTTAGGAATAAACGGTAGTGGGAAGGAGACGGAACGGGAAGGGAGAAAGGTGATTGGGTCTCCGGCACTCTCACTCACCGAACGAAACACAATAGTAGGAATACTGGTATTTCAAGTCGATATTCTGTGAGAGGGTAGTCCTTCCCCGGTCGAGCCGGCCCATTCATGATGAAATCAGCGAGGCTCTACTACTCTGAAAATTTCACTAAAGGTATGATTGAACCTTCGCCACTCTAACTTGCCGAATGAAACGCAACATTACGTAAATTGGTACTTTACGTATATACCTAAATAGTAAGGAACTCGATCGGGAAAGTAGAGTCCTTCCCTGGTCGAGTCGTCCCATTCATGCTAAAACCAGCAAGGCTCTATTAGGCTATGTGAGAACAACAGGAATACTTCTAAAAATTGGTGGACACTTATAAATTAACCTTGATAAAGAAATGTATTGTTCTCAGATAATGGACTGCATGAATAGCGTAGTGGTTTAGCCCCGCTAGTGTCAGTGTTCCTAGAGTTGTGTATTCGATCCATTATGGGACGAAAATTGTGTAATCCACAAATAGTTGTTTCAAGTCTGGATGCCTTTTGTGTCTGTTGTTTCAATGTTTTTTTAGTCTCCTAGGATGCAGACATTATTCCTAAAGTGGAAATTGTATTTAATATTTAAGGAATTCTTATTTTAGTAAACATTCTGACCGTAATTTTTATGTTGTACAAGTTTAATAATGAAGTAAATATGAAATACATTTATGACAGCTTATCTATTTCACCTCGGTTGCCTTAATATTATTGATATTAATTAAGTATTCAACCTTTTTGATTTCATACAAAAATACAAATACTTCCTCTTAATAATATTAGTATAGAATGTCTTCTCTGTAGAGTGCTACGTCGTAGCCGTCGTCTACGACGTAGCATGATATATCGTATTAGCGTTTGTTTCCCATGATTGGGGCCTTGACTTATGGTACTTGTTTATTGAACATATTGATATTATATATTTACTTATAATAGTGCATGTTAGTACAAATGTACTACACAAGTAATGGTCTAGTAATTTATTATGGTCACTTTGCTATTGCCAATTCGTGTAGCGCTATCGTAGAATGACTTTGGAAAGCACTGATTTATTGTCTAAAGTTTATCCATACATATACAGTTTATATGACTGTAAATATTAGTCAGCAGTTTCAACTTCTAAATAAAAGAAATATTTTATTTAATATTGCTAACTCCAAATTTTTGTTGCAACGCGACATCTTATATTTTCTGGCAAACAAAAATATTGCTCTCAACTGGAAGTTTCCAATCAGGCGTAGCTAAAATCTATGAGACGTATGATAATATCAGTCTCTGTTGGATGCTTGGCATCAATATATAGCTAGCAAAACTGTCTGTGATGTTACGCATTTCTCTAAGGTTATATGATTAACTCAGTTGTAGGATTAAATAAATATCCGAATAAAACGGCAAAAAATTGTCGTCCGATACCACGTAAACGTGTATTGTATGGTGTGTGGGAACTATGACTTCTTAATTGATAATCTTTTGATTCGTTTATCTTCCTTACACTTTGATAAATATAGTCCTACTCACCTAATAATTTTATAAAAGAAGACAGTTTTATACAACATCCAAAATGCGCTAGCTATGATTTTTGGTCCCAAGATATTTATATCTATACTTGTACGCGCCCCGCACTAGGACGAGCAAGGCGAAGGGGAGGGTCGAGGGGCGGCGACGCTCGCGCAGCCTACGTCACTAGCCGCGGCCCCCCGACTCCGTAAACGTCAATCGAGCGTGATTCATGTTAATAGTTAATATTTTATATCTCAGTCCTATTTATCAATAGTATATGTACTACTGAAAACGAAGTTTGTTTAAATCCTAAACAATACTAATATTATAAAGAGGATAGATTTGATTTTTGTTTGTTTGTTTGTAAAGATTTAACACAAAAACTACTAAACTGATTTAAAAAATTATTTCACCATTAGTAAGCAATATTATTACCCAGTAACATAGAGAATATTTCTAATATAACCTAGCCAACTTTTACACGAGCGTAGCAGTGGGCTAAAGCTAGTAGGCGATAGGCATATTGCCATCTACTGGGCACAATTCTATATTCTATTGAAAAATAATAAAAATCCCAATAACACTTTCCTATACATTCACCACAGCAGTTACAATCACGACCGCTGCGTCACCCAAGCAGAAATACTATATAAAAATATATTCCAAATGTCTTCTCCAAATAGGTATAATTATTCTAAGTGTCGAGTAGGTGAATAGTCTCCCCATAAAGTTCGATTGTGCCCATCAGACACGGTCTGCTGGTTCGACAAAAAGGTAAAACATGCAAATAACTGCTTTTCTTTTTATTGTAGGTCCCCAAACACGTGACCTCTGCGGCCAATGATCGGAACGTCTCCGAGGGGCTTTAACGTAATACGATTTAAAGTAAATGAACTGTTCAGCATATTGGATATATTATCTTTCTTTTAAGTTTTTTGAATATTGTCTACGAACAGTGAAATTAATCGACTGTGTTCGGCTTTTATCGCGATTGCGAATACTATTTATATTTTTAGAAGTTATTTTTCGCTGGTATCAGCGATAGCCTAGTGGGAAACCGTTGGACTGCCACGCAGAGGTCTCGAGTTCAAACCCAAGGCGCGCACTTTTCAAAGCTATATGCGTTATAAATAGTTAATTATCGCTTGCTTTAACGGTGAAGAAAAATATCGTGAGGAAATCTGCATATCTGAGAGGTCTCCATAATGTTCTCGAAGATACGTGAAGTCTGCCAACCCGCACTAGGCCAGCGTGGTCGATTATGGCCTAACCCTTCTCACACTGAGAAGAAGCCGTGCCCAGCAGTGGGACAGTTTATTACAGGGCTGATATTATATTATTATGGTCTCGAGCACACTAAGATTATGTGCATCTTAATCTTGCCTTGAGAAGGTTTTTCAGTAGGTTAATTTCAATGTGTACCTTTGTGTATATGCAATATTATACATACATCGACTAACGACTGTACCCTCAAAAGGGTAGGCTGGATGTGTATGGCACCCACATTTCATTAATATAAATTAATTATTTAGTTAAATATATAATGATAATTATTTTTCGTTTTCGTTTTTAAGTAACATATAATTAGGGAGGGGGCGATGCGGTCTCAGCTGAGCACATTTTCTAGACTTGGGAATAGAATCTAAGACCATACACAGAGTTTTATTTAGAGTTGTTTTATTAGAGTAGTAGAGCCTCACTGATTTTAGCATGAATGAACGGGCTCGATCGGGGCAGGACTCTACTTTCCCGATCGATTTCCTTACTATGTAGGTATACACGTAAAGTACCTATTTACGTATTGTTGCGTTTCATTCGGTAAGTTAGAGTGGCGGAGGTTCTATCATACCTTTAGTGAAATTTTCAGAGTAGCAGAGTCTCGCTGAATTACCCTCTTTTCCCTTTCCCGCTCCTTCTCCTTCCTATTTCCTTTTCTAAAGGGCCGGCAACGCGGAAGTGATACCCCTGGTGTTGCAGGCGTCCATAGGCTACGGTGACCACTTACCTTCAGGTGGGTCGGGCCGTATGCTTGTTTGCCACCTTAATAGTATAAAAAAAAACAGCAGTCGAATTCTCTCGCAGTGCCACCGACGCAGTCTGAAAATACGAAATAAAGTAAGTATATGAACAGAACGATACATTTGTCTCGGTCTGCCATACTGCGTGTCGAGTTTCTCTCTGAATATGAAAGTGCATTGATAATATTATGACGTATGCGGTGAGAGCTTCGTAGCAATATTGCGGGTATATACCCGTTTCAGAGCAATATTTGCATTCTTCTATCGCTGGCTCTTTTACAGCTTTTTGTGTTTGCTGGAGTATATAATAATTTAATGGTTAAGAGCACCTTGAACCGACGGGCGTGTATGAGGAATGTGATGAAAGTGAATGAAGCCAGAGAAGTTCAGGATCGTATCAAATGGAAATCCGTAGTCTCTGCCTACCCTTCTGGGAAACAGGCGTGAATCTATGTATGTATGTAATAATGTTGTATGGAGCAGTCACTTTCTTATCGTGAACTAGATGTTCCCGCGGTTTCACCCGCGTTTATCGTTACTGCGCCGCCCCCGTGGGTCGTAGCGTGATGTTATATAACTTATAGCCTTCCTCGATAAAAAGGCTATCCAACACTAAACGAATTTTTCAAATCGAACCAGTAGTAATCACGCAGAATAAACCAGGAGAAACATCGTTTGTACTATGTCTGTAATGGGTAATTATTTTGCTGCAATGTTGTTTTAAAACTGCGATATCACCTAAGATATTCATTGAAATCGAATGATGTAAAGGGCAATTTTGTTTTAAATTAAATACTTGTGATGAATAACGTATTTATTTGGATAAGGATTAATATCATGTTTATAATAATACCTTCGCAAATAATGCATTATTTTAGAACAAATTTGGTTAGCATAAAAATGGTTATAGTGAGCCAACCTTAAAAGATAGACATATACTGTCGCGGACTTTTTTTTAGAACTTTTAAAGGGGAACAATTCTGTCATACATGATGTTTACGAAACTGTAACTGTTTACGCAGCGCACGCAGCGGAAGCTCTCAAAAGGAAAAAATACCCTCCGATTTTGAAACATTCTTCATTGGTGCTCAGCTCCTATTGATCTTAGCGTGATGATATATAGCCTATAGCCTTCCTCGATAAATGGGCTATCTAACACTGAAAGAATTTTTCAAATCGGACCAGTAGTTCCTGAGATTAGCGCGTTCAAGCAAAGAAACAAAGAAACAAACAAATAAACAAACAAACAAACTCTTCAGCTTTATAATATTAGTATAGATAAGGCAAGTTGACAGCTTATTAAACAAAAAAGTAAAGTGTTTATTAAAATGCATAATTATGAATTGAAGAGTAGCTAGAGTGTTAGCTATCCTGCGGGCTATTTTCTTTTTATTGTAACTACCTATTTAATAAAAAAATAAAAAGAAAAAGAAATACTGTCAAGATTGGCTACATCTTGAAGCGAGCTTCAATCAACACATACTTCAAGCCGCCAACGAAGATAAGTCAATTTTTACCATCCGTCAAGTGTCAGCTACCTTTACAAGATGCAGGGGTCTATAAAATAGATTGTGACTGCGGACTCTCATACATTGGTCAAACCAAGAGAAGCATAGGCGACCGCATAAAAGAACACATAGCTGATGTAAAACACCAACGCTCGTTGAAGTCTGCTGTGTGTGAACATGTGCAACAGGGGACCAACTACTACCTGAGATTTGACGAACCACAGATGCTCGCTAAAGAACACCGATTCCTACCAAGGATGCTTCGCGAGGCTATTGAAATCAAGAAACATCCTAATTTCAATAGAGAAGTTGGTTGGAATGTACCACCAGCTTGGGATCCAGTAATTTAAATAGTCAAATCCGAGAAGAAGCAAACCACAGCTGGACTTCATGATACTTTGAGCTCATTCTGCGTAAATAGAAACACCCATGATTAAATTATGTTCGGGTTCTTTGAAATAACTACACTGGAACATTGAGACAACTACCATTTTAGTCTCCCCGTGACCATGGCTGCTGAAAAGCAACCGAAACGTCGGGGAAAGTGTAAACATAAATATAAATAGTTTAATAGTATAGTAATAGTATAAATAGTTTTAATAGTTTCAATAATTTAATGAGCTTAAAAATTAGTAAAGTTTAATAGTATTATAGTAGTGTAACAGTTTTTCAAAATTTTGTAATAAAGTGTCAAATAAACAACGCGATAAAATCCGTATATACATAGTAGTTTAATTTCAATAAAAAGAAATATTTTGTATTGTGTATTATGTGCTACAGATTAACGCCAGCTGAAGGTTTGTGTTAGGAGTGAATTTGTACTAGTAGTTCTCAGGGAGAGAACCGAACGAACGACCTTTCGATTGCAATTGCTTCATCTATCAACCGGCTACCGGCGTTTCTTTAACGATGAACATTATAGGTCAACATTTCACAGAAAGTTGGTTAGAATGTAGTATTTGTCTTATCGATATTAGGTGGCTGGGTTGGCATTTCCAGAATTGCGAGTATTTAAAATATCGTTTGTTTAGGCCGTCCATTTAGCATACTTGTTGCTTTGAAGAAATGATTATTATGGCTTTATATATCGACTAATACTGCCAACTCTACGATGACTGTAATCTCCAGAAAAGCTAAACTGTCTTCGAAACCACAAAAAATTTAAACAGTAGTATAGGTATAGAAGGAGGTTGTAAAAGAATACCATTTCCGACTGCCATATTGCAGGCACAATAGAAAATGTATTGTTCATGGTCATTTGTGGCTGACACGGCGTTGTATGTGTTAAGGAAACAGTACTTAATGTACACAATACATAATATTCATAAAGACTAGAAAATTAAGCAGTATTTTCGGCCATAGAAAATTATATATTTTCTTTTTGGCTTATGAACACATACAATGTTATAAGCATTGGTACATATATTGATAGGCTTTTTGGTAGGTTTATTTAAACAAAAGTATAAATGATATACCTATACTAAATAAACAGACACCACTTCGCACATATTGTTACGTAAGTACAAACGCAAAGAAAACTAAATTTGTAGTTTCTCTTTGATTCAAAACAAGTTAGTGGGTTTCCAACTTGTTGTTCATGAGGAAAATTAAGAAACAACGCCATCTACCTATAACTGTAGAAGTATGTATATGTTGAAAAAAAAAACAGTATTAAATTGGTTTTCAAAATATCTTTATATAATCTATACTAATATTATAAAGCTGAAGAGTTTGTTTGTGAACGTGCTAATCTCAGGAACTACTGGTTCGAATTGAATAATTCTCTCAGTGTTGGATAGCTTATTTATCGAGGAAGGCTGTATAACATCACGCTACGACCCACAGGGGCGGCGCAGTAACTATAAACGCGAGTAAAACCGCGGGCACAGCTAGTTATGTATATAATTCTTCTATATAAGTGTATCACTGAAGTATTTATGTAGGAGTCTAAACGGCCGGACCCTATTCGTTGACTTTTTGTGTGGGTCTCTGGTTGATTTCAATTCAGAATTTGATCTTTGGTAGTGCTGTGACCCGGTAGTGCTGTGGCCGGAAATGCTGCGACCGGGTTCTAGTAAAAAATCTTTGGCCTGCCCAAAGACTTTTTTCCAGACGTCTTTTGGTTTAATAAAGGCTTCTTTGGGTCAACTATTTTATATAGTTCTGATGACGATAAAAATATACGCTACGATCACTTTGATCTGATGATAGACCTAGAAGGTTCACTCGTAACACCAGTATTCGTATACCTATTTCGGGCATCAGTCTCTCAGAAATGTCTTGTTTTATTGATATTAGATTAAGCAATTATACTGTACAAACATTTGTGATGAGAAAATAAATTATTTATTATTATTATTAAACAGAATATCTTGTCGAATATCTACCGAAGGCGCCACAGGCAGGTACTCGCACTGAACAATGGCGCAACGAAGGATATCCTAATAAAACATATTCAAACAATTGGACATATTCAAACTTACTACTAAATCGTGATACTTCATAGATGCTTCATAGACGTTCTTCAACTTACCTGAAATAAAAATAAAGTATTATTATTATCGCGCTAAGCACATTTCATTATATTATACATTTATTAATTTCGCAAGTTATATAAAATCCATATATTATTATTTTATTATTTTGGTCAATGACACAATATCGCGAGAAGGAGAGACTAAAGAGACTTATATTATAAGTGCAAAAGCAGTACTGTCTGATGGTTACGTTTTAATTATTAAACCACGGAGCTAGTCACAACTAATTGGTGATTAAAAGGTATTTTAAATGTAAACAACGTTTCGGACAACAATATTAAGTATTAATTAACATTAAATTCGGATATTTTTAACCGACTTCAAAAAAGGAGGAGGTATTCAATTCGACTGTATTTTTTTTTTTTATATTTGTTACCTCATTACTTTCGACTGGGTGATCCGATTTTGATGATTCTTTTATTATTTAAAAGCTGGTGCTTCACATGTGGTCCCATTTAATTGTGATCAAGATTTGACCATTTGTTTTCAAGTTATCCTTTATAATGCATATTTGGCTACATTGATGATGTTCTCATTTTTGACAAGGTTCACTAAAAACCGAGAAATAAACAAAATTTTAACAAAAAAGAAAACCGGCTTCAAATTCTAAAACTTAAAATGCACTAAAAAGTTAATAAATAATTGCATATTCTTGTGAATAATTAAATTATTGTTATTTTTGGAGTCGGTGTCAGCCGCCCGCGCCGCGTGCTGCGTCTATGTGTGTAATTGTGCATGCCAATGTTATGTTATGATTATAGTAAGACATCTCATGTTTAATTAGTTACAAACCTACCTTGGCTGACACCGACTCCATTAATAACAATAATTTAATTATTCACAAGAATATGCAATTATTTATTAACCTTTTAGTGCATTTTAAGTTTTAGAATTTGAAGTCGGTTTTCTTTTTTGTTAAAATTTTGTTTATTACTAATATTATATTATACTAGATGTTCCCGCGGTTTCACCCGCGTTTATCGTTACTGCGCCGCCCCCGTGGGTCGTAGCGTGATGTTATATAACCTATAGCCTTCCTCGATAAAAAGGCTATCCAACACTAAACGAATTTTTCAAATCGAACCATTAGTAATCACGCAGAATAAACCAGGAGAAACATCGTTTGTACTATGTCTGTAATGGGTAATTATTTTGCTGCAATGTTGTTTTAAAACTGCGATATCTCCTAAGATATTCATTGAAATCGAATGATGTAAAGGGCAATTTTGTTTTAAATTAAATACTTGTGATGAATAACGTATTTATTTGGATAAGGATTAATATCATGTTTATAATAATACCTTCGCAAATAATGCATTATTTTAGAACAAATTTGGTTAGCATAAAAATGGTTATAGTGAGCCAACCTTAAAAGATAGACATATACTGTCGCGGACTTTTTTTTAGAACTTTTAAAGGGGAACAATTCTGTCATACATGATGTTTACGAAACTGTAACTGTTTACGCAGCGCACGCAGCGGAAGCTCTCAAAAGGAAAAAATACCCTCCGATTTTGAAACATTCTTCATTGGTGCTCAGCTCCTATTGATCTTAGCGTGATGATATATAGCCTATAGCCTTCCTCGATAAATGGGCTATCTAACACTGAAAGAATTTTTCAAATCGGACCAGTAGTTCCTGAGATTAGCGCGTTCAAGCAAACAAACAAATAAACAAACAAACTCTTCAGCTTTATAATATTAGTATAGATAACAAGACGTTAAAGTCGATCCCCTTAAAACCATGACAATAATATAATATTCTACCACATTCACACAACACCATCTTGCCCAAACTAAGCAGAGCTTGTACTATGGGTACTAGACAATGGATAAACATACATATAAACTTTTTTTTTTGTAAATACATACATATCATACATAGAAACACCCAGAACAAGACAAACATCCATGTTCATGCACACAAATGTTTGACTTGTGCGGAAATCGAACCCACGACCTCAGGCGTGCACTAACCACTACGCCATCGTGACTGACAAATGATTAAGATTGTCTCTTATACGAGAGCTGTCTTTTAAAGTAAGTTAGAAAAGAAATTATCGCATTCATTTGTCGGCCTCGATGGCGTAGTGGTTAATGTAACCGACTGCCACGCCTGAGGTCGTTGGGTTCGATTCCCGCACAAGTCAAACATTTGTGTGCATGAACATGGATGTTTGTCTTGATCTGGGTGTTTCTATGTATAATATGTATGTATTTACAAAAAAAAAATGTATATATGTATGTTTATCCATTGTCTAGTACCCATAGTTCAAGCTCTGCTTAGTTTGGGCTAGATGGTGTTGTGTGAATGTGGTAGAATATTATTATTATATTATTATTATTCACTTTCAGACGATCACTATTCAAGAATCCTTTACCTAAGATTCAGACGGTAAGAACGATTGACCTTGAAGTAACTTGAACCCAACAGAAATATAAATGTAGATACATAATACGCTAACAGATAAGGAATTTACCTGAAATATTACTATATTATAAGAAATATATTTTATCGAATTTGACTCAGACAGGTAGATTGGGAAACTTTTCCCACAAATATTCTATAAGTAGAAAATAAAACTAGGTTGCTCATCACTCACGTAGGAGCGTATAAATAAATGCTTTTAGCTAGCTCTGTTGTATCATTTCGCTAAGCACTCTATTAGTAGGGCTAGCTCACAAGCGGGCTTGGAAGTCATTGAGTATATGGTATTCATGAGATACAGATGGGCTAGTTAACTCTATGGTATTAGACTTCGTAGACACGTACTGGTAGTGACAGTAGTGGTCTGTTACCAGTACGACATGAAATGGACTCAGCGTGGTTAAATGTTTGTTACTCTTTTACGCGTAAACCGTTGCATGGCATTGAACGAAGCTCAGAACATTGATAGATCATGCCTTCTTTTTTCTTCTTTTTGTGTGGTTAATGGCCAACCTGTTGTCAAAAGTTGTTCAAGCCGCCGGTAGGTCTCTGACATGGCTTAACGACTGCTGTTAATTTGACAACAACCGGGACCGACTTTTTACGTGCCCTCCGAAGCACGGAGACGCTCAGATGAAATACCACTAAGCGGTCACCCATTAATAGACTGACCGCACCCAACTTAGCTTAACCTCGCTAATCGTTTACCGATAAGAATACTTTTCATGTCGGTATTATTTCATGTGTTGTTCACATGTGGTGGCAAGCGAAGTCGTGGGCAAAAACTAGTTTATAATATTTAAGTTCTATAAATAAATATTGTCACAACTATATAGATGATTGCTGTTTATCCTATAATTGGCAGATGTTTCATATTAGCCACTATACTTTCTTTGTGATCTATTGATGTCAATCTGTAAACATTTGCTGTTGATGAACCATAATAATACAAATAAATAAATATTGAACGAAGTGCGATTTGTACAAATACACTACATTTTATGATCAGACTGAAACCCAGTTGATACTGTGGCATGATATGTTCTTATGTTTGCATGTTATCATAGGATCTTAGTTTTGATTGCCAAGTCGACAGTATTATTATTTTTTTTTTGTTCTTTAATTCTACTGCTTGCTCCACGCTCGATACGACCTAAAATTATCGGACGATATGTAGGTGCAATATACCCGTTCTGTCTTTTGGCGGCCTTAGACCCGTAGAAATGTTATATATGTACATACATACATAGATTCACGCCTGTTTCCCAGAGGGGTAGACAGAGACTACGGATTTTCATAAACTTCATGATTTTTTTATGTTTGTTTTATGATTATGTATGTGTTTTGTACACTTAATTCTAGTTTTATAGCTCTTGTGTACAATGTACGAACTCTTGAGCAACATCTCTCCTTACTTTTGTAACAGCACCGCTAAAATTTTACAAATTAAGCTAAATTTAATCGTACGAATAAGTCATGTCAGTAGTTCTTTCCACAGTAATATTTATAATATTATAATATCAAATACTATATTTTATTAAAGTATTATAATTATGATTTTATTTTGATTATAACTCAATAATTGTGGCATAACACATCACACGTAAAGCCGTTTGTCCTGCGTCTTATGTCTCACCAGTCGTGTCGGATTGCTGTCCCATCAAACCTTGAGAGTGCGGGAACAGATGGTGCTTTTGTTGCAAATTCAGTCTTGTTGATATGTGTTCATACATATGTACACATACAAAATATGGGGAATTTACAAATATTGAAACAATGGGCACAAAGAACACACCAATTTTCGTCCTGTGTGGGAATTGAACCAAGAACTCTCTGTGTACTGGCGACCATTTAACGACACTGCGCGCTCTATATATTCAAAGTATAGTCACACCATTTACTAATTTGATATAAGTGCTTTTATACATGAGGAGTATAGTTTCAAAACCCACCAAAACGACATCAGAACAGAAATAATGTTCCGAATGAATATGAAGCTCCTTCGTTGCTTCTATCTCATAGCACTGATAGTTTTCAACAAAACCCACTAAAATTCTATTAAATCAGCTCACGAAAGTAGCAGTTTGTTGCAAACACCGCTAAAAGAGTCCATTTATATTATGTCTTGAAATGGTTTTTTGAGATTTACCATTATTTAGTTAAAAGTATTTTAGAGGATTTTGAAACTAAACTAATCATATGTAAACAATAACATTCAATTAATATTTGGCCACATGAGAAGAGACAGTTAATATAATTATCAAGATCCTAAGTAAATAAATTAAAGTTTGTGCATACAAGAACGCTAATCCCTAAGGAGATTGACGCGTGCGTAAACCATGATAACGATAATAACTACTATACAGCTTTATAAAGTATCTTTTATTATGCAAAATATCCAACAATAAGACATTTTTGATACTACACAATTTTTTGAGCGAATATCAACAAGCTTTCAGTAAAAATCACAATAATTTTAGGGAGGCATCTGCTATTCTGTCGAAAGAGAATTCTTATCTTCAGATTATGGAACTGCGTTGTATTCTATATTACTGTCACACTTTATAAAAAAAAAAACGCGAATTTTTTCTTATAAATTGTAAGTAAATGTAATAGTGAATATTAAAATGGGGCCTGGTTATCCATCACACAGGTTTTTAACCTAGTTTGGAAACCAGTCTCCCACTGCTATGTCATCAAAACTGTGTATACTTATTTTTGTCAACTGGGAGAAAAATAAATAAATATTATTATTATTATTATTAAATGTCCTACGTGACCTTGAAAAATGGATTGTGATTACCGCTTGTGTGACAAAATCATGATTTTAACTAATCATATTTATAAAATCCGTGACTGCTGAAAATCAACGTCAGCGAAATTATAAATTTAAATAGTGTAGGACTGCACTTTACTTGCGGCTTCGCTCGCATCAATCTAGGTTAGTAACATTACTTTTTTCTGGATGAAAGGTGCCCTATGTCCTATTCTGTACCCCTGAAAACGTGTGTTGGAAATTTCGTGATAATTGATCGAGTAGTTAGCGCGTGAAAGCGTAACAAACAAACAAACTCACCTTGACATCTATCTAGTAAGGACTATAAAAATAGATTTATTTAAAAAAATTGGGGCAGTCTTTGGGGACTGCCGATAGAAGTGAAAACTTTAATCCTTGATCATAAACACTGCTATAGAAAAAAAAAAAGAAACAGGGTGGGTCGGATTCCTGATACTCTCTTAGGGGTTATTAAGGGGGTAAAAATTTCGAAAATAGATATTGTTAATATTCTAAAATAATTCAAAAATGGAAAGCGTGGAAGCGTGACGATGACGAAGCGTGGCGATGACGCGGGTTCTATGATTTTTATTCACCCAAGAAGTGCTTAACGCGCCTAAAGAAGTTTTCACTTTAAAAATTGTTCAATGTGTATTATTCTCTTAAACGTAGCACGATATAACTTTTTAGTTTTAACAGTTGTATATTAAGCAATAAATGCTTTCTCGCTGATTTCCTAGCTCCATAATAAAGGTCAAGGCTCATGATGGCGTCTGAACAAATATCAATGCTCAGCTTCGTATTAAATTTCCTTCTTCCACGTAATGCTAACGATTGCTAACGTGCATTTAATACAAATCAGTTCATGTATCTTATAAAAGATACGTTGTATCGGCAATACTTGAAGTAATCATAAAGCCATCATTATGAATTAAGTTGTGACTTTACAAGTGCCACAACGCCGAGAGTTATCATCGTCGTTAAGACTGCGCCGAGCGTAAGACAGATAATGACAGAATTCGTGCGGCGCATATTCAAATAAACTTAATTTTTATGCCGTATAGAGATCGAAACCAAAATATTCGGCACTGTGGCAGTGGCCAGGCATTCAGTTAAGACTGCGCCTGCGCGAAATGTGCCAAAACAGGCGTTCACAGTTAAGTGAATAAAATCAACACTTTTTGTTTAATACAAATATAAAATACACATTTACCATAACAATGAATGTGTGTACAATTACTGCGTGTAAAAACTTAAAATAATAAAAATGCAAAAATGTAAGCTCGTGTAACGTGATTTTTAGATTATAACAGTAGAAATCTATCCTATTTTACATCTTAAACGAAACATAAATAGTTATACAATTTGTCCGTCCCAAATATTTAAGTTATTGGTTGACAATAAAGATACATAAAAGCACTTCAAATCCTCCATACAATTTTACTATGGCGGCCGCGCGCCGATTTAAATATGCGCCGCACGAGCTTTGTCATTATCTGTCTTACGCTCGGCGCTGTCTTAACTGACCACGCCATCCATGTAGTCAACATTTTAAATAATAACCAACCATACTCTCCATTTATGCGTTGTGTAGCAACTTCACGATATTAACAGTGTAGATGCATCATTTATAGTTAATTCCCAGATAGTTACATTGATACTATGCAACAACACAATGCTGTGATTTCTAATCCGGCAAGCGGAACGTTATGACACGATTGTTTGTTAAACACAAACAGTGATCGGAATGAGACGGGCTCTGCAATACTGTGATGTCATCGTTATGACATCATAAATGTCGGATACTGACAAAGTGAGGCGTAATTAACTGTTAAGGGTGATACAGCTATTTTGTTATTACTTTTGACGCATAATAATATAAAACCAGCCTGAATTATAAACTTATAGATGTGCCCACGGTTTCACCCACGTTTATCGTTACTGCACCGCTCCCGTGGGTCTACGACACGTGGGTTGTAGCGTGATGTTATGAATCTGAGGACAGCACAACAATTAAAGTATAACAGACATAGGGGAGAGTAACCTATATTGAACCGGGCACTTAAATTGTACCACTTCTATATTTCTACCAAATTGACCCTATTTCTTTTCACTGGCAACAGAAAAAGAGGCGACTGTGGCGCCACTAACACTCTGTAATTTTCACAGTCGCCTCTAGGTTACTCTCCCCTAAAGTACCCTTACACCCGGTTTTTAAAAGGCTAATCAACTACGTGTTTAAATCATAGCAAGTCACGTGACCGAATTGGTTGTTGCTAATTCAATCCGCCAATCACAGCAATTGATATGCTTTTGACTCTTTGTTATCTAATTATTGTGCACATCTTTCAGAAAACAGAAGGTTATACTCGGAACAAGTACTTATCACACACACAAATTCATGAGATTCATAATTTGCGACATGAGACAGCCTGAGACGGCATCCGTGAAGCAAATTGTATAACGTTACAGATATTGATTCAAGCGAGTATCTTTTAAATGTGGTAATTTTTGTAGTTTGTTGTGAAAGATTTCTACTAATTAGGTTATTTATACATTTTGTTTTATTACCAGCTATCGCTCGATAATGGTACTTTTTGTCTGGATGAAACCTTATGTCTTTTTCTGTATCGCTGACGACGAGTATGCGACATTTCATAATGATTGGTCCAGTAGTTAAGACCTGATAACGTAACCATCAATCAGACTCGCATTCGCATTGATAACTTTTTAGATAGAATTTCAATCAATGAGTTACTTAGAGTATATTTAAAATAGAAAAATCGGAAAAATTCAAGGAAATAATAATATAGAAGCTTTTCAAATTTAGTATAACGGGTAACTCATTTTTTTTTTTTTTATTTTTTTTTTTGCTCTTCAAAATGACCACACTCCGCCTGATGGTAAGCAGTCGTGTGGTCTAAGAGCAGTGACCTCCACATCGCCCCCACAGTAGCTGAGGCGATGTTGAGGTCTCTACTTTGACGGCCTGAGAAGATGCTTTTTCACGCCCCGCTTAAAGAACCCAGGATTTAAGGAAGAAGGAAACACGTGCCTTGGCAGAGAATTCCATGCCTTGGTCGTTCGGCAGAGGTATGAGGACCCAAACTTTTTGGTACGCGCTCTAATCGACTCTACCGTGTAAGGATGGCATCTGAGCCCAGCACGCGTTGTTCTGGATAGGAAAGGGGAGGGCGGGATAAGGTGGAATAACTCTTCAGAGCACTCCCCGTGGTATATTCTGTAGAAACATGATGATCATTATTGACAAATGAGAACAAGCATGTTCTATAGGTACATAGTTTTAACGTTACCGCTAAGTAAGATAGAAAGCGTGATATTCCTCCAATAGGTACGACGATCCACAATAATTGAGACTATTATTACTAAGTATATATAGTATTAGTATAGGTGGGTCATGCGTCAGTTGTGCAGTATATACGACTGCTTTGCAAGAGGTCTCCGGGTAGATACCTTTATAATGTTAGTATAGATAATACAGAATGTTAGTATCTTGTCTTGGTATTTTTGTATCCGTTATTACAATATTTGTAAACTCTCAAAGCCTTCGCAATACAAGAATTATTGCAATAACAGAGAACCAACTATTCTCATAATAAAAACTGTTCAAAATAGAAAATTAGCTCTCTAATGTCTTCCTGTAAACCACGTTTAGTTTGCAGTTATATGAAAGCTACAATGTGTGTAAATCATATTATAAAAACGCGAATTCGCAAAACGAGCTTTTAACTTTAAATATAATTATAACGGCAATGGCAATGGCTTGGTACGTGACGATGGGAAATAATAATAATAATACATAATAATAATATAATAGACGGACGGAATGTCATTGTTGCCTTGGAAGATGGGTAGGCCTTTGGTGTGGGACGCAACGTGCGTTGACACCCTTGCGCCATCACATCTTCCAAGCACTGAGGGATGTGCCGGCGCTGCTACTGCAACCGCGGAAACCCTCAAACGGCGCAAATATAGTAATTTAGTCGGAAATTACATTTTTGAGCCGTTTGGGGTGGAAACCCTAGGCTCATGGGGTCCGAGCGCTCGTATTTTGTACAGGGAGATCGCAAAACGCCTGATCGACGTTTCGCGTGATCAGAAGGCTGGTCTTTTTTTTGGCCCAAAGAATCAGCATTGCCATTCAACGTGGCAATGCTGCCAATCTTCTGGGCACGTTACCAGTTGACAGCGATGCTGAAAAATTCTAGGATGCCTAAACCTTTCCTGTAAATATTTAGTAGTATAAATATTTGTGTTTTTGTAATTATGTTACCTTTTTTAATACGTTTGTAAATATATATTAGGTTAATTCGTTTTAAAATTAATAATGTAGATATTTGAAGCACCGGGCACGCCACGATCGTGGCGGTAAGTCCCGTGTTTGAGGAGTGGCTGGAGAGGCGGCATGGCGCCCTCACCTTCCGGCTGACACAGGTTTTGACCGGCCATGGTTGTTTTGGCCGGTTCCTGTGTCGGATAGGCCGGCAAGAGACGCCCGGTTGTCACCACTGCGGCGACTGCCGCGACCTTGTTGAGGACACGGCGCTGCACACTTTGGCGGTTTGCCCCGCCTGGGCATCGCAGCGCCGTGAGTTGATCGCGGCAGTCGGATCGGTTGCCCTCTCGCTCCCGGCCGTAGTTCTGTCTATGGTCCGGAGTGAGAGGTCGTGGAACGCCGTCGCCTCCTTCTGTGAGGAAGTGATTTCTCTCAAGGAGGCGGCGGAGCGGGAGAGGGAGCGTGTAAACCCTCTCCCCAACCGCAGAGCCGGGTGCCGGAGGGCGCGGGACGACCTCCAGCCACCATGAAGTTTGACCTGGGGGTGGCGGGCTTTGTGGGCCTGCCCGCCATCCGTTCAGCACCAGGTCCGAGAGGCGGCGTGCGTGTTCCCACGCGCGCCTCTGTGTCGAGTCCGCCTCCCCTCTAGGGGGGCGACAGTAGGGAATATGTAGAGGTACCAGTGGGTAGATCGTTCGTGTAGTGGCCTGCCGTTTCATATGGCGGGCCGTAACCTCGGCGGGGTCGCGACTGCATGTGAAAGTGATTCGCGCGGCCCCGCCGATAGTGGTTTGTCGAGGAACACCGTGGTAGGTTTAGTCGGTATTCCGGGAGGTTCATTTTATCGTTTAACATCTTTCATTTACCCCGGCGAGTCCGACATAACCCCTCCGCCCGCCCCCGCGGAGGGGTATGCGTCATAGAATTACCCACGTTAAAAAAAATAAAAAAAAAAAAGATATTTGAAGCACCGAAATAAAAATAAATACTTTATATAATATTTGCTATAACGATATTAACTTTATATAACTTTTTTTTTTAATTTTGTTACTTCTTTTCCAAACGCAGTCAATTTCTATGCTGAATATTCAAATCTTTTATTATTTTATTACAATGATGGCACGATTGATATGGATCATTTCATATATAGTACGCGACAGAATTTCCATCGCCATCATCTAGATAGTTGGCAGTCCACAACTGTGCGTTTTTCTGGAAATTTTCTGCCTCGCACGACTAAACTGTGGAATGAACTGTCGCCTGCGGTATTTCCGGACCACTACGACCTACAAACCTTCAAGAAAAGAGCGTGCTCCATTTTAAAAGGCCGGCAACGCATTTGTGACTCCTCTGGTGTTGCGGGTGTCCATGGGCGGTGGTGATCGTTTTTTTTTCTTATTTTGCTCTTCAAAATGACCACACTCCACCTGATGGTAAGCAGTCGTGTGGTCTAATAGCAGTGGTCGCTTACCATCGGGCGATCCGTCTGCTCATTGCCTACTATCTCATTAAAAAAAAATTGTCGCCTGCATAACTGGCCAAGTCAAGTCGAATATTTCGACTCGTTTAAAGATTTGAATAAATCAATATTTTAATCAATACCTAAGTGCCCACTGTGTGTTATAGTGATAGTAGAAATAAAATTAACCTATGCGCAAGACGATATACTTACAGCATTTGTGTATTTACTTCATCGTAAAAAAGGCTTGAATTCTAGATGCTTTTTTCCAGATCTCTAACGACGTACATAATTACTCTGTGATAGGAGCAACAGCATGAAATTGCAAAAAATAAGCCCTCGCTGTCTGAGTGCATTGCAAATTTGTACAGCACAGTCTTTTACTCGCATTTCAAAGATAGCTACATAGTGAACATTAATTTGTATTTATATCAAATTCTAGCTATTTCACGGGACTCCGTCAGCATGGACTTGTCTGCTTTTTAGGTTTAGGTACTTTGACGTTGAGTCAATTAGTGGGTGAGTCAGGGTTTCTCTTTATATATTTTACATATCTGAATAGATATATTATGTACATATTTGGGCATTTCATAATTATTTCAAAAGATAATTATTCCTATCTTCCATTGAACGTTTCAAATTTTAAAACAATAGCTGCAAATAACAGCCATACTTGAGACAACTATTTAAAGAATTTCTAATTTTTGTCCGTATAAGGATTGAATCCTCAACTGTTACCATACTGGGGACTTAAAATATAACAATTTATACTAAATCTAATCCATAGGCTCAAACAATTGCAATATCTAAATTTTGTAGGATTTTATGGCCAAGGAGAATGAAATGGGTACCAGCTAACCGTTTGCTATATTGGTGCATACGTATACTGTCAAAGTATGTTACTTATCAGACTCTATGGACTCCCTTTAGCATGACTGTGTCTATATTATCACGTGATAAGAAACAGAGACAAATCCATCTATGAATGAAAGTTAGTTATATAATTATACATTTCTAGATTTTGTTTCGTTTTCGGTCCCACGTAGGCAGCGAGCTTATTGCTTACTGTCGGGAACAGCTCCAGAGTCCGTGCTGCTACTGACAACCTCAACACAGAAAAGTCAAAGAACAGTTCAGTCCGAAACGGGAATCCAACTCAAGGCCTCATGTCAGTCGTCGATTTACTTAAGCTGCAGCTGCGCCACAGAGGCATTGAATTACGAAACGATAAAGTATTTCAGAATATTCGCGACAAGTAGGTAAGAAATTCACGACGTTATTCCTTGAAACCATTCCATTTTATTATTTGTATAGCAAATAGACATCAGGTTTGTATTCTCAAGAACTAGTATGACGCAATACACACATTACGTCACGACTATGACGTAACAATGCTTTACTTGTCCATTAGATGAGTGTTTGCGTTGGAGAAACACGTGCCATCTGATTTATGAAGCAAATGTTTTTAAATTTACGGCAAATGCTTGCAGATTTTATTTTATTTCAATAAGCTAGCTCGTAGCGATAGCTCAGTGGAGAGACCAACAGACTGCAATGCAGAGGGTCTCGTGTTCGAACCCACGCCACATCACGCACCTCTGACTTTCGGAAGTTATATGTCTTATCGTAATTATGTGCGTATTGATTGACAATTATCGCCTGCTCCGTGCCTCGGAGAGCACGTTAAGCCGTTGGTCCCGGCTGCCATGAACATCTATGGCAGCCGTTATTGGGAAGTTAGTGCTCTCTAATATCCTAACACTGGTCTAGCCTTAGGGTATCGCTAGCCTTCGGGTTGCGGAGGTCAGATGGCAGTCGCTCCATGTAAAAACTAATATCCAGTCAAATCCAGTTAGACTAGAAAGCCGACCCCAAGTGACTTGGGAATAATAAAGGCTAGAGAGAAGGAAGCTAGCTCGTATGCCCTGATTCACTCATTAGTAAAATGTGTACTTCAAACACCGTTGTTCTTCTCTCGACGTATATATTTTTCGCTTCTAAATAACTGAGCTGATGTACCGATGTGACTGAATATTTTCAGACAGAAAAACATAATAACGCTTTTCCTGGCCCGGGAATTGTCCTTGAGTACACACTGATAGCATGAGGTCTGAGGAGGAGCAGTCGCGTACTTTTTTATTACACCACTGAGGCATTTTTGCTTGCAAATGCAATCAAACAACACGTACTTGTATATGGGTTACACAATAAACGACCGATTTTCTGGGAGTAATGGAATAACCCACTATTGCATTACTGCCATAAAATCGGTCGTTTATGACTATCATCACTATTGGTTAGAGATTCGATACATTTTCTGTTTTCTTCTAGTCGTATAAAGACAGACATAAAAAATCTTCAGTATAATAGCTTTTATTATGCAAATACTACAAGAAATAGTTATTATTATACCTCCTCTATTTACTAACAAACTATTCAGTATGTATAGACTTCTGTTTGTTTTGCCAAAACACAAAACAAGGAGAGCGACTAGTTGGTTGATATGTTGAGCAATTTGTTGGGTGACTGTAAGTATGGAGATGATTAATAGTTTGAGTAGATTATCACCGTGCAAACTTGTTGGTAGGTTTTTTAGACAGCCAGTATATTTAGTACCATGTCTATCCATAATATCAGTCCCATATTAAATTGTCTCATTGCTGGGCACAGGCCACAGTCCACAGTCCACCACCACCCAGTGCGGGTTGGCAGACTTCACATGAGTCTTCAAGAACATTATGGAGAACTTTCAGACATCATTTAGATGATTGGCAGTCCATAACTGTGCGTTTTCCAGAAATTTTCTGCCTCGCACGACTAAACTGTGGAATGAACTGTCGCCTGCGGTATTTCCGGACTAATATGACCTACAAACCTTCAAGAAAAGAGCGTACTCCTTTTTAAAAGGCCGGCAACGCACTTGTATCTCCTCTGGTGTTGCGGGTGTCCATGGGCGGCGGTAATCGCTTACCATCAGGCGATTACAATTAAAAGTCAGAGATGCGCGCCTTGCGATCGATTTCGAGGCCGGTTTGCGTAGTGATTTAAGTGATCGCCTCGCCAAGTTTGCTGTGGGTTCGAATCCCAAACGGGACAAAAGTTAGGGTGATCCACAAATCGTAGTTCCGAGTCTGGATGTTCCTTGTTTCCGTTGTATAAATATTTGTGAAGCTCCCGCGACGAAGGATTTAATTCTAGAGAGGGAAATGTATTTGTGAAGCTCCCCGCGACGAAGGATTTAATTCTAGAGAGGGAGATGTATTTGTGAAGCTCCCCGCGACGAAGGATTTAATTCTAGAGAGGGAGATGTATTTGTGAAGCTCCCCGCGACGAAGGATTTAATTCTAGAGAGGGAGATGTATTTGTGAAGCTCCCCGCGACGAAGGATTTAATTCTAGAGAGGGAGATGTATTTGTGAAGCTCCCCGCGACGAAGGATTTAATTCTAGAGAGGGAGATGTATTTGTGAAGCTCCCCGCGACGAAGGATTTAATTCTAGAGAGGGAGATGTATTTGTGAAGCTCCCCGCGACGAAGGATTTAATTCTAGAGAGGGAGATGTATTTGTGAAGCTCCCCGCGACGAAGGATTTAATTCTAGAGAGGGAGATGTATTTGTGAAGCTCCCCGCGACGAAGGATTTAATTCTAGAGAGGGAGATGTATTTGTGAAGCTCCCCGCGACGAAGGATTTAATTCTAGAGAGGGAGATGTATTTGTGAAGCTCCCCGCGACGAAGGATTTAATTCTAGAGAGGGAGATGTATTTGTGAAGCTCCCCGCGACGAAGGATTTAATTCTAGAGAGGGAGATGTATTTGTGAAGCTCCCCGCGACGAAGGATTTAATTCTAGAGAGGGAGATGTATTTGTGAAGCTCCCCGCGACGAAGGATTTAATTCTAGAGAGGGAAATGTATTTGTGAAGCTCCCCGCGACGAAGGATTTAATTCTAGAGAGGGAGATGTATTTGTGAAGCTCCCCGCGACGAAGGATTTAATTCTAGAGAGGGAGATGTATTTGTGAAGCTCCCCGCGACGAAGGATTTAATTCTAGAGAGGGAGATGTATTTGTGAAGCTCCCCGCGACGAAGGATTTAATTCTAGAGAGGGAGATGTATTTGTGAAGCTCCCCGCGACGAAGGATTTAATTCTAGAGAGGGAGATGTATTTGTGAAGCTCCCCGCGACGAAGGATTTAATTCTAGAGAGGGAGATGTATTTGTGAAGCTCCCCGCGACGAAGGATTTAATTCTAGAGAGGGAGATGTATTTGTGAAGCTCCCCGCGACGAAGGATTTAATTCTAGAGAGGGAGATGTATTTGTGAAGCTCCCCGCGACGAAGGATTTAATTCTAGAGAGGGAGATGTATTTGTGAAGCTCCCCGCGACGAAGGATTTAATTCTAGAGAGGGAGATGTATTTGTGAAGCTCCCCGCGACGAAGGATTTAATTCTAGAGAGGGAGATGTATTTTTAATATTAAAAAAAAGGAAACATAATCACGGTGAGTTTGCGATCCACAAATCGTCGTTCTGAGTCTGAATGTCCTTTGTGTCCCTTGTTTTAATGTTTGTAAAGCTCTCCGTGACGCAGGAATTAATTCTAGAGCAGCAGTTGTGACTTTGTGGCTGTGTTGTTTTTAAAAAAGAAAAGAACAATTTAAATTTAAAGTTTTTAGACATTCCTAGAACAATATCTCCAAATTAAGTAGTGCCATACATCATACAAAATACCTCGTTATTACGAACTCAGCACTAAGTGCTTAATAAGAAACAGCAATAATTTTGAGAAACATTGCTCACAATACCCTCGAGTCAGTTTATCTGTCTACCGCTGAAATGAGAGATAAACATTCAAAGCTACGAAATAACTCCAGCATTCTGTCTAATGGTACTTTCATATTTTGCAAATACTTTGCCGCAATTTCTTTCCTTTGGACTGAGGGCACAATATAAACTTTTAAAAATTAAGTGTATGGCTTTATGTAATCACTTTGCTAACTACTAACGCGTCTAGTAAAGGTTAAAACGTCGTTCTAATTCTACTAAAGTTATATCTAATGGCCTTACCCTTCTCACACTAAATAGGCCCGTGCCCAGCAGTGGGACAATTTAATACAGGGCTGATATTATTATTATTATTATATACTGTTAGAGTCGAACAGTATCAACGGAAGTAGTGATGGGCGGGCGCGTGGGCAGGCGGAGGGGTTATGTCGCACTCACCGGGGTAAAGAAAGATGTTGAAATGATGATATTAGATATATTACCTCCCGGAATACCGACTAAACTTACCACGGTGTCCCTCAACAAAACCGCAATCAGCGGGGCCGCGCGAATCACTTGCACAGTTCATGCGGTCAAGACCCCGCCGAGGTTTCAGCCCACCGTAAGAAACGGCAGGCCACTATACCTTTGATCACTTCTCAACAAAAACTGTTACCCCCCTAGAGGAGAGACGGACTCGACACAGAGGCGCGCGTGGGAACACGCACGCCGCCTCTCAGACCAGGTGTTGAACGGATGGCGGGCAGGCCCACAAAGCCCACCATCCCCAGGTCAAACCTCAGGGTGGCTGGAGGTCGTCCTCTGATCAATGTTTAACTTTTGATCAACCTTTTTTTTGTTACTTAACTATTATTGAACTAAGTTTTGTTTATATATTAGATTTACTTATTGGTCGTTAATTAATACTTAGATCTTAAGTATTTGAGAGTGTTTAATTATAAGGCTGTCTAAGATTAGGTGTCCATAGATAAATGCACACTTGCACATCCCTGAAGAGGTACAAAATGACATCCCAAGCAAACATAAGCGCAATCTTAGTTATGACTGGTAGTCACAAAGCAGTAGAATTTCTATACTATTATTATGCATAAATTGTTACAAATATAAAGAATATAATCAAATATATCTATCTATATGTGCCCGCGGTTTCACCCGCGCTTATGATTACTGCGCTGCCCCCGTGGGTCTTAGCGTGATGTTATATAGCCTATAGCCTTCCTCGATAAATGAGCTATCCAACACTAAAATAATTTTTCAATTCGGACCAGTAGTTCCTAAGATTAGCGCATTCAAACAAACAAACAAACTATTCATCTTTATAATATTAGTATACATAGATAATATCTCGAATAATTTGCTGTGTGTAATCCCAGCCTTTTGAAAAAACAACCTTCAAAGTATTATCCAAGCTAAGTCATTTGTTAAACAAAACAGGCCAGAGCAAGACTTTACATATTTATTTTATTTATTTCTGTTATAAATAAAAGATACCGCAGTTTTAAATTGCTGTAAATATGAAGCTTATACACGATCTCAAAGTGTCAAAGAGTATAAAGCTATAGTTACACAGAGAGGTAAAAAGTATCTGTTTAATAATTAACTAAATACTCTCTTAGTACCTACTGTCTGAGTTTCAAGACTGCGCCGAGTGTAAGACGCGGTTGGACTTAATGACAGAGCTCGATATGGAAACCGGCGCGCGGCCGTCATAGTAAAATTGTATTGAGGATTTGAAATGCTTTTTTGATAAATATGTAGTATCTTTATTATCAACCAATAACTTAAATATATGGGACGGACAAATTGTAATATAACTATTTATGTTTCGTTTAAGCTGTAAAATAGGATAGATTTCTACAGTTATAATAATCTAAAAAATCACTTAATACGATCTTACGATTTTGCATTTTGCAAATTTGCGTAATTTTGTAGGCGACAATATGAATTATTTTAAGTTTTTAACACGGAGTAATTGCCAATACATTCATTGTTATGATAAATATATATTTTATATTTTTGTTAAACAAAAAGTGTTGATTTTATCAACTTAACTGTGACCGCTTCACACGCCGCCACATTTCGCTCGGCGCAGTCTTAAGATATATCTTGGGATCGCATCTAGGACATAAATTGACATGCGTTCTAACTTATAGTATATGTAAGTAGTTAGATAGTTAGTATGTGTTTTAGTTCGTCTCGTGTAATAAGGGGCCATTCAATTGCCGCCTTTCGAGCACAGTTACAGACTCCGTATGAGACAGATTTTGAATAGCAGATTCAAAATTTCTTGACATAAAAGCGACTGACCGGGGAATTCTACCCGAGACTCACACCGCGATACAGCAAAACACTACTTTGACTACCGCTACGCCATCACGGCATTATAGAACAGTTGTCATTCTTCAAAAAAGAATAACGAATTGATTTAATTAAAAAGGATTATAGTTCTTTGTGACACAATAATCGGTTGGATTCCTGATACTCTCTTAGCGGCTATTAATTAAGGAGGTCAAAATTTCGTTATTTTTTTCGTAGGACGCACCATTTCTGATATATTGTTATTCAATCAATCAATCAATCAAATATTGTTAATATTCTAAAATAATTCAAAAATAGAAAGCGTGGAAGCGTGACGATGACGCGAGTTCTATGATTATTGTTCACCCAGGAAGTGCTCAACGCGCCTGAAAGAGTTTTCACTCAAAAAATGCGAACCATTTGTAGTAGGTAGGTAGTAAAATATCGCAATACAATACATTTTTATAATCATGTAATATGTTTATTTGGATAAATATGTATGTAAATAAAAAATAAAGACCATAACAATTAAATTTCAGGATCTCATATTCTGCTAATTTCTGGCAAGCAAATTATTATTATATGCTCCTAGCCATATTGAAATGCGATAAAATCATTCGTTTACATAATAACAGGCCGCGCGGGGCCTGCTACAAACGAGCTTTTAATTATTCATGGTCAGTTTTAATTGGTAGTCATTTCCGTAAATTACGATTAAAATGAAATATTTAAATGTATGCTTTATAAATTACTAGCTTTTGCCCGCGGCTTCGCTCGCGTTAATTTAGAATTGGACAATCAATTCGGGTTTTACTCTGCTTTTATAATATAACTCAATCATGATTCGAAAGACACGTGGCGCCATCTAATATCATAATAACATTATTGTTGTTTTCCTGGGGATCAGTAATTTTGTCGGGATGAACGGTAGCCTATGTCCGTTTCTCTACACTTGACAACGTATATGCAAAATTTCAGGATGATCGGTTCAGTGGTTTAGGCGTGAAAAGGTAACAAACAAACAAACAAACTCATTATCGCTTTTATAATATTAGTTAGGAAGTTAGGAAGGAAGTTAGGATTAGTTAGGATTGTATTTATGCATATAACTGTTTACTGCATCATTTATGTAATCCTATTTAGTTGTCAATAATTACAAAACGGCTTTGTTGCTATAATTTATTGTACGAGGTGGAAAATCTATTACGATGGTATTATAATACAATAATAATATAATATTCTATCACATACACACAACTAAGCAGAGCTTGTACTATGGCTACTAGACAATGGATAAACATACATATATACCTACTTTTTGTAAATACATACATATTATACATAGAAACACCCAGACCAAGGCAAACATCCATGTTCATGCACACAAATATTTGACTTGAGCGGGAATCGAACCCGCGACCTCAGGCGTGGCAGTCGGTTACAATAACCACTACGCCATCGAGGCCGATATAACGAGGAGAAATTAATATTTCTGTGTATGAACATGGATGTTTGTCTTGGTCTGGGTGTTTCTATGTATAATATGAAACAAAGAAAACATGCTTTATTTCTAAAAACACGAAATCTTTCACAATATCATATACTTAAATATGTAAATTTTTTAAGTGAACACGCATATTTAATAAACATTACTTAACAGTGACAGCCCTGCGTCACAAATGCCACGTTTCAAATGTGCCACCAGTACATAAACTTTGGTCACCCGCTCACCCTACGAGATTGCCATGAAGATTCATGGATGTATGTATTTACAAAAAAAAAGTATATATGTATATTTATCCATTGTCATACCCATAGTACAAGCTCTGCTTAGTTTGAGCTAGATGGTGTTGTGTGTATGTGATAGAATATGTGATGTGATATGTAATAAAAATTTAATGTCAGTAAAATACTGGTTGTCTCAAACATCTATCGTGATTGACCAAAAATGTTCAGTGTATCTAAATCCTAATAGTATTTTTATTATAAGTTTATGACCAACGTAAATCTTGCTTTAAATACGTATTTAAATTGAGTTTTGTTAGTTGCGATACTTTTGGGACCGACTACGTGTTATTAGAACACGTTATATAAATAACGTTTAACATTACCTTTGTTTATATACCTTAAAGCTAATAAAACTCATTTAAATGGCTGGCCTATTTGCCTAAAGTCTTTTAATTACTCGAAACTTTCGTTATTTAATGTAGGCAAACGTGATTTTTATACAAATTTCTGAATTAGGGATATCTAAACTAATAAAGCATTGGTTTTGCGTATGTATATGCGATGCGATAGGCTCATCCTTTGTGCTTCCAACGTGAACCCACTAGTGTTTAGTGTAAACGACTGCCACGCCTGAGGTCGCGGGATCAATTCCCGCACAAGTCAAACATTTGTGTGCATGAACATGGATGTTTGTCTTGGTCTGGGTATTTCTATGTATAATATGTAAGTATTTACAAAAAAAAAATAAAAAAAAATGTATACAGGCCTATATGTTTATCCATTGTCTAGTACCCATAGTACAAGCTCTGCTTAGTTTGGGCTAGATGGTGTTGTGTGTATGTGATAGAATATTAGTTGTATCACAAATTGCAATTATTGAAAAACATTGGTTAAATGCAATTCGGTTTAAAACCCAGAGAACTATTTTAATTTTTACGATATTGGTACGGAACCCTTAAAAGCATATATTTCATTATACTAAATCTATACTAATATTATAAAGCTGAAGAGTTTGTTTGTATGTTTGAACGCGCTAATCTCAGGAACTACTGGTTCGATTTCAAAAAATATTTTAGTGTTGGATAGCCTATTTATTGAGGAAGGCTATAGGCTATATAACATCACGCTACGACCCACGGGGGCGGCGGAGTAACGATAAATTTCTTGTAGATCTTTATTCAAATCATTGAAAATACTCCCGTTCGCTTGTCTCTATATATTAGAAATGGGCAAATTTATTAAACATCATCCAGACTTGTTTAGTCAGGCGAAAGATGTCACTCGGCGTGATAATATAAGAAATCCGGACAGGCTTGTTCTAAACATGTTACCCAGAAGTAGCCGGCTTCAAAACAATTCGTACGCCATGTGTATTAAAATATATAATAAATTACCAAATTTTATGAAAACTCTCCCTATAAATAAATTTATAACAGTTCTACGTGGTTGGCGCATGCAGAAAAACTTTTACTATGTTAAAGAATTTATGGAACATACGGCGTGATGAGTACCAAATTGACCTACTAATCAAATAGGAATTATGACATTGTTAATTTAAAATTAGTTATGATTGTTTGAAGAGACATACTTTGTTAACTCCATATAACATGTACCTGTATTTGCATGCTGTTGTGCTAATTTATTATAGTATGACATCAATGTAATGTACCTTGTTTACAGCAAATAAAGATATTCTATTCTATAAGCGCGGGTGAAACCGCGGGAACATCTAGTAAAAAACTAAATTGTGTTAGTCTGTATACCAAATTTGAATAACAGTACCTACGTGATTTGTCCGTTTATTCGAAAGCATAGGAAATCCTTGTTATAGGATCGAAATACTACGCCTTTATCTAGAGATGCAAATATTCTGCTACAACAAGTTTTTTTATATATTTTTTTATACAACTAAGGTGGCAAATAAGCATATGGCCCACCTGATGGTAAGTAGTCACCGTAGCCTATGGACGCCTGTGACACCAGAGGCACCACTTGCGCGTTGCCGACCATTTAGGAAAGAAGTGGGAAGGAGAAGGAGCGGGATGGGGGAAAAGGGGTAATTGGGCCTCCGGCACTCTCACTCACCGAACGAAACACAACAGTAGAATACTGCAATTTCACGTCGATATTCTTTGAGAGTGTAGTCCTTCCCCGGTCGAGACGGCCCATTCACGCTGAAATCAGCGAGGCTCTACTACATGACGATTATAACAAAAGTATATCGTCTCCGGGCTAAAGCTACTCGTTATTCAACATACAATTAAGGAACACAGAACAACACACTGTATCTTTTAATAAACTCAGAACAATTATCTAAATACCACACTAACAATTGTCGCGTATGGGATTCAAACCCATTACCCTGAGCGCAACGACAGCAAAATGTGTATTATATTTATTTTAGATGAGTTCGGTAATATATCCTGATGTGGCCGACCGCAATCAAATTAGATTTTATGGTTGTAAATTAACTAGCAGATGTAAAGCACAATGAAACGCAAAAATAGCGTTTCAAACGAATGAGAACCACTCCAGTATTTAGCAAAAACCGCAATTACAAAATTGTCTTATTTTCATGCAAAGTTCAACTCGTGTTGTACTTAAAAGCTCCAAAAGGGGAATTAAAACAAAAATGTAATTTGGTGTAACGATGCAGAAATAAAACGTATTACAGAGGTTAATCACAAACGGTGGCCATGTTGTTTTTGCTTGTAGCGATGCGATCTAACGCAATTTGTTTAACTTTTACCATTAAAAGTTAGAATAATAGATAATATAAACATTAAAGACAAAAATGTCTACAGAATCTCTTTTGAATGTAATCAAGTTATGGAAATAGGATAAATTTTATATCTATAAAAGTGTATCAGCAGTCAGGTGAAGTGTCGAGCGAACATACGTAGTTCGCAAAAAAGACATAAATAAAATGCGGACAAACGTATGTCCGCTCGACACTTGACTCGTAAGACAAAAGTATGTCCGTTTGTGTATTATATGCACAATGTTTTTTTTTTGTGTGCTCTCGACGCTCAGGAATTAGTGAACACTTCTACAAACGCATAAGGTCACGGCGTCAATTCCTAGGTCAGACCAACGTCGCAATTCCAAGGCCGCCCTTATAATGTATTCTTTTTTGTAATTTGAAAAATACAACTCCCTCTGTAGGGATAAATCCTAAGTCGCGGGAGACTTTACAAACATTCAAACAACGGACACAAAGAACGCCTAGACTCAGATCAACCATTTGCGGATCACACAATATTTTTTCGCGTGTGGGATTCGAACCCGCAACAATCGGCGCAGCAGTCGTGGCGAGGCGACCACTTAAACCACTACGCCATCCGAATTTAAACTAAATTTAAATGTGGGTGAAATACACATCTACCTACCCTAACGTATATAGGTATGAGATCATTACATTATCACTAAATATTATAAAACAAATTTTACTGCCGCGTCTGGCTGTCTATCTGTTCGCGATAAACTCAAAAACTACTGAATGGATTTTCATGCGGTGTTCACCAATAGGCAGAGTGAGTCGTGAGGAAGCTTTAGGTGTATAATTTGTTAAGGTTTTGTAATACTCGTGCGAAACCGGGGCGAGTCGCTGGTATATTACAAATATACACTTTGTCAAGTTTGATAGAAAAATAAACAGGCGTCTTCGGTCGCTAATATTTTGTTCCATAAAAAATTTGATAAATGGCCCTTCAGTACTTGCCAATAATGTTCTGAAACATGCTGAAGTTTTTATTCTCGTGTCATACAACAAATAATATATCTTTGTCATCGTACTTGCCCTCGCGTCATATGTCAGAAATAATGTTAATATTCCTGTTATGGACATATTGTGTAAAAGAAAATATATTATAATATATTTTTATTGTTTTACATGACATAAAATTTGGCTAGAAGTGAATCCGCCATTTCGCCAGCAATATTTAGGTTAAAATAATATCAGACGAGTCAATTGTCATTTTTCAGGCATAGCTTTAAGTTTCGATCTGCTACTAAAAATATTCTGGCTATAACCATTAATGTTTTGCAAAACCTCGATCGAATCACTTCTACTTATATATACATGCATCATCATCATCATCATCATCATCATCAGGCTATAATAGTCCACTGCTGGACATAGCCCTCCCCCAAAGAGCGCCATAGATACATACATAGATTCGCGCCTGTTTCCCAAAGGGGTACGCAGAGACTACAGATTTCCATTTGCTACGATCCTGACATACTACTCTGGCTTCATTCACTTTCATCACATTGCTCATACACGCCCGTCGGTTCAAGGAGCTCTTAACCTGGCCTTTGTCCAGAACGCCTGCGATCTGATCGAGAAACGTCCGTCTAGGTTTTCCTCTTGCGACTGTTCCATTCTCTATTTATATATATATATATATATATTTTTTTTTTTTTTTTTTTTTTAACATTTTCCATACTATTTATAATTCCCGTGTCGCGGGAAACTTTACTAACATTCAAACAACGGACATAAAGAGAACCAAAACTCATCACAAGTATTTGCGGATAAGACAATTTTTGTCCCGTGTGGGAATCGAACCCACAACACTTTGCGCAATGACAATGGCAATAATTGAGAAGCCAAATTGATATACAATAGAAATTTCAAAATCAAGAGCTACCAATTATTTGGTAACAGAAATCGCTCGCTCCTTAAAGTACAGTCAGCAATATTAGAAGCTGAACATTAAATAAATTTGTAAATGTATTTTATGAATGAATATTTACTTATCATTGTTCTATAGTAGCGAATTGTGATGAAAATAACTATTATTTAACTGTTACTGCAGTAAATAATAAGAATTTACTATTATTGTGTAAAATAAAGCAATTTATATGTCAAAAATTTTATCGACTAATGTCGCTGAATGTACCATGATACAGGCAACGGGCGTAAGAATTTAGCAATGAAACTGTGTTTCACCCGTTGGTCAAATGTACCAAAGGCTTACATAGTTTTCCCATTCATTTCCTTTTATCCAATCTTTATTACTTTCCCTTCAGGGTCGACTTTGACTTAAATATATTAAAAGGCTTGGCTGCTATCTTCTAAAAGACAGCAGACTACCTTTTAGAATGCAGTCAGGAAAAGACGTAGGTATTATGCTTTTTAAAGTTAATGAATACGTGCCCAATCTTGACATGATTTAGTGCATTCCATTAATTTTAATAAAATGCATATTTCCTGAGAAAAGATAAGATTTTATCAATTAATAAGTTGAGGCGCAGTCATTCTAGGTTTCATAATATTAAATTTACGACAAATTTATGTGATATAGTACCTGCTGCCCGTCCCCCGTAGGTTATAGCGTGATGTTATATAACCTATAGCCTTCCCCGATAAATAGGCTATCCAACACTAAAAGAATTTTTCAAATCGGACCAGTAGTTCCTGAGATTAGCGCGTTCAAACAAACAAACTCTTCAGCTTTATAATATTAGTATACATTAGTAGCATTTTGAATGCTAACTTAAATACTTGAACATAGCCTGCTACATAAAAGAGTATTAAGTCAATGTGGAATAACATTTTTGTGGTCTCGAAACCATTTATTCGCGAAGACACTATAATTACTTCCCTAAACCCGTTGTAATTTGCATTTGAGTTTAAATTTTAATTGGTTCATTGTCTGCAAAGTCTTATGTACTTACCTAAAATTTACAATCTCGGATAATTTATAGCAATATTTTCTGTAATGTACCGTATAATTGGCATTTACATAGTTATACAATATAGTATAGCAGCGATAGCCTAGTGGGCAACCGTTGGACTGCCACGCAGAGGTCTCGAGTTCGAACCCAAGGCGCGCATCTCTGACTTTTCGAAGTTATATGCGTATTAAATAGTTAATTATCGCTTGCTTTAACGGGGAAGGAAAATATCGTGAGGAAACCTGCATGTCTGAGAGTTCTCCTTAATGTTTTCAAAGATACGTGAACTCTGCCAACGCGTACTGGGCCAGCGTGGTGGACTATGGCTTAAACCTTCTTACAGTGAGAAGAGGCCCGTGCCCAGCAGTGGGACAGTTTAATACAGGGCTGATATTATATACAATATAGGCATTACCGACCTCGGTGTCACAGCGGTAGTTTATGCGGCTGCTATGCATGACATCTCGGGTTCGGTTCTTGCGCTATATTATTGGACTAGATATGCCCGCGATTTCAGGCGCTTTTATAATTACTGCGCCGCCCCTGTGGGTCGTTGCGTAATGTTATAGAACCTACTGCCTTCCTTGATAAATGAGCTATCCAACACTAAAAGAATTTTTCAATTCGGACCAGTAGTTCCTGAGATTAGCGCGTTCAAACAAACAAACTCTTCAGCTTTATAATATTAGTATAGATGTTTTGTTAAGATTTCACCCGCAGCAGCTCGGTGTATAGTCTGTGCCAGGTAGACGTCTTTCACGTATATAACGTGTATTATATTATGTAAAAACTTTTACCTAGCCTTTCGGGAAAGAGGCGTTATGTATATACATACTTATGACAGAGTTATTTTTATGGTCATTTATACCAAACATTAATAATAATTAAAAAAGGCTAGCCGTAAGTTTCTTGCTAGTATCTTCTTATAGGTCTCTCAATACTTTGTCTGAACTTTGGGTACTTAGGTAAAGTCACTAACTACTAAAGTTTCAAAATTTGACGTTTATAAATATTGAACGTCACATTTTCAAACTTTAGTAGTTAGTGAGTTTACCTCGAGGGCGACCACAGATGAGATGGAAGGATGACATCAAAAAAGTGGCGGGCAGCAACTGGACCCTAATTGCCCAAGACTGAGGAAAGTGGAGAGGATTGAAGGAGGCCTACAGCAAGTATTTGGTCGATTAAGGCTAAAGAAGAAAAAGAAGAAATAATTATTCTGCGACTTAAAATAATAAAATCATTTTCACTTCGATTTTGATTTTGCGCTACCTGGTAATTGGTACTACCACCTTAAAAAAGATCGTATTTTAATAAACTTGCAACACTATTAAAGCAAAGTTTGCAAACCTACTTGGTAAGGCGTTGTGTTATCAGCATGGTCAACGTCACGTGTCCCTTGCCTTGGCAACACTGCGACTTTTTTTCAAAGTCAACAACACGTGATTGATGCGTCCTGTTGCAAGCGTCTAATAAATTACGCCAAGCTTAGTACCTAGCGAATCGTATGCATGTTTGTATATGTATAACTTTGACAATCTTATTGTGAGTCAATAACCAAATTGACTCATTTCATACATACATAGACTCACGTCTACCTCCGAAAAGATAGGCAGTGATGCATCACACCATCAGTCCGCCAGCTCAGATCATTTTAGTCTATTGGCACTAATTCCTTGACAGAAATACCTAAGAACACTAAGCTCTACTAGGCGATCCCGAGACTCGTGCAATATATACACTTATTCTGCGCCACTAACGCAGTCTCAATCAGCAATCAATGTCTCATTAATTGCTGACTGTAGAAGACTTGTGAATGAAGTGGTCGCCTTGCTTCTGTACACCAACATCGAGTGTTTGCTTTGGGGATACACGGGACAACAAAATGTGTGATGCTCAAATGGTTGTTCCGAGTTTGGCTGTTCTTTCTATTCGGTATTTAAATGTTTGTAAAGATCCCCGCAATACAACGAATAAAAAAGAACGATAAAAATCAGAAACCAAACATAATAAATAAGGGTCATAGAACATATTAGTTAAGAATGGAAAATAAACTGGCAAGAAAATATTTATTTACAGTAACACCTACTCCAATAGAAAATCTTCATATCAACAATTTCCTTAAAGAAACTATTTATCAAGTTTAACTCAAGGTTTCATACATAAATGTGGCTAACAGCATATCGTTCTACTCGCCCTCTTTCAAGGAAAAATGAACACGCAAACAATTCGTCACTATAACGAACGGAACATGTAAATTCAGTATGTAAATACTTTGATACGAAGCTGATTACAGAGATGCACTACATAAAAGAAATGGGATTTAAAATAGAGTTGATTTGATGTTGGCAGCGTTGTGAATTGCTTTATTACTAAGAATGGAAGTTAGGCTAGGTTAGTAGGTTTGAGCAGTAGAGCCTCGCTGATTTCAGCATGAATGGGCCAATGGCTCAACCGGGGAAGGACTACCCTCTCACAGAATATCGACGTGAAATAGCAGTATTCCTACTGTTGTGCTTCGTCCGGTGAGTGAGAGTGCCGGAGGCCCAATCACCCTCTTTCCCCCTCCTTCTCCTTCCCACTTTCTTTTCTAAAGGGTGGGCAACGCGCAAGTGATGCATTTGGTGTTGCAGGCGTCCACAGGCTATGGTGACCAATTACCATCAGGTGGGCCGTATGCTTGTTTGCCACCTTAGTTATACATAAAAAATTTAAAACAAAGTTGATAGGCTACTGGGAGTCTATTATTTTACCACGCAAAGGTTTCGAGTTCAATCCCATGACACGCACCTCTGACTTTCCGAAGGTATGTTCGTATTAAAAAGTTTATTATTGCTCGCTTTAAGATTAAAAAAAAATATACGTGAGAAGCCAACATGTCTAAGAGTTCTCTATCATGTTCTCGAAGATGTGTTAAGTCTATTAATCCAGATGATGGACTATAGCTTTGCCTTCCTCTCTCTCATAACAGGAAGAGGCCTGTGCTCCACAGTGGAACTTTAGTAACAAGACTGATATTATAACTATATGAAGAAGGAAGTTAGGTGATAACTTCGACAAATTAATCTTCTCCTTCTTGTCTTCTTTTTGTGTGGTTAGTGGCCAAGAGTTGTTCAAGCCGCCCGTAGGCCTCTGACATGGCTTAACGACTGCTGTCAATTTGACAACAACCGAGACCAACTTTTTACGTGCCCTCCGAATGACGGAGACGCTCAGATGAAATACCACTAAGCGGTCACCCATATATAGACTGACCGCACCCAACTTTGCTTAACCTCGCTAATCGTTTACCGATCAGTGAATGCAACTGGCTATGAGCGCCTCGACCAATTAATGTCGACATGTTAATATCTTCAAAAGCTTATGTAATCTACAGACAAATCAATATTGGTGCTTGTGAGATGGAGAAAAATTGTTAAAGCTTAGCTTTATACAAAATCTTTTATTTGTTCGTTGATATTCCTTGCTAAAGATTTAGCAATTAGTTTAGTTATTAGGCTTTTCCTGAATCATATGATAGTTTGACCGATTCAAGTATTAAATATGACGACCAAACTGTATAACTGTATAAGCAAGTAGGTACAGCGGTTTTGTATGTGTTCCAAAAACCAAACACTTACCAAAAGCGCATTTTACTGAAATCCGAATTTTAATTTAAAACTAGACCTTAATGAGAGTTGTTTGCCAACTTTAATTTATTTGACTTCATTGAAAGTTATAAAACAGGAATCTGTTTTGGACCTTTGCCGTTTCAAGGTTCCCTCCCTACTCAGTTGACAAAATCCTTATTTCCATCATATTAAATGTCTGTTCGTTTATGCCTTTGTCATAATATACAAGCACATTTTTTACTACTACTATTTTCCACGAGTTTTGCAGAATGTAATAAAAGTCGAAAAGAAATGATGGTTTTCATATATAAAATGCAGTCATAAAGGTTTCCTTTTTTGTAAAAACATCTATCATGTCAGACACTAAAGATTGTAGATTTGGCTGTTAACTTGTTTGAACATAGATGGCTCCAAGTACAGGTGCATTTATTATCCCTTGTTTTAACGCTAGTAAAGTGATAAGGACCATTCGTAATATCGCGGGTTGCATTTCATTTTATAATATACTTTTTAGACTCAACTACACGTGAGTCATGACGTCTAGACGAGGTACAAAGGCGGCATTAGATTAAGTAAAAATCTGAGCCTTGTGTTAGTGTCGCTGTTGTGTCTCGACCTGTCAATTGCTTTTACTTTAACTCTCGTTTTTCTAAAGTTAACGTGAAAAGTTGCCTCCTACTCCTTTCCTTTTCGTGTAGTTAGTGGCCAACCTGTTGTCAAGAGCTGTTCAAGCCGCCCGTAGGCCTCTGACATGGTTTAACGACTCCTGTCAATTTGGCAACAACCGTGACCGACTTTTTACGTGCCCTCCGATGCACGGAGACGCTCAGATGAAATACCACTAAGCGGTCACCCATCTATAGACTGACCGCATCCAATGTTGCTTAACCTCGCTAATCGTTTACCGATCAGTGAGTGCAAATATGAGCCACGAGCGCCTCCCACTGCAACACTGTCACATCACTGTATTGTTCGACACACGAAAATGGCTCTTATTTGGTAACGTGACATGAATTTGACAAAAAGCTCCACTAACCAAATTTACAGCGATATTATGATCACTTTCTATCATGTAATGCACAAACATATTATATTTTCAAAAATAAGTGACGCATGTATGAAGTAGCGAAGCAAATGATGAATATGTCATGACGTAACATGCTTAATTTGATCTCAGTCGTAAAGATCCAATGCGTTTAGGTTATTGAACAATTCAAGGTAATCGTTGCCAAAAATAAAAGATTTTATTTATACGAACTTTTACCTAGATCACAAAATAGTTAACCATCCCCGACCACTCAACGAAAGTGGACGAGCAAATGTTCTCCAAAAATTATCTTCTAGATAAGCTTTTTTATTTCTCATTGTATATAGAACAAAAACACAAAAGTTCTTTGTTTTCTACAACAAACAATATCGCGTGTACGAAGAAACCAAATTAGATTCTGCAGTTTAATTAAAATAGCGGTACGTATGTATTGTTAGATGTGTGTGTGTGTGTGTGTGTGTGTGTGTGTGTGTCAATAAGATTGCTTCCATGTATATGTAAATAATGAAAATACAAACTCGGCTCTTGTACACGACGGGCTGACATGCGCAAGTTGAGTGTGACGTAGATTGTATGCATCGAGTAAACGACCAACGTAAGCCACCCGTAGGTATCCTGTATCATTAGCTTGCGTATATAGTCTGCGCTACTTGCGTCGTATACTTTCACAGTGGCAAACAGGTGGTAACTATCTATCTTAGCCTAAGAATGCATCCAACACTCTTCATGATATCTTTTGCATGAGAATGAAATATCAAACCAAAGTCTATTTTCTCTGGGCTGTGACTGATAATTTTTAAGACACAACCTAAAACCTTTTTGTCCCGCCGATCGGGGATTTAAACCCTGAACCAGGTCATCCATAGCTGTAGAATAACCCACTTGACCGTTAGTTCCCAAAGTGGTCCAGGTGGACTCCAGAGGTCCACGGGAGACTCGACGGGGAACTACGTTGGCGTGACAAAAAAATGTGGGTGAACAATTCGTAAGTGTGGGTCCAGGAAAATTAATTTGTTTTCGATAGTGAAGAACTAAAATGTTGGCTTGACTTCACTGACTGTTCGACAAGCTCAGCGACTGTTACTTGTAAAAACTTATAGTTCATATTCAGTACTAGTGGTATTTTTTACTTGCATGAACTTGTTTAGCTGCAGGGGGTCCACCGGAACCAGCTACATTTTGAAAGTGGTTTATGAAAAAAAAGTCTGAGAATCTCTGCACTAGACCAATAAGGGACCTGTAACATGCATTTATACTTACTTTTCTCTACAAATATTCCCAAAGGGGAGTACCTATCATAATTTACCAGTAATACTTTTAGGTATATGACGTGAAACGTCATAGGGGACGGACTTATTGTTGTCTTACGGGGCACTCTTCTATGTTACTTGCTGCTACTGACAATTTCTTAATCCTAACTGGTCCTAACTAATATTATAAAAGCGAAAATGAGTTTGTTTGTTTGTTTGTTTGTTAGCTTTTCACGCCTAAACCACTGAACCGATCATCCTGAAATTTAGCATATACGTTGTCAGGTGTACAGAAACGGACATAGGCTACCTTTCATCCCGAAAAAAAATACTGTTCCCGAAGAAAACAACAATAACGTTCTTATGATAATAGATGGCGCCACGTGTCTTTCGAATTATGATTGATTTATATTATTACAAGCAGAGTACGACCCGAATTGATTGTCAAATTCTAAATTAACGCGAGCGAAGCCGCGGGCAAAAGCTAGTAGAAAATAATAAAACATATTTTGTTTTTTTTTTCGTATATAATTGTTAGTGGCCTACCTTTCGCAAGAGTTGTTCAAGCCGCCCGTAGGCCTCTGATGTGGCTTATCGACTGCTGTCAATTTGACAACAACCTTCGGAGACGCTCAGATGAAATACCACTAAGCGGTCACCCATTTATAGACTGACCGCACCCAACGTTGCTTAACCTCGATAATCGTTTACCGATCAGTGAGTGCAACTGGCTATGAGCGCCTCACAACACATTGAACCCGGGACTTTAGGACCATACGCAAACATGAACGGATTTTATTGTAGCTTATTTACAATCACTTAGTTAAATATTTTTGGTGGCTTATTGCCTTAAAGTCAAGTCAAATATCCGAACGACATCTTAGTTTCCCCGTGACCATGGCTGCTGAAAATTAACTAAAGTTCGGAGAAGCAATTAATCGTTTCAAAAATGTTTGAAAAGTTCTGGTTTTTAATTAAATCTTTATAATTTCAGTGTATAACATCGCGCAAATGTAAGACTGTGTTATAAAAACTATAAATTTCTACCAGCGACTTCGCACGCCTGGAGTTAGGAAGTAGGTATCTATCTATATTTTTGTTTCTTCATAATCTACTTCTAGGCTGCGTCATCACGGAAAAACATGCTTCGAATTTTTAGTTAGACCTCCAGCAATACAACTGTGAAAAACAGTCGTTTTTGCGTGTTCCGTGTAAGACAGACAGACAAAAATGTTAAAATCATTTACTTAAGACTGCGCAGCGCTAAATGTGCCAAAACAGGCGGTTACTGTTAAGTGAATAAAATCAACACTTTTTATTTAATACAATTAATATAAAATATACATTTACCATAACAATGAATGTGTTTACAATTACCTACTTCGTGTAAAAAACATAAAATACCTAATTAATATTTTCGCCTACAAAATTACGTAAATTTGCACGAAAGATGCAAAAAAGTAAGCTCGTGTTACGTGATTTTTAGATTACAACAGTAGAAATCTATCCCATGTTACAGCTTAAATGAAATATAAATAGTTATATTACAATTTGTCCGTCCCAAATATTTAAGTTATTGGTTGACAATAAAGATACATATTTATCAAAAAAGCACTTCAAATCCTCCATACAATTTTACTATGGTGGCCGCGCGCCGATTTGAATATGCACCGCACGAGCTCTGTCATTATCTGTCTTACGCTCGGCGCAGTCTGAAGTTCTATAGGTTTTATAAAGACCGTTGACGTTATTTTTCTTAAATATTCCTATGTATGGATATCGATCAGTTACAATTTTGCTATGTGTATGCATGTAGGAAAAGTTAATTAAAATTTTTGTAGTCCCAGTTCTTTATATAAGACACAGCTCTACAAAGCACAGTTTTTCTACCGATCCCTATTCAGAACTCTGAACACGGACCAGCTAAACTGCCCTATATTACCAACGCCTTAATTAAAAATACAGTCCGTATGTGTCTTCTCAATGAGTCCCCAATGATCACTTTCCTTCCTAACTTTCATAGGCTGCATTTACACCGACGAGGTGGGTGCGCATTCAATGAGAGACAACCGTAAATTGTATAACACAATCTTAATTTTCTTAACGCAATTCCGGTGTGAATTCGGTATGGATTGACAATGGATATGCGTGATGAGAATTAACATACATACATAGTCTTACGGCTATAACACCGAGAAACAGAAGTCTATTACACCTATATTTCGCTAGTTATGATTGAGGGTCCTACGTAATAGGAACCTATGTTCGCCGCTGTAATTACAGGTCTTACGTAATGAAAGAAAAACCTAGAACCGTCTACAAGATACATTTCAGACTCCATGCTGCAGCTTTGCATTTCGTTACATAAAACCCATCAACACTTTGTGCATTAAACCTATGACCTGAGGTGCGCTACCGAAACTGTTCTGTGGTAATAATCAACATTATAAAATAATTTTCTGCAATAAATGTAGTACATAATAAATATCAATGGCTGCAGTAATCTGATAGGAGCGGCAACATTGCTTTCACCTAATTTGTTTCTGTTATAGTTTAATAAACTAATGCGAGGTTGCCATTCTTATTCAACGATTTGTGTTACATTTGTTTCATTAATTGTAATGCGTGTTTTGGGATTTATTGGAAGTATTTCACGAAATTCTTTTACAATTTTTTTTGTACTGATTGATTGGCTGGCGCAACGGTAATGAATGTAATCGTGTTGCATGATGTTTCGGATTTGATTTTTTGCCTGCTTGCTTTTGATTTTTCTGTCAATAAATTATCAGTAGCAATACAGTTTAGAACTGCCAATAGGCTCGTCTCCTTAACAATGGAGAATGTTATAGGTTTTGTGTGATACGAAGATGTAGCCGTGATATTATGTACGTTAGTGTGTATCTATAGAATTAAGTATAATGTAACTAAATACATTTTATTGTGGATTTGCTAAGTTTTATCACTTACATTTCGGCATAAAATCCGGAAAACATTTCATATAAAATCCAAACCTTGTAATAAAAAAATATGTCGCTCTTTTTACACATGTTCTCGATATACCTAGAGACAAGATCGAAAACAGTAACAATCAAGTTTACAAGCGATCACAGGGATAGGCAAGAACGAACAAAGGAAAAATGTCTTCACCTAAACTAGCGAATATGCATACATTGCTTACCTAGGTGGTATTACGCATTTACTACATAAAAAAGCTCTACTAAAATGAAGTAGGTCTGGAAGAACTTGTACTATATTTAAAAATACTAGCGGTTGCCTAGTGGTCAAAATTCGACCAAAATTCCTAAGCTTGCTACTTTGTTTTCTGTTTTTCTCTATTACATATAAATAAGGTATAGGTAACCATAGTTGCAAAGGATTGTACGACGTCAGACGGACAATGTCGAAATACTACGTGATTCAACTGCGTGTGTCAAATGCATGGTTGTACGCGTGTAGTATTTTTTCATTAATTTAATGTATTTCTAATGCATATTTTATAAAAATATTAGGATTCGCCCCTCCTTCTCCATATAAACTTTAACTGTGCCAAATTTCATACTCTTCCGTCCACGCAATTTTCGTAAAAAGGGGTACAAAGTTTTTACTTCACGTATTAAATTATAGATATACAAAATTTCTCGCTATCTTACTCTTAACGCTAGAACATATTTTTTTTTAATAATTTTGTGATTTGGTCGCAGATTTTTTATAACTTTGTTTATCTATATAGTTAAGGTAAATACTTTGTGTTAGGAGAATGTTTATACTGGATATGAGATGGAAAATGATTAAACGAATAATCTTACACAATGGGCTGTCGCTGATTTAATGTGATTGACTAACATCTTTATTGATAGTGATGACCAAATGTTTGATCTTCAGTGATAAGTCTATTTTAAAAATGTAGGCTATTAGGTAAATGGTAGGTATTTTGACTAAATTAAATAATAGAATATAAGTTTGCAGTCCAGGGGAAAGGCTTTTGCCCAACAGGGTGAAACAACAAAAGGCTCCTCAAAAATAATTAAATAATAATAATTAAATAAAAATAATTAAATATCTTGTAATCTAAATCGAATATGTACCTCTGTAGCCTCGTCTCATATATATAGTACGCATTACAGGATTTCAGTAAAAACCGGCCAAGTGCGAGTCGAACTAGCGCACGAACGGTTCGGCACTATTATAAAAAAAATCACGTTTGTTGTATGGGAGCCCCCCTTAAATATTTGTTTTAATTTAATGTAATTAATTATTTTTAAAGTGAATATAAAACAAATATTCTGTGAATATTTCAAGCGTCTACCTGTTGCCGTTATCAATATCGAGCAAAAACGAGCAAAAGATCACGTTTGTTGTATGGGAGCCCCCTTAAATATTCATTTTATTCTGTTTTTTAGTATTTTTTGTTATAGCGGCAACAGAAATACATCATCAGTGAAAATTTCAACTATCTTACTATCACGGTTCAAGAGATACAGCCTGGTGACAGACAGACAGCGGAGTCGGAGCGAACCCTAAAAAAGGTAGTTGCATGAAGTCAAAAAATTATCCCGATAAATAGTAATACCCTTTTCACCTGGGAAAGTGGATGTAATAAAAAACCGATAATTTCAAAAGTAGAATTTCATATTTTCTTACAGCATCGGTCACCATACTCGATCCGGGAATCAACCCACGTTCAAACCAATGTGGTAGTAGAGAATTATAATTCTAATGTCAAACAATATTTTATTAGTTACTCAACAGATTTTCACCGGAACCCTGCCGGGCAAATAAGTACAGGGAAAATTCTACAGAAAATACTCTATCTTTTTAATGCTATTTTATATCTTAGAACAGCGCGAAGGAGTAATGGGCGTAATAACTGACAAATTGCTACCATCTCCTGCGTACGCCATAAATAGGGTAATAATGGATCCCGAGGTATTGATGCCCTCCATTCAACTTGAATTCTTCACAAAAAAGGGATAAACTCCGCGAATGATTTAAGCTCATATTTATTTACGACACTGCCTTCGTGGCGCAGCGGTAGTGAATGCGACTGCTGTGCAAGAGGTCTCAGGTTCGAATCCCGGGTCGGGCAAACAAACAGCCTAGGTTTTCCTCTTGCGACTGTTCCATTCACACTAGCCTTATAAACTTTCTTAGTCAGTCTTTCCTCGGTTTAGTTTCGGTTATGTAGGCGAGAAACTATGTGTGCATGTTTTTTCATAAAAGGATTACTAGCAATTTCGGTTACTAATTACTAGAATTCTTAGTAACTCCTATCTATTACTTAGTATCCTTTCTCTCTAGCTAAACTAATATGCTTATTTTAGGAGTGTTGTAACCTCAGTGGTGCAATAGGTGGGATTCGACCCCATGACCCTTCAATCGCAAATCCGTTCGTACATGTATACACCTAGTTTAGGTTAGATGAGTTAACCACATATTATTGAAGAATCCAAAACCAAGCCAAAGACAACTCCAAGCTCACTGTACTATCATCTTAATTAATTACAATTTAACAAACATAAAACGTTTCGTAACATAAAATGATACAGATAATGTTATCCAACCAGAATATTCTCCAGGCTAAAACTCATCCATGAACATAAGATTCAATCTTCCGTTTGTTACTGTCACGGAACGATCGTAAAGCTGCACCTTTGAGTTATGTGGCCATACGTTGGGCCAATATTGACCAATGTAGCCTTACGTAGTTGGCTACCAACAAAAAACATACAAGGTAGTGATTTAGTCATTTGCAATATTAAAAAGGGTTTTGTTGCATAATTGCTGCAAAAAATAGATTTTGGTTTACCATGATTTATTGAGATAAGCTTGGATTTTTTTATTGATTAATATTTAAAGATTATTTCATATTTTTTTGTTTTTAATAAAGACAATTCCTGTTCTAGGAATAATTTCTATGTCGCGGGATCTTTAGAAATAGGTATTCAAACAACGGACACAAAAAACACCTAGATTATTTGCCCCGTGTGGGGATCGAACCCACAACACGGGGCGTGAAGGCAGTTGTGAGGTGACCACTTAAACCACTACGCCATCGGTGCCATCCAGGGGAACTAATAACAAAATTAGCAAAAATAATATATTTTTCTTTACCAAAATATTTTCTTATATGCAGTCAATGTTGACGATGTGGGCGACAACCCACGACTAGGGGTAAAGGTATGCATCTTATCTGCGTCCCGTTGGGATGAATACAATTACATTATCTTGTATTTATTTACCGATAAAATTATAAATAATTTTATACATCATATTGTTTAATATATACTCCCAACCCGCACTGGGCCGGTGTAGCCCTTCTTATAATGAAAAGGACAGGGCCCAGAAATGGTACAGTTTACAAATAGGCCTGATATTATATACTAACCTATCAGGCTCTTGCACAGTCAATTTTATCATACGCCATTTTTTTTGTGCAGCCAAAACAACTATCTTACTGCTAGAGAGGGCTCAAAGGTCCTTGTTGAAGGTGATATCCAGGAAACCATTTCGGTATCCCACACATCAACTTTATTCGGACGTTCCCGTGCTTACTGTAAGACAACTATTTGTGCTACAAGTAGTTCTTAAGAAACACTTAAAGTTACCATATGATCCAAGCATATATAGTAAACAACGACGATCAGATAGAGTTTGTCCCCCGATACGACACAAAACCACACTGGCCAAACGACATTATACAGTCATTAGTGGTAATCTCTATAATAAAATTAACAAAATCATACATATTTACCCACTAAATTACTATCAGTGCAAAATAAAACTAAAAACTTGGCTCCAAAAGCAATCCTACATAAACACAGAAAATCTTTTGAACTCGATATATTGATATAATAACTCACATATAACACGAAATGTCTCGACGCATCTTTCATACCTTAAACCAAAAAAATAAAAAATAAAACGGAACTATGAAAAACTTGCATAAGTCACGCATACACACAATAATCTATCACATGCATACGCTCTCACACACACACCCATACACATAATAAATTACACACACTCACACACCTCTTATTTTGCATTTTTAAAGTTTTCAAAATCAAAATCAAAATCAAAATCAAAATCATATTTATTTGCAGAAATACTGTGACAAATGGTGTTACAAATGATGGCATTAAAGGTGCAAGTATTTGGACCATAGTAGTGGCATGCAAACATTGATAAAAGTATAATAAATTAATTATGTAAAGTCGAAAAATAAGTCATTTTATATCAAAATTCAGAAAAATTAAATACAATGTCATATAATTAAAATATAGTCAATTGTAGAATAAAAATAGCAATTAATGGATGAATAATTAATAGATGTCCGGCTATTATAACCAAAGCAAAAGAATAAATTGTAAATTAAATTAAAATTGTATAATAATAATAATATAAATTTGTTTAAATGTCATTGTATAATTTGTCATTTATATAATTAGTAACCGTATAATAGCATTTATTTATTAAATATTCATTTAATTTTTTCTTGAACAAATTAGACTCAGATTCTTTAATTGTTTTAGGCAGTTTGTTGTAAATAAGAGATGCCATATGAAATATACTCTTATGCATCAGAGCAGTTTTAGTTTTAGGTATACAAAGCCGATACACATCTCTTTGACGTCTGTTGTAAAAATCTGACGCTAACATAAACAGAGTTGGATTACATTTGACAAATACAGCTACTTCGAATATATATAAGCAGGGTAGAGTTAAAAGTTTATGTTCTATAAAATACGGGCGACAGCTATCCGTCGTTTTTAAGGCAAACATAGCTCTAATACATCTCTTCTGCATTTTAAAGATAATATCTTTATTTGTTGAATTTCCCCAGAAAATTATACCGTACCTTAGTAACGAAACGACCAGACCATGGTATGCAGTAACAACAGAACTTATTACTTTCATTTTTATTACTTTTCTGTTCCCCATAGAAATGGGCATACCTGGTTTGGGGTTTCAGTAAATTCAAAATCCACTATAATATAGCACTGCTATATTCTTGTCCGCTGTAAATTTTGCTGTTTGGGATTATCCTTAACATTCCTGTAACACAGTTTACAACTAGCACGGGAGTGTAAGGGGTTAGCTCTGATGGCTGTTGCAGTTAGACCTAGATTTAACTACTTAGTGCTATAAGTGGATTTATGTAACGATCGATTTGATTTTAGACAATAAATATATTATTATTATTATAAACACCATACAGTATTCCAGCTAAAAGATCTTTTTAAACATACATGAATGATCATATGATTCTTTTTCGCAATTTAATTTCCATAGTATAAAATCCACATGCAATATCATTTTACTTACCAAAGTAAATGGCAAAACACAAATAGTAGACAACGAGTACGTAATAAGCCCGGAAGGGGTTGGCGAAATGAGTTTCACGCCGACCAAAGACAAAAGACACGCAAAAACGGAACGGTGGCTTTTATCCTTCCATGAGATAAAAATAATTAAATAGTTTCATGAAAAGATGACTATGTATGTTCCAAATTATAAGATGCCTTTCATACCATCTATGTTATATATTATAGATAATAATATAAGATGTTAATTATAATAATTTGAATAATTAATCTGTTTTTTACTCCTAGATGTTAATAGATATTTTTTCTGTGCGTTTGTTCGACGCTATCCTAATCCTAACTAATATTATAAAAGCAAAAATGAGTTTGTTAGTTACCTTTTCACGCCTAAACCACTGAACCGATCATCCTGAAATTTTGCATATACGTTTTCAGGTGTACAGAAACGGACATATGCCACCTTTCATCCCGAAAAAAATTACTGTTCCCGAGGAAAACAACAATAACGTTCTTATTATTCGTAGATGGCGCCACGTGTCTTTCAAATCATGATTGAATTATATTACTACAAGCAGAGTACGACCCGAATTGATTGTTAAATTCTAAATTAACGCGAGCGAAGTCGCGGGCAAAAGATAGTTCTCTATAATTGTTGAAACAATTTGATTGTGGTCTTTCATAAATTACTGAGATAAGTATGGAGTAAAATTAAAGAAAGATTTTTCCTAAATGGCTTTTCGTGCACTATGAATAATTCCTGTGTCTCGGAGGACTTTACAGTCATTCAAACAACGGATACAAACTGGGATACTTGTATGATTCAAATACGGCAATTTGCAAGCACAGCTGGTTATAAGAGCATTACGAATTTCGCTTGTAATACAAATACTCTGACCAATATTGGTCAGTTGGCACATCGTGCAGTTGGGAGCAATAATTCAACAGTTGTGAAATTTTATCACACTTGTACAGTTTCTGCTGCACGTTTTATTGCTGAACTTAGTTGTGGTGTGGATTTATATAATTTGGCCCACGGGTTACGTTTGTTTTATTCGATCACATTATAGTTTGACGACGATATGAATACGACTGTGCAGCGATAGCTCAGTGGGGAGACCAACAGACTGCAATGCAGAAGGTCTCGGGTTCGAACCCACGTCGCGCACCTCTGACTTTCGGAAGTTATATGACTTTTCGAAATTATGTGCGTATTGATTGACAATTATCGTCTGCTCCGTGCCTCGGAGAGCACGTTAAGCCGGCGGTCCCGGCTGCCATGAATATTTATGGCCGACTGCCATAGTTATTGGGAAGTCAGTGCCCTCTAATATCCTGACACTAGTCTAGCGTTAGGGTATCGTTAGCCTTCGGGTTTCGGAGGTCAGATGGCAGTCACTCCGTGTAAAAACTGATATCCAGTCAAATCCGGTTAGACTAGAAATCCGACCCCAAGTTACTTGGGAATAATAAAGGCTAGGGAGGAGAGTGTCTTTAAAAAAAAGCAAATGAAGGAACACCGTGGTAGTTTAGCAGAGGACATCCTCCGCCACTCCCCAGGTGGACGATGTCCTTGAGGATTAGCCACTTAAAAACTAGAGAAAGAAATACGCTCACCACCAGACAGGCCGAATGCTTCCACCTTAATTGTATAAACAAAAGAGCTTTCAGCCATTACGCTAAAACAAAACATTCCTCCAATCTTTCCATTCAAAATTGCGTGCGAAAGTAACATTTACCTCCGGAATGTTATAAATCTCTCTTGAAACGCATTCTTCCCCATTCATCTCCACAAGAACATTCCCGTGTTATCCGAAGAGTCTCTCGGTAGTCTGTTTAACGTCTCTTCGGCCATTACCGAAGTCTAAATAAACTTACCTGTATACTTTTAAATTTGTATTTATCAATTGATTTGTATCCGCGTTTGCCGTTGAAAAGATACATAATATATTAACAGATATTTTCAATAGGTTATAGTATCTCAGTACCTGTGCTGTATGTACATAGAATCTACTTCTAAACTTAAGATGTTGAAATAAACAAACTTTATACAGATTTTATCGCGTTATTTATTTTTAAGCCGTCGGTCCCGGCTGCCATGAACATCTATGGCAGTCGTTATTGGGAAGTCAGTGCCCTCTAATATCCTGACACTAGTCTAGCCTTAGGGTATCGTTAGCCTTAGGGTTGCGGAGGTCAGGTGGCAGCCGCTCCGTGTAAAAACTAATATCCAGTCAAATCCGGTTAGACTAGAAAGCCGACCCCAAGTGACTTGGGAATAATAAAGGCTAGGGAGAAGACGAAGAAGACTATTATTACATAATTTTGAAAGTGACTGAAAGCAACCGAAACGTCAGAAAATGTGTAAAATTAAATCTAAATAGTTGTATCATTTAAATAGCTTAACTAGTAAAAGTGTTTAACAATAGTAGTTTAAAGTTTCAAAATTATGTAAAAACAATGTTTTATAAAAAACTAGCAACCTGCCCCGGCTTCGCACGGGTTCTTTACAGAAAATATAGAATAGCCTATGTTACTCTGAGGAGATGATATAGCTTTCGGTAAAATTGGTTAAGTAGTTTTTGAGTTAAATCGTTACAAACAAAAAATCAATCATTTTTCTCGTTATACATAATATTAATTTAGATTATTTTTTGAGTGCCAACTATTTATGAGGCAAACAAAACAGAAAACGTTTAGATTAGTTTCTAGGTATATTATTTAAAAAATTAAAAAAAAAACACGTTTTCTTTGTATACGACATTAATAACCTGATCACGTGTAAAAACGAACACATTTTGTTTAGCAGTAACACGTGGTAGGGCACACATACAATTGCCCGTGCGAATAACACTGTGTGATTAAGTCTACTCCCGCAACTTTTAATGTTTGACCCTGCGCTTTATTAATTGTCATTCCAAACGCTATTTTTACGGGAAATTGTAGCCGTTTAAATTGGAAAGGCAATTCTGAGGGTATCATGGGAATTCTTGATATAAAAACAGTTTCACCAGTTGCGTTGCCAGTTAATATGATACATTCGATCTAAAAAAAATTAAATTGACTATTTTGAGTCTTGTACCGTTGCACAGTTTCGGTGGACTCAAATTTCTTAGTAATATAATAGGAGCACCTACTTTTAATATTAATTTGTGTGGCAGGATTCCAGGAGTCAAAGAATTAAAAAATTATTTTGGATAATGTACTGCCTCTTCTCTATCCACAACTGTGTCAACTGAGTAGTAGGTTTGCGTTGACGCTTCGAACTTGGAAATAATAAATTCATTTATTTTTCCACTTGCTCATTAGTGGGTGATAGTATAGCTCTTTCTTGAAACCAATTTAGTGTCTTAGTGGATATGTTACTAATATCGGGATGAACTTTTTCAATAATTTCACATTTCATACAGACATTTCCTGCTTGAAATTCACAATTTCCTATTTGGAGCACGTCGTTAGAAAATTGCCTATTATCTTCGCTAGACGATAAAATCCTCACATTGGTTTTAAGTTGCCTTTCGTTATATGTGGCCAAAGATGTGATCTTTTGAGCGATGCATTGACTTCATCTGCTCTCGTTCTCCTAGTTATAACTGGCAAAATTTGACGGAAATCTCCAGAGAATAAAACAGTACAACCACCCATTGGGCAGTTACTGTTGCGCAGATCTCGCATTGTCCTGTCTAATGCCTCAACTGAAGCTTTATGAGACATAAAAGACTCATCCCAAATAATCAAACTGCAATCTCTCATTAATTTTTCGGCATTACTCTGTTTAGAAATATTGCAAATGCTAGTGACGTCATCACTACATACTTTTAATGGCAGTTTGAATGTGGAATGGGCGGTTCGCCCAGCTTCCAAAAGTGTGGCTGCTATGCCGGACGATGCCACAGCTAGGGCAATTTTTCTGTCGGATCGTACTTTTGCTAATAATAAATTTATTAAAATGTTTTATCTGTGCCTCCAGGGGCATTTAAAAGAAACATTTTACCTTCATTACTCGAAATTAATTTTGTTGCGCATTATTTTTTTGATTTTGCTATATCTCCTAAGATATTCATTTTATTTGCATGGTGTAAAGGGGGAAAATAGTCTTCATGAAATGCTTAAGCCAACTAATGTATTAAAAATGATAAGGATTAATACCATATTTGTGTAAAGAGCTTTCCAATTACCGCTTTATATTTGCCCATTTTTTAAACTATTAAAATGGATATAGTATGTTATCCTTAAGAGATAGACATATGCCATCGCGGACTTTTCTGTAGACCTATATAAGATACACAATTCCACCATACATTATTTTGGTATATCTCAAAGGATTTAGGCAGCGTTTTCGTTGAAAGCTCCCAGACGGCTTATTTTTTCCGACATCTCCAACAAATATCGTTATATTTTAGCCAATCTATACAAAAAATTAACAAATTAAATACTAAAACCCTCCTCGAGAACCACTCTATCCATTGGTGTAAACAGCATGTAAATTGGTGCAGTAGTTGTTGAGTTTATCGCGAACAGACAGATAGACAGACAGACGCGGCGGAGGACTTTGTTTTATAGTATGTAGTTGGTGCAGTAGTTGTTGAGTTTATCGCGAACAGACAGACAGACAGACAGACGCGGCGGAGGACTTTGTTTTATAATATGTAGTGATAGTACCTAGTTTAAAGTTTCAAAATTATGTAATAATAGAGTTTTATAAAAAATAAACAACGCGATAAAATCCGTATAAAGTTTGTTTAATTTCAATGTGTAACATTCGCGTAAACATAAAACAATATAATTTAAAATGTACTATGGATTTCTTTGAATGACGTTTTGGGTCCGATCCTCGAGTCGGAGAAAGTGTTATTTACTTTTCTGTTATGCAATTTTGAGTAGTAGCATGGGGTTTAAAACTGAGCTCTGTATAAGGAATAGGCTCACTACCTACTACACGTGACAAAAAATATAGTTATAGTCAAAATTTGGGTGTGATACAGATGTATCACATCCAAATTACAAGCAGAGATCTGCTTGCCATTTCGGGGATGCAGGCATGACGCTATTTATGTAATGTTGTAAATTCGCTTAGTGATAAACTTTTACGTTTATAAGTGTTACTTTGTGACCAAAATGAATGAATGTTTCTAATCGACACTACGAAAAGTTGAAAGTTGAAATCAAATGAATGATTTTTGACTTGATTGTAATTCGAAACATAATCGAACATTGACATAATATCGACAATCTCCAATCGTTATTACCGAACTTTTCCATATGTCTCTAAACACATCTTTTACAACATTCTCATCTTATCTGCTTGCAGAAATCAGTGGATTAGTGGATCAGTGGATTCAGCTAAGCTCTTTAGCTTTGTTACTTGAGACTGTTGCATAGTTCCAAGCAGCTCACTCGAGATACAAGCATTTGCAAGTGTTTATCACTATAAACACTTGCAAATGCTTGTATCTCGAGCTGAATAGATAAACGACACTATAAGGATACCATTGTCTCTTGGATAGGTACTAAAGTACGATTATTGCTATGTTCGATTCCCCGGTCGCGCAGGGTTATTGAGTTATAATTTTAGCGAATGCCCAATATCTGAACGTGGATTCGTGGCTTACATAGCCAGAAAATAGGAATATAAAACATTGTCTTCAACTTCAACTTCAATGTATAAAATTTACACGAATTTTATACATTGAAGTTGAACTACTTTATACGGAATTTATCGCGTTGTTTATTTTAAAACACTTTTCAACCTAATTAAATATCGTACTTCTATGAGATTTCTCGAAGTGCTTGTAATTAAAGAGAAAGTACCTGAAACGCCTTAAGAAAATCCCCAAACTTGACAACCTCAAGAAATGCCCCGAACTATTCAGCATAAAAACTACAATCTAAATCCGGCCCTGAACTAAGTTCCGTTCTACCGGAAATACGTAATTACCGGCGACAATGGCCGCTCTTTCCGGCAAAGTATTCGCGGGCCATTATGTCTCACCTGGGGGCGCAGCTCGGCTAAATGACGTACATAGAACTTAGAATGTAAAGAAAGGCATAGGTAATGAGATGCCAGCCTTTCAATGAAAGCCTATTTTTGATACGGTCACCAATTTTTTTATATAAGCGAGATCTTGCCTGCTTTACATTCGTATCATTCGATATTTAATCCACAAGCAACCTTTGCTAATTACGTGCCAAATTTTATCAGAATCTCTTAAACAGTTCAAGCCAGACGGGATTGAGTAACAAATATCTAAATATATAAACTTTCACACATACGCTCTGTAGTTACAATAATTTATAGCTCAAATTAAAACAGCTAGTTTATATAGAGCGGTGTATCAATGTCAGTGCCTCTGGTAATTACGTTTCATTTTACGCGCAAACTCATTCGTATTAATCGCCATAAATCTTTATACTAAACGATGGAGTGGGCGAGTGTTTTCTATATTATCTAAACTAATATTATATTCAAGAAAGATTAGATGTTTTGTTTGTAAGGATTTATGTCAAAAACTAATTAACAGATTTAAAACATATATGTTCCCGCGGTTTCACCCGCGTTTATCGTTACTGCACCGCCCCCGTGGGTCTTAGCGTGATGTTATATACTAATATTATAAAGCTGAAGAGTTTGTTTGTTTGTTTGAACGCGCTAATCTCAGGAAGTACTGGTTCGATTTGGAAAATTATTTTAGTGTTGGATAGCCTATTTATCGAGGAAGGCTATAGGCTATATAACATCACGCTACGATCCACGGGGCCGGCGCAGTAACGATAAACGCGGGTGAAACCGCGGGAACATATATAAACTCATAAAGGCGTGAAAACGATAACAAATGTCGTCTAAATATACGTATTATCGAGTTTGTCGCCTGTTGCAGTAAGCTTGAAGCTTCAGTAAATGCAATATACAGCTCGCTCGACTGTGAACTAGAAGATAGGAACACACTCGCACTGTTTATACATTGCTGTTTTGGTGGTACAGCGCAGCGGCGAAAGAGATCGGTGTACGTATGAGCACTCGGGTATGATTTTCAATTAGTGCTAATTGTTTTTTATAAGCAGCGATAGCTCAGTTGGGAGACCAACAGACTGCAATGCAGAGGGTCTTAGGTTCGAACCCACGTCGCGCACCTCTAACTTTCCGTAGTTATATGACTTTTCGAAATTATGTGCGTATTGATTGACAATTATTATCGCCTGCTTCGTGCCTCGGAGAGTACGTTAAGCCGTCGGTCCCGGCTGCCATGAACATCTATGGCCGTCGTTATCGGGAAGTCAGTGCCATCTAATATCCTGACACTGGTTTAGCCTTAAGGTATCGTTAGCCTTCGGGTAGCGGAGGTCAGATGGCAGTCGCTCCGTGTAAAAACTGATATCCAGTCAAATCCGGTTAGACTAGAAAGCCGACCCCAAGTGACTTGGGAATAATAAAGGCAAGGGAGAAGAAGAAGATTCGGGTCCAGCATCGAGTACTGAATACCCTCCTTCAATATGTCCAGTCTTTTACCAATCAGCCTGTATACGATCTGTTTGACCATTCGAGTCTAAATAGCACAAACGTAATCAAAGCCTTTTAATTACTACAAAAAGATAATATTTAACCAGCGATTGCACTTTTTAGAAAATAAAATGTGGATTCATTTTACACATCAATTATTTTTCAGTGTAGGTACGTTTTTTAAGCTCATTCGCTTGTTTTATAGTCCATTACAAAAAATTTACAGAGTAGATTAAAAATATCCAGGTACCTATAACTCGTTCCTGTTGTGTATTTAAATTCAATGTTGTATGTCAGCATAAGCGGTGCTATATGTATAAGTATTCTACTACTACAGATTAAGTGTAGGCTACCTAAATGTTATGTTTAATCTATACTAATATTATAAAGCTGAAAAGTTTGTTTGTTTGTTTGAACGCGCTAATCTCAGGAACTACTGGTTTGATTTGAAAAATTCTTTTAGTTTTGGACAGCTCATTTATCGAGGAAGGTTATAGACTATATAACATCGCGCTACGAACCACGGGGGCGATGCAGTAACAATAAACGCGGGTGAAACCGCGGGAACATCTAGTCTATACTAATATTATAAAGCTGAAGAGTTAGTTTGTTTGTTTGAACGCGCTAATCTCAGGAACTACTAGTTCGAATAAAAAAAATCTTTTAGTTTTGGAAAGCTCATTTATCGAGGAAGGTTATAGACTATATAACATCACGCTACGACCCACGGGGGCGATGCAGTAACAAGCAACGTGGGTGAAACCGCGGGAACATCTAGTCTATACTAATATTATAAAGCTGAAGAGTTAGTTTGTTTGTTTGAACGCGCTAATCTCAGGAACTACTAGTTCGAATTAAAAGTTATTTTAGTTTTATAAAGCCCATTTATCGACGAAGGCTATAGGCTATATAACATCACGCTACAACCAATAAGAGCTTAGCAGCAATGAAAAATGTTGCAGAAACGGGGAAAATTCTCTTATGTGAAGCAGACGAAGTTGCGCGGGTCAGTTCTATAATATTCTGAATCAGGGTCCACATACAATGAAATTGGAACTCTAGCACATGATTTATTAGCTTTCTTGCTTTATACAAACAGTTATGTAATTTGAAAATATTTGTTGTCTATCAGTATTCTATTTTAGCGGTCGCATCGTGATTTATAATCGGTTGTTTCGACTTAATTCTACGGAAATCTCGGAATTAAGTACTTGAAAATATTAGTCCAACTATTTAGGTAAACTGTGATAGTTAAGGAGTATAGTTTCAAAACCCGCCAAAACGATATCAGAACAAAAATAATGTTCCGATTCAATATGAAGCTCCTTCGTTGCTTCTATCGCATTGCACTGATAGTTTTCAACAAAACCCACTAAAACTCTATTGAATCAGCTCACAAAAGTAGCAGTTTGTTGCGAACTCTGCTAAATTAGTCCATTTATATTATGTATTTGGTGAAAAGTATTTTAGGGGATTTTGAAACTAAACTACTCAGTTATTATCACATTTCTAAAATTGTCTACTGATATCCTTGGTGTAGCAAACAGCAACTTCGATAGCCATTTACTACCAGTGGGGTCGTATGCGAAACCGCCGCGCTTTGACAACGCTTATGCGAAATTTCACGATGATAGGTCGAGTAGTTAAAGCGTGAAAGCGTAACAAACAAACAAATAAACACACATCGCATTTCTAATATTAATTAGGATTCTTGTGTGCGTGGTATGTCATTGAAATCCTACTTAACCGCTCGACCGACTTTTGAAGTGAAAACTTCTTTAGGCGTGTTGAACACTACTTGGGTGAACAAAAATCATAGAACTCGCGTCATCATCACGCTTCCACGCTTTCCATTTTTGAATTATTTTAGAATATTAACAATATCTCAGAAATGGTGCGTCCTACGCAAAAAATAACGAAATTTTGACCACCTTAATAACTCCTAAGAGAGTATCAGGAATCCGAACCACCACTTTTTTTTTTGTTTTATACGGAAGTGTTTATGATCAAGGATTAAAGTTTTCACTTCTAGCGGCAGTCCCCAAAGACTGCCGCAATTTTTATTTTTATGTGTTTGTGGGTTTCTTTATGGTTTAACTTCACAAATTGTCCCGATAAATGGCGATGCGATCGGATTACAAGGCAGCGTTCCGACAGCACAATATGGGGTGCGCTGGTTATAATAAAAACTGCCAAAATACAAAGGACTTTAAATAAACAGCTTGTTCAAGAATGTGTGGTACTTTAGTACATACGTACGAGCCTCATTTCGTTAATTTACACTCGTGTTGTACTGGAAATGTTTGTACTAAACACAGATGGGGATATTATCATTTCGTGAAAAGCTCATTTCGTTTGTCAGTGGGTGTTTTAATAGCGACAGCCTGAATAATGACGACCTTCATGTCAAAATATATCTTTATAAAGATTTAGTTTATTTTTAACAAAGCCTTTAAAAAAAAAAAGTCGGGGTAGAAATGTCAGGCCTGTGCGCAAAGGCGAGCTATTGTGCTGTTTCAAGACATTACTGGGGCAGTCTTTGGGGACTGCCGATAGAAGTGAAAACTTTAATCCTTGATCATAAACATTTCTTCATAAACAAAAAAAATATGATGACTAATTCGAGCCATTCACAAAGATAAATATCATCACCCGCTTCCGATAATTTTAATCTCGATCATTAAATTAATAACTTCCCCATGATCGTCAAACTCATCATAATAATAATGAAACGCAGCCATCTCAATGAAAAGTTATTAAGTAAGAATGTCGAAATGGATTCAGTTCCCGGCGGCTATATTTTATTAAACTGTGTCATAAATGTTTCATTTTCGACGTCTAATGAACACGTGGCGTTGAAGCCACGAGAACAGATATTATATAATGTCGGAGCGTCAAGAAAATAATTTCATTGAAATATAATTTATTTCTGTAATTGGAGTTGAATAAGGCGCCATCTATTGGTTTGTTTCGGAACGTCAAGCGTAAGCTTGAGTGAGGTCGCCATAGAGCCAATGTGTCAGTTGAAGTGACAGTTATAACTGTCAGTGTCATATTGACGTTATATAAGCGCCGGAGACTCGTGCGCGGACACATTCGGTGGACGAACTCGCTGTGTTATGGATCAAATCGGAGATAATCACAGTCAACCTTTATTGTTTTATTTCTCTTGTATTTGCCTATTATTAGTATACATACGAAGTATAATACCACGCCTATATTTCGTTGCTTCACCATGTCAAAAGTGAGTTGACTGTCCAACTCCCCGACATAATTATATTTGTACCTACTTGTCTTATTTAATAAACAAATATAGTATTTTTTATAGCTAAAGATACTACATAAAGACCAGTCTCTATGCTTTGCCTTTCTTGTTCGCTGTACTTTTTAGAGAACGAGTATAGTCTAAAATTATTACTGAATGATTTCTATAATGAGTTTACTTATTGGCCCACTCAATAGGGTACGATCAATCATGAATTTTGGTATTAGTCTTTCAAGATGTGTCAGTAGAAGTAAGTAATCTGAAGATCAGCGGGATTGGCAGCAATAAGTAAGCTCTCTATAGCGAGCGAGGTACCTACTTAGAACATATCTGGCGAAATGTGATTTCCACATCTGGCGTCTTCGGGAATCACGTATGAGAATATACGTTACAGTCTGTATAGTTTGTTAACCTGCCAATTATTGGAACACCGTACGTAATTAAAAACCTTTTGTGTCTGGCCTTCGGTGTACCGCTGCTATTCAATAGATTAATTTAGACTTTCAGACAACACTGCTTGTATACCTATAGATATATTTTAAAGAGGTAAGCGAGGTTCTATAAGCCACTATAATATAGCAGTTTATGTACATCAGGCGAGATTATTGGCTTTATGAAACAGGATCTTAAATTACGTTTCACCATTTATTATTTTAATAATTCTTCTCCCTAGCCTTTATTATTCCCAAGTCACTTGGAGTCGGCTTTCTAGTCTAACCGGATTTGACTGGATATCAGTTTTTACACGGAGCGGCTGCCACCTGACCTCCTCCGCAACCCGAAGGCTAACGATACCCTAAGACTAGACCAGTGTCAGGATATTAGAGAGCACTGACTTCCCAAAAACGACTGTCATAGATGTTCATGACAGCCGGGACCGACGGCTTAACGTGCTCTTCGAGGCACGGTGCAGGCGATAATTTTCAATCAATACGCACATCATTTCGAAAAGTCATATAACTTCCGAACATCAGAGGTCCGAGACCCTCTGCATTGCAGTCTGTTGGTCTCCCCACTGAGCTATCTTTCATTAAATTTATTTTAATAAATATTTTATAGAATTAATTCGGTGAAAAATATTATAATAGTAATAATATTGGCGTCTTCGCGCGTGCGCATTACCGAGCGGTCGCTGCGAAATAAAGTTGTCACTATGTCCAAGAACAATGTGAATGTGAATACGGTCAAGTGCGTGAACTGTAATGTAGTTATATGTGAAGTGTTAGCGTTTATTCGGAATAAACTGGATGTCATGGATAATGAAAGTTTATTAAGAATCTGTGTATCCGCTTTCTCGGAAGAGGATATTGACGGTGCCAAAAAGTTACTGTTTTCATCCGTGAAAACTAAACAAAAGTTTGTATCCAGACGAAAGAATAAAAAAGAAATGGACCTCGAAGATATGTTAACGGTGTTAAAAACGGCTGAACCTGATCAAGTGCCGGTGTTCGTAGCTTACAACCTAGAGAAATTACCGCCAGTTTGTTTTGATCATGTCGACGTAACAAAGTTATTAAAAGATTTAGTGCTATTACGTCAAGAAGTAAATCACATAAAAGAAAACTATGTGACCAAGGAAGAATTAAAGAGTAAACAGAAAGAAGATAGAATCTGCATAAATAGCCCGGTGTCGTACGTTAATTCGAACATCAATATGCGTAGAGGAGGGTATTTGCTAGACAGCGGGCCGTTTGGAATGTCGCATGTATCTGAGTCATCGCCGCCTGCGCCGAGTGAATCAACGAATATCGAGCCGCTTTGTTCTCGCGTCGACATTGTAGAACTGGTTGCTGGTACTGATAACAGTTTGCCAGATGTAAACAGTTCATTGCAATATCGTACTCTCTGTCAGTCGAATGGTGTTGCGGATAACTCTGTCACGCTTGCGCCAGTAAATTCAACTTTAGTGGAAAGCAACGTTATGGAATGTAATGTAAGGAAACAGCTGACTATGGCGGAGGTAGCAAGCAAGGGCGAATGGACAGTTGTTCAACATAGAAAGGAAAGCCGATTCACTGGTAGAACAGGCAAGGCTCAATGTAGTCCAACGGGAAGCTTTAAAGCGGCAGAGTCATTTATTCCGCTTTTTGTGTCTAACGTTGACAAACACACGACGGAGGCAGATATATGTGATTATATTAAAACCAAGACCAGTGTAATCGTAAAGCTTGAAAAAATAAATATGAAACCAGAAAGGGCATATAATGCATTCAAGGTTTTTGTCTCAAAAAATAAATTAGATACATTTTTAGACGATAGCCTTTGGCCCGAAGGAATACGTTTTAGGCAATTCGTGTTCTTTAAAAAGAACAAGGATTCGTTTAATAAGACTCAGCTCCCATCAACAAACAAAACACTTACCAATAATGGATCTAAGTGATAGAAGTAAAATAAAAATATCTACTTTTAATTGTAAAGGAGTGAATAGGTCGGTGGATTGTGTGAAAAACCTATGCAAAACTGCTGACATTGTAGCCCTGCAAGAGACCTGGATTTGGCCACACGACATAGGATCCCTAGGAAACCTAGACGATAACTTCGCGTACAACGGCAAGTCAGCCATTGACACCTCTGTCAAAGTGATCTCAGGTCGACCGTACGGTGGTGTGGTACTACTGTGGAAAAAATCTGTGTTTTCATCGGTATCTATCGTGAAGTGCTTAAGTGATCGATTAGTGGCGATAAGAGTTGAATATGATAACCGTCCGATGTTGATATTTTCCGTATATATGCCCTACGATAACGGTAAGAGTGACAATTTGATCCTGTTTACACAAACCCTCAGCGAGATTATAGCTATTATTGAAAGTAATAACGTTGAGTGTGTACTTATGTTGGGGGATTTTAATGCTAACCCCGGCTCGCGATTTTTCAATGAACTTATAACGGTTTGTAGTGAGAAGACTTGGTTTTGCGCCGATTATGAGCTGTTACCGAAAGATACTCATACTTTTGTTTGTCAAGCGAGTGGCTCACGACGGTGGCTAGATCACTGTGTGATAACAACCGGTGCTAAAAATCTAATTACTAAGGCATCTGTCTTATATGGGGTTTACCAATCTGACCATTACCCTGTATTATTTGAGTGTAATCTAACTAAAATTAATCAGAAGGTATTAACACAGAACTTGTTAAGTAATAAAATAAAATGGGGTGAAAGAAATAATGAACAAATAAATAGGTACTATGAGCATTGTAATGATAAACTAAAATTAATAGATTTTCCCGATCAATGTGTTACATGTTCTCACAAAATGTGTAAGAATGAAGACCACTTAAAAATTATTAACAATATGTATTTGGAAATAGTTTCAACGCTCCAAGAGAGTGCCCGTAACACTTATGTCGGTAGCGATCGCATTAAGCGGAAAAAATATGTCACGGGCTGGAACAAACATGTCAGCGACGCTCACAGGGAGGCTCGTACCTACTATCAAACATGGCTATTGCATGGTACTCCTACGCAGGGGCCTGTTTATGAGAAAATGCGGGATACACGTAAGACTTTTAAGAGTAAATTAAAATTTGTTCAAATAAAACCAACAACAAATTAAATTAGACATGTTGGCAAAAAGTCATTCTAAAAAAGACTTCTGTAAGTTTTGGAAGTCAACCAACAAATTACAGGCCAAACCGAGTCTACCTGCGAGTGTGGGGGGCATGAGTGACCCAGGGGATATCGCAAATCTCTTTCAAAAACACTTCCGGGTTCAGTCTGACTTGGACACTGGTGCAAGGGTGTTCGACGTGGGGGAATCTTCGGGGTCTGGTGAGTTGACTGTAATGTTTACAGATACACAGGTTGCTACTGTCATCAAAAAAATGACCCGAGGTAAGTCACCAGGCCACGACGGCCTTAGCGTCGAGCACCTCAAGCATGCAGGACCACACCTGTATAGGGTTCTTGCCTTATTTTATAATCTTTGCCTTAGTCACCGTTATTTACCGCAGGACCTTATGCGTACGGTGGTGATACCTATTGTTAAGGACAGAACTGGGGACGCGTCTGAGGTGTCCAATTACAGGCCTATTCCTTTGGCCACGGTAGTCGCCAAGGTATTGGACAGTTTGCTTGATCAACAGTTGGCTGAGCACATTGAACTCCACGACGCGCAGTTTGGCTTTAAACCTGGTTTATCCACGGAGAGTGCCATTCTGTGCCTCAAGCAAACTGTTCAATATTATACCTCGCGAAAAACACCAGTTTTTGCTTGTTTTTTGGACCTCTCTAAGGCGTTCGACCTAGTATCCTATGAGGTCCTGTGGGATAAATTACAGAAAGATACCAGACTACCGAGTGAAATAACATCCTTGTTTCGATACTGGTATAATAATCAGAGAAATAGTATCAGGTGGGCTGGCGCTCAATCGGATGTGTACGGGTTGGAATGCGGGGTGAGGCAAGGTGGGTTAAGTTCACCCCGCCTATTTAACCTGTACATAAACAGGCTGATTGGTGGGCTCAGCAGCAGCAGAGTCGGATGTCACATCGATGATGTATGTATGAATAATATTAGTTACGCTGACGACATGGTGCTGCTGAGCCCATCGATTGGCGCTTTGAGGTCACTTGTTGCTACTTGTGAGTCTTATGCAGTGGCCCATGGGCTCAAGTACAATGTAAAGAAAAGTGAACTCATTATGTTCAAAGCGAAGGCCTTTAATTATTCAAGCTTTCCTAGTGTCTCGCTATGTGGCACTCCGTTGACGTGGGTGAACAAATTTAAGTACTTGGGTCACTGGGTCACTGATGATCTTAGAGACAACATAGATATAGAGAGGGAGCGCAGGTCGTTGGCTGTACGTTGCAATATGCTGGTTCGAAGATGTGCACGTTGTACGAGTCAAGTTAAAGTCTCTCTTTTTAAAGCTTATTGCCAGTCTTTTTACACGTGCAGTCTTTGGACCAGTTTTACGCAAAAGACATACAGCGACCTGCGCGTCCAATATAATAACGCGTTCAGGATACTGTTGGGGCGATCGTGGAGATGCAGTGCGTCCAGTATGTTTGCGGAAGCGCGCACAGACGATTTTTACGCCATAATACGGAAGAGGACCGCCTCCTTGGCTGGACGGGTACGCTCCGCCACCAACGGTCTCTTGAGCGTGTTTATAGATCGGTGGGACTCCCCCCTGCTGCGCCACTGGGTAAGGATCCACACCAAATGATGAATTTTATTATATTACTAACAATAGTTTTAAGGTATTTTTGTTACTAACACTATGGACATTTGTCTGAAATAAAGAATTTGAATTGAATTGAATTGAATTAGCCCTGTATGTAAACTAGCCCACGGTGGGGCATGGGCCTGTTCTCAGTGGGAGAATGGTTACACCATGGTACACCATGCCGGCTTGGCAGATTTCAGACATCTACGGGATTATTATAGAGATTGGCGAGACATGCGTGCAGGTAACTTCACCATGTTTTCCTTTACCAATAAAGCGAGTGATAAACTATAAAATACTTCAACATTTTTTTGACGGCCTCGATAACGTATTCGTTAGTGTAACCGACTGCCATGCCTGAGTTCGCGGGTTCGCACAAGTCAAACATTTGTGTGCATGGACATGGATGATTGTCTTGGTCTGGGTGTTTCTATGTATAATAAATGTATGTATTTACAAAAAAACAAAAAAGAAGTATATATTATGTATGTTTATCCATTATCTAATAGCCATAATACAAGCTCTGCTTAGTTTGAGTTAAATGGTGTTGTGTGTATGTGATAGAATCCTAACTAATATTATAAATGCGAAAATGAGTTTGTTTGTTTGTTACGCTTTCACGCCTGAACTACTCAACCGATCAACATGAAATTTTGCATACACGTTGTCAGGGGTACAGAATAGGACATAGGGTACCTTTCATCCAGAAAAAATAACTGTTGCAAACCTAGTCTAACCTAACCTACATTTACGCGAGCGAAGCCGCGGGTGAAAACTAGTATTATTATAAAATTCAGAGGTGTGTGTCTTGAGATTGAACTCGAGATCTCGTGGACAACATCCAACGGTAATCTTGGCATTACGTTTACTAAGAAACCATCTTAAAGTAAACGTAATGGCAAGATTATGCCATTGGAGCGAAAAAAACAGTATTCAAACTAATTCAATTAGAATAAGGCGTTAAAATTATATGCCTATTTAAATAAACGCATTAATTTTCTCATGCCTACATAACTATTTATAACATTGTATATAACTCAATTGCTCTCGCTACTCAATTATTGTAAACAGTGCCATCTATCGTAATCCGCTACCAACAATTTAAATCATCACGTCTCCGTAATATCGTTACTTAGTTACGACGCCGCATCGCTCGTTTACTGGCCCCAACTGAATTACAAGGCAGAATTAAATTACCGACGATTTCATTTAGAAATAGCCTTCAACGTGGCCGTTGTTCTAAAGCGGTAATCCTGTCTTTTCCATTTAATTGTGGAGTGGATTAAATTGTTGCAAAGTAAATAATTTGTTAAGGGATTTAGAGAAAGTTTATTATGAATGTAAACCAAATATTTGTTTTTTTCAACTACTGTATGATACAATTAAATAAATGAAAGAGATAATTACAACTATTACCATTCAGCAATTATACAAATCTGCTACAAACGCACAGTTTCGCACTAATTTTACGATAATGGACGGCAAACATTATTAACTTTTTGAATTGGTGCCTTACCTATTTTATAACAAAGCGAAGAAAAGTTTATATTTCAAATACGTATAGACCTTGTACGCCTACTTAAAAATATTCCAAGCCTATGATCTTAAGAGTTATAGACACCCTACTTCAAGATATTTAAGTCAGCGCCATCTACAAGGCGATTTCTTACCTATTTGTGACACTATGAGCGCAGATTGTAAGGAGTTCTGCTATTCGCTACTAGATGGCGTTATTCTGTAAATATATACAATATCCAGCTTTCTTTATTCAAATATATAAAATGGAAATATTTATGAGGCAAAACTATTGCGAGATATTTATTTAGCTAAAGATAATTATACTACTCGCGATAACATTATTGAAACTAAGTAAAAACTAAATACCTGAATAGTTGTTAACTCTTCTCAATACTAGATGGCGCTTAACGAATTTTCAAAGTTTTCCACTTGAAACAATTATGCTGTTACTTACACATCCCGAATTTTATCTGTAAATTATTATGGATAACAAAAAAGGTTTATAAAACTTCAATCCTGGATCCTAAGCGGGGCGTGTAGGAGCACCTTCTCAGGCCGTCAAAGTAGAGACCTCAACATCGCATCGACTGCTATGAGGACGGTGTGGAGGCCACTGCTCTTAGATCACAAGACTGCTTACCATCAGGCGGAGTGTGACGTCAGTGTGTCACTTTGACGAGCAACATAAAAAAAGAACATGTTTGATGGTTTATGTTAAGCTTTATAATATTCTTATAGTATGAGAGCTAGCAACTTCTGGAAAACAAGAATTTCAGGTAGCCAGCCAGATAGCCCGTATGACGTCCGGGAGAGTGAGAAAGATAGCATATCTAAAAACTGGCCTACCTGAAATTCTCTCTCGAAAACGTTGCTACCTCTTAGACTATTACCAGTGTATGAATATCATTGTAATGCTTATTACGTTTTACAGACTGGCGAACTTATTTAATATTGTCGGCAGTTACGCTACTTTCTACGATACCGACCAACCGGTGTCCATAACGTTTTTGTCAACTTTTCTTTACAGACTTATCTGAACTACAAGAAAAGATGAACTTCAGGGACAATATTATATTTAATTTTGTACACGTAAAATAACTAAAAACAAATTGGGGCCGTCTTTGGGGACTGCCGATAGAAGTGAAAACTTTAATCCTTGATTATAAACACTTTAAAAAAAAGGGTTGGGTCGGATTCCTGATACTCTGTTAGGGGTTATTAAGGGGGTCAAAATTTCGTTTTTTTTTGCGTAGAACGCACCATTTCTGAGATATTATTAATATTCTATAATAATTCAAAAATGGAAAGCGTGGAAGCGTGACGATGACGCGAGTTCTATGATTTTTGTTCACCCAAGAAGTGCTCAACGCGCCTAAAGAAGTTTTCACTTCAAAAATCTTTATATAGTATAAAGAAATGTACTAGATTCACAATGTTCCATTTGCTGTCGATATGATAGTCTGGATTGATTTCCCTCGAGAGTGAAGCTTCAAGTGCGGGCTGCCGCTGTTCTGCTGATCCCTAATGATTTATTGCTGAGCTGATATTTGTTGGACAGCACTCAGAGATAAGTGGCAAGTGGAAGAGAGGCTGAGTCAATTTCGGAATACGTTTTTTTTTGCTTCTATCAATCTTTATGTGTGCGCAATGAGGATGTCAGGATACCATTAATATCTCAATCTCACGCTTATATATCTAAAAGTTTTGTATACATCTGTTAAGGCATTTCACTTAGTACCATACCCTAACTGTTCTAAATTATAATTGTACATATTATGGTGTGCCGATGGTGTAACTTTCAATAAATATATAAATAAAAAGGCTATGGCAGTTTTGAAATTGAATTAGATGTAATTTGTTGGTTGTTTGTTATTTTGGGAAAATTCGCATATCGTCAAGCTCCTGATTACTCTGAGCTCGTTACATTAGTTATTTATTTATTACTTACTAGCTTTTGCCCGCGGCTTCGCTCGCGTTAATTTAGAATTTGACAATCAATTCGGGTTGTATTCTGCTTGTAATAATATAATTCAATCATGATTCGAAAGACACGTGGCGCCATCTATTATCATAAGAACGTTATTGTTGTTTTCCTCGGGAACAATAAATTTTTCGGGATGAAAGGTAGCCTATGTCCGTTTCTGTACACTTGAGAACGTATATGCAAAATTTCAGGATGATCGGTTCAGTGGTTTAGGCGTGAAAAGGTAACAAACAAACAAACTAATTTTCGCTTTTATAATATTAGTTAGGATTAGGATTAGGATTAGGATTTATAATTATTATTTGATAAATATTATAAATAAATATGAATATTCTTTTCACAATAGTGTATCTGAATGATACACATCGCTAGTCATGATTTGTTTTGATTGCCAAAATAAATATGTTTTATAAGGCAGTGAAGAGTTTTAAACTTTTTCTTCTTCGATTTGACACAATGGAATAATCGTGAAGATTTTTAAAAAGATTGAATATTATATGTTTTGCGTGTTATTAGTATTCTTGTTAGCCCTTCGAGCTAAATATTTGAGGTTAGAGTTAACGTTGGTATTGCAATGTATGGCATCAAACACAATCATCAAAAAAGTGTTAACATAATAAAAGTGATTCAAATACCAACAAGAAGAAATGAAACACTTTTCTAATAAAGAAAATAATGACCTTTCACTATGACGTAGATTTATGTTCCGTACGTCACTTCTCCAATCGCCACATTACTCACAATTTCACGGCTCATTACCAGCAAAAATATTTTCTAGAAACGCTTACCGACTAGACGGGTTCTTTGATTCGGATCGTAATTTGATTCGTTGTATAGGTATTTCTGGATTGCTATCTACCCTGATTGATGACTTAGCTCAGACAGACTCATTACCGACGTAAGTTTCCTATTTAGGTTAGAACCCTATCGCACTATTGCTGGCGCGTTTCTGCTCAAGTTTATGGGTGGAGATAGTGAGAACCTTATTTTCTTTACGGCGGTCCCGTTTGTCGGAATCAAATGTACGATTCGCTTGAACCGAAGACCGTTTCGATTTTGTTGCTAGGACGTTTTGGAACAACGTAAATAATGTCAGTTTTAGGTTAAAATCGTAGAAATAAAGTTGTTCGATAATAAAAAAGGCGTAATGTAGCGTGCTTCCGGTGAAATACAATCTTTTTCTTTTGTATGGTTAGTCTGCTCCAATGAAGAAGTCGCAGTAAATGTGATATTAATGTTAATATTACCTACATCCACAATATATTAAATAATAAAATAATTATTATAAAAGATTTTACCTGTCTTATCTCCTGTATCTAAAATTACTATAGGCTAAGATGATACTAACACTATATGGATCATTGGTCTGAAATAAAAATATTATTATTAATATTATGGACTAATTTCTGTCCGTGGCTTTGCCCTCTTGAATTTATACATGGTTGCGCTTGAGAGCTCGAGTTCTAGCTACTGGGCTTTCCGGGTAGAGCAAAGTATAATTAGGTTTTCCTGCCACGAATTTCTAGGATATAGTATAATATTGTCTTCTGTTTACGCGAATGTTATTCATTGAAATTAAACTACTATATACGGATTTTATCGCGTTGTTTATTTGACACTGTTACAAATTTTTTTGAAAAACTGTTACACTACTATAATCACTATTAAACTTTACAAATTTTTAAGCTAATTAAATTATTGAAACTATTAAAACTATTTATACTATTACTATACACTATTATACTATTTAGATTTATTTTTACACTTTCTCCGACGTTTCGGTTGCTTTTCAGCAGCCATGGTCACGGGGAGACTAAGATGGTAGTTGTCTCAATGTTCCAGTGTAGTTATTTCAAAATACCCGAACATAATTTAATCATGGGTGTTTCTGTGTAAAGGTAGTTGGCACTTGACAGATGGTAAAAATTGACTTATCTTCGTTTACAAGATGCAGGGGTCTATAAAATAGATTGTGACTGCGGACTCTCATACATTGGTCAAACCAAGAGAAGCATAGCCACCCGCATAAAAGAACACATAGCTGATGTAAAACACCAACGCTCGTTGAAGTCTGCTGTGTGTGAACATGTGCAACAGGGGACCAACCACTACCTGAGATTTGACAAACCACAGATGCTCGCTAAAGAACACCGATTCCTACCAAGGATGCTTCGCGAGGCTATTGAAATCAAGAAACATCCTAATTTCAATAGAGAAGATGGTTGGAGTGTACCACCAGCTTGGGATCCAGTAATTCAAATAGTCAAACCCAAGAAGAAGCAAACCACAGCTAGACTTCATGATACTTTGAGCTCATTCTGCGTAAATAGAAACACCCATGATTAAATTATGTTCGGGTACTTTGAAATAACTAAACTGGAACATTGAGACAACTACCATCTTAGTCTCCCCGTGACCATGGCTGCTGAAAAGCAACCGAAACGTCGGAGAAAGTGTAAAAATAAATCTAAATAGTATAATAGTGTATAGTAATAGTATAAATAGTTTTAATAGTTTCAATAATTTAATTAGCTTAAAAATTTGTAAAGTTTAATAGTGATTATAGTAGTGTAACAGTTTTTCAAATAATTTTGTAACAGTGTCAAATAAACAACGCGATAAAATCCGTATATAGTAGTTTAATTTCAATAGGATATAGTAAGTTTAGTCCAATTACGCGTTACCTAAAATCATATATTGTGTATATAATATACATCTACAGCATTAGCTGTAAGCGTAAGACTATGTATAAGTCATACAATACGAACACCATTTTCTTGCCTTTTTACTCTTGTTAAATATGGGGATACGGTGCTTCTATAATAATCTATCGTAGACATAACTGCAGTAAAAGCAAAATGTCTATAATAATAACCATTACAAATTCAATGAAATTTTTTTTTTTCTACAATTTAATGTGGCAAACAAGCATACAGCCCACCTGATGGTAAGTGGTCACCGTAGCCTATGGACGCCTGCAATACCAGAGGCATCACTTGCGCGTTTGCGCGTTGCCGACCCTTTAGGAATAAAAGGAAGTGGGAAGGAGAAGGAGCGGGAGGGGGGAAAGAGGCTGATTGGGCCTCCGGCACTCTCAATCACCAACCGAAACACAACAGTAGGGACACTGCTATTTCACATCGATATCCTGTGAGAGTCCTTCCCCGGTTGAGCCGGCCCATTCATGCTGAAATCAGCGAGGCTCTACTACTCTATATAACTTTGAATAAGCCTGGATCCCATGACGCTACAATCCACCGTAGATTTAGGTACCATCAACCCCTTTGTTTGTATGGCAGTAGTGGAGGTTGGCAATCCTTGGGTGCATAGTGGATTCTTTTCTCTTCTCCAGATAATCACATTGTCTATTTTACATTTATTAAATTGACTTGGCAAGTAATGGTTTCAGTGACTTAATCTAATATATTGTGGTTGTAGGTACTCTAAAGCCGGCGCATATGAACGACGAGAGGAATAATTGTGACTGAATGAAAATTATCTTTTACTATCTTATTTACGGGCTTTATTAGTACTTACCACCCACTTCTAGAAACAGTCGTAAATGTATGTCATAAAATAAAATAATAAGTATTGGAGTGTAATATAGTTGTGACCTAATTGCTATCTGGACTTAATTTTAATAAAAAAACTAGTTAGCTTTGAGCTCAAATAAATTAATAGGCCGACCCTTCTAAAAGCCCTACCATTAATCTGTTTTAAAAATAATTATAAAGCTCTCTTTATCAAAGTTCATTAAGTTTAAAGCGGAGCAAAGATTAGACGACATTTATAATTTACGAAGTCAAAGATCACAGACATGTTTTGAAATTAAAATTTAGGTATATTCTGAGAAGTATAGATACATGTTATGCTTGTGATGTGAGCCAGTAATAATATTTTTGCGGTAACATTATATGCCAATTTTATTTTACTGCACGGATAGCGCAATGGCTCGAGGAGTTAATTTGATATTTCCAACGTACCGACACATTGTAGTTCTGATCCATATTTTATCTACATTGTTTTCTCCCAACTTTGAAGTTAAGGAAGCACAAAGTTCTATGTCAATAATCGATTGATATTTATTTTATACACTATATTATTACTATACCCGTATAAAGGTAGTAAAAATGTTAGAACCTATAAAATTATTCAATATCCATAAAATACTAGAGGCGTTGATTTTAGAACAATGAACAGAGTCCTTGTGATGTGTTTTCATGCACATTTCATATTATTTATATGTATAACATTTACTAAAGGCGAAGATTTTAAAGTCCAAAACCTAACGATTCATCAAATTTCCGATAAAATAATAGACATTTTTCGAGTAAAACAGCAATATGGAAGAATTAAAGAACTTAAAGGGAAAATGGACAATATTAACAGCTATGTCATTGATAATGATTTATTTTCAGAAATAGTTGCGAACGTAACGATTGAAACGAATCTAAACAATACGAATTTCTATAACGCCTTAAATGAAAATGACCATTTTAGATTTTTAACCACCAATGATACAGTAAACCTTTACTTAAAACTGAAATCAAAGATGAACCGAGATGACATTTTGAATATATTAACTAAAAAAGGTGAAAAAGGAAAACTGATGAAGTCTGCTAGAAGGATGATGAAGAACACAATATCTAAAAATGATGACGTAGAAAGAGTGAATGATGTGGTTGACAAATTGATAGCGGAGGTACCAAATGATAATCACAAAAGAACGGCCAAAGAAAGTATTTATTGGGGTACGACGAATATAAGTTTAATTTATATTTATATATGTATTCTAAATAAACTAAACTATTTAAACGTTTCACTATAGTAATAAGCGCACCACTGCACGGATGGTGTTGTGGTTTTAGTAGTTGCCTCGCCACTTCCACCGTGACGAGTATTGTGGGTCTGTGTCCATTTGAATGATCCTCAAATGGTTGTTTGAACGTTTGTAAAGTATTGTGGATCCGTGTCCATTTGAGTGATCCTCAAATGGTTGTTTGAACATTTGTAAAGTCCCCCGTGACACAGGAATTATGCCTAGCTTTTTTTTTAGATAAAGAATAAAAAGGAGAGTTATTAATAAGGAAAACACATAATTATTAGAAGTATTATTTGAACGTCTTGTTGCCAGTAAAATCTTTACTTCTGCTGTGTATTTTAGATCCACAAGGAGAGTTACAAGACTTGAAGCAATACCACGATGCAAAACGTGACGGTAGACGTATCTACAAGGGGGAGCGGACCAACATTCGAGAATATCCATTCATGGCTTCTATCCATATCATGGGGAGGTTCTGGTGTGGAGCTGTACTGTATTGGCATGACCTGGTGATCACGTCGGCATCATGTTTGCAACTGTGAGTTTATAAACTATCTCCAAGTCATCCAAATATTTAACACGCCGAAAAGATAATCTTTATTAGACATATCTAAAGGTAGTATAAGGTAATGTATGTACATCCATGAATGCATTAGCTGGCTCATCTCTGACCATTTTCAATGACTGAAGAGTTATAGGTCGTATTGCAAGCGAGCATAGGCATACGGCCGTCAGGTAGGCTGTATGCTTGATTAACGCTTTGGTAAAATATAAAAGGGAATATAAGCACATTATCTATTGAATTTGCTTTACAGGATGCACAATAACCGTTTCTTCCGCGAAAATCCTCGCGTTGTTCAAGTGAGGCTCGGCAGTAACCACAGCAGAGTAGGTGGTGAAACTATCGATGTTTTAGAAGTAAGTTTTATTACAAATCGAATTATTTTTATGACTCAATACTGTCAGCAAATAATTAGGTAGTAGCATTTGTTCATCCACTTGAAAAACTATATAATAAGGAATATTTTCAAAGTCACATCCCGTTTTCGTTCTCAGGTATACTTTCACCCGGGCTATAACCCTAAGACATTACGAAGCAACTTGGCTGTCCTTCGCCTTCGAAGACATCTGGCCTTCTCGTACCATCGGGTCCCGAAGATCATTGACATCTCACACGTGCCTACTCTCATCCCGGACACTGCTGAGATTATGGTACTCGGTTGGGGTGTCACTAAGGTAAATTTGATACCGGAATACCTCGTAACTGACTCTTCAGTGTTTTGAAGCATATTATGTATAATAATTATTGTCAATCTTTACTATTGCATATCCATAAGTATATATAAGTAAGTGAATACAAATAACGTTGGCCGCTTCCATGAAGCGTTAGTATAATAAAGAATTTAACTGTCGTGAATGAGATTTCGGGTTAGATAACCAGGATCGCCAAAGTCTTACTAGGACCTCTGTCTGGAAATACTATAAGTACGGTAGGGTATGTCTATATGCAACGTTTATAAAACCAAAACCAAATAGAAATATGTTTCCATCATTAAAATAAACTACTTTCGGAAAACAACAAGTAACAAGTTTACTCTATAAAAATGGATTAGGAGAGGAAAATCGTTAAAAAAGGAATTTTGAGTAAGATATCTTGACAGCTTTGGACCAAATTAGCTGTGAAATCCTTTGGCGCTGTGTAAACAGGACGTTGGCTTTTGATGAGGATGTCATAATGGTTAAGGGTCTCCAACCTGTTGCTTTGAAAGGCATTTACTTAAACGTTTTTACGCAAAATTTGGTTAATTGCCTTAGAAATGTTTTAGGCTTTTGTAAGTGGGATGCTTAAGGAATTTACTTGGTTAGTAAATTATGAGATTGTCTTATAGCTAGTTCGTTAATATAAATATCTTTTAATCGCAAATTAGAAGCTACCTATATATCGACTTATATAGCTTCTAATTTGCGTGTAATTGGAAGTCCCAAGCTAGTTAGAAATCCGATTCCTTCAACCGTATCATCACCATCACATTTTTTTTATTTACGTGGGGGAATGCTTTGACGCATACCTCTCCGCGGGGCGACGGAGAGGTTTTGTCGGGCTCACCGGGGAAAAGATACCTCGGTAATACCGACTAAACCTACCACGGTGTTTCTCGACATAAACATAGACGGCGAACAATGCTATTTCACGTCGATATTCTATGAGAGGGTAGTACTTCCCCGATCGATTTGGCCCATTCATGCTGAAATCAGCGAGGCTCTACTACTAATAATAATGCAGTTAACAACATGTTCAACATCCATATCACCTGAAAGCGTTCAAATCCAAGACGGTACGCTTTCAGCGATCATTTCTCCCACGTACGTGCAAGCTCTGGAATGAACTGCCTGCTTCGGTGTTTTCCGAGCGCTATGATATATCCTTCATCAAACGAAGTTTAAAGAGAGATCTTCTTTCACGGTAGGCAGTGACGTTGCTGTATCCTGACATTGCTGAAGTCTATGAGCAGCGGTTACCACTTTCCATCAGGTGGGCCACTTGCTCGTATGCCACCAATGGCAATAAAAAAAAATGTTTTTTTTACAGATGACACAGAGGTTAGCGTACGAGCCAATATTCTTACAAAAGAAACTGCTTCCAGTATACCCAAATACATTTTGTAAAGAAGTTTACGGCAGGTAAGTAACCCTGCATACCTACTACATTCCATCGATTAAACATTAATAGGCAGGCGATGAGCGATTATCGATTAAAAATGTTTCGTCAAACTGAAAGAATCGAAGCTTTGGGTAAAAATCGAATTTATTTAACTATGATATTAATTGATATGTTAAAAAGGCATTAGCAGCACGCAAATATAAATAGTATCTATACTAATATTATAAAGCTGAAGAGTTTGTTTGTTTGTTTGAACGCGCTAATCTCAGGAACTACTGGTTCGAATTGAAAAATTCTTTTAGTGTTGGATAGCCTATTTATCGTGGAAGGTTGTACGCTATATAACATCACGCTATGACCCACGGGGCCGGCGGAGTAACCATAAACACGGGTGTAATCGCGGGCACAGCTAGTAATATATAAAAAGATCATTACTATTTTCCGAGATCCATACGATATATCATGTCGCGAACATTATCCATGATTCAAAATATTTTGATCTGTATTGCCTAGACACGATTTCAAGTTTCAGTGATTGAGACAGACTGACAGACAGACAGGCAATGCAGAGAGAAAATTACAGTAATACTGTTACGATAATTTTTAAGTACAATTGAAGTCCCATTTCCACCATGAATGTTTCTTGAAGCAAGTGTAGTGCTATCTTTGTATGACTTGGTAAATAAAGTAGAGATAGCATGTCACTTGCATCAAAAGGCTTGCCTCGTGCTAATGAGCCTTAATTCACATTTATAAGGCACGTTTGTTTCAGTAAGTTCATTACTGAGACCATGTTTTGTGCCGGCACTTTTACTACGGGCGAAGGAGCTTGTGATGTAAGTATATTATTTATTGGTATTTGAATGTTCCTAAAGTACCATTTATTGAAGCTGTATTAGCGCAATAGATAATTATATCGTTGTACTTGGAATCGAGAGGTGAGGAGGACAGATTCGTGGGTTCAAAACTTACCCATCACACTGTTGACGTCAGTTTGTGTTACGAGCGGGTCTCGTAACACAAGCATATTAGTTTATCTCGAGGGGTTAGTGAGAAGTTTAGTTATTTGTTGGATAGAACGCCAAATCCTTTAAATAAAATGTTATAAATTTTGGATAGGAGAATGCTTGTGTTACAAACAACGGATTTAAAATTTACTCCTACAAGGAAGATCTTGAACCGTGCACATTTTGTCACTTACGAGATCTAAGCTCTGCAATGCTATTATTCTTTAAGAACAAAACATGAGAAATCAAATGCGCGTTCCGTATTTTACGAATGCGCTTATCGCGTCTCACTATCTACAGCGGCCGCGGCAGTAAGATGTATGTCGTGTGGAAGAATGTTGACATTTAAAGTATGTGAGAACGTTTAATATTCTGTGGGGAAATTCTCGTCTCGATTGTTAAGTTTTGTCACTGTCAAAATACGAATTCAAGTGTGTTTGCTTGCGATGTGACCTTTATCGTTTGAAGGAATCTCGATATCGAGTTTGTATGTTACGGAATATCACTAAGTCAGTGACGTGCGCAATCGAATTTGATCTACATATTATGTGTATACTCTTGACGTTCAATTCAAATTCAAAAATTCAAATTCAAATTCAAATTATTTTTATTTGTTAGACACAGGTTTATAAAAAAGATCTTACAAAAAACAAATGAAAGTACAAACTGTGTCTTGCCAATACAATCGGTGTACAAAAATATTATAAGAAAAACATAAACACAAAAACAAAATCTAAGTATAAAATTTAACAAAACGTGTCATTTAGAAAATCTTTGATAGAGTAGTAGCATTTATTATACAAAAAAATATTTAGCTTTTTTCTAAAGTGTTTTAAATTTAATTGTTTATATTCCTCCGGTAGCTTATTATAGAGTTTTGGAGCTAAACAGAATATACTGTTCCACATGAGGGTAGTTTTAGCTCTTCTTATGCATAAATTATTTTTGCGCCTATTACGTAGAACAACATCGGATAGACTAGGAAACAAATGAGGATTTGTTTTAACAAATATTGCGACTTCATAAGTGTTATTTTGTGACCTAAATGAATGAATAATTTTTACTATGACTATAAATGTGTTGACATCATTATAAATAAGTACATACACTGCAACACTAGTCATATAGAAGTATCCAGTTGTGTATATCTTATCTTATCTTATGTGTGGTGGACAGTCAGTGCAGACCGCGACACTTCGACCCAGTGGGATCTTTTGTGTGGGCCCCAAGATTTAACCCTTAGCTATCTACTTATGAATGTACAGCATTAGTCGCAGTGTACAATTCAGAGGGAGAAGTCTGAAGTCTTCAGGGTTTGGATATGCTAATCCCATCAGGCCCATCCTTAGTCCAGCCAACGCGTCGCATTCACACAGTAGGTTCGATATGGACTCGTCCTGTTCACCAAAGGCTGTGCAGATCGAATTGTGTTGTGCATAACTAGTATCACAAATTCAATTCATATCTGGCTTGCGCGTGCGGTGCAAGACAAACGATGTCCCACCTTACATCGTGCCCGACAACTTGCACGCAGGAGGGTCTGATGGCTGCCTCTGACAACGCAGCTAGCTTAGCTGCTTTCTGGGCGGCAAATATATCATTTAAAAGTGTTTGCCAACGATACGCTAAGAAGAAGAACTCATATCAAGAGACGCATTCGTTGTGCGATGAATACATAAGCCACGGTAAACCTGGTGGAAATAACAACCGACGAAAGAGTAAACATCGATGAAATTAAATAATAACCCGCATATCTAAAGACGGATTCAAACAAAATCGTATTCCCTATGGGCTGAAAATAAACAGACATTTGTTTAATCGGACATGTAACGTACACCAGTTAATCTATACATATAATAAAACTGTAAATATCACGTATCTGTACATTTTAGAATGTTGTAAAATAAATCATTTAGGGGGGCTCAGAATAATTAACTAAACACATTTTAATCATTTTTAAAAAAGTCTGTCTGTCTGTCTGTTTGTTTGTTCTCGCATCACGCCTGAAGTACAAAGTTAATACAATAGACTTAGTAAGAACACTATAAAGAATATCCTCAAGTAACATTTAGTCTTTATTTCATTAAAATCCGTCTTCTCTATCAAAAGTTATGAGCATTTGAAGTCAAATTAAAGTTGAATGTAGGCGATGTGAGCGTACTGTACTAGATCCGCTGTAATGGTTTACAAATAAGGTTGCGATTTGCTTAAATTTAAGTTCATAGATTGTGATTGCATATAAAGCTACATTATCAGCGAGTAACATAGGCTATAAATTATATCCAACAGAATTAGAGATCGTTAAAAAAATTGCAATAATATAACTCAAAGTACCAACATTTTACCTATAAAGTTCACTATTTGGCGTGCGCTGGGAAAACGATTGATGATACATAAAAATCATGTACTATATGATTAAAGTATTCATTACTACCATGGACAAATAATCTATACTAAGATTATAAAGCTGAAGAGTTTGTTTGTTTGTTTGCTTGAACGCGCTAATCTCAGGTACTACTGGTCCGATTTGAAAAATTCTTTCAGTGCTAGATAGCCTATTTATCGAGGAAGGCTATAGGCTATATATCATCACGCTAAGATTAATAGGAGCGGAGCACCAATAAAGAATGTTTCAAAATCGGAGGATATTTTTTCGTTTTGAGAGCTTCCGCTGCGTGCGCTGCGTAAACAGTTAAAGTTTCGCAAAAAATAATGTATGACAGAATTATTCCCCTTTAAAAGTTCTAAAAAAAGTCCGCGACAGTATGTGTATCTTTTAAGGTTGGCTCACTATAACCATTTTTATGCTAACGAAATTTGTTCTAAAATAATGCTTTAATTGCGAAGGTATTTTTATAAACATGATATTAATCCTTATTCAAATAAATACGTTATTCATCACAAGTATTTAATTTAAAACAAAATTGCCCTGTACCATTCGATTTCAATAAATATCTTAGGAGATATCGCAGTTTTAAAATACCATTACAGCAAAATAATTATCCATTACAAACATAGTACAAACGATGTTTCTCCTGGTTTATTCTGCGTGATTACTACTGGTTCGATTTGAAAAATTCTTTTAGTGTTGGATAGCCTATTTATCGAGGAAGGCTATAGGCTATATAACATCACGCTACGACCCACGTCGGCGGCGTAGTAACGATAAACGCGGGTGAAACCGCGGGAACATCTAGTATTATTATATTGTTTATTGATCCATGATACTGATACAATGTTTACTGTAACTGACAACGACATTTCTTAATGTTACGACGAAATGTCGATAGATGGCGTTGTGCATATGACGTCATTTTCTAAATCGCGGTGTTAAGATTCTCCGGCGCAGTATTACTACGGAACACAATTTTTCAATTAGTGGGTTTGACTTGGAGTTTTTGTAATTGTATATCTTTGAGTTTGAAATGTTTGTTTCGAATAATCGTTTTTTTGTTAGGACTGTCCCGGCATATCATTGTTTATTGAAAATTTCGTGGTTCAGGTTTATCATCAATATATATAATAAAAATGTAACGGATCGCTGTCTGTACATGGAGTCATGGAAGATTCAGGAGGATATATGAGAAAAAATATTATTGGGACCTTTATCAACGCAAATAGCACCCAAACAATGATTGTTAGAATTTTTGTCTGTTTGTCTGTGCGTTTATGCGCGCTAATCTCAGAAACGGCTTATTCGATTTTGATGTGATTTTCACTAATATATTGTGATATGCTTCACTTAACATTTAGTGTGTGTTTCATGTCAATCGGTTCATAAATAAAAAAGTTATGCCAATTTAAAGAATCACGTCGAACATTTGTTAAATTATCTACATCTATATATTTTTCTCTGTTCAGTAGCATTGACTGAAACTTTACTAAATAATAAATAGAAGTTTAAAATATCCACTGCATCGTTGAAAATCACCTCAACAAGGTCACAGCTAAAATAAGGTTACAGGTCAGGAAATAGATTGAGATAATAGATGGGTGGTACCTTATTCACCGGTATTATCGAGAACCTTTCAAGCTCACATCAATGTTGAAGTATGTAACAGTAATGAATCCATAAAATACATAATAATTTATGTAAATATGTGAACAAGGGCAGTGACCAACCAACAGTAGTTTGCAATTATGCTGGTGTTCTGTGCACTTTCTGATGCTGCACAGTTATGGCATAAGTATCAGAAAAAATTAGCTGAGGACTTTTGCAGGCATGCACAACTAAATAATGACAACTCAATTAGTGAGAGATTACGTGAAAGTCACTTGAATCGTTGTTTGCTGGCTATTCAAGATATAGTTACATCTGTTAGGGGTAATCCTATTTCTCAATATGGCATGCCCGAGCCATCATTTGACGGTTAACGTATTACATAATAGAGATTACGCGATGGAAATCAACTATGATCCAGTAGATCTGGCCGAAATTTTAGAAACGGATGTCTCGAGATTAACTGAAGAACAGCGTTTAATATTTGATCGGGTGTGTCGCAGCGTTGATAGTGCTTTTGGGAGAAATGCTATTTGTAGATGCTCCCGGTGAAACGAGTACGACATTTCTTGCCAAAGTGATTTTGGCGAAGGTACGAAGCCAAGGTAAAATTGCGCTTGCTGTCGCTTTATCGCATAGCAGCCACTTTGTTGCCGGGAGCGAAAACTGCCCATACAATGTTTAAAATTCCGATCGGCTTAGACCGCACAGAAAGCGCTGTTTGTAATATTTCTAGAAACAGCGATAAAGCTAAGGTTCTTCGTGATTGTAGCATTATTATATGGGATGAGTGAACAATGGCAAACCGTAAAGCGGTTGAAGCAGTAGATAGAACGTTGCGTGATGTCAAGCAAAATGGCCAACCTATGGGTGGTTGCATTACTATACTGTTTTGTGGCGATTTTCGTCAGACTCTCCCTGTAAACAAACACGTGGAACAAACGCTGATGAAGTTAGAGCCTGTCTAAAGAGTTCTCGACTGTGGCATTACATTATCCCTTTGCATTTGACAATAAATATACGAGCGCAAATCGGAGGCAACGAAAATGCTCAAGAGTTTTCAGATTTGCTACTTGAGATCGATAACGGTGTATATCCGCAGGAACAAGGAAAAGTTGTACTAAACGAAAACCTATGCTGCAAAGCTTCATTAATGCGAGACCTCATATCATCCGTGTATGGAAACGCAAAGCAAATACCAACTTGCGAAAATTCCTGGCTTTGCGAAAGAGCTATTTTAACTCCACGAAACGACCAAGCAGCAGCAATAAACGCTGAAATTTTGAGCTTTGTTTCGGGGGATAATGTAGAGTATATCTCTATTAACAGAGTTATGAAAGATGAAGAATCTATCAGCTACCCAGTAGAATTTTTAGAATCTCTCAGTGCTCCTGGACTGCCAGCTCATAAAATAAATTTAAAAGTCGTCGTACCCATAATGCTCCTTAGAAATTGGAGTCTGCCAAAACTTTGCAACGGTACCAGATTAAAAGTAACCAATTTACAACGAAACCTGATCGAAGCAGAGATTTTAACAGGGTGCGGAATAGGTGATAGTGTTTTTATTCCTCGGATTCCTCTCATTCTAAACAATTTTCCGTTTAGTTTTAAACGAGTCCAGTTTCCAGTGAGCATATGTTTGGCGACGACAATTAATAAAGCCCAAGGTCAGACGCCAAAAGTTGTGGGTGTGGATCTAAGTATTAGCTGATTTTCGCACGGTCAGCTTTAGGTGGCTCTATCACGTGTTAGCAATCCTAGCAGCGTGTACGCTTTAATCACCGATGGCTATACGTCTAATATCGTGTATAGAGAAGCATTACTGTAAAGTAGATTTTTTTAAATACCCAAACGACTGTGTTTGTAATCCAAAATAAACCAAAAGATATATCCAAAAATGCTGCCCAATGTCACTATCCCACGCGGACGAAGTCGCGGGCACAGCTAGTATAAAATAAATAAGTATTTATTAATACAATGTCTCTGAATTTTAACAGTAAATTTATCATAATTATGTAGGCAAACAACGCACGCACACTCATTGGTTTGAAGTGAGCCATGTTTATTGGGCTTGATAGGCCTTTCGGATATCTGTCCGCTTATAAAATTAAATATATGGACTTAAAAATAGTCACCAAGCCATACTTCAGTTATGGTGTAGGTAAGGTAAAATTATAGGTTTAGGTACTACAAATTGAATTACTTTCATAATTGTATCGATAATAGACCAGGTGTTATTTCCTGGTCATATTACACATTTACTATCAAAAATTTAGCTTTGTTAAAATGACGTTAGTTCTGGCGATTCAAGATTTTCAGTATATATGTAATTTTTCAAGAACGTATACACCACATACGGCTTTATGAAACTCTATAGCTAAAATTAAATCATATTTTTGTAAGTAAACTAAGTTGTACGTGTAGGTTTGCCCGCGATACATGACAACACCATGTATCATTCTACGTATTTCTAACTGCCGGATCGTGTACTGTGTCTAAAACTAGGTTACCGTTAAAAAAATTTTGGGGCAGTCTTTTGGGACAGCCGATAGAAGTAAAAACTTTAATCCTTGATCATAAACACTTCTTTTTATACAAAAAAAAATAATAATAAAGGGACGGGTCGGATTCCTGATTCTCTCTTGGGAGTTATTAAGGGGGTCAGAATTTCGTTATTTTTTGCGTAGGACGCATCATTTCTGAGATATTGTTAACATTCTAAAATAATGCAAAAATGGAAAGCGTGGAAGCGTGACGACGCGAGTTCTATGATTTTTGTTCACTCAAGAAGTGCTCAACGCGCCTAAAGAAGTTTTCACTTCAAAAATCATGTGCTTTAACATCTACGTTTATACGTAGAGAACAATAAAAACCTTATCAAAATTTATTTATTTCACCTCGTTGGTCCTGTGGCATCAGTTTGCGCTTATATTTTCGTGCAATGGTGAGCTTTCGGTTTCTATTAGAGGGTCGTTGTTCAATCCTGGTGTTTCTATTAGAAAATTCTCAGTAGCGGGTTTTACCTGCCAATGTGTTCGACAGACGACAAAAGCCTCATCTCCTAGAAAGAAGAGAAATATCCACGCGAGATATAAAAAACATAAGTAGTTAAAATTGTTGTGTAAAACTGAAGGGAAAGGCATCAGCTTTCTCTTCGAGGATAATGAATGATGTATTTACTTCCAATGTTAAATTATGCAAATTCAATTCAAATTATTGAACATGATACATCGAGTTATCAAATGCTCCATGCAGCTCTATAATATTCCGTCTATCTCAATATCCCGTAATCCGATTTCAAACTCATCAGTTTTGATACGACTCAAATCGGGTTATTGCTCCGGCTGCTACGTTACCACAGACGCGTAATGATACAGATAGACCTCCCTAAATTTTATCGTATAGATCTTCTCCCTAGCTTTTATTATTCCCAAGTTTTTTTTTTACTGTACTCGTCAAAATGACCACACTCCACCTAATGGTAAGCAGTCGTGTGGTCTAAGAGCAGTGGCCTCCACACCGCCCTCATAGTAGCCGAGGCGATGTTGAGGTCTCTACTTTGACGGCCTGAGAAGGTGCTTTTTCACGCCCCGCTTAAAGGACCCAGGATTGAAGGAAGAAGGAAACACGTGCCTTGGCAGAGAATTCCATGCCTTGGTCGTTCGACAGAGTTATGAGGACCCAAACTTGTTGGTACGCGCTCTAATCGACTCTACCGTGTAAGGATGGCATCTGAGCCCAGCACGCGTTGTTCTGGATAGGAAAGGGGAGGGCGGGATAAGGTGGAATAACTCTTCAGAACACTCCCCGTGGTATATTCTGTAGAAACATGCCAATGAGGCAATGTCCCTACGGAGTTGCAGAGGTTCCAGTGAACTCGTGACCTCTGGATCTCCGATAATACGAACACGTCGCTGTCACTTGGGTTCGGCTTTCTAGTCTAACCGGATTTGACTGGATGTCAGTTTTTACACGGAGTGGTTGCCATCTGACCTCCGCACTCCGAAGGCTAACGATACCCTAAGGCTAGACCAGTGTCAGGATATTAGAGGCCCCTGACTTCCCAATAACGCCTGCCATAGATGTTCATGGCAGCCGGGACCGACCGCTTAACGTGCTCTCCGAGGCACGGAGCAGGCGATAATTGTCAATCAATACGCACATCATTTCGAAAAGTCATATAACTTCCGAAAATCAGAGGTTATCGTATAGTATTCCTTTATGATATAATTTTGATTTATATACCGCAGACCTCTTCTGAGTATGAAAAGTTACAATAAGTGTAATTAATCATTGAAATTATCTAGTAGTAATATCAACAGTCTTGATGTCACAACGGTAATAAATGCAAACTGTTATGAGATCTCGGGTTTGGTTACTGTGTTGGGAAAAATATTATTAGAGATTCTATCAAGGAATCAGGAGCTGCACGAAGTCTGGAAGAGTATGCTAGTGTTCCTATTATGTAGTACCTATAAAACAAGGCGAATGGTAAGTGTCCCTATGACTATATCTATTTTCTGTTTTTTAGGGTTCCGTGCCTAAAGGATAAAACGGGACCCTATTACTAAGGCTCCGCTGGCCGTCTGTCACCAGGCTGTATCTCACGAACCGTGATAGTTAGACAATTGAAATTTTCACAGATGATGTATTTCTGTTGGCGCTATAACAACAATATACAAAAAAACAGAATAAAATAAATATTTAAGGGGTTTCCATACAACAAACGTGATGTTTTTGCTCGTTTTTGCTCGATATTGATAATGGCAACAGGCTTGACATATTCACAGAATATTAAGTTATATATTCACTTTAAAAATAAATAATTAAATTAAAATAAAACAAATATTTAAGGGGGGTCCCATACAACAGATATGGCTTTTTTGCCATTTTTATAGATAATGGTACGGAACCCTTCGTGCGCGAATCCGACTCGCACTTAACTTGTTATTCTTAAAATAGTCTTCTAGCAATCTATGTTACAAAGTACTAGTATTTTGTTGAACCCTCCAGCTATGTTTATCATTTATTTTAAGTGTATGGTATATAGTGTTTGAGGTTCATGAATAATAATAAAAATACATAAACCCTAATTAACGATGTATGTATTTTCTGATTGATTGATAGACTACACAATCGTTACCGACAGAGTATGGAATGTGACTGAAACTAATAATAATCAAGGCAATGGAAAGATGCAATTATTGTGCAATCAATTATGACATGGGTAGGCACAAATGATTGTTTTAGGGAGTGAGTTTACTTTAGTAGTGTAACGGGTGAGATTCAAGTCCAGGACCTCTTGATTGCAAGTCCAATGCCTAGTGGATTTTTTTTTACAACCCATGTGGCAAACAAGCATACGGCCCACATGATGGTAAGTGGTCACCGTAGCCTATGGACGCCTGCAACACCAGAGGCATCACTTGCGCGTTGGCGACCCTTCAGGAAAGGAATTGGGGAGGAGAAGGAGCGGAAAGAGAGAAAGGGGGTGATTGGGCCTGCGGCACTCTTACTCACCGACCGAAACACAACAGCAAGAATACTGCTATTTCACATCGATATTCTGTGTAAGGGTAGTCCTTCCCCGGTCGAGCCGGCCCATTCATGCTGATAACAGCGAAGCTCTATTACTTTATGAATGGATAATCATTGCGGTATCTCTTCGGGAATATAAGCGTGAGACGTATCTATGTATATAATAATATTGCTTATTTGTATCAATATTTATTGTAATGTATTATATAGCACGACGCTGGAGGTCCAGCAATAATGTCTGGCCGCCTGATCGGCGTGATCTCCTTCGGTCCAGCGACCTGTGGGTTCGCGAACGCACCGACTGTCTTCACTTTAGTCGGAGCATTTGCGGACTGGGTCGAAACAGTTAATGAGTCGGTATGTACAATGTTAGGAGCATGGCGCACCTAGCGACAAACTTATATACTACTAAGATTAACCAAAAATCAAAACTTCTTAATTTTCAACTATTACATCCTTACTTCCTTACTAATATTATAAATTCGAAAGTAACTCTGTATGTCTATCTGTCTGACTGTCTGTTACCTTTTCACGACTAAACCACTCAACCGATTTAGATTAAATTTGGTACAGATATAGTTTAAAACCATAGGCTACTTTTATTGATGTAGGTAGAACACAATTTAATTATTGGTGTTTCTATTTACGCAGAATGAGCTCAAAGTATCATGAACTCTAGCTGTGGTTTGCTTCTTCTTTGGTTTGACTATTTGAGCTCATTCTGCGTAAATATAAACACCCATGATTAAATTATGTTCCGGTACTTTGAAATAACTACACTGGAACATTGAGACAACTACCATCTTAGTCTCGCCGTGACCATGGCTGCTGAAAAGCAACCGAAACGTCGGGGAAAGTGTAATCATAAATATAAATAGTATAATAGTATAAATAGTTTAATAGCTTCAATAATTTAATTAGCTTAAAAATGAGTAAAGTTTAATAGTAATAGTAGTGTAACAGTTTACAAAATTTTGTAATAAAGTGTCAAATAAACAACGCGATAAAATCCGTATATATTAGTTTAATTTCAATAAAAAAGACATGTACTGCCAGCGCGTATGATAAAGACCAATAGCACTTCTTCTTCTTCTCGTGTGTTTTGTGGCCAACCTGTTGTCAAGAGTTGTTCAAGCCGCCCGTAGGCCTCTGACATGGCTTAACGACTGCTGTCAATTTGACAACAACTGGGACCGACTTCTTACGTGCCCTCCGAAGCACGGAGACGCTCAGATGAAATACCACTAAGCGGTCACCCATCTATAGACTGACCGCACCCAACGTTGCTTAACCTCGCTAATCGTTTACCGATCAGTGAGTGCAACTGGCTATGACAGAATATTTAATATTATAGCTATAGTTCATTGTTTAATACTAGCTTTTGCTCGCGGCTTCGCTCGCGTAAAAGTAGGTTAGTTTATGTTATTAACAGTACTTTCTTTTTTAATAAAATCGGTTGGGGAGTTTTCGAGTTAAACCCTTACAAACAAACAAAAAATCAAATCTTGCCTCTTTATAATATTATTATAGAAAAACATGACTTCAAAAGACAGTGCTGTGACATTGCAGTCCTAATTGGCAGTTTAATGAAGTGCCCATTTTAGGAACTTAATGAAGTCTACTATATAGTGTATAATAATATCTAATAACAATGTACCTCTGGAAATGTCTACCGTAAAAATACTACATTAGATTTTTATTTTCAGATGCCAGCTTACTACAGAGGCAAAGTTAAGACAACCACCACCCCCAGACCTGTTTTCAACCAGTACTTCGAGACCTGGCAGCCTCCTCACTTAGGGAAAGAAAAAAAATCAGCTGGCAAGATCCAGCCTATAGAGCTGCATCACGTTGAGACCGTTATCACTACTGCTGCCACTATAACACCTAAAGAGGTACCTGTTATCACGATTAGTGAACCCATAACCACTTCCGCGGCGCCTGCGCCAGGCCCGGGGTTGAGGGGCGAAGATACTGATGGCGGATGGAGCATCGACGATCCTAGTTAAAGCTTTTGAAACTAGTTTGAGAGTTTTATTTTTTTACCCTTCATCACGATGACGCATCCCATAGGCAAACTCCCATATCGTAGTGAAAAAACATTTTACTGTGATCTTCCGTATTTTTTTTAATCGTACACTCTGGCGATCGGCTAAGCCAGAGAAGTTGTACATTTAAGGGGACACCGTGAAACGGGACGCCCGTACTCATTGACACTCATTGTGTATCAATCGTTAAAGAGCGGTCATAAGGTCTAAAATTGCGATGCGCCCGCAATGATCGAGAACGCTTAGAAATTGTTTGTTAAAATCTTAAAATATTATTTAAAAATGATTGGTTTTAGTTATGGAAATAATGAGCTAGCAAATTACTAATATTGATGTTACGAATATATTTGAGTAATTCCTAAGCATAATGATAGTGTAACTTCCTTGTAATTTCAAAAATAGTAATTTTTCAGAGGTGTCTTCGAAAATAATTATGATCGATCCAAAATCACAATATCATGTTTTTGAGCTAGGAAATTCTAGTTAAAGATATCAATTTACCTATATCAAAATTCTAGATTAATTGGTCTTCTCATATTCCTATTCGATGAAAGTTAGTGCATTTTTTCAGTGTATCCTCTTAAATAATTTTTTTACCTTGTAACTTTTACTCCTGCCCTTTGAGTTCCATAAGTCCAATTCTTTCGTATTGGACTTATGGAACTCAAGTAAAGTTTGTTGCAGTTCTCAATAATTAAACGGCCTAAGTCTAAGCGAGGCTATCAACATGGGCGTATATAACAGGTAAGTCATATTGGCCATACCGAGCCCAAACATGTTTAAAGTTCATCCCAGGAAGTTATACGATAGTTATATATAGGCAAAATACTCGCGACGGCTCGATGGCGTAGTGGTTAGTGTAACAGACTGCCACGCCTGAGGTCGCGGGTTCGATTCCGCACAAGTCAAACATTTGTGTGCGTGAACATGGATGTTTGTCTTGGTCTGGGTGTTTCTATGTATAATATGAATGTATTTAAAAAAAAACTATATATGCATGTTTATCCATTGTCTAGTACTCATAGTACAAGCTCTGCTTAGTTTGGGCTAGATGGTGTTGTGTGTAGGTGATAGAAAAATATTATACTAGGGTTGTATACAGGCATACAATATATATGTAGGTCTTCCGTAGAAAACATACCTAGATACGCAAATGGCAATCAGAAACAACCTTAGTTATAGTGCAGCTCCTATTATATAATCATTTAATAACTTTTGATCCTCGCATTGGCAAGTACCAGGACTCCTAATACCTAGTGGTAGTATTTTTTTAAAAGTTTTTATTTAGTGTTTAAAAACATGTTACAATAATTTAATACTTCTACAATTTAAAATTTGTCTGCCGAACTGCACAGCAGCTTGTTGGCAGGTGCAGCTCCCAGTTCCTTAAATTATTTATCTTAAAATTATTGATGCTACACTTTCTCATAAATAAATGAGAATAAAAATGTCGTTTTGACTTTTAAATTAAACAAAAAAGAATAATAACAGTAACACAAACAAAAAGGCAGTATAACATAATTAACATCCATAATTACTATAATGATCACATACATATTACAAAGTATTCTCAGTACCTATCATGTTTGCACTTATAACATTTAGTAGAAATTTCGTTGTTTTATATTGGAACGACCGTTTTGAAACCGAAGTACTTTCAATGTCTGCGGGCAAACTATTAAATATAGTTGGAACTAAATATTTATTACATCTTTGCCCATAATAATTATTACGAGTGGGCACCTCAAACGTCATACAATGTTTTGCACCTCGACGCCTTAGCTGTACAATCCTGATTTTGTACCTTTGGAGGCAGTATGTTATGACTCTTTAAGAAATTAAACCCACTATATTTGTCTTGTAAAGTTGTAATTCGTTTTGACGGTAACAGAAAAGAGTTGGTAATACTTCTCTATAACTCAGCTGGTGTATTACTCAATTAGATATTCTAAATAGATATTCTAAATTCTAATTTACATACATACATACATTTTTGAGTAGTAGAGCCTCGCTGATTTCAGCATGAATGGGCCGGCTCGATCGGGAAAGAACTACCCTCTCACAGAATAGCGACGTGGAATAGCAGTAGTCCTACTGTTGTGTTCCGTTCTTGAGTGAGAGTACCGGAGGCCCAATCACCCCCTTTCCCCCATCCCACTCGCTTTCCTTCCCACGTCCTTTCCTAAAGGGTCGGCAACGCGCAAGTGATGCCTCTGGTGTTGCAGGCGTCCATAGGCTACGGTGACCACTTACCATCGGGTGGGCCGTATGCTTGTTTGCCACATTAGTTGTATAAATAAAAAATACATACATAGATTCAGGCCTGTTTCCCGGAATGGTAGGCAGAGACTACGGATTTCCATTTGCTACGATCCTGACACACTTCTCTGGCTTCATTCTCTTTCATCACATTCCTCATAGACGCCTGCATATAATTCTAATTTGAGCACAAATAAAGTTTTTTTTACACTTCTTGTTGATGCATTCATCACCATGAAGGTACCAAATAAAAAGGTACCCGGTAAGAGACCCAATAAGAACTAGTGACACTAGAGGTAGTAAAATATCAGCTGCATTTCGCAGTCGGGTAAAAATATGAAATACGTCAGAAATATACTAACAAGTTTTAAAAGTTTGATTTAAAACACGCTGGTGCACGAGTCCGATCCAATTCCAGAGTTGGTAGCGCATGTGCCGCGGGTGGATACTATGGACTCACTTTCAAAAAAAGTTTGGTATGATGTGCGATAGTGTATTTCGTAACCACAAAGGAGCAAGGAATGACACAACTTTATATAGGAGATACCTATAATTAGTTTATACTAATCCTAATCCTAACTAATATTATAATAGCGAAAATGCGTTTGTTTGTTACCTTTTCACGCCTAAACAACTGAACCGATCATCCTGAAATCTTGCATATACGTTGTCAGGTGTACAGAAACGGACATAGGCTACCTTTCATCCCGAAAAAAATTACTGTTCCCGAGGAAAACAATAATAACGTTCTTATGATAATAGATGGCGCCACGTGCCTTTCGAATCATGATTGAATTATATTATTACAAGCAGAGTACAACTCGAATTGATTGTTAAATTCTAAATTAACGCGAGCGAAGCCGCGGGCAAAAGCTAGTCATCAATAATCATCATACACACACTTACACACACATTTACACATATACCACACACTAAACACACTTGCATATCACACAATAACACGCACTACACACCTCCACTCTCACTAATATTTAAGCACCTACAGGATGAATCAGTACAGAGACGCGAATAACTGACAGTAGTTTTAAATTATGTTTGGTTACCCACGATTTAATAGACAATAATTGTATACGGTACCTACTTAGTTTACTGAATAATTATTAATGTAATATTGTATCACTTGTTGTTTGGATAAAATCTAGGTACATTCGCATTATGTCATTTAGAAATCAGGGGGCCTGGAGATTTGTAAAACAGGCCACGAGCCTAGTACAGACTCCAGCTCTCATTAAGGCACTGAATAATTGTTACGTTTTATCATTGTATAACATTGTTAAATTTCCTCTGTATTTTGTAAACTTTGTAATAAAAACAACTGTATGTACCTTGTGAGAAAAATAAAATAAATAAATTAAATTAAATTGAACAAAAAAATTAAATTAAATTAAATCTATATATTAATACGTGAAGCAAAAGCTTTCTACCTTTGCTACTAAATAGGTGTAGTCGTGAATATAAACATGATAGCTTCTTCGATATAACAGACACATGATGCCTTGTTAGTTGTTAATAACCTTTGTTCTCCGCTCACATAATCCTTAAGGCAATCTTCATTAGACATTATAAGGTTATATTCAAAGCTTTGAATATGTAACGGTACTTCGTCTCAGTTGTGAAGGGCGTCCCCTTTGTCAAAGTTTAATACGACTCAACAAAGCGGGGTGGATTGTTAAAAGCGGGGGATGCAACGGCAAATTAAATTTTCAGAAAAGTCAGTAACGGGTTTAATTTACTTTAGACTAAAATACTGTCAGATATCTGAATGTTTGTAAGTATTTGTTTCTATTACTACGTGTATTCTATGAGACATTATTATTAATTGTATTCTCAAATCAATTAATAAAATATACTAATAGCATAAAAAGAGTTAAATTTTATGACTTTATGTGTATGAAATGGAGGGTAGTCTTCAGAACCAATGCACCTATCTAAAATCTATATATTAACAGGTGAAGCAAAAACTTTGTACCCCTTTTTACGAAAATTGCGCAGACGGAGCAGTATGAACTTTGGTACAGTTAAAGTTTATATGAAGAAGGAGAGGCGAATCTTAATATTTTTATAAAATATGCATTAAAAATACATAAAATTAATGAAGAAACACTACACGCACACAACCATGCATTTGACACACGCAGTCGAATCGCGTTCGTAGTATTTCGGCATTGTTCGTCTGACGTCGTACAATTCTTTGTAACTATGGTTACCTATACCTTATTGTAATAAAGAATATAAAGTAGCAAGCTTAGGAGTATTGTCAATGAAAGGGTATAGTTAAGTAAATAATAATTTGTTTGAATAAGACAGGTAAATTAACCTGTATATCCTTGGCGAAATCTAAATTAAATGTGATTATAAGGGTAAAGTTATAGACAATAAAACCTTAATAACGATCAAACTTAAAATTTAAATCAATTATGGTCGAATTTTGACCACTAGACGACCACTAGTACTTATAAAATTGTGTTTATATTGAGCAAATTTGCAAATTTATACTAATAAGATGGCAAACAAGCATACGGCCCACCTGATGGTAAGTGGTCATCGTAGCCTATGGACGCCTGCAACACTAGAGGCATCACCTGCGCGTTGCCGACCCTTTAGGAAAGGAAGTAGGAAGGAGAAGGAGCGGAAATGGAGGAAAGGGGGTGATTGGGCCTCCAGCACTATCACTCACCGAACGAAACACAACAGTAGGACTACTGCTATTTCACGTCGATATTCTGTGAGAGGGTAGTCCTTCCCCGGTCGAGCCGGCCCATTCATGCTGACATCAGCGAGGCTCTACTACTCTAACTACTTGTTTGTTTGTTTGTTACGCTATTACACATTAACTACTCGACTGATCATAAAGAAATTTCGCATACACGTTATCAGGGGGACAGAACAGGACAAGAGATATCTATCATCCAGAAAAAAGTACTGTCGCTAACCTGACCTACATTTAAGCGAGCGAAGACGCGGGCAAAAACTAGTAACAAATAATTAACATTCAGCACCAATCTCTATGTATCAATAAATCTTCTCCCTAGCCTTTATTATTCCCAAGTCACTTGGGGTCGGCTTTCTAGTCTAACCGGATTTGACTGGATATCAGTTTTTACACGGAGCGCTGCCAACTGACCTCCGCAACCCGAAGGCTAACGATACCCTAAGGCTAGACCAGTGTCAGGATATTAGAGGGCACTGAATTCCCAATAACGACTGCCATAGATGTTCATGGCAGCCGGGACCGACGGCTTAACGTGCTCTCCGAGGCACGGAGCAGGCGATAATTATTGTCAATCAATACGCACATAATTTCGAAAAGTCATATAACTTCCGAAAGTCAGAGGTGCGTGACGTGAGTTCGAACCCGAGACCCCCTGCATTGCAGTCTGTTGGTCTCCCCACTGAGCTATCGCTGCATCAATAAATAATAAATCTTAATGTTAGTGGAAACCGCAATATAATATAAATAAATTTCGTTTTTAATTTTGATCGTGAACAATAAGTATACCCCTAGTACCTACAATGTCAGTGGTCAAACAAAGCCGATAAAATTGCTGGTCACGTACTCTTGTATCCCACAATATTGTAACTGAGTGTCACAGTTTCATATTTTTATGTACTGTTTACAAGTACCAAGTAGGCCCATTATCTCGTATTAATTGCATAAATGAGAAAGTTTGTGCAACCGTTTGGATGTTTTTTACTCAGTCACGCGTAAATTGTCGAACAGATTTGAATGGAACTTGGCAGACAGAACGTCTTCTGGTTTAAAACTCACGAAGTCTTCTTCTTCTTTTCGTGTGGTTAGTGGCCAAACTGTTGTCGAGAGTTGTTCAAGCCGCCCGTAGGCCTCTGACATGGCTTAACGACTGCTGTCAATTTGACAACAATCGCGATCGACTTTTTACGTGCCCTCCGAAGCACGGAGACGCTCAGATGAAATACCACTAAGCGGTCACCCATCTATAGACACCCAACGTTACTTAACGTTGCTAATCGTTTACCGATCAGTGCGTCCAACTGGCTATGAGCTCACGAAGTCGCGGCCAAAAACTAGTTTATTATAGGACATTAAATTTATTAAACCATACCTTCTGATTTATATAGTTAAGCATGTTTATTTATATGCATTTTAAATTGTATTCGTTCAATAATTTACTCTAGATTTGATACATGTTGAGACACTTGATACGACTAGACAACTTTATAAAGACCATCTTAGAAGGAACATTTGAAGGAAGAAGTTGAAGGGATAGACCAAAGAGAAGTTACGTAGGTCAGGTAAAGGAAAATGCGAAATTCATCTCGTAACAAGAGGACAGGGCCAATGCCAGAATTTGGAGAGACATGGTAGCATTGTATTTATTGCATTGATGTTTTAATTGATGTCAAAAAATTTCATAATATTTGTTTACTAATAAGAAGAGTCAGAAAAATACTATATCACAATCCGCGTTGCAACGTCATAGCGAACGCACGATGTTACGTTCCCCGCATATTGGCAATAATGTCGGCGCGAAGTGTGATATTTGTAATGTGGTAATTAACGAATTGCTGGCCTTTGTGAGTACGAAGCTGGATACATTGGCTGAGACTGCTATTGTCCAGATATGTATAAGTGCTTTCACCGATTTTGATATCGAGAATGCTCGTCAACTTGTTTATAAGTAGTTGGCTCCTAGCAAGAAAATAATGAGACGTAAAGAAGGACATCAACAAAAGAGTATACAAGATATTGTGAAGATTATCAAGGAGTCGGAGTCGGATTCGTTACCATTATTTGTAGCAAAAGACTTAATTAAATAAACTGCCGCCGGTAACATTCGACCACATAGATGTGACTACATTCCTCAAAGAAATGGCTGTCTTAAAGAGAGAAGTAGCTCGTTGGCCGTCAGCCTGTAATGAGATTGAGTCCTTAAAGGAAGAAATAAAGCTATTAAAAGAGATAGTGCAGAATTTTCGTTCTGGGAATGGCCTAAACGGTGAGCAATATAATATAAATGAGAAGCGGGTAGAACAAAATGTTTCAGTGGTAATGAACCAGGATAATGTCAACCGCAATCTTCTTCTTAATAGCCCTGGGAAAAAAAGAGAAGGGCAGGGTAATGTAGTATATGACTCAGAACGGCAGGTCTTAACAGTAAGTGAGTGTGTAGCGGATCAGTTACAGGCAGAGACCACTTCGACGCAGGCGCCTGCATCACCGCTGATAGTGACGCAAACACGACCAGAAATGCATAGCATGATAGCACTGAGTGAGAAACCATTAGGCAAGATGACCATGGCGGAAGCTGTTAAAAATGATGCACACAGTCACAGGCCACAGCCATTAAATCGTATTACTTATGATACCTGGACAAAGGTGCAATATAAACGCCACAAAATACAAAATAGGCGAGGGGTGGCTCAATCCCTCGAGCAGTTTAACTTTAGGGCAGCGGATAGAACTGTCCCCTTATATATATCGCGAGTGCACACCGACACAACCCTTAATGATATCTCAGGATTTATAAAATATAAAACCGGACTTGAGGTTAAGGTGTACAAGATAAATACTGTAGATAATGAATTTAACGCATTTAAAATCATTGTGCCATTGAAAAATATTGATATATTTTTGAATGATAATGGTCATCAATTATGGCCAGCGGATATTGTATTTAGGAGATACTGGGAGCGTAACCGTACTCAGAACAAAAGACCGCTAATGAGCAAGACAGGGCCAGTGCAATATAATTAGTAATCTACATTATTTTCTTTAAATATGGATAGTACAACTATTAAGTTAGTATCATACAACTGTAGGTCACTCAAGAGGTCTATTCAGGAAATACAACAACTCTGCGTGGACCATCATATAATTGCTCTTCAAGAAACTTGGTTGTTCCCACATGATTTAGGAGTACTGAATACAATTAATACACAGTTCGCTAGCTATGGTGTTTCCGCAATTGACACGGAGCAAGGAGTGGTGAGAGGAAGGCCGTATGGAGGAGTAGCTTTATTGTGGGATAAGAGTGCATTCCCATGTGCGGAGATCGTCCCCTGTAACAACAGTCGTATGGTGGCGGTTAAGCTTAGGCGCGGCGATCGTAGTGTCTTAGTGTTCAGTGTTTACATGCCTACAGACTGTGAAGATAACTTTCCTGATATGGCATTGTGTCTCGCAAACATTAGTGCAGTGATAGAAAGTGTGAGCGTTGAAACTGTTTTTGTACTGGGAGACTTTAATGCACACCCTGGGACACGGTTTGGTAACGAATTGATGGATTTTTGCACTGAAGAATCACTAACGTGTATTGACCTTAAATGGCTCGATGCTAACTCGCATACGTATATTAGTGAAGCGACCGGCTCGCAGCGATGGCTTGATCATTGTGTTGTTTCTGCGGCGGCCGAGGCAGTAGTGAGTGACGTATTTGTTTTGTGTGACGCATACCTGTCGGACCACTTACCTCTAGTAAATCAGGTAATATTTAATAATATTAGTTGTACAAAATGTGTTGTTGATAACAAATAGGAGCGTAATATAAAGCATTTATGGGGCTATAGGAGTACGGACCAAATAAATGCATATTGTAAGTTATGTTGTGATAGTTTTTATTTAATGCGGAATAACAATTATTTTAATTTACATTGTGAGAATGAATCTTGTAAAAATGCTGAACACTTAAAGTTAATTGATATTTTTTACTATGATATAATTAGGATATTACAAACATCTGCAGCGCGTACATTTTCTTATAAATACCGTAAAAAACGTTTGGTAGTGGGTTGGAACTATCATGTACGAGAATATCATGTACCGGCGAGGCAAACATTTTTACAATGGGTTAATCATGGTAGGCCCTGCTCGGGTTATCATTATGATCAAATGTCGTTAGCGCGAAGAAACTTTAAAGCTGCCCTTAAATATGTACAAAATAATCAGGACAAAATTAAAATGGACATATTGGCTCGACATGAATCTTCTAAAAATTTTGTAAAGTTTTGGAAAGAAGTAAAGAAACATAACAAAAATAATACTACCCCAATTAGTGTAGATGGGGAGACTGATGAGGCTATTATTGCGAATAACTTTAGAAATCATTTCCTTGTTACGCCGCCGGGCCAGCAATTACAGTCTAACGTATTACAATGGCAACACATGAATGATATGGGTTCTTTCCACGTTACAACTGACGACGTGGTCTCTGTACTCAGAGATATGAAGCGTGGCAAGTCGCCGGGCCACGATGGCCTTAGCATAGAACATTTGTTGTATGCGGGTCAGTATGTTTGTGAGATATTGGCGCATTTCTTTAGTCTGTGTTCGCAGCACTGTTACTTACCAAGAGATCTTATACGTACTTTGGTTGTTCCTATCACCAAGAACAAGACGGGTGATATATCAAGCATGTCTAATTATAGACCTATATCATTAGCTACAGTAGTGGCCAAGGTGCTTGAACGTCTAATACATAAAAGAATGACTCCATGTCTTAATATAAATGATGGTCAATTTGGCTTTCGTGCCGAGGTGTCCACAGACATGGCTATCTTTTCGCTTAAACAAGTGGTCAAGTATTACGTCCATCAGAAAACAAGCGTCTATGCTTGTTTCCTTGACCTTAGCCGTGCCTTTGACACCATTAATCATGGTCTGATGTGGAAGAAATTAGTGAGTTGTAATGTATCGTCTGGGATTGTGGGGCTGATGAGGTATTGGTACTGTAATCAGTTAAACAATTTCAGATGGTGCAATGCTATGTCCAATGATTACAAACTATCTTGTGGTGTTAGACAGGGAGGGCTGACCTCTCCTGACCTGTTTAATCTTTATGTAAATGATTTGATTGAGGAGTTGAGCAGAGTACCGGTGGGGCTTCGGTTAGGTGACAGATATGTCAATAACTTGAGCTATGCCGATGATATGGTTCTGCTCAGCCCCTCGATCAAAGGTTTAAGAAAATTAGTATCTATCTGTGAACGGTATGCTAAAGAGCACGACTTAGTCTATAATTACAAGAAAACAGAAATAATGATATTCAGGTCTGGAAGAGGGCCTCAGAATGTTCCTCCAGTGTGGATAGAGGGACAAAGTGTTAAGGTTGTAGAGAGGTTCAAGTATCTTGGTCACATATTGACATCAGACTTGAAGGATGACGCCGATATAGATCGCCAAAGTCGGGCACTCTCGGTGGTAGGAAATATGATAGCCAGGAGATTTTTTAAGGCCAGTATGGATACTAAATTGCATCTGTTCAGAACATACTGCCAAAATTTCTACAAGTGTCATCTTTGGACTGAGTTTACAAGGAAGTCCTTGGATGGCATTCGAGTGCAATATAATAACATCTTTAAACACCTTATGGGGTTCAAACGCTACTGTAGTGCCTCTGGAATGTTCATGGAGGCAAGACTAAACACTTTCAATGCCATACAACGGAGCCGAATTGCATCTTTCATGGCCAGAGTTGGCACGTGTAGAGACAAAATAATTAAAGAGTTAGCGGGTAGATTATATACCACTTCGATGTTTAAAAGATGGCTAGAAATAGCTGCGTAAAGGATATTATTATTATTATATATTATTAATTAATTGCTTTAACTATTTTTTGTTTTTTGTTTAATATATTATTCTAATAACAGTTAAATTTTATTATTTAATTAATGTAATATAATTTCTAAGTTGGGTTATTAATACAAAATATTAAATTGTCATGTAATATTTATTATGTTGTAATTTTGTTTCTATTTATTAAATTGTTATTTATTGTTATTTGTTGCAAATGTAATTTAGATTTGTCTATGGATCATGTGTCTGACAATAAAGATTATTATTATTATTATTATTATACAGCCCTACAATCGTATTAAAATCCTGAAGCACTCAAAACTCAGAACTATTTTAATAGAATTATAATATCTTCTCCCTAGCCTTTATTATTCCCAAGTCACTTGGGGTCGGCTTTCTAGTCTAACCTGATATCAGTTTTTACACAGAGCGACTGCCATCTGACCTCCGCAACCCGAAGGCTAACGATACCCTAAGACTAGACCAGTGTCAGGATATTAGAGGGCACTGACTTCCCAATAACGACTGCCATAGATGTGCATGGCAGCCGGGACCAACGGCTTAACGTGCTCTCCGAAGCACGGAGCAGGCGATAAACATTGTCAATCAATACGCACATAATTTCGAAAAGTCTAACTTTCGAAAGTCAGAGGTGCGCGACGTGGGTTCGAACCCGAGACCCTCTGCATTGCAGTCTTTTGGTCTCCCCACTGAATTAACAAAAAAATGACAGCGAAATCTCCCTAAAATTATTGTGATTATCACCCTACCTACATCGCTCGCTCGTCGGTCTTTAAATAGCTACATTTCCTGCACGGCTGTCTAAAAAAATTCAACGTTGCGGTAACGTATGAGTGTTACAAATGGTGTCATACTGCCGCCGCGGTGCCGTAGAAGGCTGTGTAATGAGCGCCATCTGTCCTGAGCCGCAGTGTATTAGCACAGGATTTACGACCACTATTTGTTACCTAGTGTGTTAGTGGGAAGTTCGTGTAAGGCGCAAGACAAGAAGAAGCAAGAAGCGTCGTGTCCACGTATCGTCCGCGCTCTGTCCACGCCCTGTCTTTTCGTTTCGAGACGCGGACACGACGCTTCTATACATTTCGTATGAAAATTGATTGTAGGGGCGCCGCGTCTTACGTCTTACGTGTTTTATGTTTATCTTGCGCCTTAGGTGTTTAGAAAAAGTAGCATAGAAAAGGAAGACAGAGTTTATGGTTACGTCAGTCATTACTCTTTGGTGAGCCTCGTAATTTTACGCTTATGTCAGGATGTCCTAAAAATAGTTTCTTGCAGGTATCTTCTCATAGGCTCAACCTTTTGCCTGAACCTTGCAACTAACATAAATGTAAATTCAGTAAATGTAACAAACTCACTAACCCCTTTGACGTTCATAAGTGTTACTTTGTGACCTAAGTGAATAAACTATTTTTGACTTTGACTTTGACTTTGAATAGCAGCACGGCGTTTAGAATTTTCCCAGTTCCTTTTGGCTTTAAAGCGCGAGCGTTGATGTTGGTAATGAAACATATGTACGTATAAAATAAGCCGTGATAAAATCAACGTAAATTTGTATAATTACTGTTAATTATACAATTCCTCATTTAAAATACTCACTGCATAGATTTGAATCAGATTGGTACATTCGAACACGATCACTCATAGCGTGATACCTATTACCACCTAACTGAACGTAGCGAGATGTATGGTACTCCGGGAGTGCCGGCAGAAGTGAAAACTTGAATATTAACGTTGTGCATTTTTGATATTTTGGAATGGTTAGGGAATAATTTTGCACGAATTGCTTTAATTATCAGTATAAAAGTACCATCATTTATGTGGTAAAATACAATATTCATTTATTGCGCTATCGTACACAAACATGACAATTCTCCCTCCGTCTTACGAATTTTCGATCAGGTCACGTGTCCTGACGCGAGTTTAACATTTTTTACCCATCACAAAAAAAGTGCACAAAACCGCTAAAGAAGTCTTCACTTCAAAAACAAAGTACCTTTACATATATTATTATGTATTTTCTTATTTTATGGATTAGCGGGCAAACGAGCAGACGCATCGCCTGATGGTAAGCGATCACCGCCACCCATGGACACCTGCAACACCAGAGGAGTCACAAGTGCGTTGCCGGCCTTTTAAAAAGGAGTACGTTTATCCATTGTCTGGTACCCATAGTACAAGCTCTGCTTAGTTTGGGCTAGATGGTGTTGTGTGTATGTGGTAGAATATGATTATTATCATTATTATATTTTGCATACCGCTAGGTACAGTCACTATACAGAAATTCTATTTAGGTTACGTTTCGCAAAAGCTCTTACGTAATATTATAAAACATAACAAGTTATATAAAACTTTAATATGTAACTTACATTTAAGTACATTTACGTTTCAAGAGATACTAGACCAAAGTATTTATTTAACATTGAACTAATTTCTCGAAAGCAGGTTATGACTAACTCAATGTTAGTAAATAACTTTTGATAGTATTATCAAAGAAGCAAATTTGTTACTACTTAACGAGAAAATATATAAAACACTGTTTATATGTATAGTAATGTTGTTGCAAAAAGATTATCCTTTAAAACCACTCTTCAGTTTATGTATTTCAATCTCAACACATCTAACCAATGTATATGAAATGTTCAAAGTCACATACAACACTCAAGTTCACTCGACTCGAATTGCCTACTCAATTTAAACTTCGAAAACATACTTACATGCTCACACATCTAAACGTTATTTCGCTATCGGAGCGTTGCTCACTCTGCATTACGAAGTGTGGCGCGTGCCATCTCGCGGTTATTGCCGTTAACTGTAGCACTGAATTGTAACTGTTTGCGCACACATCTGCTGCCTTTATGGCTTGACCTAATAAATGTGGCAGTGTTTTGTTAGCTAGTGTTTGTGGAAAGCGCTAGAAAAATCCCGGACTAAAGGCGGGTACAGACTGCTGTAACGTAACATGAAATGTAACAAGCAATGAAAGAATTTGCCGTCCACATTGTCTCAATTTATTTATTTATTTACATCAGATAGAACGACTTGCGCCATTTACACTATTTAATAATAATAATTTAATATTCTATCACATACACACAACACCATCTAGCCCAAACTAAGCAGAGCTTGTATTATGGGTACTAGACAATGGATAAACATACGTATATACTTTTTTTTTCTTTGTCAATACATGCATATTATACATAGAAACACCCAGACCAAGACAAACATGCATGTTCATGCACACAAATGTTTGACTTGTGCGGGAATCGAACCCGCGACCTCAGGCGTGGCAGTCGTCAGTAACCACTACGCCATCGAGGCCGTCAAATCAATAAAAATCAATATAATATATAAATTTATAATTTCATACATTCTAATAATAATACTTTCCATTCATCCGCAAAAATATCAACTTCTGGGTTTAAGTCCAAGAGAGCGTTAAACTGCTTTAGAAAAGAATTCCCATAGTGTGGACGCCTTGCGCGCCGCGATCCGCCATTTGTCGGTTTTTCGCCGAACACAAAGGGGCGCGCAGTGCGGACGGGTTCCGTGTGTCTGTACTGCGGAACGCGTGTTTTCGGCAGACTGAGCTATGTTCGCCGCGCGCATGCCAGAAACAGATGCGAGTAGGTACATGTTCGGTTCGTGCGCAGGCTGCGTCCACACTTATTAAATGCTTCTTTCATGTTACATTGCATGTTACATTACAGCAGTCTGTACCCGCCTTTATTTACATACTTGAACTACATTGTTGCCACAATGGTAAAGGTATAAACGCTAGCGCAATATGAAGCTTATATTTGAGTGTAATAATATCAGCCCTGGATGTAAAGTGTCGCACAGCTGGGCTTTGGCCCTCTCTCTGTCTGCTAAGGGGTCGTTTTGAAGGTATAATGCCTAAATATAACTTTTTGAAGTGAAAACTTCTTTAGGCGCGTTGAGCATTTCTTGGGTGAACAAAAATCATAGAAGTCGCTTCATCGTCACGCTTCCACGCTTTCCATTTTTAAATTATTATGGAATATTAACATTATCCCAGAAATGGTGCTTCCTACGCAAAAAATAACGAAATTTTGACCCCTCAATAAACCCGAACAGAGTATCAGGAGCTAGCATCCGACCCGCCCCTTTTTTATTTTGTTTTGTTTATGATCAAGGATTTTAAAGTTTTCACTTCTATCGGCAGTCCCCAAAGACTGCCCCAATTTTTTTGTTAAATTCAGGGTCGTGCGGGCCTTCACAGACATTAAAATTGACACAGAGAACACCTAGTTTGGGCACAACTATTGGTAAATCTTAAAATGTTGTAGTCTTACACTCAGCGGACTGGCAGTAGTAAGACGATCACTTTAACCACTGCGATGTTCATGCAGTCTTATTTAATTGCCATTATTATTGTCTCGGGTGACACAGCGATCGTACATGCGACTGATAGGCAGCCAAGGGCATGAGTTTTTGAGTTGGAGTCCGAGGTCTTTCTGTAAATAAATTCTCTGCTGCAACGCGCCTTGAACTGTGCCCGGCAGTCGGCAAAAGGCTCGTCCGCTTTTACGTGAGATCTAAAATGTATATTGTGTGTATGTTGCCGAAGTGTACCTCCGGCTACATTCAAAGTCAAAGTCAAAAATAAATTATTCATTTAGTCACAAAATAACAGTTATGAACGTCAAAGTATATAGGTTAGTGAGTTTACTAAGTTACTGAAACTACTACGACATTCTACTTCTACATCAAAGATAAGGATCTCTGGTGGGATAATAGGTCTCAGCAGCATTATGGCTAAAATGTGACTGTAGTATACTTCTATTGAACTCAGATGTATCCCCGATATGTAAAAACACTAATAACACACTAACATAATATTGTCTTCTGTTTACGCGAATGTTATTCATTGAAATTACACTACTATATACGGATTTTACCGCGTTGTTTATTTGACACTTTATTACAAAATTTTGAAAAACTGTTACAATACTATAATTACTATTAAACTTTACAAATTTTTAAGCTAATTAAATTATTGAAACTATTAAAACTATTTATACTATTACTATTTTGTAATAAAGTGTCAAATAAACAACGCGATAAAATCCGTATATAGTAGTTTAATTTCAATGAACACACTAACACTCGTTTCTCGATTAGATCGCAGGCGTTCTGGACAAAGACCAAGTTAACCACCTTGAACCGACGGGCCTGTATCAGGAATGTGATGGAAGTGAATGAAGCCAGAGAAGTGTGTCAGAATCGTAGCAAATGGAAATCAGTAGTCTCTGCCTACCCCTCTGGGAAACAGGCATGAATCTATGTATGTATGTAAAAACACTAGCGCTAGTGTACATGCAAAAATAATACATTTCCATATTATGTAGGTTAGTCGACCTGCAGTCGCGAGCGAAAACAATATACATAAAGAATCGTTATTGGGCGACACTTACTTACAAAATATGTAAGTTACAAATATACCGTTATTGTTATTAGATATTCAAAATCCTTCTGTAAAATAGGTCCTAGCCAATTTGCAGTTAGTTCTTTTTACTTTGTGCTCCAGTAACAAATAATAAAACTCTGTTAAAACTTATATATTACCAGAATAACGTGTATAATCTTCTTATAAGTATTCTTTTTAACTAGCCTCCACTTCCTTATTAGTCCCACGTCTGTATCCCTAAAGGGGTAGAAAAGTAGGTAGTGGAATGTTAAACCTTTATTTCGCCGGGTATTTTTTTTTTTTGCGACAAATTATACATACATTTACGCATACCCCTCAGTGGAGGCGGGCGGAGGGGTTATATCGAACTCGCCGGGGTAAAAGAGAAAGATGGAATAAGAATAATGTACCTCCCAGAATACCGACTAAACCTACCACGGTGTTCCTCGCCAAAACCGCTATCGGCGGGGCCGCGCGAATCGCTTGCACATGCGGACGCGACCCTGCCGAGGTTCGGCCCGCCGTATGAAACGGCAGGCCACTACACGACAAGACCTATCCTGTGGTCATCACTAAGAAAATCCCTACTGTCCCCCTCTAGAGGGGAGACGGATACGACACAGAAGCGCGCGTGGGAACACGCACGCCGCCTCTCAGACCTGGTACTGAACGGATGGCGGGCAGGACCACAAAGCCCACCACCCACAGGTCGAAATTATTTCGCCGGGTATGATTTAAGGTCTCACATAGTAGGGAATGAGCGTATGCTGTCTACCACGCATAAACTCAGTCTCCGTGCTGCTACTAAAATTTTCTTACAAAATCCCAATAACATTGTCGCATTCACCACTATTGCACCACCGTAAGTATATTACATATAAGTCATCTCACGACCCACTCGTAAAACTACGCTCGTTCTCAAAATCGTCACCACGCTATAAATATATCGGTGTGACAGGCGGCGGTAGGTGCATTAGAGTTAAGTGCATGTTTCGAGTGTGCCGATTGGTTGAATTCTCCAGTGGGTTGCGTGTCACACCGCAGTGCTACTCAAGCGAATATTTGATGTGAAAGCTTTTGTTACAAACTGGAACATTATACAATGGGTTTCGTAATAGACTTGCAAGGTTAGTAACAGGTGTACTTTAAGCGAAGAATACATTTAAGTCTTACAATGTTAGTGAATATTTAAAATGGTTTTCATACACTGCTATTTATTAAAAGCAGCGATAGCTCAGTGGGGAGACCAACAGACTGCAATGCAGAGGGTCTCGGGTTCAAATCCACGTCGCGCACCTCTGACTTTCGGAAGTTATATGACTTTTCGAAATGATGTGCGTATTGATTGACAATTATCGCCTGCTCCGTGCCTCGGAGACGGCGGCTGCCATGAACATCTATGGCAATCGTTATAGTGAAGTCAGTGCCCTCTAATATCCTGACACTGGTCTAGGTTTAGGATATCGTTAGCCTTCGGGTTGCGGAGGTCAGATGGCAGTCGCCCCGTGTAAAAACTGATATCCAGTCAAATCCGGTTAGACTAGAAAGCCGACCCCAAGTGACTTGGGAATAATAAAGGCTAGGGAGAAGAAGAAGATTCGGGTCTTATACTTTAGGTACCTAAGCATTTTATTGTATGACACAGTTGCTTATACGTGTACAGGCAGATTTAACTTAAGTTTATATTTAGTCATATTAATGTCCCAAAAGATTACTTAAGACTGCGCCAAGTGTAAGACGCGGTTGGACTGAATGGCAGAGCTCGATATTCAAATCGGCGCGCGGCCGCCATAGTAAAATAATTGTATGGAGGATTTGAAGTGCTTTTTTGATAAAAGATATATATATCTTTACTAGCTTTTGCGCGCGGCTCCTCCCGCGTGGTACCTACATCAATAAAAAGTAGCCTATGTCCTTCTCCAGGTTTTAAACTATATCTGTACCAAATTTCATCTAAATCGGTTGAGTGGTTTAGCCGTGAAAAGGTAACAGACAGACAGACAGACAAATAGACAAACAGAGTTACTTTCGAATTTATAATATTAGTAAGGAGTAAGGATTGTCAATCAGTAACTTAAATATGTGGGACGGACAAATTGTAATATAACTATTTATGTTTCGTTTAAGCTGTAAAATAGGATAGATTTCAACTGTTATAATCTAAAAAATCACTTAATACGAGCTTACGTTTTTGAATTTTTCGTGCCAATTCACGTAATTTTGTAGGCGAAAATATTAATTATTTTAAGTTTTTTACACGGAGTCATTGTAAACACATTCATTGTTATGGTAAATGTATATTTGATATTTGTATTAAACAAAAAGTATTGATTTTATTCACTTAACTGTGACCGCCTGTTTTTGCACATTTCGCTTGGCGCAGTCTTAAACAGATGTCCACTTTTAAAATAGATAGTCAATTGATCGAAAACTGAAACACAGGTCTAACCTAGTTCAGGCAAGTAGCTTATAATCATGTAAAGATGTTAAAGTATCCTTTCTTGCCATAACTATGACAATTATTTTGGTTGTAAACAAATTTTTTAAGGCATACAGTTATTGTTAGATAGGTATTAAGATTTAATTTAACCCAGTCGCTGTCCCGTGATAGACACAATAGAAAATCTATTGTTATGTATCATATGTGATTCATCGGACAGGGAACCTGTTAAAGTTGATTTAAGTCCACCATTGTACACACAGCGACGCATTAACCTAGACTGTTTGGACTTTGAACTATTAGAAGTTGAACGCTGCGAATCGTGCGAGAGAGTGCATTATATTTTTGTTACGCTCTATCTTTACCATTACATCGACACCACTATGCACCGTCCCTTTCCGACAATTCTCTATTTTGTATGTAGCGTAGTTATGCGTATATGGGGTGTCTAATTTGATGTGTAGCCACGTGTACTCCTTTTAGCCGAATAAATTTTATTATTATAAGCTGACTTCCAAAAAAGGAGGAGGTTCTCAATTCGGATGCTTGTATTTTTGTTTATGTATGTTTGGGCATAACTCCGTCAAATATAGACGGTTTTGCAAAATTATTTTTTTATTCGATAAGGGTTTATTCCGAAATGGTCCCATTTGAATTTCATATAGATCTGATGATGGATTTCGGAGACAGACAACGGAACTCTTCAAAAATTGACAGCAAATCAAACGCAATCGCTGCTTTCGCATAAATATGCATTGTTTACGCAATCACATATACTAACATCACGTCTGTACACTCGAAAGGGTTACGCAAAATGTTTCAGTATATCAGGGTGTTAGTTTAAAATAATGTACTACATCAGCCATTGTTTCTATAAGTTTTTATAGCTATATGTATTTGTACTCATTCGTGTATTCAGTGTCCAATAGATTGTCACAGAAACCATACGTCTCATTTTATTTTGAACCAACAAACAACAAGCAACCTTAATACAAGAACATATGGTCCATAATCGAGCCGGATACCAGCGCCTTGCTACCTGTGCCGCCGGTCGTTCGAGAACAAAAAGAACGACCCAAGCGTTCGAGTTTAGTGCAAGTTAATAATTACGTATATTTTTTTCATTACGTTTGCTACAACTGAAGTTATTTTGGATATACAATGGCTACGGAAGTGGAAAAGGCGTTGAATGTCGTGGAAAACCTTGCCCAGGCTTTGAAGAAAACCCAGGTCAATCTCAAAAAGTGCCCGAAAGCTAGATTAACGCGAAATTACGTCGAAGCTCGCCTGAAAAGCCTAGATGAGTACTGGAGTGACTACAAACAAGCTTATAACGAGATAATACGTTGCATACCGAGGGAGAAACGTGACCAAATACCATACCTAGCGAAAGAAGAATACTATGAGCATGAAGAGTTGTATATTAGCTTAATGAGTGATTTGAAGGAGTTATTGGCCTCGCAAACAGTTACAGTTAGTGCTTCAGTGCCACAAGGCGACAATGATTTTCAACAAAAGCGAGTGATTTTACCGAAGATACAATTGCCCACGTATAGTGGGCAGTATGAAGAGTGGTTATCGTTTCGTGATTTGTTTAATACGCTTGTTCACAACAATGCATCATTAAATAACGTACAGAAATTACATTATTTAAAAACAAGCCTCACTGGAGAAGCCGCATCTATTTTAAAACATATTCAAGTGACGGATTCTAACTATGAGCAAGCGTGGATCATTTTAAATGGAAGGTATGGAAATAAACGCTTAAATATCAATGCAATAATGAAAAGGTTCTTCTTACAAAAGAAGATAAGTGTGAATAATTCTAGTCTCATTAAGAATTTGATTATTTACATCAACTTAACAACCTGAATGTAAAAACGGAGAACTGGGATCCTTTGATCATATTCGTCGTTGTGCAGAAACTAGACACTGAAACGCATAAAGACTGGGAAGAGCACGTGAGTAACATTTGTCAGGAGTATGATAGTATACCTACACTTGAGATATTTCGCAAATTCTTGGAAAACCGATTCCGTACATTGGATCTCACTGAACCAACTGCTAAACAGAAGCCAAGTACTGTTCAAGTGCGAGAACAATCTTTTCACGTTGCCGCGACTATTGGAAATAATCGAACATGTCAAATCTGTAAAGAGAATCACACACTCAGCCATTGTAAAGAGTTCGGCAAACAATCACCTGTACAAAAAAGTGAGTTTATAAAGTCAAATAATCTATGCTTCAACTGCCTTGCATCAGGACACTCTGTAAGGTATTGTCGCGTGCCAACAAGCTGTAGAATATGCAAAAAACGTCATCATTCACTTCTCCATGAAAACAAAGATAACAATACATCAAAATGTGACACATCAAGCAACATTGAGAACAGACAAACGAGACAACCTGAAGTGACATTATATGCAAATGTGGAGAAGCCTGAGAAAGAAGAAGATATCACAATGGTAACGTCACACGTGTCAACCAAGCAAAGCACAGCATTATTAGCAACGGCAATCGTGTTAGTGAGAAGCGAAAATAACTATACAATGATGTTACGAGCTTTAATCGACCCAGGCTCGCAAGCAAGCTTCATAAGCGAACGAGCTGTACAACAACTCAAGGCCAAGAGGTATCCTGTAAGAGGAACAGTCGTCGGTGTGGGATCCACAAGACAAGCTATCAAACAAGTAGTCAAGATTAAGATAGAATCAAGATGTGAAGATTTTACAATGGAAATCAAAACATACATTATGTCGAAGCCACTGCCTACTAAAATACCAGCCCGCACAATCAACACAACCAACTGGCCTCACCTAGAGGGACTAGTCCTAGCTGATCCTAACTACTGTCAGCCAGGGTCCATTGATTTACTTCTGGGTGTCGATGTGTACGCGCAAATTGTACAGAACCAACTCATCAAAGGTCCGCCAGGGTTCCCCTGTGTCCATAAAACAAACCTTGGCTGGATTTTGTTCGGAAAGATAGATGACCAAACACAACAAACGGAATCTGTTCTTGTCATGCACCACCAATTCGAAGGAGAAGTCTTACTAAAAACACTTTGGGAGATAGAACCAGATTCAAAGAGAAAATACACAAAAGAAGAACAACAATGTCAAAGTTTCTACGAAGAGACATATAAGAGAAACAGCAATGGACAGTATGTCGTAAGACTTCCATTCCGTACTACTAAACCTAGCGCACCGGATGGGAACACGAGAGACATTGCTAAAAGACGTTTGATACAACAAGAAAAAAGACTTCAAAAAACACCTGATTTAAAAGAAGAGTACGACAAAGTTCTAAACGAATACTTGACCATGGGGCATATGGAAGAAGTTCCACGGGGCGAGATAAACAACCGTTGTGTTTACTTGCCACATCACGCCGTAATTAGAACAGATAAAGAAACTACAAAAATCAGAGTCGTGTTTGATGCCTCGATTAAAGGGGACAACGGCATATCTTTGAACGATGAGCTCATGGTAGGGCCAGTATTGCAGGAAGATATGCGGAGTGTGATCATGAGATGGCGGATGCATAGGGTGTGCTTCGCCAGCGACGTAGTCAAAATGTATAGAATGATACTTCTAGATAAGAAAGACACAGATTACCATAGAGTGCTGTGGCGTGGCAACACAAAATCTAACAACCATGACGTTGATATCAAAGATTACAGACTCAAAACAGTTACATTCGGTACAGCATCTGCGCCTTACCTTGCCATAAAAACGCTGATGAAACTCGCAGAAGATGAAGGCAAACAATATCCCGAAGCAGCTAAGATCATTCGTGAAGACCTATATGTGGATGACGTCACGTCAGGCTGTGATACAACCGAGCAGGCAATCCGTCTTAGCAAAGATATCATCACCATTCTGAAACGAGGCGGCTTTGAACTTCAGAAATGGGCATCCAACGACAAAGAATTCTTGAAATCTATAGACGTCAACAAGGTCACCACAAAGGCTAATATGGACATCAAACTGGACGGCACCATCAAAGCTCTTGGTTTGACATGGAATCTTGGTCAAGACGAGTTTCGATAACAACTAAATTTAGAACCTATAGCATTGAACATAACAAAGAGAACTATCCTGTCTGATTTACAGAAGTTATGTGATCCACTCGGATGGATAACACCGGTTATTGTAAAGGCAAAGATGTGAGTACAAAAATTGTGGTTAGAAGGAGTTGGCTGGGACCAAGAAATTAGCGATGAACTGAAGGAAGAATGGCAGTTCATAAGAAAAGACTTAGAAAAGGTCAATGAGATAAGAACCAAGCGTTGGCTCAATACACTTAGTACGGAAAGAGATCATATAACGTTGCATGGGTTCTGTGATGCATCAGAGAAGGCATACGCAGCAGTAATTTACTGTCGCGTTCATACTAGAGATAATGACACAAAGATAAATCTTGTCGCATCAAGAACAAGGGTTGCTCCTGTGAAGACAATATCACTCCCAAGGCTCGAACTACAGGGAGCCGTACTGTTAGCAAAATTGCTATATAAAGTTAGCCAAGCCATGCGAATTCTTCCACATAATGTATTCGCATGGACAGATTCCACGATTGTTTTGGCATGGCTGTTCGGGGAGCCCAGCAGATGGAAACCATTTGTCGCAAACCGGGTGGTAGAAATATTAGAACTAATAAGCAACACCCAATGGTATCACGTACAATCACCACAAAACCCGGCTGACATTGCGTCGAGAGGATCGTCTTTGTCAGAACTACAACATAGAGAGTTATGGTGGGCTGGATCTGTCTGGCTGATGAACAACACAATTGAGTTTACGAAGCCATCAATGTCAACAGAACTAGAACGGAAGAAAAACATACAGTCCTACTTAAATGTTACAGAAAATGGAGAAAAATGTCTCAATTTTGAAGATTATGACTCACTTAACACACTATTGAGAGTAATAGTACATTGTCAGAGATTTTTAAACATGAAGAAAGAGCCAAAGAGACTGGAACAGAAAATTAGTACATTGGAATTGCAAAATGCCTTAGAATATTGTATTAAGCGCGTACAGGAAGAAGAATTTCCCGATGAAATACAAAGACTGAAAGAAAATAAGAATATTAAAACAACCAGTACTTTGAAGACCTTGAACCCATATTTAGATAGCCAGAACATCCTCATGGTGGGCGGCAGACTGAGAAACGCAAACGCTGACGAGAATCTGAAACATCCTGTAATTCTAGGCAAGAAAAACAGTTTGATACCTCTTATGTTGGCCGACGCCCATCTGAAAACACTGCATGGTGGAATACAACTGATGGTCACTTACCTGATGACGAGATACTGGATCGTTGGCTGTAAAGGTATGGTGAAAAAATACATACATAAATGTCTTACTTGTGCACGACAGCGAGCCATCGGCAGACAACAGCTGATGGGGGACCAACCTGAATCTCGAGTGACGCCCTCCCGTCCTTTCGCTCGTAGTGGAGTGGATTTTGCAGGCCCCATACACGTATTAAACTCCAAGGGAAGAGGTGCAAAAACAAACAAGGCATACATCTGTATATTCATTTGCATGGCTGTCAAGGCCATACATTTGGAACTGGTCAGCGAACTGACGTCCAACGCATTCATCGCAGCTTTCAAGCGTTTCGTGGCTAGAAGAGGCAGGTGTACAGAGATCTGGAGCGATAATGGTACCAACTTCGTAGCCGCTAATAAAGAATTGTTTGCGATGTGGAAAGAAGCAGGATTTGAATATCCCGGCTGCATAGTTGATCATCTGACAAATGATGGAACACAATGGCACTACTCACCAACTTATAGTCCTAACTACGGTGGTTTATGGGAAGCCGGCGTAAAATCTGTTAAGCAGCATTTGAGAAAGATATTGACAACAAACCAGACATTTGAAGAATTAAACACAGTGCTTACGCAGATCGAGGCTTGTCTTAATTCTCGCCCTTTAATACCTATAAATACCGATGTTGATTTACTTGCTGACATCCAAGTTCTCACACCTGGACATTTCCTCATTGGCGAACCCATGATCACTGTACCTGACCGAGACTACACCACTCATAATGTCAACACATTATCAAGATGGCAATATACGCAAAGAACGGTACAAGGATTCTGGAAGCGCTGGCAAACTGAATATTTGTCACGGTTGAACGAACGACCGAAATGGTTGAAACGAAGACCAGAGTTCGAAGTTGGCGACATTGTGTTGCTCAAGAATGAGAACATGCCACCGAGCAAGTGGCCTTTGGCACGTATAATAGAAAAACACCCCGGATTTGACAAAATTACACGAGTTTATACCATACGTTACAATGGTAAATTAACTCGGCGATCCATGTCGAATTTATGTCCATTACCGATCTGTACTAATGATTAGAAATTGGTAGTTATTTTTTTTGTTTAGAAACTTGTAAAATGTTTATTATCATAGTTAAGTTACTTGAGGTTGTGTTACAACATTTTTAAGTCATACTTAATAAACACTTACATTTATATCTCAAATATATATGTAATTCCTACTTTTTAAATTGTAATAGTTATTGTATATGTAATTTTATATCGAAAAGGCCTAAACGCCCTTTTGGTGGGCGGTATGTTAGTTTAAAATAATGTACTACATCAGCCATTGTTTCTATAAGTTTTTATAGCTATATGTATTTGTACTCATTCGTGTATTCAGTGTCCAATAGATTGTCACAGAAACCATACGTCTCGTTTTATTTCGAACCAACAAACAACAAGCAACCTTAATACAAGAACACAGGGTACCACATTTCCTATCAAAGTTAGTAGTAGTTACATATTTTTTCACGACTAGAAGCTAGTTGTAGCACATAGTACTCGTATTCAAGTTTGATTTATACACAAATGTAGTGGCACCGACTTCAAAAATTGTTATATTTTGTTATAGGTTAGGTAGGTTAGGTTATATAGGTTAGATTTTCAAGATTAAGTAGATTCGATTTAGTATTATTTTATACTTTTTAGGGCTAATAGGGAGTTTTTGGAAGTTGGTTTCTTTTTTGTTAAAAAGTTTTTATTTATTAGAAAATTTTGTAAATTAGATATATATTGCACTAAGCTGAATATACGCTAATAATTGCTAATGAGCCACCACTCGCGTTAGTATGATGGTCCTCGCCTCATATTACGATTTACGTGGAATATATCGAGGTGAAATAGCAGTATTTCTACTGTTGTGTTTCGTTTGGTGAGTGAGAGTGGCGGAGGCCCAATCACCCTCTTTCCCCCTTCCCGCTCCTTCTCCTTCCCACTTTCTTTTTTCCTAAATGGTCGGCAACGCGCAAGTGATGCCTCTGGTGTTGCAGGCGTCCATAGGCTACGGTAACCACTTATCAGGTGAGCCGTATGCTTGTTTGCCAAATTAGTGGTATAAAAAAAAGACCTAAAACCATCGCTAGCAAAACGAAGGTGTTTAACCCTCTCTACCTACTTTTTTAAGGTTACAGAAGACTATGTAAGTAAAAAAGAAAACATAAGAAGATAGCACAATTTATACCACGGTGTAAACACAGACAAATGTAAGTCCATAATGACCGCAAATTCGCGCGGAAAATTAGTTACCTACTAGTTAACCCTATTAGTGCCGGCCGTCCCGTAAATTGTACAGCAATTAAGCTTGATTAATTCACTATATTTTTTATGGGATGTTTTGTGGGATTTGCATTAACTTTAAAAGAGAAGAATAGCCAATTAATAATAATAATATTCTATCACATACACACAACACCATCTAGCCAAAACTAAGCAGAGCTTGTACTATGGGTACTAGACAATGGATAAACATACATATATACTTCTTTTTTGTAAATACATACATATTATACATAGAAACACCCAGATCAAGACAAAAATCCATGTTCATGCACACAAATGTTTGACTTGTGAGGGAATCGAACTCGCGACCTCAGGCGTGGCAGTCGTTTACATTAACCACTACGCCATCGAGGTCGTCAGAATTGGTGTTCAAGTTCGTTACACGTAATTAGAGTACACTTAATGATAAATTGCGATGGGTGAAAATTTATGTGTATTAATTAAACTTTGATTACATATTAGCCCTCACCTATACGAATACGATAATACTGTTATTCGATTAGTCATATTGTGTAGCCATTTAATTTTGTCGTCAAGCAATATGACTGGAACAGGGGACCGCGTACAAGAAATATTACAGAAGACTTCAGAAAAATTATGAAAATAAACGAAACATTGTCGATAACAAGTTTCGATTATTCAATTTATGATTAGAAAATCATAAATTGAATAATCGAAACTTGTTATCGACAATGTTTCGTTTATTTTAGATAGATATATTGATCATTTATATGGGAGGTCATACAATTTTCGTATGTTTGAATTTTTCGTTGCAATTGCCCATCCATTCTGTAGTTAGTTAATTAGTTCTAGTGCATGTTCGTGTCTACGAGTTGACTTAATAAATAGTGACCTCGTTCATTGAAAAAGTGAAGATAGTCGTAATTGTTTATAAAGCAATTTCTTACAGCTAATATTATAAATTAAAATGGCTTTTTGAAAAATATAATTCCCGCTATATATTATATATATATTTATAATTTCTATGTCGCAGATGAATTTACAACCATTTAAACAACTAACATACATTGAGGCAAAAGCCCAACTAGCCGCCAAAAAGCTGGGCAGCCTCAGTAAGATGAGGCAGTATTTCATGCCAGAATATTTGCTAATTTTGTACCAAAAAAAAAAAAATGGGCGGGTCAGATGCTAGTTCCTGATACTCTCTTAGGTGGTTATTAACGGGGGCAAAATTTCGTTATTTTTTGCGTAGGACGTATCATATCTGAGATAATATTAAAATTCTAAAAAAACATATTAAGCGTGGGAGCGTGACGATGACGCGATTTTTGTTTACCTAAGAAGTGAGCTCAATGCGCCTAAAATAGGATTGATATTATTGCGCCAAACATGCAAGCCAAAAACCATGTCTGTTTTCACACGAACGTGAACTTCAGGTCACAATTAAAACTCGCTTGTAAAGTAATAGGTATATGTCCATATTGCAGACGCGGCTGACTGAATGACTACTAATGAGACGAACGCATCCCTTTACATTTTCAGTTACGTGCCAATTAGCGAAATGTTACCACATCAACGTTAGTATTTATTTATTTACATCAAATAGAACGACTTGCGCCAATTACACTATTTAATAATATAATATACTAGCTTTTGCCCGCGGCGCGATTCGAAAGACACGTGGCGTCATCTATTATCATAAGAACGTTTTTGTTGTTTTCCTCGGGAACAATAATTTTTTTCGGCATGAAAGGTAGCCTATGTCCGTTTCTGTACACCTGCCAATGTATATGCAAAATTTCAGAATGATCGGTTCAGTGGTTTAGGCGTGAAAAGGTAACAAACAAACAAATAAACTCATTTTCGCTTTTATAATATTAATTAAAGTTAGGATAAATTAAAAATTTTGCATTCATGCATTCTGCTCACAGTACCTCATACATTCTAATAATAATAGTTTTCATTCAACCGCAAAAATATCAACATCTGGGTTAAAGTCCAAGAGAGCGTTAAGCTGCTTTAGTGACCGAGGTATGGGTGAGTTACAGCGTGCCACAGTACGGCGCGCTGGAACCGCCAGCAATCGGTGCTTTCTACCACGACAATAGTTGTTAGGCACAAACAATCTGCAACATTTGAAGCATGAAGAAGTAACTACAATGTTCTAAGTAACAAACAAGACAAAAATGAAAATATAAGTATACCCTTTTAGTTCAAAAGCAAGAGCTAGTGAGCTATGTAAATAGAAAAGATATAATTATTTTACAACATGGACAGTTACCAAGATTGAGTTAGATTATGCGAAGATATAAGATTTCAGCATGAATGGGCCGGCTTGACCGGGGAAGGACTACCCTCTCACAGAATATCAACGTGAAATAGCAGTATTCCTGTTGTGTTTCGTTCAGTGAGTGAGAGTGTCAGAGGCCCAGTCCCCCGTTTCCCCCATCCCGCTCCTTCTACTTCCCACTTCCTTTCCTAAAGGGTCGGCAACGCGCAAGTGATGCCTCTGGTGTCGCAGGCGTCCATAGGCTACGGTGACCACTTACCATCTGGTGGGTATGCTTGATTGCCACCGTAGCTGTATAAAAAAAAAAGATAACTGGCTAATAACTCAATATATAAATAATTTAAGTTGCCGTAATTATTGAAATTGAAAGCGTTGTTATTTAAATCAATAGCATGGTAAGAGTATATACATACATATGCATATATATCATAGTCAAAATAGGAGACATTATTATTGGGAATTAAATTATTAATATTATAAAATATATCTATGAATACCTCAACGAGTATTATACTGTTATAACATGGAAATTTGTTGAGCTAATATGCGTTTTTTGTATTATAATAATAATAATATTCTATAATATTCTACGACATACACACAACACCTTACCAAATAGGCACGCTGTCTGTCAGCAGTCGGTTTATGAAATTTAAATGGTATTGTTCAATATTATCTCTATCAACCTAGCCTAACAAATTAATAATTCGACTTTTCCAGGATCTGGAAATTAGAAATACATTTTAAATACGACGATATATTTCACGTAATGGAATTGGTATCTCTTCAGAAACCAAATAAATGAGTTCAATTTTATAGGTACCCAATATTTAAGTAAATAATTGGTTCGCACCACTACCCTGGTTTTCGCAGAGGTAGAGACTCACTCGTTCATTTCTTGTTAATAACAAATAATATTGATCTCCTCCAATACAATCACGGCAATGAAAAGGAATGTAACGTAGTAGATTTCATCTCAATGTTGTAGCTTCAATGTTGTTGCCAAAAAGCTAGCAACTTAGCCCATCGAGGAAGGTATCATGGTAAACTGAATAACTTTGACATATTATATGTATTTTCTAAAATAAATTTTATTGTAATTTATAATAAATCAAAAGTACAATGATTCCAATGTGTCACTACTGTATTCGTTTGCATCAAACGACACATTTGATGCATTTTGTGATGAGGGTGATGTGTCATTTGCTTTAACTTGCAAAGATGGGGTTGACTTAGATGTCGTATTGCTTTGTTTAACAATATATCCGGCTATAGTGATCCGGTGTTGATATGGCAAATAATTATCGAAATAACCTTTATCGGCTCTAAATAGAAGCTTGCTAATTTTTCGTTGCAATTCGATCTTTGTATGCTGAGAATAATGGTGAAATTTGCTAGCTATGAAATTGCCATATATTTGATTTTCATCATTCGTAGAAGCTGTAGCATGAGAGGCCAGTACGTTAAGCGCTAATTTCATTATTTGGTCATTACTCTCCACTCCTTTACTGTTGGTTGTCGGCCGTTTAGTCGTCGCCGGATTCGAATGATTTTTAACTTCTTGACATTGTGGTTTGTGTGTTGCTGTACTTGCTGATGACTAAAAAGACGATTTTATGAAATGATTACATGCCATACCAAAGTTACAAGTTTACGTATAGATGAATCTACTTAGATTTGCCTTTGTCTTCATAATTTTGATGTAATGGATAGAGTAGAATTTCAATTTTAATCGCATTTAATTCTTTAGCATCGTTGACGTGCTCGCACCAGCAGAAGGCGAATGTATTTAATTTTTATTTTTGACTTTATTACATACTGTAATTGCCAGAATGGTTCTGGTGTCACATCATGACTGACTGGTGTCAGCGACTGATGCACTTATTTAGTAGCACTCGGCACCATAAGAGTTTTATTAAGTGGAGGTATCAATATGCTCACATGAAATATTTATAAATGCAATGTGTGTCTACTATATTAGCACCTGTAATGTGTACAAATTTAAAATCATCAATACTTTTTTTTATCTTATGATCATTTTATACTTATACTGTCACGTATTCGATTCGTGGCGCACGGCTGCGTGCGCGACGAGCGAGAAGGTGCCATCTCTAGTCCCACGAGCGGCGGCAGCTATATAAATGGATCGCGCCCTGGTGCAGTCACCTTCCGCTGCGCTGCGCTAACCAAATTAAGTGGTTCTTCCTTTTAGAACCATGTAGTGAGCCTTCACGAACCACGCCCTGTATATTGTTCGCGTAGAATTTTCTATATAGTGTAATTCACATATATCTTTATTTGTTGATAATTAAAGGTGTTAAATGTTGTACTATCTTTAAATATTCTCTGCTTAACTTAACCTCAAGACACCACGCCCCTACAGCGTGGCTTATCCTATTTCTATCACAGTTAGAAGGTGACAATACCTATAGAAGTTGATAGTCACGCGAGATCTATGCATACTCAAATCAAATGTGTTATAAATTTATTGACTAAATTTGCTCCTAATGCTAAAAAACTATTGTAATTTTTAGAATTTGTTACCTTAGCCTTTCTCCTGACTTGTGCTTTACGACGTAAAGGCAACGATACGTTTTCCATTTTCTTTTTCAGTGGACGTACAGGGAATTGTATTCGTATCGCACCGGGAGAAACTTGGACCTAGAGGTTTTATTTAAAATTATATTTAGTATGTTTGGTCAGATTTTACATAATATTATTTCTTACGTGTTATTATTTCTTACGACACTAATATTATACAATTAAATTATCTTTAATAATTTTATCGCGACCTATTTCAATTATTATCACTTTTGAAATATTTATTTTAACACTTTTTCCAACATTTTGACTGCCTTTTAGTAGCCATGGCCACATGAAGCCGTTTTAACAATTGCACGGTTTTGATGTATATCTAAATACGTATACTTTTATAAGATTTTTGCATAGTTAAAATCATATATGCATATGATAGTCAAACCAGTAGGTATACAGAATAGCGCCAGCCAATTCATGCAGAAACCAGCAAGGCTCTACTTTGTATCCTAGCGCGTAACAATTAAATAATCATTTAGACGTGTGATATTTCTTGGTGTATCTTATTTAATAAGTATATCGTACGTAATAAACTGTCATCTGGTCAGTTATATGAACCCACCTTTAAATTTGGTTGTAGTCGTGTCGGCGCCGTGCCGCAACATATAAAAACTCTACCATGCATATTCGTAACAAGTAAAATAAACAAATAATCCATCATTTCCGTACATCGACAGTTTAAACGTACTCGCTTCGGACTGGCTACACGCAGTTAAAACCGACACAATAAAATTGCGAGTTTATGTGGCGCTCGTAAAAAGAGAGTGCTTTTAAAATTTAAAATGAAACGACGGCCAAGTTTAGTGTCCAATTTTGATTTATACGTCGTGTACTCGCCTGTATTGTCGGAAATAGGTTAATGGAACGGTCGTCTTATGTAAATATATTACGTTTCTTACTAATCATCGAGATTAGATTGCGTTGTAGTTATACAAGCCATTAAAACTATATCTGCTTAGCCAGAAAACGAAGGATTTAAAGCAAAACGTAATGATTTGATCAGTTGGTATTATATATAACCAAATTCGCATATAATAGCTGCGTTGCCCTTCTGTGACTACTTTTTCCTGTGTTCTTCTTACCTTATTATTATTTTGTATGATTCTAGCAGTCTATGTATGTTTGTATTTACGTATGTGCCACTGTAAAACTCCAACGATTTTAGAGAAATAAGGTGTCATTTGATCCTTTGATATCGTATTGACGATTAAAAGTATAACGTAATAGTCCGTACAGCCCAATATATTTTTGTTTCAAAGAAGGCTTAATTACCACACGAGACGAAAAAATATTTTTAGGCAAAGGCCTGGATACATTTTTTGTCTCAGTATGAGATTTGTGTTAGACCCACTAGGACCAAGCGTGGTCAGACACAAATGCAAATAAATCGCACACTTAAACCGACAGAGTATAAAGCAAATGTAATCGAATTTTTCATTTCTAGACTTGGCCGTACACTACCATACAGTCAAACTAATATTTATCTCGCTCCAACAAATTTTATCTGTTATGTATTTTGCTTTTGGCAATAACGGATTTTACAAATTTCTTTATTACCAATATTGCATAATAATTGTACTAAATCCAACAGTTGGTTTACTTAACAATGATTATTTTTGTCTACTGATTATAATATTACATTTTCATCAAGAGAAAATATTTTTATTACAGCTGTGTAATTCTGTAAAATCGTTCAAACTTAGTTCTTACTTACTTCAGTTAGCGCTCAAGTACACGATACCGCCGCCGTGCCGACACCGCTCCGCCACCGCGTCTCTCAGCTGTGTATACGTTCGCAACCGTGCTGCCGCCGCGCCGCCGCGCCGCCATTCGCCAGTGTTTGATTTTGCTTATTCCATTACGCAGCGTCCTACTTTACGTGCTCTTGGCAACTAGCTATGTATTACTAACAACTGTCTAGTGATATATTAAAATCAAACGGCGGGGACGCGGTGGCGGCGCGGTGGCGGCGCGGTGGCGGCGCGGTGGCGGCGCGGTGGCGGCGCGGTGGCGGCGCGGTGACGGCGCGGCGGTGGCATCGTGTACAGGAGCCGTTAACATTACATACTACATTAACCACAGCCATTAAGATGAATTTATATTTTACATATTATGTATGTATTGAATTATATTGAATAGCACGGCAGTTGAGTAGACATAACATTTTTATTTTAATAGCTAGCAATATTGTATTGCAGAGTATATTTTAGAAGTGACTACTACGACGTCAAACTAACACGCGGCATACCTGTAGTTTAACAGTCACTAAAGCTTAATACTGCGCCGAGCGTAAGACAGATAATGAGAGAGCTCATATTCAAATCGGCGCGCGGCCGCCATAGTAAAATTGTATGGAGGATTTGAATTTGTTGATAAATATGTTTCTTTATTGTCAACCAATAACTTAAATATTTGGGACGGACAAATTGTAATATAACTATTTATGTTTTGTTTAAGCTGTAAAATAGGTTTGATTTTGACTGTTATAATCTAAAATCACGTAACACGAGCTTACGTTTTTGCATTTTTCGTGCAAATTTACGTAATTATGTAGGCGAAAATATTAATATTATAAGTTTTTCACACGGAGTAATTGTAAACACATTCATCGTTATGGTAAATATATATTTTATATTTGTATTACACAAAAAGTGCTGATTTTATTCACATAACTGTGACCGCCTGTTTTGGCACATTTCGCTCGGCGCAGTCTTAAGAATGATTTCAATACTAATGTAACAACCGTGGCAGCTTCCGTTTGAGCAAAATAAGAAATTTCTCCACAGGACCAAGGGTACAGATAATACAATATATGGCTGGAATGATGTATTAATGACTTACATAAGCACATTATTGATGACACCTTTTGGTTGTTTGCTTGATTTTATTATGTATATTATATTTCAATTTTAAAATGGTCTAGCGTGAGAGAGCCTGGGGATCTGTGACACAGGGGTAACCCTAGCACAGATTCCCAAGTCTCTCACAAAGGTATAATAAAGATATATACATGTATTTAAATTTTAAGATGAAATGTTTGAATGTCATAATACCTTTGTGAAGAAAATAAATAAACTTATTATATTTTATTATTATTATACCCCCAGACAGAGCAGTGCCCATTAACTTAGAAGTGAACCACAGCGCAAAGACCGCAAAAAGATTAACCTGTGATCTTGTGTACCGCATATCTACTTCTTATATGACCTGTTTTTGTCGCACCGTACCCTCCACAAGCAATGGATTTAAATGACTTGCCGTGCGAATTCGTCTGCGACTACTAATACACAATATAAGGTACCTTAGGTTCTACGAAAAGAGATGAACCGTAGTTTAGAGTATAAGTTAATTTAATTCTGAAACTAAATTTGTTGATTGGTCTTTACGTAATGCTGGAACAAACAGACAGACAAAAATTCTTATAATCTATATTTCGGGTTCAGACCTTGGTACATAGTTAAATGGAATTAGTTTTTTTTAATTTAATATCTCCTACGAGCAAATACGGGTCCCGTAATTTTTTAAATATTGTTTTCAATACTCCTTCTTTATATTAACTTTAAATACGCTCTCACACTCCTCTGTACGCGCAATACGTTTAAAAAGCAATATAGTTTTCTATTCACGTATTAATAAATAAATTTATCATAGTGACGGTACTTTTATAATTAGCAGTAGCTAATCTAAATTATTACTTACGCCAAAAGTATATATATATATTAATACGTGAAGCAAAAACTTTATACCCCTTTTTACGAAAATTGCGCGGACGGAGGAGTATGAAATTTGACACAGTTAAAGTTTATATGGAGAAGAAGGGGCTAATCCCAATATTTATATAAAATATGCATGAGAAATACATTGAATTAATGAAAAAACACTACACGCACACAACCAAGCATTTGACACACGCAGTCGAAGCGCGTAACTATGGTTACATATATCAATATTGTAATGGCATATTCCAGGCAAACTTTGATCGAATTTCGAGCACTAGGCGACCGCTAGTCACGATAAATAGGAAAAGTACAGAGTCAAATACTTATCATTCAAAATTAATATGTATTTTATTTATATAAATTCATATTAATTGATTGCATTGCTATATGCAATGCATGCGTCGAATTTGGTTATGTCATCCGAACACATATTTTGGTAGGTGCGCGTAGTGCTTACATTGCAGTTTTTATTACAGGTTGCTCTAAAAGTGGTACGCTCATACATTGATATAATAACTTACTTGACATAATATTCCAAAGGCAAAGAGTTCTCAATCACGAATTCAGATACGCCTCTCAACTTACCTGCAACGACAAAACTTGTGTTAATATAAAATCACTGTTAAAGCGAGCAATCATTAATTATTTTAAAAAAGAAAAATTGTTATTTGACAAATACTACAAACACATAACAACAAGTATAATATAAAAATAAATAGGTACAAAAATAAACTACAGCGAATTGAAATCAAAACAAAAAAAAATGGGGCTGTCTTTGCGGACTGCCGATAGAAGTAAAAACTGTAATCCTTGATCAAATCAAATCAAATCATCAAATCATTTATTAATTTGCAGAAAACATTGTTACAGTGGTGTTATAAATTGTCCAACAGGTACAAGTATCAAATGTTCCATGCAAATAATTATAATTAATTAACATAGGTATATTCATTAAAATGGAATGTCATCTGTATAAATAGGAATAAAACAAAATTAGAATAGATTAAGATAATAAATAAACAACCAAAATAAAAATGAAAGCAAAAATAAAATAAAAATTAAAGAATGTCAGATCAATTTAATAATAATAAAATCTTTACCTTTTTTGTTTTAATACAATTTGTCATTTAAATATTCATTTAAGCTATAATAACATTTAACTACAAGCAGGTCTTTCAATTTATTTTTAAATTGTTGTAAGTTTATTGTCTTCAGTTGTTTTGGGAGTTTATTGTAAATTACTGGGCCCAAACAAAATATACTTTTATGTAATAAGGCAGTATTGGCTCTACGTATGCAAATTCTATAAATATCACGCTGAGACCTGGTGTTACATGCTGACGCTATATTAAATAGCTTAAGGTTAAGCTTAACAAATATCGCACCTTCATAGATGTAGAGACAAGGAAGAGTAAGAATTTTATAATTTATAAATAATGGCTTACAAGAATCAGTAGGTTGTAACCCAAACATAGCCTGCCTTAAATATATTGATCACAAACACTTGTGTATAAAAAGAAAAAAAAAAGAAAAAAAGTGGGCGGGTTGGATGCTAGTTCCTTCTTCTTCCTAATACTCTCCTACAGGTTATTAAGGGGGTCAAAATTTCGTTATTTTTTTGCGTAGGACGAACCATTTCTAAAATATTGTTAATATTCTAAAATAATTCAAAAATGGAAAGCGTGTAAGTGTAACGATGACGCGAGTTCCATGATTTTTGTTCACCCAAGAAGTGATCAACGCGCCTTAACCTGTCAACTGTCGAGCGGACATACGTCTGACCGCAAAAAAGAGTAATCAAAAAAAAAAACGGCAAACGTATGTCCGCTGCACTCTTGACTCGTTAATGAGTCGAGTGTCGAGCGGACATACATTTGTCCGTTTGTGTATTGTTTGCACAATTAATTTTTAATTATTTTTTACGTAGGTATTTCCCCTAGACATTCAAGACGTTAAGAAGTTTGCACTTCAAAAACAAAATACATATAAAGGAAGTGTCTAACAGTAGTATCAAATAGGCGCACATTGACGGAGGTACGTGCCTTGGGATCTTACTCAAGACTGCCGCGTGGCAGTCTGAGAGCCTCCCGGTAGGCTTTTGCTGCCGACAAAAGGAACTCAGTGGGCTTTCCCGTAGCTCTGATAGATGATAGTATTCTTTAGCAAGATCTTCAAGAGACCTACTATTGATTTGCAGGTGCTCACAACTCAATACCTTTACGTATTAGAAGATAATATAAAATGTGCAACGAATTATAACGGCTTCTAGCACATACATGCATATGCAGATTAAAATATTTGCATACGTTATTACAAGATTGTAGTACAAATTTGCTGGAAGAGATTCTAATATACACCGAGGCAGGTGAATTATGCGAAAATTTTCCTCCTTCGGTGTATACGAGAACAGCTTACGTCGCTCCACGGAGCGTAATGATTAGTTTTCCAGGTACGCGTTTTATAAACATATGTTATTTCTTTGAAATTAAACTACTATAAACGGATTTTATCTCGTTGTTTATTTGACACTTTATTAGATAATTTAGAAACTGTTACACTACTACTATTAAACTTTACTAATTTTTAAGCTAATTAAATTATCAAAACTATTTATATTTAAGTTTACACTTTCCCCAACGTTTCGGTTGCTTTTCAGCAGCCATGTTCACGGGAAGACTAAGGTAGCTGTTAGTTTAATATTTTAAATTATATAATAATCTCCCTCAGACGGCAGCGTTTAAATAGCAGTTACGTCATACATTTTGAAAATTATTCAAATTCAAATGTTTCTGTTTGACACAAATAATAAAAAATATGTGAGTATTAACTAAAAATTGGATGGTTTTACTTAAAATGTAAAAAACCTAGTATTTGTCCTATATTCTCATAAATAAATTGACTTCTCAAATACTCAGTATTGAGTTAGATAGATAGTTAAATTATTACACTATATGCGGTCAAAACTAGTCGATTACGGGATTATACACGTCCCACAGTTCATCCAGAACACATTTTTACCGCATGCAGACGTTTTAAACACAACGGGAACAATAACGATAGCCGATATCTAGAGCCGTTAACGTAAGAACCTGTCGTAAAACCCACTCTCTCTCTCTGTTCTCTGTTCGCACCATCAAAATGTTTAACTGTAGCTGTTAAACTAGACGCCTCGAGTGAAGCTGTGTGAACATGCAGTACAAATATCAAAATACTTTAAATTTGAAGTGAAAACTTCTTTAGGCGCGTTGAGTACTTCTTGGGTGAACAAAAATCATAGAACTCGCGTCATCGTCACGCTTCCACGCTTTCCAGTTTCGAATTATTTTAGAATATTAACAATATCTCAGAAATGGTGCGTCCTACGCAAAAGATAACGAAATTTTGACTTAATTACTCCTAAGAGTATCAGGAATCCGACCCGGCCCTTTTTTTATATAAATTAGTGTTTATGATCAAGGATTAAAGTTTTCACTTCTATCGGCAGTCCCCAAAGACTGCCCCAATTTCTTTTTTATTAGAAACAGCTACACTGTATTGGACTGGTTTATAGTTGTAAAGTCTCTCGCGACAAAGATTCATAGAGCGGGTGATGTCTCAACAAAAAGAATAATTAACACATTACTCCACATTTAAGCTAATGAACATTGTTGATTTTCTATGGAACGACATGGAATGCTAGATGTTTCGTTCGATGTGAGAGAGCGTTGTCGGTCCAATCAGTCCCTCCCTCCTTTACACATTTGTCAACCTTCAAATTCACGTAGCCTACTAGAATTGCTTACTGTTAATCAGCAGAGCGTATGCGTGCTTGACACCTCCGTGATTTAAAGTATAAATCCATTTTAAAACGCCAAGAAAACATAGCCATGTCCATGAGCGATGGTTAGCGCTCATGTGTGCCGTAATATCTGTTGATAACAGAACTTTCTCGTATTCCTCTATTATGATTAGAACCTGACAAAACATTTACAAATAAAAATTAAACATACGGCCTCGAAATGCCGCTTTTGGGACTTAAGTTTTAAAAATATAATTTTCATGCCTCGATATATTTTGAAGCTTTCAGCTCTCCTTAATCAATCATTTTTTACTCGGAACTAATTACCTGCATTTACGGTACGGTAATTAATTTGCCATAATTCCAAACTGTCAACGGTAATTACTTTTCCATTCGTGAGACCGGCTCTAACCCCTCTTTTATTTTTATGAATAGCGGCATGATTGGAATTGGGCATTTTGATTGATTTAATATGGTTTTAATAGAAGCAATGATGAAATCAGAAATAATAAAAAATATTTTAAACACTGGTTAGTATACTATGCCTTGATATCAATCTTACAATTACAAAAGCAATCGGGAATGAATCCTAACTAAAACAATAAATGCGAATGTGAGTTTGTTTGTAATGATTTAAGGCCTTAACTACTCGACTGTTTTTGGCAATTTTGCATACACTTTGTCGGGGGAACAAAAAAGGTCATACAGTACGTTTGATTCAGAAAAAAAGAACTGTTCTAGAGGGATATAAATCGCTGACTCACTATTACAAGGTTCTATGTTATTTTTTTTAACTTTAGGGAAATGAGGTTTAAAATTTGCACATCAGTAAAAATAACTTAAAAAGTAACTTAGAACTATTTGCGATTTAATATTGTGAGGCGGTAAGTGCTTCCATCTATTACTATATTAGTCTAAACAAAAAGGAATGACATATAGAACTATGCAATATTCATAACTCATTTTTCTTAAAAATGTAACACAGAACTTTGTAATATTGGACCAGCGAAATGTATAGACAAAACCTACATTAACACGGACTAAATCTAGAACAAAAATAAAAGGAAATCTATACTAATATAATAAAGGCTTTATCAATGGAATGCCCAAAGTTGAATCCCATGCTTGTTTGAACCTTGATTATGTCTGAGAATGGTTTTTATTACATTTCTTTCACTAGTGCGAATATAAGCGCACACTACACTTTGATTTTACTTTACTTTAACTTTGTTTATCCATTGCCTAGTACCCATAGTACAAGCTCTGCTTAGTTTGGGCTAGATGGTGTTGTGTGTATGTGGTAGATTATTGTATTATATTATATTAACTTTGTTTGCATTGGGAATTTTTGTTTTATTGAAGTGAAAACTTCTTTAGCGGCGTTGTGCACTTTTTTTGTAATGGGTAAAAATGTTAAACTCGCGTCAGGACACGTGACCTGATCGAAAATTCGTAAGATGGAGGGAGAATTGTCAAACTCGCGTCAGGACATGTGACTTGATCCAAAATTCGTAAGACAGAGGGAGAATTGTCATGTTTGTGTACGATAGCGCAATAAATGAATATTGCATTTTACCACATAAATGATAGTACTTTTATACTGATAATTAAAGCAATTCGTGCAAAATTATTCCCTAACCATTCCAAAATATCAAAAATGCACAACGTTAATATTCAAAATTTCATTTCTGCCGGCACTCCCGGAGTACAACCCATTGATTTTCTTTGTCTATTTTTTATTTTTGAATGGTTTTTTAATATTTATTATTCTTTGAACTAGACTTACAAAAACTTTCAATGAAAAGGCAAATTATAATAATTAAGAAATAAAAATATGTAAAATAGATTTCTTATCAAGAGTCAGCATAATAAATATCACAAACAGTATTCTATTAAATGCAAATAAATTATAAATCGTAAATAAATTGAATTTACGTTCACATTCAATGTTTATCCATTGTCTAGTACCCATAGTACAAGCTCTGCTTAGTTTGGGCTAGATGGTGTTGTGTGTATGTGATAGAATTAGACTAAATTAGAAATTTATTTTTAACTTACGAGAACTGGCCTTCTGGGCAAATCTCATAATCAATCTTAAAGCAAAAAATCTTCGCGCATTGAAGTTTAACTTAACCCTCCAATGAAGTTACTATCACTGCCAACCGTTCATCTGCTACGTGCTCATGATACCCGGCACGTGACTCGAACCCACTACCATTAGCCACTACTTTACAGAACGTGCTTAACGACCTGATTGGAATTTAGATTTCCACGACAGTGTATGGGAACTGTTGTACAGTTTTTTAAGGTCAGAAGTGTTAAGTACTTTTTGATAGCTTCGTTGGCTAACGAAAACTTGAGTGCAAAGGTGATTACTGATTTTAGGAGTATAATTTATATTCTACATACATGTATTCACGCCTGTTTCCCAGAGGGGTAGGTAGAAACTATGGATTACCATTTCTACGACTCTGACACACTTCTCTGGCTTCATTCACTTTCATCACATCCCGCATACACGCTCGCCGGTTTAAGGTGCTCTCATATATTTATTTTCTAATTTTTATTTACGCCGGTATCCTCAAAACGGGGCAGATGTATTATACTCACATTTTACCGGCTATAGTTCTTTTTGTCGGCCCGACCCAGAATTTGAACCCGGAACCCACAGCGGTCGCATTATAACCTACTATTCTGTAGGGCCTGAAAACATAGTTTACGGAATATAGATGTCTGAAACCTTTGATTACATACAGGCGCTACAATGTGTAAAGTTTTAACTCTCAAGTTGTTAAATTCTACAGCAAGTACACAAACGAAGACACAACACATAAATGAACAGATATAAGTATGTAGAAATGTAAATAAAACATTTCAATATAACTTCACACTCGACAATCTGCACAGACGCGATGTGACAATGGCCTAAATCAATAAAGCCTATGTAAACAGTTACAAAACAAGAAAGTACAGAGGAACCACACGGGACGATAATGTCGAACATTAAGTTCTTATATTTCTGTCCCAAGCTGAAGACAGGGCGCTATGGCGCTCTTTGGGGGAGGGCTATGTCCAGCAGTGGACTATTATAGCCTGATGATGATGATTTCTGTCCCAACTAACCTTTTTCGGCAGATGTTAAAAAAAACCACACACAAAGAACACCTCGATGGCGTAGTGGTTAGTGTAACCGACTGTCACGCCGTTGGTCGCGGCTTCGATTCCCGCATAAGTCAAACATTGTGGTTAAATTTGTATTAAGTTCTTAATTTATGTTTAATTTTTATTCTGTATAATTCTGTACAGAAAATGTTGTGTACATCTATAATAGATATACATATAAGTTTTTATTTTCAGCTTCTTATTAAACCGATTTTGTATATGTATATTGTTGATGTACCTTAAAATAAATAAATAAACATTTTTGTGCATGAACATGGATGTTTGTCTTGGTCTGGGTGTTTCTATGTATAATATGTACGTATTTACAAAAAAAAAGTATTTATGTATGTATGTTTATCCTTTGTCTAGTACCTATAGTACAAGCTCTGCTTAGTTTGGGCTAGATTGTGTTGTGTATGTGATAGAATATAATTATATTATTATTATAATATTATATCACACTATTTTTTACCTGTGTGGCAGTCGAACACGCTACATTTTATTTTATTTTATTAGGGAAAAGAATCGTTATTATATTGCATAAACTTAAATAGCACATTAACAAACACTTAAATAACGGAAACAAAGAACTCTTAGACTCGAAACAACTAATTGTATCGAACTCACTACACTTGCCGTATTGACAATGCCAAGGCGACTACTTAAATCACAATAGGAACCTTCAGACATATTAAGGCTCTTCTGTACGTATGTATTCTGTGTCTCAAGTAAAGCGTTAAGCAAATATACACACAAACCCGTCGCGGGTGCCAAGTCAAATAAATGGCACAGTTCGTTGTTTGTTTGTTTGTCGCCCAATGTGTTTACGGGAAAGTCTGCATCCTGAGTTCGTTACAAGTATATTACTTTGATATAGGTACTAGTTCTAGCCCGCGGTTTCATTTGATAATCTTAATTGTATTATTATGGCTATAATATGTTTAAAGGAAGGTGTTAGTCACTTATAGATCTATCGCTTTAAAACGATACCATGTAGTAGAGCGGGTATTACGGAATACCGAGCATATTTTTTATTTTCTATACTGTCTCGGCAAAGTGTTTTTAACGGACCTGATAGAAAGGCCAAATACAGTCCAAAGACAGTGACGACGAGGAAAAGATAGATGTCTTCTAGCCGTCGCCAGTGTCAAGCCGGTCTGACCAGATGCTTCTTCACACTACGTTTGAAGAACCCAATGTCATAGAAGGGACGGACCACATGTGCCGGAAGACCATTCCAAAGTTGTATGGTACGGCATAAGAAGGAATTGCTGAACATTTTGGTGCGAGACGGGATTGTGCTAACCGTCCATCCGTGGTTACGAAGACCGGCACGTGAGGTTCTCAAAACGAAGAGGGAAGGTGGGATGAGGTCAAATAACTCTTCAGAGCATTCGCCACGATAGAGGCGATAGAATACGATAAGGGACGCAATGTCTCTACGAAGTTGTAGCGGTCCGGTGTCCTTCGTAACCTCCTGGCTGTCAATTATACTGCTGCACCAGGAATGCGCGCTGAGGCGCTCATAGCCAGTTGCACTCATTGATCGGTAAACGATTAGCGAGGTTAAGCGACGTTGGGTGCGGTCAGTCTATAGATGGGTGACCGCTTAGTGGTATTTAATCTGAGTGTCTCCATGCTTCGGAGGGCATGTAAAAAGTCGGTCGCGATTGTTGTCAAATTGACAGGAGTCGTTAAGCCATGTCAGAGACCTACAGGCAGCTTGAACAACTTTTGACAACAGGTTGGCCACACGAAAAGAAATAGAAAGAAAAACTAGGAATAATTCCTTTGTCGCGAAGAACTTTACAAACATTCAAACAACCGACACCAAGAACACTTAGACTTGGAAGAATCATTTGTGGATTTCTTGTACCGACTGGCTATTGAACCCACAACACTGAGCGTAGTGGTACGGCGGTGGGTGTAATACACAAGTTCCTATCCCTATCCCTTCGAGATATTGGCGTGAAACTATATAAGTACGAGGAAATACAAATAGCAAAAAGCCCTGGATACATTGTTTTAAATTTTTTTTTATACGACTTCGGTGGCAAACTAGCATACGGCCCACCTGATGGTAAGTGGTCACCGTAGCCTATGGACGCCTGCAACACCAGAGGCATCACTTGCGCGTTGCCAACCCTTTAGGAAAGGAAGTGGGAACGAGAAGGAGCGGGAAGGGGGAAAGAGGGTGATTGGGCCTCTGACACTCTCACTCACCGAACGAAACATAACAGTAGGAATACTGGTATTGCACGTCGATATTCTGTGAGGGGGTAGTCCTTCCCCGGTCGAGCCGGCCCATTCATACTGACATCAGCGAAGCTCAATTAAGGTAGTTACATCTGTACGTATGCTAATATTCTATTAACATAATGTATGGAACAAGAACTGAATGATTTGCTTTAGAACCCTAGAATTATCCTGAAATAGATTCTTGTGCCACCCTACATTAAATTTACATGATAATGACTCATATTTTATCAGTCTGTTTTAAACTAAGATAATTTCATATTTCAACGAGAATTTTCATCCAAATGGACTTGGTATGTGTTTGTCTGTCTAACCTGCAATGCTTGGAACGTCAGACATTATTGAAAATCTATTTTTCTTTTTATATTCTAATAGGCTTGCCTTTGACCACGATCTCACCTGATGTAAAGTGAAGATACAGTCGACGATGGAGCACGCTCGCTTAGGAGATACCTATTCAGTCGCGACTTAAAGACACCCAGATTGTACTCATAGGGAAACACAGACTTAGGTAGTGATTTCCACACAAAAGTGGAAGCAAAGCGCTTCGTGCGTAAATGTGGTATACCCACCATGTACCGGTGCCGCTGGTCTGTTTGTCTGGTTGTCCGATGGTAGAATGGGGAATGAGGCTATTATGTCAGGCCGCAGGTGTGCTGCTGCGACTCAATAGGTTAAAGGCTCCTTCAAACCTTCTCTAATAAAATGTTTAGAAGCGAATCACCTGAGTGATACACCTAGAACTAAGTTTATGGATACTAATAGGCTTGATATCTATATATTAATACGTGAAGCGAAAACTTTGGATCCCTTTTTACGAAAATTGGGCGGACGGAGGAGTATGAAATTTCGCACACTTACAGTTTACACAGAGAAGAAGTGACAAATCTTAATATTTATATAAAATATGCATTAGAAATACATTAAATTAATGAGAAAACACTACACGCACACAACCATGCATTTGACACACGCAGTCAAAGCGCGTCACTATGGTTACATATATCAATATATAATGACATATACATCAGCAATATCTTACAGGCAAACTGTGGTCGAATTTCGAGCTCTAGTCGACTGCTAGTAATTATAATATCACCCCGTTCATAAACTTAATATGATGAGCAACAAGGTAAATCTTAAAATATAAATGATTAGACTATGTATAATTATAAAATATTTTATTTATGGCAGCGATACACCGTTGGCTTTGCAATACCGACGTGAGTCCACTACCAACAAAAGCATTTTAGCTCAACTGGAGGTGTTATCAATAGAGGTTACCCTTTTTATAATAATAACAAGAAAAGTGCTATGCTGTTCCAGTGGCGTGAGAGTTTATACATCATACACCAGTCGTGGGGCCCCAAAGTCAAAGTCAAAGTCAAAGTGTTTATTGCGAACTAAGTGTAGATACATAAGGTGTTTAGTAAAATTATAGTGCTTAGAACTTAGTGCCTTTTACAAGCATTGCAATATTATTATAATAAACGATTATTTAAAAATTATTTTCTACTAACAATTATAATTAATATTACTTAGTACTTACATCTAAACCATATAATATTATAAGTTTATACAAAGTCTGTTATTTTATTATTGCACAATATAATTACATACATACGCTTACAAATCAAATAAATTTCTAACATCACAATTATGTTTTTTCTTTATTAAATGTTTATTTATTATATTTAGCTTATTTATTACATTGTTTTTATAGGGTCTTAGTCGAGGTTGCGGATCGTCATCGCATTTATTTAGGCGTTTATGTTCGGTGTTTTATTAATTTTTATTTATTTTCTAAGAATTCTGTAATTGAATAATAGCAGGCATTCATTAAATAGGTTCTGATTTGCTTGTTGAATGAAGGTAGGGTAATGGCATCTTTTATAGTTTTAGGCAACTTATTGTATATTTTTACTGCCATGTAGTAAGTACTTTCATTTAACATCTTTATTCGGGATGGTGGTAAGTGTAGTCTATCTTTATTGCGAGTGTTTATATCGTGGACATCATGTTTTGTAGAGAAGGTATGGATGTTTTTATACACAAAGGTACAAATATCAAGTATATATATTGAGGCGAGTGTTAGTATATTTAGTTTTACAAAATATGGTTTGCAACTCTGTGTATTATCTATTTCTGCAAGAATTCGAATACATTTCTTTTGAATAATGAATAATTCCTCCACGTTTACGCTATTGCCCCACAGCATGATGCCGTATCGTAACCATGAGTATGCGTATGCGTAGTACGCGGATAAAGCTGTTTCTAAGTTAGTGCTGTGTTTGATTTGGAAGAGAGCATATGTAAAACTTGACAATTTAGATTTTATCTGTTCAATGTGGGCCTTCCAGTTGATATGTGTGTCTATGTTTATTCCTAATAATCTAAACGAATTAACTTCTTCTAAAACTGTATTTGCATGAATAATGTTTATATCGAGGGGAGGTTTCTTGTGTGATCTGAACGGCATGAGTTTTGTTTTATTTGAGTTTATTTCCAGGTTATGATCGGCAAGCCACTGTGTAATAGTTTGGAGTGTTTCTTGGATTAGATTTCATTAAAACAGAGACGTCATCTGCAAATAGTACGGGAAGCGAGATTGTTGGGTCTAATATTTTTGGCAAGTCGTTAATATATATTAGAAACAATACGCACCCTAGTACACTTCCTTGAGGGATGGAATGAGTTAGCTGTCTCACTTGTGACCGCACGGATTTAATTTCTTTTTTATTACTGTCAAAATGTTCAATTTGGGTTATTTGCGATATATTATTTAAATACGATCTAAACCATTCGTACGCCGTTCCACGTATACCGCAACCGTAGATCTTCGTTAAAAGTATGTCATAAAGAACTTTGTCGTAGGCCTTCGTCATATCCAATAGAATACCTACGACGTGCTTTTTGTCGTTAATATGTTGCAGTGACGTTTGTACGTATTTGTATACTGCTAGTGTAGTTGATTTTGATTTCCTAAACCCATTCTGGCTATCATCCAGTATGTTGTACTTCTCTAGAAATGTGTACAGGCGGTTACACATGGCTTTTTCAAACACTTTAGCGAAAGTCGGTAGTAAAGCTATGGGTCTATAATTATTTGGAGTTAAAGCATCCCCTTTTTTGTGTATAGGTTTCACTAAGGAGATTTTAAGTAAATGTGGGAATTGACCGTCGCGAAAGCTCTGGTTGATTAACAGTGTTAATGGGATAGATAGCTCAGTTGCACATTGCTTTAATAATACAGGTGGGATACTATCTATTCCGCAGCTATGTTTATTTTTAATTATTTGAATTATTTTGACTATTTCTATTTGATCTACTGGCCGTAAGTATTAAGAGCATAAGGGGGGGTTTACAACTGGCTGTCCGGTCGGCTTGGTGGAGTTGGGTTTATTTTGGTCTTGTCCTAAATTGCACAGAATCTTTGGCTTTCGGATCTAGAGATCTATAAGAAAGCACTCAAGTTTGGCAGTATTTCTAGGTATATACTGTTACACCCAGTGCCATCTCTCGGAATTGTGGAGAAGACTCGGCAGTTCGGTCTAATAATTTATTACAGTGCCATCTATTGACGTCTTACGGAACTACGTAGTTCGTACGAGAAGAGTAAAGAGAACGCTGGTACATTCTCGAATATTCATACTGTTTACATACCGGGTACGACGTTGTATGACGGGTATAAAAGGGAAAAGCCAGCGCTCGCCGAGTCAGTTTACAATCGTTAGCGGTCAAGTATTCATCGAAGCGAACGTAAGCGAAAATACTACGGAGTTTGAAGCAGTTACAGTGGAAAAGTGTAGTATAGTGTTTGCTTTGTTTTAAATTTAATTGTGTGCTTGAATAAAACGTGTTTTAGTCGGTAATATTGTTTACATTCTTATCCCTCGAACCCAGTATGTAACAATACAAAAGTGATTTACCTACTCAAAATGATCTGCTGAACACGAACTTGTTCTCAAAATGATAAGGGTAAGGCTGCGGTCTACCACGTCGAGTTATGTTGCTAATCGAAAGCTTTCGTACTGACCACACCCGAACCTCGGCACTCTGAGATACGCAGCTAATTTATTACTAGAACGTCTAATGAATTACTCCAGATCTCGTGGCAGATTACAGTCGAATTTCTTAGAATTACTATTTAGAATGAAATGTTTTAAAAATCTTTTAGATTACTTGTATATACGGTCTCACGTCTATATCCTCAGACAGGTAGATCGCGGTGAATAAGTTGCAGGCAATTTGTATGATGCCGCGTTTTACAAACGGCGTCGTCCGTTTAAAAACGCTCGGTGTTTTAAATAAATATGCCGAGGGCAAAATGTAAATTGCCTTGTCACTTTATAATATGCCACAACATTTGATAGACAATTTAACAGCATAACAAGCACCTATACGCCTCAAATCAGTGCATTCCGTCTCGGAAGGGTAAGGTTATGTTAGGTTCCTTTTTAAACCAACCCAAAAATTGGAGCCCCGCGAAGCGGGCCTCCATCGACGGTCACCCTACCTATAGCAATCAAAGAGCGTTTTTAGACGGACGACGCCGTTTGTAAAACGCGGAATCATACAAATTGCCTGTGACATATATACTCGTTTCTTACAATTCACCAGGTATAGTTTTAGGTCTCGTATAAAATGGGACAAGTTTGTTGCCTACCGCGCATACTTATTACGAAAATTTCTTGACCGAAGTCAATTTGCCCAACCCGGGCACCCAATTTAAGACCTCATACACAGGTGACGCTATCACTAATGCTGCACCGCGATATAGTCAGATTAATTAGTTTAACGGAATACAGTTTTTAGGGCCATGATCCTGATCACCTCACTATTATCGCTTCGTCATACACAAATTATATCTAATTGTGAGTCTGGATATATTTTGTGTACATCAAGCCCTACGTCGAAGGTAACTTAACAATAATACAAGTTTGTCAAGTTCCCCTGCACATATTATAGTGAGTGCTTGGTGATTGTACAGCAATTATCTGCTTTGAAAGAAAAGTAAAATATAAGCAGGCATTGTTCTTCTCGATATACCGATGGTCGCATAAACAATATAACCACAAAAAAATGCGCAAATACTGATCGATATCTTATGATGAGGTAATATTATTTTGGGGTATTAAAAACATGTCTAGTGTGACTTGCAGGCATGGATAAATAAAATTACTTTTACAACAAAAATCTAATTTGTAGGTATTAATCTAGTTGAAGGCAAGGGTAAAATAAATATAAATGTGAAAATCAATCGACCATTACTTCTAAAAGAAATATTTTTTGAGAAACGAATTCGATGTTCGAGGCGTTCGCTAAAATTATATATTTATCTTGTCAGCTAAAAGTGAATAAGCCTTAATTGGACTTTTTTCGAACGAATGGAATTACTTTAATTGAGTTTCGTAAGACCCAAGACCTTTAAGAACCGATAAGTGCTATACGATTTACAAGTATGAATAGCTACTGGTGACTTTTAACAGTAAATTCGTTTGAGTTTTTGCATAGTTTCAGATGGCAGTAAAGAAAACGCTTACTTATATTTTTTCTTTTATTATTGCATGCGCTTATTTTTATTACATCAATGTTTGCAATACAAGGTCACATCGTCACGATAAGGCAAATTGTCATAAAAATTTCCTGTTTAAAAATTCTCCAAGGTCTTAAATAGCCTACATGTATAACGAATGTATCAATTGCTGTTTAAAGTAAACACTAACAAGATTTATTCTATACTAGTGAACCGTCCCGGCTTCGCACGGGTGGTACAAAATCTTGACAAATTATATACCTAAACCTTTCTCCGCATGAAAATCCGTTCAGTTGTTTTTGAGTTTATCGCGAACAGACAGACAGACGCGGTGGGGACTTTGTTTTATAATATGCAGTGAGGTATCATAAAAAAATGGCCGTGAAAAGAACAAATAACATTATTATTATGATAAGAAGTAAATTGTTCAGCGGAGACAGTTGTAGTCACAAAGTTCAACACGAAGCCCGGTGCGTGTAACAGACTCGGCTACTGAGATTTGAAGTTAATTATTTGGTGTTTGTTGAATTAATTTCAATTATCAATTATATCTTGCATATAAAACTTGTATTAGTTGTGGTGATGGATTTATACAGCGTGTTACGATAAGTTGTGATCATGTGATAAGTCCGTTAAGCATGGAGACTACGACTAAGGTAAAATACTTAAAAATTCAGAAGCGCTTTCATAGGAAAACTTTCACGAATTGATTTTATGAATATGATATTTTGTCGATACTATGTTATGTTTTCAGTAAATTAAACTGATATGAAAGACGCGTAAGTTAAGAAAATTAAATAATGATAACCACACCATAGGTATATTATATAAATATTTACGCACACTAAGTACTTTTTTATCGATTCGACAAATCACGGTTACTAGCCCGTGACGCGCCAGCCTTATCAAAACGGATAATCCGGTTACTGCCGCCATATTTTTAATTGCAATTTATTTAGAGGTTAAGTCATTGAAAATTGAAATTTTATGGCACTATAATATAATTATATTGAATAAAATATACATCGTTGTGTTCCTACTGAAATTTACAATCACATAGAGCTACTAACGCTTATATATCAACAGAATTTATTGTATACATGTTGTTTTGAAAATAAAAGTTCTGTGCAGTTACCTGTTTACGCCACCATTTTTCACCATATATTCCATTCTCTGTCACTTTATTCACTTCAAAAACACTCTCACACTATCACAAATATATATCAGACCTTATCTAAACACACACAACACTAATTTGTAACACTAACACGCGATAGAATGAGTTTATTTACAAACACAATAATCTCGTAAAACTGCGAGCCATTCCGCCGGCGCCGACGGCGCCTACCCGCGCTAACTGACCTTCATGACGTCACACGACACGCCACGCGGCACCGTCACCAAAGTATTAAACACAGTAAAATCTCTATAGCTCGAATGTCAAGGAAAAAATTCAAGATAATGAGATTTCGACTTAACACGAATTTCGAGATATGAAGATTTTAACTGATAAAATTACGACTTATCAAGACGCAATTTTTAAGAACATTAATTTATGAAAACAAATGACCCAAGTAACTAATAATGGACAAACCCAAGTGACCAACAATGAAAACCTAACATCTGTGTTTCTTGGAAAGTTTAGTAGTCATTCATTGCACGTGTGCAAATTATAGGTAAACAATAGGTTAGAGGCCCCGAATGAATATTGGGATTCCCCCAACTCATAGCAATAAAATCCAAAAGGAATCTTTTGGATTTTATTGCTTTGAGTTCGGAGAATCCCAAGTAAGAAATCATTAGGTATATGTATTCTATGAACTACGATTTACTGAGCATTTTGCAAAGTTATAAATTATTAAAATGTACTATTTTACCTCGTAGGGAAATAACATTTTGTTCGAGTTACGAGTCTAAATAATTCGAAATACTGCGTAATTAGGGGTTCAGCGGTAGGGAATTGCATTTATTTTTGATTTACTAAGGATTACGACTTAACGAGATTCAAGTTATAGAGATTCCACTGTATACGAATCATGGTGGACGTTGTTACTCGTGCTGTTTATAAAATAAAAGACTCATAAACCGAACTTAACCAAAACATTTACTTTCTTAGAATTAAGTACTTCAATTGTATTTTGTTTTCGCCGCCCATCCGCACGAGACCCTTTCTTAGCTCTGTGTATAAAATATGCAGAGTACATACATATTTATTTCTATATTTAGATATGAGTAAAATATCGTGTGAAAGTGTGAGCATAATTGTAAAATATTGTTGAAATTTCAATCATCCAAATTATTATAATAAACGGAATGGTATTATGCTCTGAAATTAGCTATATAACTAACATTTTACAAGCTTTTTATTTAGTTTCACCTGTCCCCGTTGTCTGTCTGTAATTAAATCTTGCAAGTTCAATTTGGCCCACTTCCCGGTATCCGATTGAGCTGAAATTTTGCACGCATATGTATATCGCGTGACGATGCAATATTATGATGACATGGAGCTGGTCTGATGATGGAGCTGGAAGGTGGTCATAGGAACTCTGTAGGTAATGAAATGACGCAACTTCATCGAGTTTGGGCTCGTTTGATTTGTCTTGACAAGTACTATGTCTTTAGATGTAGTGAATATCAAACAGACAGCCAGGTATACTTACGTAAAGAGATGCTCGTTGCGAATGAAAGAATGGTTGAAGAGAGATATTTTTGGTACAAAAATAAAACATGAATAAAAATAAGTAGGTGTATTTATATTTTTACAAATGTGTGCACAAAATATTTACAACAATACAACTATTTTATTTTAGACTTGTCCGTTGAAGATATTATGCCATTTATTATCAAGCTTACGCGTTACATACGAAATTAGATACATCACAAAATATTTAATAAAAGGGCGCGACGAGCCGATGGGCGCTTCCATTGCCGCTCTGATTCGGATTCGGACCCGGACGGGGTCTGCGACCGCGACCTCGACCGCAGGCGAGTCAAACTGAAAGTACACAATACAATATAATAATAATAATATAATATTCTACACATACACACAACAACACCTAGCCCAAACTAAGCAGAGCTTGTACTATGGGTACTAGACAGTAAATAAACATACATATATACTTTTCTTGTAAATACATACATATTATACATAGAAACACCCAGAACAAGTCAAACATCCGTGTTCATGCACAAAATGTTTGACTTGTGCGGGAATCGAACCCGCAACCTCAGGCGTGGTAGTCGGTTACACTAACCACTACACAATCGAGGCCGACAATACATTACAACTTTACACTTTAGTTGAAAAACTACTCATTATGCAAAAAATCGTAACTAACTAATAAATAACCTATGTATGTACAAAATTACGATGTAAGATAAATTATTTAATATAATGGAACATAAAATTACAATACTTTTTCTAGTAGACATAAAAACTGAATGTGCTGACGGTATGATCGTGCGGAAAAATTCGCGTCGTGTAGGTACCTATCTAATACTGCAAAATGGCGGATTTTTGTTAGACGTTTTTACCGCTTTCAAACCTTATTATTACATGATTATATAATTATATGGGTAACTAATGACACAAATATTCTTTTAAATGAATCATCTAACTAATATAGGTGTTTTAAACCAAATGTAATAACATTTATTATAAAATTATGGCGGATGACGAAAATTTTGATGATACATTATCACACACTTCTAAAGTTCGAGACGATTTTCAATATCTTTTAGGCCATTTTTCGAATGAAATTCACTTCACACATAAACTTTGGACATTTCTCAGTAATTCTACATATAAATAAATAAAAACACTTACCGATTTCGTTGAAAACTCATTTTCAATAGTTATAGATAGCACGCACATTACACAGTTTCTCACAAGAATTTGATTGAAAGTGAATGTCACGATTTTTATTTTTTTATGGAGCTGTGTTACGTTCTAGTAACTTAAAACTATCACAAATGTTGCATAGTGAACTGAACTAATGCTTCAAGTCGTTGTTTTGTACAGATCTGTTGTTGAACCGAATAAATTCACGACCAATCGGCGCGAACCGATTGCGGACAGGGTCTGTCCGCTCGACAGTTGAGGCTAAAATTTTTTGCGGACAGGGTATGTCCGCTCGACATTTGACGGGCTAGATAATACAGTCATGGTAGGATGCATTAGGATTTTTATATATATAACAAGATTTTGCTCACGGCTTTGCTCGTTAATATATTATCCGTCTGGAAGAGTACATTATTCCTGAATGAAAGGTACCTATACCCTTTTTTGTACCCCTGGCAAGGTATATGTAAAATTTAACGATCATCGGTCGAGTAGTTAAGGCGTGAAAGTGTAACAAACAAAGAAACTCACGTTCGCATTTATAATATTAGTTAGGATATAGCTGTCCCCCGCAGTTTTATCCACGTTAATGCTTACTACACCGATCCTGTGGCGCATAGCGTGATGTTATAAATAAGAAAGGTTTTCAAGTGCGAACAGAAGAGCCTCGCCTTTTTAGAGTAGTAGAGCCTCGCTGATTTCAGCATGAATGGGCCGGCTCGACCGGGGAAGGACTACCCTCTCACAGAATATCGACGTGAAATAGCAGTATTCCTACTGTTGTGTTTCGTTCGGTGAGTGAGAGTACCGGAGGCCCAATCACCCCCTTACCCCCTTCCCGCTCCTTCTCCTTCCCACTTCCTTTCCTAAAGAGTCGGCAACGCGCTAGTGGTGCCTCTGCTGTTGCAGGCGTCCATAGGCTACGGTGACCACTTACCATCAGGTGGGCCGTATGCTTGTCTGCCAACATAGTAGCAAAAAAAAAGTACTATTCCCGACAAATATAAATTTATTGATAAAATATACATTAACGCAAGCGAAACCGAAGGCAAAATCTAGTATAAAATAAAAATAAATCCTTTTTCGTTTGATCAGAATAATCATCCATCTTATGCACACATTTTTCTCACCGACATAGACAGGTTATTTATTTTATTTCGCTTGAACATTTTTTCCTGTACGTTGTACAGATTGCGTGGAAAACGATCATCAATAAAATTAAGCTCGGTTCACTGAGCATGAAATACGTTCGACAATTACTAGATGAACCAACACTTATATTTTCTTTTAAGAAGGCGACTTCCGCTCTGGAGGTAAGTCCTGTGCCGCGGGAAACTTTACAAACATTCAAAGAACGGAGACAACGAAGACACAGACTCGGAACTGCTATTTGTGGATCACACAATGTTTTGTCCCGTGCGGGGAACTCACAACACTTGGCGCATTGCCTGTGGCGAGGTGCCTTCCTAAGTCTTCCTTTGCCTATAGGGACTGAACAGTACCCAAGATGATGGGATAAGCGTCTTTATTGTTTTGTATTGATTATTCATATATAATATTCCATCACATACATACAACACCATCTAGCCCAAACTAAGCAGAGTTTGTACTATGGGTACTAGACAATGGATAAACATACATATATACATTTTTTTTGTAAATACATACATATTATACATAGAAACACCCAGACCAAGACAAACATCCATGTTCATGCACACAAATGTTTGACTTGTGCGGGAATCAAACCCGCGACCTCAGGCGTGGCAGTCGGTTACACTAACCACTACGCCATCGAGGCCGACAATATCCCGGGAGACTTTACAAATATTTAAACAACGGGATCAAAGAGCACCGAGACTCAGAACAACTGTATGTAGATCGCACTTATTTTTGTCCAGCGTGAGGTTCGCACTTACAACACTCTGCACAATGGCAGTGGCTCCGTGACTACTCAAACCACTATACCATCCAGGCTGTCAAAAAGTATATGAAAAGCTGCTTTAATAAACCGACATAAAATCCATACAGAGTATGTGTGTACTAGCTTTTGCCCGCGGCTTCGCACGCGTTAATTTAGAATTTGACAATCAATTCGGGTTGTACTCTGCTTGTAATAATATAATTTAATCATGATTCGAAAGAAACGTGGCGTCATCTATTATCATTATAAAGTTATTGTTGTTTTCCTCGGGAACAGTAATTTTTTTCGAGATGAAAGGTAGCCTATGTCCGTTTCTGTACACTTGACAACGTATATGCAAAATTTTAGGATGATCGGTTCAGTCGTTTAGGCGTGAAAAGGTAACAAACAAACAAACAAACTCATTTTTGCTTTTATAATATTAGTTAGGATTAGGATTAAGATTAGGATTAACACATGTATTAAATTTTTACAGTTAGTTTTTTTTATACAACTATGGTAGCAGACAAGCATACGGCCCACCTGATGGTAAGTGGTCACCGTAGCCTATGGACGCCTGCGCACTAGAGGCATCACTTGCGCGTTGCCGACCCTTTAGTAAAGGAAGTGGGAAGGCAAAGGAGCGGGCAGAGGGAAAGGGGGTCATTGGGCCTCCGGTACTCTCACTTACTGAACGAAACACAACAGTAGGAAGTACCACTCGACAACGAAGCAAGGTTCATCCATATCACCTGGAAGCGTTCAAATCCAAGACGGTACGTTTTCAGCGATCATTTCTCCCACGTACGTGCAAGCTCTGGAATGAACTGCCTGCTTCGGTGTTTCCCGAGCGCTATGATATGTCCTTCTTCAAACGAGGTTTAAAGAGAGTTCTTCTTTCACGGTAGGCAGCGGCTTTGTTGTGGCCTGACATTGCTGAAGTCCATGAGCAGCGGTTACCATTTTCCATCAGTTGGGCCACTTGCTCGTCTGCCACCAATGGCAATAAAAAAAACTTGTAAATAGATCCGAATAGAAGTTTAAAGATGATGGTGGCAGTAGAAATGTCCATGTTATCATCTTACCAGATTGTCAATGCCAAGTGAACATGAGATGCAATCAATAGCTATCAAGTAAATGACCGATTAAATCAATTACGAGCTTACTGCTCTAGCAGTACTATCAATAACACTACGTTATATATTATGCAAAGCTTGGATATCGGCTGTGGTACAAGTAACACGATTTCAGAGGGTAAACATCAACCTCTAACATCGGAGTTCTTGACGTACTTAAAGTTTGACACTCAATAAAACGATTAAATAGTTTAAGAAATACCTAAAGAAATTAAATCATATTTTGTTTAACTCGACAATCATTTAAAAAATAGATGTGCTATAGTTCTGATCGTAGTATAGAACAAATACTTTTATTTGACTCCCTTCCTGCTCTGGGCTTAATTCATGTGTCGCAAGGGGCTCAAATTTACAGTTATTGGACACAAAAAGCACTCAGATTTAAAACAAGAATGTGAATCACACATAAATACAAATAACTGTTACATGCGGGTTTAGAACCCATAACACAGCGCGGCGACAGAGTCATGGTGGCCGCATGCGCTCTGCACTATCCATCTGATCATATTATACCTGATCTATCTCCGGTCGTCTCAAATTACTATCCCATCCAATTATGAGTGTTAGGGAACAGCAATTACACTTGTTTTTGCGCACACACTTGTACACTACAATATCTTTTTCACAGCCTTCGTTGAAATTGGCCGCCGTTACCAAAATCCAGTCTAAAGTTAAAACTATATCCATAAGTTTATAACTTGCACCACACAGGATGGATAACAAATTACCCAGCTCGGCTATTTCTCAGTAGATGGCCAGTCCAGTGCAAATTGAGAGGTGGCCTGTAATTTAAGCGCTCGACGTACATATGTACGCTGTATATATTATTATATATGTAGTATATAGTAGTGTTAGCTCCAGGCCAGTATATTACAAAGCTTGTTAGAAGCTGGCCAGAAAATTGGATGGTTAATGAAAGTGGTGTTAGATTGCAGTGCTAATCTATGACTGCTCGCCTGGAGTATTGGTTGAAGTGCTCGCCTCGCCACTGTCAGAGCGCCGAGTGTTAGGGATTCGATTTTATTTGTTAACTAGCTTTTGCCCGCGGCTTCACTCACGTTAATTTAGAATTTGACAATCAATTCGGGTTGTACTCTGCTTGTAATAATATAATTCAATCATGATTCGAAAGACATGTGGCGTCATCTATTATCATAAAAACGTTATTATTGTTTTCCTCGGTAACAGTAATATTTTTCGGGATGAAAGGTAGCCTATGTTCGTTTCTGTATACCTGACAACGTATATGAAAATTTCAGGATGATCGGTTCAGTGGTTTAGGCGTGAAAAGGTAACAAACAAACAAACTTATTTTCGCTTTTATAATATTAGTTAGGATAGGATTAGGATTACATATTTTTAGGACATGGAACAAAAATAAATGTGATCAACAAATCATTATTCTTGGTTGTGTTCTTTGTATCCATTTTGTGGTAATTAGTGACAGGAATACCTTGTGAGACATGGATTTTTAAAATCAATTCAATTTATTTCATACAGGGCGATAAATATTGTCATAATTGAAAGATGATAGACCGTACCGGCTATTTAAAGGTTACTGGAATATCAGGAAAATTTTGTGAGTAGTAGTGCCTCGCTGACTTCAGCATCAATAGGCCGGCTCAACCGGGGAAGGACTACCCTCTCACAGAATATCGACGTGAAATAGCAGTATTCCTACTGTTGTGTTTCGTTCGGTGAGTAAGAGTGTCGGAGGCCCAATCACCCTCTTTCCTTCCCGCTCCTTCTCCTTCCCACTTCCTTTCCTAAAGGGTCGGCAACGCGCAAGTGATACCTCAGGCGTCCATAGGCTACGGTGATCACTTACCATCAGGTGGGCCGTATGCTTGTTCGCCATCAAAGTCGTATAAAAAAAAAAGTATTCAGGTGTTAATATCGATTGCTATTAAGTTTTATTGTTGAGTGAGCTTTGGTGTACACGCGCGCTCGTACTTCTCTACCCTGTACGTCATTATCACCAATACCGACAAAGTCCAAATTGCTCTTACAAAATAACTGTCCCGTATTGAAGCACACTCTATGAGGCGTGCTTCAATATGAAGAGTTTGACATCGTACACCACAAAAAGCTTTAGTATTTTATATTGTTTGTACGCAAACGTCTTTAAGTCAAAAACTTGACATCTGAACACGTTTTTGGGTGATTTCTTGGAAAATGGAGTTGTTTAAATTTTTGTAAATACGCTTCATAATTATTTGGCCCATTGAGCGAACCTGTGACATGTATCAGTAGTTAGTACTTTTAATTTCAAGAAACAAAAATATTAACTATATTATACATACATACATAGGTTCACGGTTGTTTCCCAGCGGGGTAGGCAGAGACTACGGATTTCCATTTGCTACGATCCTGACACATTTCTCTGGCTTCATTCACTTTCTACTATATTATAATATAATTATATTATAATATATTAATAATAATTAATTAATATTTATTAATTATTGTTTAGAGTGTTTCCTCTTCTCGAGCTTTGGCTCAGTATACTGAGTACCCGCCCTGAGACCCTCAGGGTAAAGGTGGATCAGTGCCCCCGCTAACAAAAACTGTACCATAGGCTATAACATCACGCTACGTCCCACGCACGGGGCGGCGCAGTAACGATAAACGCGGCTGAAACCGCGGGAACATCTAGTCTTTTATAAATTAGAGTACAGATCAATTACTGCGTTCAGCGTTTATCGCTAACTGCATCTTAGTTACTGCTCAGCTAAATAGCTGTCAAGTCTTGGATTAGTGATTAACTTTTGATCAACGGTGTGCTCGATTGGTGAGCTATATCTGATAAGTCGCTAGTTCATGTTTTTTAACTAAGTCCGTAACTGAGAAAGTCATCCATAACCTTCTGAAACATTTTAGTGACTACAGTTATGTGATCGTAAGGAAGTGAACGCATATCACTCATTTTTCAACGTATTACTGAGACTAGGCTGGATCAATATCGTCGGCAAAAACCGTCCATCTATCATTGGTTAATTTCTCACGAGATTTTTCACCGAATTTATTTGGAGTCCGATTTTCTCGCTTGATCAGGCAAACCGACAGACTAGTATAGTTGTACCTATAGTGTTCATTTATTTGGAAAAATAAGTATTGGAGTAGACTCAAATCATTTTGTTCCCTTACTTTGGACTAATTAATTCTCATACAGAGTCGCCTTGCATAAATATTTGTTCCCCTGGGGCTAGGTTAGGTTCTATAATTGATAAGTTAAAAACTACAAAATTAAATGCAGAATCAACAGTAATATTTCTTTATGGTGACAGCTTATCTGTCACTAAAAAAGAGGCAATCCATTTGACAGAGGTAATAGAATCATTACATTATAAAGTAGGGTGTAACTTTATTCTTTGTGCATTACCTCCTATGTACTAACAAATGAACAAAATAGGAATATTGAAAAACTTAATTTACTTTTTTATAACAGTACATGTTACAACAATTATAGTTTATTTTTTGACACTAATAAGTTTATTAGTAAATTTTTATTGACTAAAGATACAATGTATCTATCTTCTTTTTATGAAAAGCAACTTGCTAAATTATTAGCATTTAATATAATATGTAGCGACTCAGGTACCAGTAGGGTAATTAAGGTTTTAGGACATAGTAGTATTTCTACTACAAATTCAAATATTGACACTTCTAGTAGTTTAAACTGTTAGATGAGACAAAGGATAGGCATACACACAGTATTAGACTAATTCATCAGAATATTCAGGGTCTATCCGGCAAGGAGTTAGAATTAGATTTATTTTTTAAACAACATAATATTCAAATATGTTGCATAACAGAACATTGGTTAAGAACTAATCAATTAATATTTAATAACGAATATTATTCAATTGTAAGTGCGTTTGTAAGAAAGAATTCTATACATGGTGGCTCTCTAATATATGTATGTAACAATCTAAAATGTAAAGAACGTAAAGATATGGTAAATCTTTCTATCGAGCGCACTGTTGAACTATCCTGTGTGGAATTAGAGCAATATGTCATAGTTTGTGTATACCGACCACCGCAAAGTGATTTTAGTGTATTTGAAACCGTAATAGAGGATATTTTAAAACGCTTGAGTTCTAGTAATAGGCATATAGTAGTGTGTGGTGATTTTAATGTTAATTTACTTGAGCAGTCAGCTGTCTCTTTAAGACTTATTAGTTTATTTAGATCATATTTTAATTTACAGCATTTATTTTCTGAACCCACTAGGATCACTTCACATTCTGCTACCTGCTTAGATAATGTATTTTGCGACTGCCAATTTCTAAATAGGGCCATATTGAGTGAACTTACATCTGACCACTGTGGGCAAAAGGTAGTATTTCCTGTGAGTACAATTCATAAAGAGAATAAGGTCACATGTAGACCGATGACATCTAATCGCTTAAAGGAATTTAATGATAACATAAGTCTCAAAGTTGTCAATATGGACCTTTCTCTGGATAATCCAGACGAACTATATGAGTCTTTACTTAACATAATTACTTTAGAATATAATAATATTTTTAAATGTAAGACCTTTAGTCAGAATAATAGGATTAAGTTTTGTGACTGGGCAACATCTGGGATATATAAAAGTAAAGCAAAGCTATATGAATTATATGGTATGAAACAATACAATTTCGATCCAAATTTTATTCAATATGTTAAAAATTATTCAAAATTATTTAAAAAGACTTGTGCCACTGCCAAGTCCCTTTACCTAAAAACTAAGATTCAAAAATCTAATAATAAAATTAAAACTACATGGAACATTATTAACAATGAAACAGGTCGCAGCAAGGTGCGTGATAATAAATTTGAACTGAATATAAATAATAGCGTAATTTCAAATAATTTGGAAGTAGCCGATACATTAAATAACTACTTCGCAAAAATACCTTTAAACATAACTAGTACCCTTAGGTCTTGCCCAGCTCGAGCAGAATACTTAGTTAGGTGCAACGTGGAAGAGCGCAAGATACTATTTAGTTTTGAGCGTGTACATCCGTATGATATAATAAAAGTATTTAAGCCGCTTAGTTAAAAAAAATCAGCTGACTTCTGGGGTATTTCGGTAAAATTAGTTGAAAGTATTATTGTTAATATAGCGCCACACCTAGCCGCAATATTCAACGGATGCATTGATGTGGGCATTTTTCCAAACTTAATGAAATGTAGTAAAATAATACCTTTATTTAAAAATGGTTGCAAAAGTGACCCCAGTAATTTTAGGCCGATTTCAATATTACCTGCTATTAGTAAAATATTTGAGAAGATTATATTACAGCAATTAGAGAGCCACTTCAGTGTAAACAATTTATTTCATACAGATCAATATGGTTTTAGGAAGGGCCGTTCTACGATAGATGCGGGTGTTACGCTTTTAAAACATATATTCAGTGCCTGGGAGAATTCGCAAGATGTCATTGGCGTATTCTGTGATCTCTCTAAAGCCTTTGACTGCGTTAACCATCAAACGCTGTTGCGAAAACTCAGGCATTATGGCATCCGAGATACTGCACTTGACCTAGTTGATTCCTACCTAAGCGATAGACTACAACACGTTGATATCAACGGAAGTAGATTTTCTGGATTACCAGTCACAATGGGCGTGCCACAGGGCTCGATTTTGGGACCCTTTCTGTTTTTAGTGTACGTAAATGATTTGCCGTTCTTTGTTCAGCATTTGTGTGACATTGTTTTATTTGCGAATGACACATCCCTTATTTTTAAAGTAGTCCGAAAAGCACCAAATTTACGTGCTGTTAATGAGTCACTCGCGGAAGTCCTGGACTGGTTTACGGCGAATAATTTACTACTTAACTCTACAAAAACTAAATGTATCAAGTTTACATTGCCAAACGTAAAGAGTCCTAACGTGAATATAATTTTAAATGATGAAATTATTACTATAGTTCAATCAACAGTGCAGGGAAACTTAGCTCAGCCGCATACGCAATTCGGAAAGTAAGACAGCTTACTGATATAGATACTGCAAGACTAGTATATTTCAGTTACTTTCATAGTGTCATGTCCTACGGTATATTATTGTGGGGCAAGGCAGCTGATATTGAGACAATTTTTATTCTTCAAAAGCGTGCAGTACGTAGCATTTATAATTTAGGACTACGAGTTTCCCTGAAAGATTGATTTAAAGAAATAGGCATACTTACTGTTGCGTCGCAATATATATTTGCTAACATTATGTTTATTAAACATAACATTTACTTATATAATAAGAATAGTGATATCCATAACGTAAACACTAGAAATAAGCATAAGTTAGTAGGCCCATATCATCGTTTACATAAAGTTCACAATACATTTGCGGGACTCGGTATACGTTTTTTTAATAAATTATCTATTAATATAATTAATGTACCATTGTTTAAATTTAAAAACGCCGTTAAAAAACAACTTATTCGGAAGGGTTATTATTCAGTCAACGACTACTTAAATGACAAAAACTCATGGAGCTAGTTGCTTGTTGCATACAGGATTCAAAGATCTGTATTACTTATAAGTCAATTTAAGCCTTTACATAGTCACAAAGTGTAAGTGTATGCGCCATCATGCCATCTTACTGTCTACTTTAGATTTATATTAAATAATATATCTTAGCTCAAATTATGTCCTCTCTATAATATTATTAAGTTATTATTGTTATTATCTTTAGTTTTTTATAGTCAGTAGTATATGGCATAATGGCTGTAACACCTTGTTAATCTGAGTTGTAAAATACTGAAATTATATTTAACTGGCGATTTAAAAGAGTGGCCGTGAGTTTCTTGCAGGTTTCTTCTCATAGGCTCTACCCTTTGCCTGAACCTAGCAACTAACCTAAATGTAGCTTCAGTAACTTAGTAAACTCACTAACCTATATACTTTGACGTTCATAAGTATTACTTAGTGACCTAAATGAATAAATGATTTTTGACTTTGACTTGACTTGACTTGACTTAGGCCGATAATTTTTTTATACAACATACCTAGTCTTATAGTTAACGGTAAATGTAGCCTATGGCTTGTAATACCAAGGATTTCACTGGCGCATTAACACGTGTCTTGTCTTGTGAAACTGCTTTTCGACGGGAAATACCAGTGTTCCTACTATTGTGTTTCGTTCGGTGAGTGAGAGTGCTGGAGGCCTAAGCATCCCTTTTCCTCCTTCCCGCTCCTTCTCCTTCCCACTTCCTTTCCTAAAGGGTTGGCAACGCGCAGGTGATGCCTCTGGTGTAACAGGCGTCCATAGGCTACGGTGACCACTTACCATCAGGTGGGCCGTATGCTTGTTTGCCACGTCAGTAGCATGAAAATTAAAATTTTGGTATGGGATCGGTGCTCACAAAAGATGCGTTTGATCGCATGGTGTCAGATTCGTATCTATATCTCTGCCGAACGACTAAGTTTTGGAATTCTCTGCCAAGGCACGTGTTTCCTTCTTCCTTCAATCCTGGGTTCTTTAAGCGGGGCGTGAAAAAGCATCTTCTCAGGCCGTCAAAGTAGAGACCTCAATATCACCTCGGCTACTGTGGGAGCGATGTGGAGGCCACTGCTCTTAGACCACACGACTGCTTACCATCAGGTGGAGTGTGGTCATTTTGACGAGCAAAAAAAAAATCACCAAACCATGCTACAAACGGAAGCAGATAAGATGTGTACCTATTTGTACTTTGACCCGAAGCATTGTACCTGTGCCTCTTGACCGCACTTGAGTTACCGTGTGATCGGTCCCATCGACCCTCGCATTATCGGGATTGACTGCGAATTAGCAAATTAATTAATATTTTGATGAAAAATGTCTATCGTTAATAACAGTATAGTGTGTTGTTTTACCTCTTTCATATTGCACGTGATTAAATCAATACTTGCGTGTATGAGGAATGTGATGAAAGCGAATGAAGCCAGAGAAGTGTGTCAGGATCGTAGCAAATGGAAATCCGTAGTCTCTGCCTATCCCTCTCGGAAACAGGCGTGAATCTATCTATGTATGTATATAAATCAATACTTTGTATATGTGTGAAACTAGAATATGAATCTGCAGAGAACTAGAATGAGAATATGAGCTCAATAAAAACTTTAAAAGTAATACTAAATGTTAAGCTTTACTACTATTACACACACAATTTTGAAACTATTAAACTATTACTATAAATAGTAATAGTTTAATAGTTTCAAAATTGTGTGTGTTTTAAAATAAACAACGTGACAAAATCCGTATAAAGAAGTTTAATTTCAATGTATAACAATTACGTAATCGTTAGACAATGTCCTCTCTCGCAGAAGGAACGAGATGGGTATACAAACCCAGGATTCAACATCTTCATCTTAAGTGTAAAAGTAATGAAATCTCGGTGGTCTTTTGCCGCACAGGGCCCATATTCAAACTCGACCGAGGTATGACTCCAAGGTGTCTGCACACCAAGTTACAAGTCAAACGGTTTAGTGGTCCCGGAGTTATGCCTGTCACTAACAGACAGACACACAGACCCACAAAGTGTTTTCATTAACCTCTTCGAAGAAGACTCAGAGGTTAATAACTCCTTCCACGCGGGGGACTTTAGCAATATTCAAATAACACACAGACTGGGAACAACTATTTAAATATTTGTCTCGTATGAAGATTGAACTTACAACACGGCGAAGTGGCACCCACGAGACAACAACATAAAAAATTGGGGCGGTCTTTGGGGACTGCCGATAGAAGTGAAAACTTTAATCCTTGATCATAAACACTTATTTATAAACCAAATTATAAAAAAAATAAAAAATGGAAAGCGTGCATTTGACACGCGCAGTCGAAGCGCGTAACTATGGTTACATATATCAATATATAATAACATATATCAGCAATATTATTGGTCGAATTTCGAGCACTAGACGACCTCTGGTATTCTAAAATAATTCAAAAATGGAAAGCGTGGAAGCGTGACGATTACGCGAGTTCTATGATTTTTGTTCACCCAAGAAGTGCTCAACGCGCCTAAAGTTTTCATTTCAACAATTTCTTAACAGATACCTTACCATAGTATTTAATATATCTTTCGTAGGTTTTCCGCGTACGGTACTCAACGAATTGGCAACATAAGTACAAACTTAACTGGCCGTTTTACAAGGCTTAGTGGAGCGTGGCATTGTTACACAATGTGTTCCAACAGTTCACTGGCTCGCTGCCAAATACACCGTTTTCAGTTTAGCTTACTAACATAATGGTGACGGCAATATAACATCATTATTATAATAGTTTCAATAAACTTATAACTGTCATAAGTGAACGATTTCAGCGTTGTCAATGATAATTATTGAAGTGAAAACTTCTTTAGGCGCGTTGAGCACTTCTTGGGTGAACAAAAATCATGGAACTCGCGTCATCGTCACCGAACGCTTTCCATTTTTGAATTATTTTTGGTTTATAATTTGGTTTATAAAGAAGTGGTTATGATCAAGGATTAAAGTTTTCACTTCTATCGGCAGTCCCCAAAGACAGCCCCAATTTTTTTAGAGACCCTACGCATGAACCGATCGTACTGGCATAGTAGGTACTGCACCTTATTGCAGAAAACCAAAATAAGAGCAATAATAATGTTACTTTGGCCCATCCAGTAAGTAAATGAGTTCATACACCAAACCTAAGCAGCGGTTGCTCAATGTATAAGTTTCAAGAGCTTGCGAGTTTTAATCCCATTGATTGCACTGCTGCCATGAATCCACTCTTAACCCAAGCATTTTAGCTTAGCTTAAGGGGTTAACAATTACTAGCGGTCTCCTAGTGGTCAAAATTCGACCAAAATTCCTAAGCTTGCTACTTTGTTTTCTGTTTTATTACATATAAATAAGGTATAGGTAACCATAGTTACAAAGAATTGTACGACGCCGACGTCAGACGAACAATGTCGAAATACTACGAACGCGATTCGACTGCGTATGTCAAATACATGGTTGTGTGCGTGTAGTGTTTTTTCATTAATTTAATGTATTTCTAATGCATATTTTATAAAAATATTAGAATTGGCCCCTCCTTCTCCATATAAACTTTAACTGTGCCAAATGTCATACTCTTCCGTCCACGCAATTTTCGTAAAAAGGGATACAAAGTTTTTGCTTCACGTATTAATATCTGTAATAAATAATAATAATAAACAATAAATATTTGAGTATCAAAAATTTGTCAAATGTGGGGATCGGACCCACAACAGTGGCAGTGGTGTTGCAATCTCTTTTAAACCACCGCAGAGTTAATAAAGGTTTTCATAAAGACTACATTGTATCCCTGGGACTGGTACTACAACATAGGAAGAAAAGTTTATATTATTATGGATTGCATTCTGTATCTATAGGTATACACAATCTTTTTCTCCTTTATTATTCCCAAGTCACTTGGGGTCGGTTTTCTAGTCTAACCGGATTTGGTTAGATATCAGTTTTTACACGGAGCGACTGCCATCTGACCTCTGCAACCCGAAGGCTAACGATACCCTAAGACCAGTGTCAGGATATTAGAGGACACTGGCTTCCCAATAACGATTGCCATGGGTGTTCATGGCAGCTGGGACCGACGGCTTAACGTGCTCTCCGAGGCACGGAGCAGGCGATAATTGTCAATCAATACGCACATAATTTCAAAAAGTCATTATAACTTCCGAAAGTCAGAGGTGCGCCACGTGGGTTCGAACCCGACACCCTCTGCATTGCAGTCTGTTGGTCTCCCCACTGAGCTATTGCTGCTTTCTTCATCTATAACTATACAAAATAAAAGTTTTAAAATATTTTTTTTAAAGTCGCAAGAACTGAACTCGCCTCACGACTTCCACATTACGAGCGCCATTAGCAGGGCGGATAGTAACTTATTGATTGCAATCTATTAACGGTATAGTTAAACGAACACATACGAACCAGAGACCAATAAATTCCAACAGCCGCTAGTTTAGATTGCTGGTGCTTTATTTTCTAATAGTTTATTTATTTCTGTCAGTGTTAAAGAAGTCTAGATTTCTATGTATCTATTTCGGTACAGTTAGTATTTTATTTGGCTTTTGAAGATCTCAATTTATCTGAAATACAAACAGTTATTAGTTGATTCGGACTATAAGTTGTGACCTTCTAACTGTGATAGAAATAGAACAAGCCACGCTGTAGGGACGTGGTGTCTTGAGGTTATGTTATGCAGAGATGATTTAAAGATAGTACAACAATTAACACTTTTAATCATCAACAAATAAAGATATATGTGAATTACACTATATAGAAAATTCTACGTGAACAGTAATCAGGTCCTGATTCGTGAAGGCTCACTACGTGGTTCTTAAAGGAAGAACCACTTAACTTGGTTAGCGCAGCGCAGCGGAAGGAGACTGCACCAGGCGCGATCTACTTATATAGGCTGCCGCCGCTCGGGGGCGACTAGAGATGGCACCTCCTCGCTCGTCGCGCACGCACCCGTGCGCCACGAATCGATTACGTGACAAAGTTTAATGTTTATAACGACATATAACCAAATATTCCGGGTAATACTTGAGGACACAGACTTACCACGTGAACTGCCAAATAAGTCTTTAAATATTAGCATGATTCACTTTACAAAAAAACGAAATGGTGTCTCTTTTTCCAACAATGGCGTTCGGCGAGTTGCTGCTACGAATGAGTAGAGTAACGCTGTAGTAGAAGTATAACTATACTAAACTTATTGTACTTATTAAATAATATTGGTAGAAAATATGTTATAATATTTTACATAGTCGGCCTCGATGGCGTAGTGGTTAGTGTAACCGACTGCCACGCCTCCGGTCGCGGGTTCGATTCCAGCACAAGTCAAACATGTGTGTGCATGAACATGGATGTTTGTCTTGGTCTGGGTGTTTCTATGTATAATATGGATGTATTTACAAAAAAATATATATGTATGTTTATCGATTGTCTAGTACAATACATTTTTCGGCAACGCGGATTGCATTTGGTTTAGCGTTGCCGAAAAATGGTAGAAAATTATATAAAATGTGTTGCCATCGACAGGATAAGTAAGTAAGTATAATACAATCTCTACTTAGTTTGGGCTAGATGGTGTTGTGTGTATGTGGTAGAATAATATTATTATTATACTCTCTATTTAAATCTTTACAATACATTTTTATTTTAAATATACATATATAAAAATACATTTATAAATATAAAATGTATGGTACCCCACCGGCATCGGGAACAGGGTCCAAGCTGCCGGTGGTTATTATTATTCTCTTTATTTATACATTTTTCAATAATAATTACATTTTTAAATATATAAAATAAACACATTTAGAAATATAAAAACTATGAAGTCCCACCGGCATCGGGAACTGGGTCCAAGCTACCGGTGGTTAGGGCTCCAGTGAGAGGAACCTCCTTACGATGCGCGCCGTGTCAAGCAATACGGCCTTCTGCATCAGAGACGTAATCCAGCCGTCTAACGCGAGCCTCTTCAGATTGTGATCGAGACTCTTGGCAATCAGTCCATGGTCTATTATTATTATTATTCTTGTACAGTCGTCTAGTTAAAAGATATAGATAAATATGCATAGACCAGGGCAGAACCTAAATCTATAGCTAGGGAGATGGGGTCGTAAGAACATTACAGCTTAGCGTAGCTTATTAGTGACGTATAACTTAACACCCAAAACCGCTTGAAAGTACCCAACTCAACTGATTGCTAAATAATCTTCCACGTTCCTAGTACTCACTATCCAAACCAAAGCACTGAAACACAAATGCTTCTCCAATTTAAATAGCTTACCGTTAAGGCTTTACGTAGTCATTGTTATAACTCTTCAAAAACATTCACGCTGTTGGCATCTTGCAAAGAACTCTTGAAGACACAATGTGTTCTTGAGAATAATAGGGAAGTGGCGACAAAATTTAATAGCCGCAATGAAACGCTATAGAATGTGTGCTAAGGTGAAAAGGGCTTAGAAAAACCACATAGTGATAGAAATTGGTGTGGGCAGCAATATATTTATGTATAGCTTTAACGATGATGATGATGATTGACGACGATATATACGAAATTTTGTTTTTTGTATTAATTATGATTCGAATGAATTAGTTGTTAATTAATTGATTATGATTACGTATTTAGTCATATGGTTGATACGAAAATACAAATACCTAGTACCTAGATACCGTATTGCATACGAAATTATACAGTGGATATAGAAATATTAAGAGGAACACCTAAATTACAATTTAAATTGTATCCAGTAACAACGAATAAATCAAAATTCGAATGCGGAATCAAACAATTTACGAAAGCTTATGTTTAACTTATCACCAGATATAGTAAAATATAACAGTCAAAAATAGTAAATGATCACCAAATTGCACAGCAAAGTAATATGTACATTTAAAGAGATCAAAATAAGTCGACGGAGCCCCGCGAAGTGGATCTCCTATTTTTGGGTGGGTTTAAGAAGGAACTTAATACAACCTAACCCTTCCGAGACGAATTGCAGTGGTTTGAGGCGTATAGGTGCTCGTTATGATATATTTTAGTAAGCATATTCTGCTGTGCAATTACTATTTTTGGTGGTCATTATATTTCATCCCATTTACGACTATATGTTTTCGTGGCAGTGGTACTTGCACATGACTATTCGACATATTATTATAAGTATTTATTGTTCAAATAGAAAGCATACATAACACTCACATAGTCTTATGCTCGTATAGCCCAGAGTTAAGTAGAAGATAAATTGATATGAATTTAATATTATAATATAATAGCACAACACTTACTCTGGTTGTACTAAAATTTACATACATTATCACTGGTGCCAGAAAGCCCAAATACGAAACAAGTATGCCTTATCATCACATATAAGAATCCACAAAATTAGGCGCCCTACTAATTGCGAATTCTTAAACCTCAGTACAAGTTTACTTTGCCGATTTGAACAATGAAAACGCTTCTCTAACTACTAATTACATTTAAAGCGATCTAAGACTTAAGTTTCTAACAATTGATCGTCATAATTATATATTCAGCATATTTATGAGATGAGACGTCAGCTAACTGAAGTTTGACGAGTTCTCAGCGCCGTAGATGAGTACACACTTCTTATAATAGAGGTTGAATATTTAATGATTACAGGGACTTGCTTTTAAGACTTCAAGTTTAATGACGAAGAGGCCTCTGCTTAATCCGTGCGTCATGTTGAGGCGTCTCTGTATTCTTGGTCCATATTATCGTGCGCTTTATATTGTGTGTTTTTAATATTTTAATTGGTGGAGCTGTGGTAGTGAATTTAATTTTGGTTATGAACCACATTATATTTTTAATTGTTTTAACTTTAATCTTAGATGTTAATTTGCCTTTTATTATTGTATCCTGTGGTCTCCTATAATTGAAGGGGTACACATTCATAATACTTATGTGAAAATTCTGTGTAGATTGCAATGTATGTTCTTTATTAGAGATGTCACATAAAAAAAAATCTAAAATAGTGATGTGCATGAGTTCTCGGGTTGAACGTTGGTTTAGAAAGGTTAATGGGTTTTATGGTTTATGTAGTCACGTAGTTACTGTCACTGCACCGAATGTTGTGGGTTCGACCCCAACACGGGACAGAAAAATTGTGTGATTCACAAATAGTTGTCCCATATCTGTAGTAGCAGCTAAGAGAGAGTAAGCAGCTCTTAATTAATTACATTTTAAACTTAAAAGCACCAATGAGAGTTTGTTAATCGACTTCAAAAAAAGGAGGTTCTCAATTCGACTGTAATTTTTTTTCTATTTTTGTTACCTCATATCTCTTTTCTAGGTGAACCGATTTCGATGATTCTTTTTTCATTTGAATGCTGGTACTGGTGCGGCTCCATTAATAACAATAATGTAATTATTCAAAAGAATACGCATTTATTTTGTAACATTTTATTGCATTTTTTGTTTTAGAATATTCTTTACTAAAGTCGGTTTTCTTTTTTGTTAAAATTTTGTTTATTTGTTTGCTTGTTACACTTTCACAGCGACTCTACTCGACCGGTCATCATAAAATTTCGCATTGTCAGGGGCATAAAAAGGACACAGGGTACCTTTCATCCACAATGCACGAGCAAAGTCGCAGGGGTCGAAGGGCAAAAGCTACCTAGTATTACAATATTTTAATTCAAAAGCAAGACTTATATGTACGTTTCTGAATAGACGCCTTTCACATTATACTGTGACATTACAACACAAACATTTTCACAAGATTGATATTCATCCGCTCCCTACTCGTATCTGGAACCCGTATCACACAACAATTAAACAAAATACTTACGAAAATAAGATATAAGATACACTATTCCTTTTCGCACAACTGCTCTCTTTGGGTGAGCACCCTTATCAACTCCAATTGTAATCAGAATGGCGTCCTATTTGACAAGTGTGCGAACCGACGCCTTCATTATTCACTCGTCTAACGAAGTGGGGAGAAATTGGCTTTAAAGACGATGTTTATGGACTGAATGTGTTCCATCTTATTATTATTTGTTTCTCTTTCACGAGTGTTTTGCTAGTACTTTAAGTAAAGTAAAATACCCGGTGAGATTTAATTTAACTAGCGGTCGCCTAATAGTCAAAATTCCACCAAAATTCCTAAGCTTGCTACTTTGTTTTCTTTTTCTTTATTACATATATAAGGTATATGTAACCATAGTTACAAAGAATTGTACGACGTCAGACGAACAATGCCGAAATACTACGAACGCGATTCGAGTGCGTGTGTCAAATGCATGAATGTGTGCGTGTAGTGGTTTTTCATTAATTTAATGTATTTCTAACGCATATTTTATAAAAATATTAGGGTTTTCCACTCCTTCTCCATATAAACTTTAACTGTGCCAAATGTCATACTCCTCCGTCCGCGCAATTTTCGTAAAAAGAAAAATTAATTCAATTGTCAGAGCCCAGCTGAGAGTCAGTGCTGTGCATGTGCGCAGCAAGTACTGAGCTGGAGCCTTTGTTATGCACGTATGCCAGTTTAGATTTATTTTGTATGTGTAACCTTGTCAATTCTGTCTTAATTCTATAAATATGTAAGTTTTGTATATTATATGTGTAACGAAAATAAATAGTTTAAATGGTTTATATAGATGTGTGATTGGACGTACCGAGACACCAGCTGCGGTAGCAGTAGGCGACTATAACTACGTATGGGACCTTATAAATCTGGGCTATGAATATAAGTGTTTGATAGGCTGGCATATATAAGGAACATTATGAATAAAAAGCGTCGTCTATCTGTCTCGGTGTAAAGACATGGCAGACGGTGATTCACCGACTTACTGGATGAGCCCATGAATAGCCGCCATACCGCCTTAAAGGCAGCAGAGAGCAACACAAGTGTAAGCTGAATAATAATAAAAGCAAAAACCCTAGCCAGCAGTGTCACTTTTTTACCTTTCAGTTTTTTTTATACTACTAAGGTGGCAAACAAGCATACGGCCCACCTGATGGTAAGTGGTCACCGTAGCCTATGGACGCCCGCAACACCAGAGGCATCACTTGCGCGTTGCCGACCTTTTAAGAAAGGAACTGGGAAGGAGAAGGAGCGGGAAGAGGGTAAGAGCCTCCGGCACTCTCACTCACCGAACGAAACACAACAGTAGGAATACTGGTATTTCACGTCGATATTCTGTGAGAGGGTAGTCCTTCCCCGGTCGAGCCGGCACATTCATGCTGACATCAGCGAGGCTTTACTACTCATAGTGAAAGAATTGTTCAGATAGACTATGGTTACGAAGATTATCCTCCATATATGTCTATATTTAAAACAGACAACTCCCGCACTAAACAATCCTGTGTCGCACTCACTTTACAAACATTCTAACAACGGGCACAAAGAACATCCCTAGCTGGAACAACCACGTCGTCCTCTTAATAACACAGACTTATTTCAGTATTTTGGATTAAACAAATTTAAAAACTATTGCAATAACTTAACACAAAACAAATATACCTAATATTAGAATTTATATTCACACAATTAGAGTTGAAATTGCCTAACTTCCAAATTTCCAGTTAAGTCGCTGTTTTATTAAAAGTTCGATAATTATGTGGATCACAAAAATTTTTGTCCAGTGTCGGGATCAAACCCACAACACACGGCGCAGTGGCAGTCACGACCCGATAACTTATACCACTACGCCATCCGTCCAGTCAACCTTTTTTGTTACCAAAATGAATAAGTCATTTTATTTAGGCACTAGATGTTCCCGCGGTTTCACCCGCGTTTATCGTTACTGCGCCGCCTCCGTGGGTCGTAGCGTGATGTTATATAGCCTATAGCCTTCCTCGATAAATAGGCTATACAACACTAAAATAATTTTTCAAATCGAAGCAGTAATTCCTGAGATAAGCGCGTTCAAACAAACAAACTCTTCAGCTTTATAATATTAGTATAGATTACATTTTGTCCGCGGTTTCGCTCACGTAAATGTATGTTTGGTTATGTTAGTAACAATACCTTTTCTGGGTGAAAGGTATGTCTGTTTTTGTTCGCCCGGTCAATGTGTCTGCGAAATTTTACGATGATCGGTTGAGTAGTTAAGGCGTGAAAGCGTAACAAGCAAACTCACATTAGTATTTATAATATTAATTAATTAGTATTTGAGGGCGGAAACCTTTTAGAGGGTGTGTTACAGATGTTTACTATTTATCTAGAGCAATCTATATTGTAAAAATTACATAAAAAATGTACCAAGGAGCTTACGTCTGTTATAAAGCGAAATTAAAATACAATAGGTGTCCAAGAAGGATCAACTACGTGTCATAATCTCAGTGTGGACCGAGGCTCTACCCGCACTTGTATCAACACTGCTGTCGAAATCGAATCGAGTGCCTCTCAACGACAAGGTAGGGTCGCAACCCTAACGTTATATGAGAATTCGCAAGTTTGCTAGATATTTGGGTAAAGCTTTTGTGTTTACTTGTGTACTTCTTTAACATGTAATAGACAAGTATATTTGGAATATTCAATTGCTAATCTAAACACGGTAGGGACGAGTTTAAATTCATATTTAGACCTGGTTGGTGGCGTCGCGATTGGACTTTTAAGTACCTAAAAATGGTCGCCATGTGTTGATCTACCCATAATCAAACACGATTCGAATATTCGATTATAATTCGAATTATAATCAGTGACAACAAGTTGATCAACATTCGAATACGCGGTATTTCAAATCATTTTGCAATTATCCATCGCTAGTTTACATACAACCAACTTATCATCATTCTCTTGCCCTGGTCCCAATTTATTTGGGGTCGGCGCAGTATGTTTTTCGCTTCCATACATCTTTGTCACACGTCATCTGATCATTTTTTACATACAACCAACTAGTATACATATTATATTATCCGCCAGCGTCTAGTTTATAAGCGACGTCCACAGGTTGATTTAATTTCAAGGGAACGAGCCACAGGGGACTCGTAGTCGACGGACTGTGTATAATGCCGCCGGCTACTGATTACATTTTCTTCAATAACTATACATTTATACGAAATAAATTACTATTACATACTTAATTTGATAAAGAAGAGGTTTAAGCATAATTATGTATGAACTAGCTGTTATCCGCGTCTTCGTGCGCGTGGAATTTAACAAAAAAAATCTAAAATAAAAGTAGCCTAATTTATTTCTTATAACATCAGCTATCTGTCAGTGAAAGTCCCGTTAATAACTTACTTATAAACTTTCGCGGCGCATGATATATATAATAGGTACGTAAGGGGTATTAACGCGATCACGGTTACACCGGCCGTGGTGCCAAAAGTGAGGGTGAATCAAGATTCTTCTGTCTCACAAACGGAGACATGACATCGAAGCACCAGTCAGCTTGTGACCACGGCCGGGTGTAACCTGGTCGAAACGTCAAGCCTAAAAAAGGTAAACATTATGCATGGTCGCGTTAATACCCGTTACGTATTATATACAAGTCCCACTAAAATCAGTCCAGCCGTTTCAGAGATTAGCCGGAATAAACAGATAGAAAAAAAATTATATTGATTTCTTGTTATAAGTATCATATCTTCTTTCATATTATGCATTTAGTACAAAGCTGTTTATTTTTACTAAATTTATTGAAATTTAACTACTATATACGGCTTTTATCGCCATAAAATCAGTATATAGTACTTTAATTTCAATGAATAACATTCGCGTAAACAGAAGACAATATAATTTACTAAATTTGTTCATATGCATTTTGAAATGACAAACATACACTTCCGTTGCCTTTATTTATATAGATATTTTTTTATTCGTTCACCTAGGTAATAAATTAGTTTATTAAATTACCACATTTACATTGATGGTGACTAAGTTTCCTGACTCAAAAAGTTATGCCAAACTCGGAGCAAAATAATAAAGCCATATTATCCTATCGTTCTTCAAGGCTCTTATAAAAGAGGCATTTGATAAATGAAATCATTGCCTATGTCTGTGTTTTCTAAGTATTAAGTACCATCTCGATTTGTTCAAGTGGCAAATTAATACGTAAGTACATACTAGGAGAGCGAGCTTCATCGTCGCTTAGTATCTGAAGATTATGTTGAAAGGAAAGATTTAACACAATTGTTTTAGATTTTATTAATAATAATAATAATATTCTATCACATACACACAACACCATACAGCCCAAACTAAGCAGAGCTTGTAATATGGGTACTAGACAATGGATAAACATACATTTATACTTCTTTTTGTAAATACACACATATTATACATAGAAACACCTAGACCAAGACAAACATCCATGTTCATGCACACAAATGTTTGACTTGTGCGGGAATCGAACCCGCGACCTCAGGCGTGGCAGTCGGTTACACTGACCACTACGTCATCGAGGCCGACAAAACACCATAAGAGAAGACTACTGACGATTGGTCCAGCGACTGAAGTGGCTGCCGCTAAAAATATGAATAATGCCTTGATGTTAATAGATGTTTTAAGAACAAATCTTTGCATAACCAAAATTAATAATTGTTTAATGTACCTAATAGATTGACCGTATGGATTCCGTAGTACATAGTTGAAGAGGTGGCCTCGCCACTGGTCCTACGCCGAGCTACGGGTTTGAATCTCAAACGTGACATGAACTAGTGTGTGATACATAGATGGTGATGCCTAGTCTGAGTATTCTATGTGTATGTGGTCTGAATATTTGTAAATTCCCTTTCTATGCATGAATTATTTCTAGTACGGGAATTGTAGTCTATATATTAATACGTGAAACAATAACTTTGTACCCTTTTTTACGAAAATTGCGCGGACGGAGGAGTGTAAAATTTGGCACAGTTAAAGTTTATATAGAGAAGGAAGGGCGAATCGTAATATTTTTATAAAATATGCATTAGAAATATATTAAATTAATGAAAAACACTACACGCACACAACCATGCATTTGACACACGCAGTCGAATCGCGTTCGTAGTATTTCGACTTTGTTCGTCTGACGTCGTACAATTCTTTGTAACGTTGGTTACCTATACCTTATTTATATGTAATAGAGAAAAACAGAAAACAAAGTAGCAAGCTTAGGAATTTTGGTTGAATTTTGACCACTAGGCGACCGCTAGTTATAAATAATTAGCCAACTATAATATACTATGTATTACTTTATATGCATGTACGCTCCCTATTAAAATCATTAAGTAAAATACAAAACAGTATTATATAGCAGGCACGTTATTTTTCATTTATACTAATAATAGCTGCTATCCCTCACAATCGGTACTTTTTCTTGGATGAAAGGTACCCTATGTCCTTTTCTGTACCCCTGACTACGGTGCAACAATTTTGTGTATTCGATATAATGTCCTGATAATCTGTCGAGTATTTAAGACGAGAAAGCGTAACAAACAAACAAACTCACATTCGCATTTAAATAAACACACTTTCTAAGGGCTCTTTGTGTATAAGTAAACAATCACATCACAAGCATAATATCTCTTGAAGGATTAAAATACTTAATACATGTTAAAACACACACACACGTACACAAGTAATCGTTAATAATCCACAAGCACATATCATATCGACCGTAACACAAGTTCGCGAGACATTGACAAATGTTGACAAAGCCTGACCTTGATGAACTGCCATTTTTCCTCCTGTCTCATATATCGGTGCTTCAGATCGATAGATCGACATATATAGAAGATTTATTTGTATAAAGACATTTACGAGACCAAGATGTTATAGTTTTCGAAGCAGTAGAAAAATGGGGTAGTTTAAGTTTCTGATCATCTAATCTAGAAGTTTGTCCACTATTACACACTTAGTCTCACGCATATTGACCCTTCGAGAATTAAATGTAAATGCTATTTTGGCAAAAAATTGTTATTGATGTAACCTTATTCTGTTTTTCGAGCTGTATCGACCTGTATATTTAAAAAGTTGATATTCGCAAAAAACAAGTTTACTACCCAGAAAATACCTCAGCATTAAACATTTAATTTAAAAATAATTCTGTAGATTTAATAATACTTTAATAATTCTATAAATTCATAACTAATATTATAAAGCTGTAGAGTTTGGTTGTCTATTTGTTTGTTTAGTTGAACGCGCAAATCTCAGGATCTACTGGTTCGAATTGAAAAATTATTTTAGTGTTGGATATCCCATTTATCGAAGAAGGCTATAAGTTATATAATATTACGCTGCAACCAATAGGAGCGGAGCATCAATAAAAAATGTTACAAAAACGGAAAAAATCGCTTATGTGACGCAGACGAAGTTACGTGGGTCAGCTAGTCATACTATAATATTATAAATTCGAAAGTAACTCTGTCTGTCTATCTGTCTGTCTGTTACCTTTTCCCGGCTAAACCACTCAACCGATTTAGATGAAATTTGCTACAGATATAGCTTAAAACCTGGGAAAGGACATAGGCTACTTTTTATTGATGTAGGTAGGTACCACGCGGGCGGAGCCGCGCGCAAAAGCTAGTAATTTATAAAACATATTTAAGACTGTACAAACTATGTGCTCAGAAACAAAACAAAATAATAAAATTGAGTTTTTTATTTTTTGGCCCTCCTGAAAAGTAGTATTTCGGCTTTTCCTACATTTAATGGTCGAAGTGGTAAGCGGAGGATTTTACAGACCCTAATATTACCAGATATGGTTTTAATATAGTTTGCTGGGCACAGTTCTAGGCTCCATACTGCAACAGAAAATTTCTTGATAGAAAACTAAATAAAAACTTAGGTCGACCTGAGAATCGAATCTGAGACATGTATAGTAATCGCATACACTACCGCTGCGACACAGAAGCAGTAAATATTGAATTATTAAACATACCAAATTATAAATATTAATAATTACAAATCTTAATATTCAATGAATTTTATACATATTTACAATTACTAGCGGTCGCCTAGTGCTCGAAATTCGACCAACTGATATATATTATGTCATGTCATTATACTCGTATATTGATATATGTAACCATAGTTACGCGCTTCGACTGAGTGTGTCAAATGCATGGTTGTGTGCGTGTAGTGCTTTTTCATTAATTTAATGTATTTCTAATGCATATTTTATATAAATATTAGCATTCGTCACTTCTTCTCTGTATAAACTATAAGTGTACGAAATTTCATACTCCTCCGTCCGCCCAATTTTCGTAAAAAGGGATCCAAAGTTTTGGCTTCACGTATATATAAATAATTACCTACCAGTATCTACCGAGAAGAGCGACAGGATTAATCTGAAAATGTTAATGTGTATCTATAAGTATATAATCGTCATTATCCTTACTAATATTATGAATTCGAAAGTAAGAGACTCTGTCTGTCTATCTATCTGTCTGTCTGTCTGTCTGTATATCTGTCTGTCACCTTTTCACGGCTAAACCACTCAACAGATTTAGATGCAATTTGGTACAGATATAGTTTAAAACCTGGGGAAGGGCATAGGCTACTTTTTATTGATGTAGGTACCGCGCGGGCGGAGCCGCATGCAAAAGCTACTATACTTATATATACACGTTATCGTTACGAACTCTAAACCTTATGAAGTTTAGAGTTCGTAACGATAAAACTTTACTCGGGTCAGGTCGGGTCAGGTAAAATGCAATTGGGTTATTCTTTCAAGAAAATACAGTATTTGCAGGTTTGCCTGGTAAGTAGAAAAGGCTCGTTCTAATTAAGTAGGACCTGAAGCCATAACTGGTACAAAAATATAAGTAGTTTACACTTCTCACTATCTGTTTTGGATTTTAAGCGTGATACTACGTATAGATATACATATTATATTTAAAACGTTTTTGTAACATAAAATCATTCATAATATTGTTTTACGTTGACGCTTAAATAAAAGTAAACATTAATCCTTACTAATATTATAAATGCGAAAATGAGTTTGTTTGTTTGTTACGCTTTCACGCCTTAACTACTCAACCGATCAACATGAAATTTTGCATACACGTTGTCAGGGGTACAGAATTGGACATAGGGTACCTTTCATCCAGAAAAAATAACTGTTGCAAACCTAACCTAACCTAACCTACATTTACGCGAGTGAAGCCGCGGGTGACAACTAGTTATGTAATAAAAGTGTTTAAAAAGTAAACAATGCGATTAAAACCGTATAAAGAAGTTTGAAATTGAAATCAGTAAATTATTATTTAGATCTGAAAACACCAATGATAAAATAAATGAAAGATATGTAGTGCGATCTATACACAGTATATAGCATCTATATACAGTATACACAATATATTATATAGGTATGTACACAACGTGCACCGAAACAGAAGCACTTGTGTCACGCGATCTTAAGTGCCCTTTTTCAGGGTCTGGAAGGACGGGACGATAAACTTGCTAAGCCGATATCAACCCTTGTTCAGCTTTGTCTTGTAGTTTCAGTAATAAATGTTTTATACCTACGCATGTTTCCTTGTTCTAGGTCACATATTTGGGAGTAGGGTTTGTACGGACGTCTTAAATGTTGCCTAGGATAGTAAACGTGTACATATTTTATTTAGGGAATGTATTTTACGTTAGACATTAGGGAACATAGACTGACTGATTAGTTTTTATCGGGAGATTGCTCAGAAGATAGCCACTTTTCGATTCAGACACTGTGTATGTCGCAGATGGATTGCCAAATCAGCTGTTTTACAAAGCCGTTAGATGTTTACCAAAACAGTTGAACGTTCAGCTGGATTACCATTGCGGTACATTTAACAAAACTACTGCTCAATTTTAGACATAATGCAGAATGGCTTATCTGATTATGTAAAAGAGCTAATTTTGCAATTCATCTGCGACATATAGAAAACAAAGATATAAATGATAGATTTCCTACCTAAAAACAGTGATCTGATATTTTACAAAAAGGATTTTAATATTCAATATGATTTAAATCTTTGGAGTGAGCATAATAACTCTATACCTATTTGTCATTAAGATGCCATGTAAATAGAAACACCCATGACTAAATAATATTCGGGTACTTTGAAATAACTACACTGGAACATTGAGACAACTACCATCTTAGTCTCCCCGTGACCATGGCTGCTGAAAAGCAACCGAAACGTCGGGGAAAGTGTAAACATAAATTAGTAAAGTTTAATTATAGTAATAGTAGTGTAACAGTTCTCAAAATTTTGTAATAGCGATAAAATCCGTATATAGTAGTTTAATTTCATGAATAACATTCGCGTAAACAGAATACAATATTATGCCATGTGTTTCAGATGACAATTTATTGTCCAAAAAGGTGACCTTATTAAAGCGTAGTAGGGCCTTTTTATTTAACCTAAATCTTATAATACAAAGATATCTATCAATGTTTAAATACTGAATTCTTCAATGGCTAGAAGTATATGTGGTAGTGTGTGGTATACATGTATTGTAACTGTTGAAGAAGTCTCTTGAAACATTCGCAACAGCTGCTCCCCAATGATTAATTGTTTTGTCTCTGACGCTAGCAACATCTTTTTTACGCTCAGCGGGTGAGCGATACCACTAATAAGTTTGCTGCAAGAAATCATGTATAAAATGTATTTACTGCAGTCAAACATGGTACAAACTGTCAGTTTTTGAAGTGTTAGACATAATTAAAAATCAATTTTGTTTAGCCGACGGTGTGCCTGCTGCGAATCAATAGGTTAATCTCTTGGCTAATGCTCGGACACCGAAACTAAAAGCAATGTTCTTTTTTTTGTGTATGGTTGCCGGCTAATTGCTGATTTCACTACTACCAATATAATAATAATAATATTCTATCATATACACACAACACCATTTAGCCCAAACTAAGCAGAACTTGTACTATGGTTACTAGACAATATACTGCTTTTTCTTTTTTGGAAATACTTACATGCATATTAAACATAGAAACACCCAGACCAAGACAAATATCCATGTTCATGCACACAAATGTTTGACTTGTGCGAGAATCGAACCCGCGACCTGAGGCGTGGCAGTCAGTTACACTAACCACTAGCCATCGAGGCCGCCAAATATTGTTCAAAAGAGTTCTATACCTTTTTGTAAACAAGCATACAAACCGTCTTATGGTATACGGCAATAAGACAGTCCGTATGCTTATGTACGAAGGCTACAGTAACCTACGATACCGTGACTACCAGAGGTTTTACTCGCAAGCTTCTGCTCTTAGTGTAAAGGAATGGATAAAAGGTAGCTATCTGAGACTTCCTACCTCTTATATTTAACGGGCGAATTGCACGTATGGTGTAGAGATTTAAGTGGTTGTGTAATACAAAAATTAAGTCTAGGGAAATGTCTTTTAAATAATGAGAAATGTAGCAGTCTTATTACTCTTATGCGAGTTTTCTGGTATAAGGGAGATACTATGGCTGTTTCGAGCTATCATCAAATAATTGGTAACAGTTAATTGTATAATGTTATTAAAAATATCCCATAAATAAATTATATGTATATTTTATGTTATTAAACTTAATTATTGGTATAATTTAAAAATGCATGCTAATTATGAAGATTGTTTTAATTATATCGTCACTATACAGATACTGGTAATTTGTGTTTAAAACTTCCTACAGGACAGGGTTAGCCTAGTGTGGGAGGTTTTTGAAAGCATAAAAGCGAGTTCCAGTATTCTATAGTATTATTTAATCCAAATTAGGTACGTTATTGTGTAATGAACTGTAATCTGTTATTGATAAATAAATAAATTACGTACTTCCAATAAGATCTAGCACTTAACTGTTTTTGTGATACTCCAGCCTCATTGCTAGTTAAGTTTAGCAGTTTAATCTCTTTAGTGCTGTGCTGTAATAAGTCTACGATTATGCTTATAGCTGATCAATATTGGACTGCACGGCTAGCTTCTGCCACTGTGTCGAGAGGTGTGCTTTCAAATCCAACACCAGACAAAAAATGTAGGCTCCACAAATGTTGGTTTTGAGTCCAGGTGTTCTTTGTGTCCAGGTTTTTGAATATTGGTGAAGGTCGACGTGATACAGGATTTTTTTTCTAGTGCATGAGTTGTCATTTCTATATATTAATACGTGAAGCAAAAACTTTGTACCCTTTTTGCGAAAATTGCTCGGACAGAGGAGTATGAAATTTGGCACAGTTAAAGTTTATATGGAGAAGGAGGGACGAAATACATTGAATTAATGAAAAACACTACGCGCACACAACCATGCATTTGACACATGCAGTCAAAGCGCGTAACTATGGTTACATATATCAATATATAATGACGTAATATATCAGCAATATCTTACAGGCAAACTTTGGTCAAATTTCAAGCACTAAGCGACCGCTAGTTTAAATAAATAGTTGTAGAAATAACCAAGGTAGAAATTTGTTAGTACGGAGAAATGAGAACTGACCCCAATACTAGGTGTTCTCCATAACCTGAGAATTAAACTATAGTCGGAGAAATGTAGACATAATTCACTTATGACAACCCCTCGAGACACTACCGCATATACACCAAAGCTAGTTTACCAATAGATAGTATTACCACTCCAAAATGACATCGGATTCTCTGTTAGCTGTGCGGCTGTCAGACTTAATGCAGTTAGGACATCATGTTAGTACATTAATAGGTTCTGGCACGCCGCCAGACGAGCTGTTGGATGCAATTATTAAGCACCACAATGTAGTTCTACTCGTGGGATAAATCTGTGAGAATTAAGCACATGGTAACGTCATTGAGTTACAGATAATGTAAAAGAGCAGCGATAGCTCAGTGGGGAGAACAACAGACTGCAATGCAGAGGATCTCGGATTCGAACCCACGTCGCGCACCTCTAACTTTCGGAAGTTATATGACTTTTCGAAATTATGAGCGTATTGATTGACAATTATCGCCTGCTCCGTGCCTCGGAGAGCACGTTAAGCCGTCGGTCCCGGCTGCCATGAACATCTATGGCAGTCGTTATGGGAGAGTGTCGACATAAAAGATCCCACTGGGTCGAAGTGTCGCCGGTCTGCACTGACTGGCCCGCACATAAGATGAGATAAGATGAGATGATACAGATAATGTATTTGTAAAAGAGGTGAATTTATATATCATAATTTCGCCATCATAAACTGTCCCACTGTCGGCCATGAGTCTTTTCTAAAGGAGTGCAGTATTAAGCTGCCACTCTATTCAAATGCGGTTTAACAGACTTCACACATCTTCGAGAACTGTATGACTGGGAATTCTCTATAATGTCCCTTGTGGTGGAAGACAACGTGCGGACAGGGTTCCCTCGCGATTTTTTACCACAGTTAGTGCAAGAGTTTATTTTAATTTTTCTTTAAATAAGACACTACGAATAACGCTGACAACTTTGCAAATATTCAAACAACTGACATAAAGAATATCCAGACAGGGAAAAATCATTTGTGAATCACACAAATTTTTGTCCCGTGTGGGATTCGAACCAACAACACTCGGCGCAGTGAGAGTGGCGACGCGACCACGTAGACCACCACTACACTAAAATAACTTCGAAAAGTCAGAGTATCTTGGGATTGATCTCAAGACCTCTGCGTGCTAACGGTCTACGTGTGGACTATCGCTGCATTGCAGAAGCGGTAACCTTGTCTCTGCCAAATGTAAGTCGGATTCCCGACACGGATCAGAAATATTATGTTCTATGTAGGCAGCTACACGATCTCAAATAGTTGATTTATATCCCTAGCTTTTGTAAAGCGCTTTGTTTTAGTTATATTTGTTTAGGTTGAGTAGTTGAGTCGCTAAATTCGCTTGAATTATTTATAACACAGTATTGTGGTACTTAGTCTTTAAGAAAACAAAGTTTATTGTTACCAACTTGCGAGGTCTTTAGAAATACCATTGAATCTTATTAGATATCTCTTCTAATTCTAGTTAGTCCATAAATCCTATCACTACTATTTTCTTTCTTTCTTATTTCAAAAGACAAATCATGCTTTATGAATCAAGCTCTGTACTGCGTGACAAATATTATATCATAGATGTTCCCGCATTTTCACCCGCGTTTATCGTTACTGCGCCACCCCTGTGGGTTGTAGCGTGATGTTATATAGCCTATAGCCTTCCTCGATAAATAGGCTACACAACACAAAACAAATTTTTCAATTCGAACCAGTAGTTCCTGAGATTAGCGCGTTCAAACAGACAAACAAACAAACAAACTCTTCAGCTTTATAATATTAGTATAGATAAATACTTTTAGTCAAAGTCAAAGTCAAAGTCAAAGTCAAAAATCATTTATTCATTTAGGTCACAAAGTAACACTTATGAACGTCAAAGTATATAGATTAGTGAGTTTACTAAGTTACTGTAGCTACATTTAGGTTAGTTGCTAGGTTCAGGCAAAGGGTAGAGCCTATAAGAAGAAACCTGCAAGAAACCCACGGCCACTCTTTTAAATCGTCAGTTAAATATAATTTCAGTATTTTACAACTCAGATTAACAAGGTGTTACAGCCATTATGCCATATACTACTGACTATAAAAAACTAAAGATAATAACAATAATAACTTAATAATATTATAGAGAGGAAATAATTTGAGCTAAGATATATTATTTAATATAAATCTAAAATAGACAGTAGGATGGCATGATGGCGCATACACTTACACTTTGTGACTATGCAAAGGCTTAAATTGACTTATAAGTAATACAGATCTTTGAATCCTGTATGCAACAAGCAACTAGCTCCATGAGTTTTTATCATTTAAGTAGTCGTTGACTGAATAATAACCCTTCCGAATAAGTTGTTTTTTAACGGCGTTGTTAATTTTAAACAATGGTAAATTAATTATAGTAATAGGTAATTTATTAAAAAAACGTATACCGAGTCCCGCAAATGTATTGTAAACTTTATGTAAACGATGATATGGGCCTACTAACTTATGCTTATTTCTAGTGTTTACGTTATGGATATCACTATTCTTATTATATAAGTAAATGTTATGTTTAATAAACATAATGTTAGCAAATATATATTGCGACGCAACAGTAAGTATGCCTATTTCTTTAAATCGATCTTTCAGGGAAACTCGTGGTCCTAAATTATAAATGCTACGTACTGCACGCTTTTGAAGAATAAAAATTGTCTCAATATCAGCTGCCTTGCCCCACAATAATATACCGTAGGACATGACACTAAAACTTTATGCGCTCAATATCGACAAGCATTCGGTAGTAAGTTTCAGGAATGTTGTCCAAAGTGCTGATGTAGAGGAACTTCGATAGTTTGAAACTGAGCCGGTACGCCGCGAGCCGCCAGCCACCGGCGCCGTCCAATAAACAACTCCATGTTTATAACTATCATAAGTATATAATAGTTATTTTATCTAATCTTTTAATAATAATAAACTCGATCGCAGTTTAGTTCGTCTCGTAGGTTGAAACACTAAAGCTTTGCGAACTAAACTGATCGCCACCTTTGAGACACACTCGTCGACAGGGAAATTGGAAACTTGATGAATAAAAGTAAAGTAAAACTGTTGCAATCAGTCTAGTTTCAATCACTTCGATATGGCGCGTTGGCAGATAACTTCATGCAATTAATAAAAGGCTTGTCATTTGAAAGGCAGACTTTTTGAAGTTATACATACACACATAAATCTATACTAATATTATAAAGCTGAAGAGTTTGTTTGTTTGTTTGAACGCGCTAATCTCAGTAACTACTGGTTCGATTTAAAAATTCTTTTTGTATTGGATAGCCTATTTATCGAGGAAGACTATAGGCTATATAACATCACGCTACAACAAACGGGGGCGGTGCAGTAACGATAAACGCGGGTGAAACTGCGGGAACATCTAGTATCTTAGAACTCGTAGATTCGGATTATGTCCAAAGTACTCTGGGCTCCAAAACACGCATATCTGACGTAGTCTGCAGCTTGACGTAGTCTACCCTTAGGATATCGTTAGCCTTCGGGTTGCGGAGGTCAGATGGCAGTCGCTCCTTGTAAAAACTGATATCCAGTCAAATCCGGTTAGACTAGAAAGCCGACCCCAAGTGACTTGGGAATAATAAAGGCTAGCGAGAAGAAGACTCTCCCTCTTTAAACGTAATCTATACGAGCATCATGAGCTGTGCGCCCAGTGCATTGTTAATCCCGCAGCGCCTTGTATTGAATACATAAAGTTTGAACGTCGTTTACATAACAAAGCGACATAGATCAGCGATTATAAGCGAGTAGCGAGCGTTCGGAGAGACGCGGCTATCCGATGTTAGCGATATGACGCAGGCCACGAGCATCGCGTTTTTAAATATACAGTAAGTTGTGCTCCGCGGTTTTATTCACGTTTGTGATTAGTGATCACTAATCACAAACGCGTAGTGTAATTTATTTATTTACTAGCTTTTGCGCGCAGCTCCGCCCGCGTGATATCTACATCAATAAAAAGTAGCTTATGTCCTTCCCCAGCTTTTAAATTATATCTGTACCAAATTTCATCTAAATCGGTTGAGTGGTTTAGCTGTGAAAAGGTAACAGACAGACAGACAGATAGACAGACAGAGTTACTTTCGAATTTATAATATTAGTAAGGAGTAAGGATTTATAAAACAACACAAGCTTACAGTCTAACACCAAGGCACTTATATGTTATGTTAAATAGGGTTTTACAGTATTATTTCAATAAAATTAATAATATACAAAATAATAATAGAATACAATTAGCAAGAAAATATATAATACAGTTAAATGTCAAAAGGTAAATTACATTTTAGAATTGATTAAAACTTATACAATTAGGCATTATTTAAATATGTCATTAATTACGTGGTTGCTAAATAATTAAGGCCTATCAAAAAATATGTCTGCATCTGGATATTTTTCCAATAAATCATTTATTAAATCAATGGCTTTTACAGTAGGGCTATTATTAGGTTTTGTAATATGCCAGGATGGCGGATACGTGAGAAGTTGGCATTTTCGTCTACACACACAGTCCCGCAGGTAATTATTGTCAGGCACATATAAACAAATATTCTCCCACACCGATGGATTGTCCACTTTGCCAATTAATATCAAATAATAATGCATTATGAGCATATATCTCCATCTGAGCTCTAGAGTATACAAGCCAACTTTCAAATTATGTTGATTAAGTGACGTTGTATAGTCTTTGTAAGTTGTAAATAAAGTAGCTTTCTAGTGGTGAAATAATGATTAAAATCGGTTTAGTAGTTTCAGAGTTGATGGATTACAAACAAACTAATACATATGTATTTTCGCTTAATGAAATATTAGTACAGACAAACCTGTATCTTTTTGGAATGCCAGATATAAGTGAAAATCTATCCAAATATGGAAAATAAATTAAATGCGAAAATATTTCGAAACGCGATGTTTTTTAATAAAAAGTACTGAGCGTTTTGAAAGTTATGAAGTTTCGTGCATAAGAAAACGCTAAGTATGTCTTGCTTTAACGATTAAGGAAAACATCATGTAAAACTCTCCATGTTTGAAAGTTTTCCAGAATGTTCTCGACAATATGTGCATTCTGCCAATTCGCACTGGGCCAGCGTAGAGTAAGCCTAATACTGCCCATACTGGGAAGAGGCCCTTGCCGCATTCAGACAGTTTGTAAACAAGGCCTGATATTATTATTATTTTATTAAAATCGCTTATTCTGCAGCCACAACACAAGAGCGGTCCCTGAGGCAGCTAGACAGGATTACGGGCAGTCACCGTTGGATTTCTGCTCAAACTTTATTTACACTGGATTTGTACGAATGTTCAAGCATGAAATAGACATTAAAGAGGATCGCAGAGACGCAGCTAAGGACTTGGATCGTTGCATCGACAAGGTTCCTGTGTTCATATATAAGAGATTGCTTTGCTATTGCTTAATATGCTTTGTATGAAGAAAATCTGTAACGTCTTGGTTTTCATACTTACTATTTCATCAATCTATAATTATATTAATACGTTAAGCAAAAACTTTGTACCTCTTTTACGAAAATTCTGCGAACGGAGGAGTACGAAATTTGGCACAGTTAAAGTTTATATAGAGAAGGAGTGACGAATCCTAATATTTATATAAAATATGCATTAGAAATACATTAAATTAATGAAAAAACACTACACGCACACAACCATGCATTCGACACACGCAGTCGAAGCGTGTAACTATGGTTACATAATATATCAATATATACTGACATATCAGCAATATCTTCCGGCAAACTTTGGTCGAATTTCGAGCACTAGACGACCGCTAGTATTTTTAAAACGGCCGTTTCGAATTTAATGTTTTTTGAAATGTATTTATTTATATATCAATCATCATGTAATTATGGTGAAATGAAACTACGAATACAGGCCCACACTAAGGTTATAACTTTAAACATAAATTGTGTTAAAGGCTATTGATATTTATTATGAATAAAACATGCTATCCATAATATACAAGTATATACTCTATTCTCGAAATATAAATGCATAATATTTAAAATAACAATTGCATTATATACAAATACAACAAAATTAGATGTAAGACATAAACGACAAGACATAGCTAAAGACCTAATACATAGTCTCACGCTTTTATCTTTGAAGGGGTAGGTAGAGAAGAATCACACATATGCATAAACTATGGATTGTAAATCCTACGTTGCGTTCGAGACTATTGCCGTAACCCGCTTTTTGAAATGAAAGTTCTTTAGGCTCGTTGAGCACTTCTTGGGTGAACAAAAATCATAGAACTCGCGTCATCGTCATGCTTCGTCATCGTCACGCTTCCACGCTTTCCATTTTTGAATTATTTTAGAATACTAGCGATCGCCTAGTACTCGAAATTCGATTAATAATATTGCTGATATATGTCATAATATACTGATATATGTAACCATAGTTACGCGCTTCGACTGCGTGTATCAAATGCACTCTTTCCATTGTTGAATTATTTTAGAATACTAGCGATCGCCTAGTGCTTGAAATTCAACCTATAATATTGCTGATATATGTCATTATATATTGATATATGTAACCATAGTTACACACTTCGACTGCGTGTGTCAAATGCACGCTTTCCATTGTTGAATTATTTTTGGTTTATAATTTGGTTTATAAAGAAGTGTTTATGATCAAGGATTAAAGTTTTCACTTCTATCGGCAGTCCCCAATCATTGCCCCAATTTTTTTTTGTTTGTTTTTGTCCTCTGATGTCCTTTAAAACTTTATGCGGACTATAGGTTAGCGCAGAAGGCTTCGAACCCGTTGCTGTGACCCGCGCACAATACCAGATTTATATAGTGCTGCAACAGAGAATTTCTGTCCAAAAAATCTCAATAACTGCAGCAAATGTAACCTTAAATTATTATCTATTACTTTCTTTCGATTCCATTTGACACATACATCTCACAGCTGCTCCAAAGTACCCAATTTGTATTCCTTTGAGAATACATAGCTTTCGAAAAGTTTTGTTCCATATCGCTCATAGATAAAAATTATAACACTAGGTTATCTATTTATTCAAATAAAAAGATTGTTTTCAATGCGATCGGTTTATTAGTTGTATCGATATATTAAAGACTAGCTGTACCCCGCGGTTTCACCTTCGTTTATGGTTACTGTTTTGCTGCAGTGCTTCTGGATAAATTAATTTATATATGTATTAATACGTGAAGCAAAAACTTTGTACCCCTTTTTACGAAAATTGCGCGGACGGAGGAGTATGAAATTTGACACAGTTTAGTTTATATGGAGAAGGAGTGACGAATCCTAATATTTTTATAAATATGCATTAGAAATACATTAAATTAATCAAAAAGCACTACACGCACACAACCATGCATTTGACACACGCAGTCGAATCGCGTTCGTAGTATTTCGGCATTGTTCGGTTGATGTCATACAATTCTTCGTAACTATGGTTACATACCTTAAGTGCCTATTACAATTTCGCGGTATATATAATAACAATCAATCTTATAATTTAAATCAATTATTGTCGAATTTCGACCACTTGGCGACCGCTAGTACATTTCTAATAGCGAAAGAATTTTAAAATCAGTCCAGTAGTTTCTGTACAGTAGATAAGTCGATACAAACAAAAATACAAATCATTCGTCTTTATAAAACAGTATCCTTACTAATATCATATATTCGAATGTGAGTTTGTTTATTACGTTTTCACGCCATAACTACTCGATCGATCATCATTAAATTTTGCATACACGATGTCAGAGGTGCCTTTCATCCAGAAAATGATACCTACTATTATCGGTAGATAGAAAATTTATAGATCCTACATTTTACGCGAGCAAAACCGCGGGCAAAATCTAGTAGATAATAATTACGATTTTACGCAATTGTAGGCATGCTATGATAAAATAATATATTGTCTTCTATTAACGCGAATGTTAGTCATTGGAATTAAATGACTATATACGGATTTTATCGCGTTGTTTATTTGACATTTTATTACATAATTTAGAAACTATTACACTACTATTACTATTAAACTTTACTAATGTTTAAGCTAATTAAATTATTTAAACTATTAAAACTATTTATATTTATGTTTACACTTTCCCCGACGTTTCGGTTGCTTTTCAGCAGTCATGGTCACAGGGAGACTAAGATGGTAGTTGTCTCAATGTTCCAGTGTAGTGTAGTTATTTCAAAGTATAAAGTGTCAAATAAACAACGCGATAAAATCCGTATATAGTAGTTTCATTTCAATTATATTTTATGCTATCTTTTGCTGGTGATCTTAACAATTCCTATGCCAGGCTGATCGTCATTGGAAATTCTACATTCCAATTGGGTTTTTTGTTAGGAAATTCTAATCAGCAGCGAGAAGTCAAATAAAGAGAATTTCCCAACAAAAAACCCAATTCCTGTCTACCGATAGAACACATCTGCTTATCTTAACTGCATTGTGAATGTACGTATCTATTTGTTAACATAGAATATACAATAGATAGTGTCTCTACATAACTAAGCGTTTTATCTCGTGTACGAGGTTGCACGCTAAAGAATTTCAGAGGACTTTTCCAGACGACTTCCCGCCGGGTCCAAGTTAACATAGTTATAATACACAATACACGACAACCAGGGTAACTTGACCTCCCCAGTTTTACCTTCCAAGGTTAGACTAGCAAAATTATGTAAACTGAAGTCTTTGATCTTAAAATCTTACGTTTATTGTAGAAATATCTGAGGCAAACGGAACCGAACTTTATTGATTTCTTTTTACAATAGTTTATGTATTATTGAAGTGAAAAATTCTTTAGGCGGCGCGTTGAGCACTTCTTGGGTGAACAAAAGTCATAGAACTCGCGTCATCATCACGCTTCCACGCTTTCCATTTTTGAATTATTTTAGAATATTAGCAATATCTCAGAAATGGTGCGTCCTACGCAAAAAATAATGAAATTTTGACCCCCTTAATAACTCCTAAGAGAGTATCAAGAATCCGACCCGCCCACTTTTTTTTTTTGATTATAAATATGTGATTATGATCAAGGATTTAACGTTTTCACTTCTATTGGCAGTTCCCAAGGACTGCCCTAATTTTCTTTTTGACTGAAGAAGGCGACTATACGGTTTTTTAGTAAAGTGCGGTCATATTTTAAGGACACATCACATATTTAATACAGATTTCTTTTGTTGAATGCGGTCTTTTCTTTTTTTTGTGCTCCTGTATATGTACTGATTTGAATGGATTGTAAGTAATGACACTTAAGAATGGTGCTACCAATTATCTGAACCTTTTCCAAAATGACCGAATAAAAAATAAGTTGTTACATTAAATGCTGTTAGAATTATGTCACTTTATGGAAAACATTTTTTGAATGCACATCTGGCTCACTACACTATCAATCACTGATACTACATGAGTCGTAGAGCCTCGCTGATTTCAGCATGAATGGGCCGGCTCGACCGGGGAAGGACTACCCTCTCACAGAATATTGACGTGAAATACCAGTATTCCTACTGTTGTGTTTCGTTCGGTGAGTGAGAGTGTCGGAGGCCCAATCACCGTCTTTCCCTCTTCCCGCTCCTTCTCCTTCCCACTTCCTTTCCTAAAGGGTTGGCAACGCGCAAGTGATGCCTTTGGTGTCGCAGGCGTCCATAGGCTACGGTGACCCCTTACCATCACGTATACTAGTTTGCCACTTTAGTAATATAAAATAAACAAGTCAATAAAACGGCTATTTGCGCGATGGAGTTATGTCCATTATTTCATGATGCTTATATAATAATAATAGTAGCAATAGTCCTACGCCTGCTGCGACTAGTGCCGCTGTCGGTGTTCCATCCCACCTTTGATTAAAACTCTCGAAGGGCCTCTTCCTGTTAGACCCATGTCTCCGTGTAAGCCTCTCAAAGGGCCGGGTATTTTCTAATATAATATGTTAGAAAATACCTGTGATAAGAGAAACATAATAATAGTTTAGTTTCTCTCTCACATAGGTACATAAAGATAGGTATATAAAGTGCGTATACCCACTTGCGTATGTAGCCCCCCGTCTTATTCAAGAGCCGTACAGCAGTATTATTATGTCCATGTTGTTTTAGTATAGGTACATAATATATATATAACATCTAAAATCGAAATATGTGCCAATTTAATTTATTCAAGTACTTATAGCATAATAATTTAGAGCTTTGATAAGACAATCAATTTCTCCGTCATTAGTTACTCGATCACAATTCGTTATCACTATCGTTGGGCGAATCCCAACGATAGTGGTGTTATCACATAAACTGCGTATGCAATTTTCTCTATTAGCGACCTCACAGAACATTATATGAGCGAACTAATGAAATTGCAGGAATATATGTGACAGCAATGCCGGGCATACCTAAAACGTTTAATTTTGTGTTAGTGAATGCTTGCGAAGGAAACTACGCTTGTTGGCACAGGAGAGAGCTTCGTGCTTCTATTACAATGAATTTAATAAGTAATGAGACAAGCAAAGTACTTACTGAAGAGTACTGCTACGTAAATTATGTCAAAACTGTGTGTTAAGATCTTCTATTGCGACAATATGTTTACTGCAATGTGAAGCATTAATGTCAATATAATGCACAAAAATATTTGAATGCATCAGATAAGATAAGATAAGATAAAACTTTATTCATAGATAAATTAATACTAGGTTTATAATGTGTTCTGTTTTAATCAGCCTTTCTAAATATAAAGCCATAGTCAAATATAGACAAGTTTACTATAATATGGCTGAATAGCGTGAATTTACATGTGAGTTAATTTCAAAATTGTAATATTTTACTTAAATAAAAATTGGGGTAGTCTTTGGGAAAGGCCGATAGAAGTGAAAACTTTAATCCTTGATCATAAACACATCTTTAAAAACCAAAAAAAAAGGGTCGGTCGGATGCTAGTTCCTGATACTCTCTCGGGGGTTATTAAGGAAATTAAAATTTCGTTATTTTTTGCGTAGGACACACCATTTCTGAGATATTGATAATATTCTAAAAAAAAATAATAAAGCGTGGAAGAGTGACGATGACGCAAGTTCCATGATTTTTGTTTACCCAAGAAGTGCTCAACGCGCCTCTCATTCACTCGTTTGTAATTTAGAGAGAGACTTGGCTTAGTGAGATCTTTATGTTTATAAAGTTTATAATTTGACTGTACTTCCGAGAGACTTAGTTTTGTGATTGAGCAGTCGCGGCTCCACTTGCAGTGGTTTAAGCGGCCGCCTCGCCACCGCCGCTGTGCGGGTTCAATCCCGACGTGAGCGAAAACATTGTGCTTCATAAATAGTTATTTGTGTAATATTGTCTTCTGTTTACGCGAATGCTATTATTATATATAATAATTCAAAAATGAAAAGCGTGGAAGCGTGACGATGACGCGTGTTCTATGATATTTGTTCACCCAAGAAGTGCTCAACGCGCCTAAAAAAGTCTTCACTTCAATAATAAAAACTTGTGAGACAATTACCCTATATATATACCGATCATTATATTGCAGAACAAATAATGCCAGTTTAAAAGCTTCTGTACCTGCGACCAATTCAGGGATAACGGCGTAGGGTTGTCTAACACATGTTTTTAATACCAAGGAAAAACAGCTTAGTACTTTGAGCTCATTCTGCGTAAATTGAAACACCCATAATTAAATTATGTTCGGGTACTTTGAAGTAACTACACTGGAACATTGAGACAACTGCCATCTTAGTCTCCCCGTGACCATGGCTGCTGAAATGTAAACGGAACGTCGGGGAAAGTGTAAATATAAATAGTATAGTAATAGTATAAATAATTTTAATAGGTTCAATAATGTAATTAGCTTAAAAATTAGTAACGTTTGATAGTAATTAAATAGTAGTGTAACAGTTTTCAAAATTATGTAACAAAGTGTCAAATAAACAACGCAATAAAATCCGTATATAGTAGTTTAATTTCAAAGAATACAAGTTCTGGGCCTATTTACTTATCTATGCAAATGAAAGGTTCCCGTCGACGTAGTACTCTCTGTTTTGCAAGCTTGAACTAAGTTTTGTACTAAAAGTTTTGAGGTACTGCCAGGAAATATGCTGATGAAGGACCGACTCTGCTATCTTAGTAATGCACATATGTAATAGGGGAACTTTTAGTTGTCTCGTAAGAGGTTTTGTTTTTAATGTTACGTGTTGTTTTGGCTTTTAAATTACAAAATTTTGCCCGCGGCTTTGTTCGTGTAAATGCAGGTTAGGTAAGGTAACAGTACTTTTTCCTGGATGAAAGGTACCTTATATGCTTTTCTGTTCCCCTGACAACGTGTTTGCGAAATTTGATGATGATCAGTCGATTAGTTACGGTGTGAAAGCGTAACAAACAAACAAACTCACATTCGCATTTATAATATTAGTTAAGAAGATAATACCAGCCATGCTTGTAACCCAACTCACTGCATAGTTATATATCATATAGTTTGAACAGTTATAGCTAATTTATATACATTTACATAGGTTTCATTTATTTTATTTTTATTAAGAAAAGACAAATTTCGTACTAGTGTTATTTTTTATATCACGGGGAACTTTATAAACATTTAAACCAGAGGTTCCCAGACGTTTTTTCTCATAGACCACTTTAAAAAATTTGCTAATTCCGGTAGACTCTCTGCAGTTGCATTTGTATTAATATTGGTGCAGAATCAAAAAAAATTGATCAAATCTCTACGAGCTGATCTTTTTTTTATCATTTTAGTTTTTCACTATCGGAAGCAAATAAATTTTCGTGGTCCCCCGCTTACGAATTGTTAACCTCCATGTTGTTGTCACGCCAACGTAGACCTCCGTCAAGTCTCCCGTGGACCCGTGGGGGTCCACCTGGACCACTTTGGGAACTAAGGGACACAAAGAACACCTACACACACAAAACTTTGCTTGATCCACAAAAAGTTGTGCCGAGTCTCGGAACAACCATTTGTGGACACAAAGTTTTGTCCCGCGTGGGATTCGAACCCACAGCACTCGACGCTATGTTAGTGGCGAGCAAACCATTACGCCATCTGTGCAACCAAAAATACGTCTTCATCACAAGGCGACAGTAGACGATATAGCGAAAGCTGGCTGTATAAAAAAAGGATTAAGGTTAAATGTTCTAGCTTAGTCGTCGTAATTTGCTCAACTGTTACTATTCAGGAAATTAAAACCATTACAAAAGGTTCTTTTAAAGTCAAAGCAGACAAGATAGAAATGTTTTGTTGAACGCAAACAAAGAGATTCTTGGTGTTCAGTTAACTCGCTATGAAATCTATAAAATGAACGTCGAAGTAGTGTTGGGAAAATTCAATTAGTTGGATTAATGTTGGTCGATTTATTGGAGCTGTGATAAAATGAATAATTTCCTTGAACCGATGATTCGTACAAGTTAATTCAATTTAACATTGTAGTTATTTGTAATAGGTTATTTTTCCTTTTGATATATATTGTTAGTTGCGGAATGCGACGTAAACAAGTAACGTCACGAATCATCCGATCGTGCGTGCTATAAAAGCGCGCTCGGCGCGCAATGACTCACTTTGACATCGAGCGGCGGACGGAACGGACGTGCTGTGTGATCGCTGTTGGGTGATATCAATTATTTCTTACTTTATTTGTTAATGCATTTCTTGAATAAGTCAATGATTATTTATAGGTTAAAGTGCATCTGTTATTTTTTAAGCTGTTTCACATCCGATTCCTAATAATATCAGTCCTGTATTAAACTGTCCCATTGCTGGGCACTGGCCTTTCTCAGTATGAGAAGGGTTAGGCCATAGTTCACCACGCTGGCCTAGTGCGGGTTGGCAGACTTCACATATCTTCAAAAACATTATGGAGAACTCTCAGACATGCAGGTTTCCTCACGATGTTTTCCTTCACCGTTAAAGCAAGCGATAATCAACTATTTAATACACACATAATTTAGAAAAGTCATATAACTTCCGAAAGACATAGGTGCGCGACGTGGGTTCGAACCCGAGACCCTCTGCATTGCAGTCTGTTGGTCTCCCCACTGAGCTATCGTTATACATGTATGAATTAAAAATAAAGGCACAAGACGCAAGTTTCTTGTGCGGGCTACCGAGTTACTAAGTAAGATATACGAATAGCTTGGCTACGTACACAAATTAATTAGGGTTAATACCCTACCCTATTAATACGTAGGCAGATAATTTAATGTGCAATATTCGTATAAACGTAAGATAATATATATACCAAAAAACCATTGAGTAAGTAGAAATCCATCAATTATTAATTCAGTGCTTCAAAACGACGGATCCATTTATTTCGAAGACGACGCCAAGCACACTTTATTTACAATTTCCTTTTATAAACACACAGTACTTACCGTACTCACTTTGTGCCAAAAATGAAACCATCAAAAGTGACATTTAATTTACTCACCAATATATTATGCCGTCTAATAAACTTACCTGTAACAAAAATCGATGACTTAATAAATATACAAACATATAAATGTGTTCTAACATCAATGTTCAAAAATGCTTAAATACACTAAAATATTCTATACAGGTTCAAAGAAAAGTTTATTACAGTCAGCAACATAAGACGATTCACAAAATATAAATTTCGATTGACCTATTACTGTTGTAAAAAAATAATGTATGTAAATTTTAAAAGATAGACGCTGTCTTTTAAAATTTACATACATTATTTTTTTACAACAGTAATAGGTAATAGATAGGATTATAATTACAGTTTATATATACAGGATAATAATTAGGATATTTTATATAATGGATAAAATACTTTTACAATTTTGTTATATTATGTACATACAATGACATACATACATAGATTCACGCCTGTTTCCCAGAGGGGTAGGCAGAGACTACGGATTTCCATTTGCTACGATCCTGACACACTTCTCTGGCTTCATTCACTTTCATCACATTCCTCATACACGCCCGTCGGTTCAAGGAGCCCTTAACCTGGCCTGTATCAGAACGCCTCCGATCTGATCGAGAAACGTTCGCCTAGGTTTTCCTCTTGTGACTGTTCCATTCACACTAGCCTTATAAACTGTTATATGTATCTGCACAAAGAAACGTCGTGGTTTAACCAACTACGCTTCAACAAATATCTTTCTAAAGTAACAAAATTTTACAATAAAAAATTGTCAAAGTATCCAAAATATGCGTCGAATTCGCAAATGATGCCTTGTTCGAATAAGTTATCTCTAAAAGACAAACGGCTGTTATTTGACAGTAATAAAGTTGTTCGCGATAAAAAGCACAAGGTGATTGGCTCGAGGCATTATTGCTAGGAACGAGGTCGACGATAAAACGATTAGTGATGACGACAACACTTAATGTTCCAATTTAAATTGTGTCAGTTTATTAGTATGCTATTGAAAAAGCTTTCCTTATTCAATAATTATATTTTAACTAGCTTTTGCCCGCGGCTTCGCTCGCGTTAATTTAAAATTTGACAATCAATTCGGGTTGTACTCTGCTTGTAATAATATAATTCAATCATGATTCGAAAGACACATGGCACCATCTGTTATCATAAGAACGTTATTATTGTTTTCCTCGGGAACAGTAATTTTTTTCGGGATAAAAGGTAGGCTATGTCCGTTTCTGTACACCTGTCAACGTATATACAAAATTTCAGGATAATCGGTTCAGTGGTTTAGGCGTGAAAAGGTAACAAGCAAACAAACACATTTTCGCTTTTACAATATTTGTTAGGATTAGGATTATCTTATCTTATCTTATGTGTGGGGGCCAGTCAGTGCAGACCGGCGACACTTCGACCCAGTGGGATCTTTTGTGTCGGCCCCAAGATTTAACCCTTAGCTATCTCCTTATGAATGTACTGCATAAGCCGCAGTGTACAATTCAGAGGGAGAAACCTAAAGTCTTCAGGGCTTGGATATGCCACCCCCATCAGACCCGTCCTCAGTCCAGCCAACGCGTCGCATTCACACAATAGGTGCGATATGGACTCGTCCTGTTCACCACAGGCTCTGCAGATCAAATTGTGTGCCAATCTCAATCTGCACAGGAAGTCGTTGGTGCCAAAATGGCCAGTGAACGCTCCTGTGAGCAGGTGCATTTGGCTCTTGCTATATCCACAGAAATTCCGGGTGAAGCCTGTGGCTCCCTTTGCAATGAACTTCTTGGAGTGTTCCAGACCCCTAAAGGCCATCCACTCCAACCTGTGTTTGTCATTGCCATGTGCATTCAAAGCTGCCTTGACGGTGCTCTCAGAGAGTCCCACGAATGGCTCGGGGCCCACAAGCAGCTGCTCCGATCCCTTTCTGGCCAACTCATCAGCCTCCTCATTGCCCTGCACCCCTGCATGTCCCGGAACCCAGACCAGTCTGACTGTGTTCTTCCTGCTTAGTTTGTTGAGGATCTTAACACAGTTCAGGACCAGTCTGGAGTCCACCCTACACGAGTCCAGAGCCTTGAGAGCAGCTTGACTGTCACTGAGAATATACACAGTCTTGTCAGTGACACCACTGTTGATATTCTCCTGAGCACAGGCAATTATAGCGTAGGTTGCCGCTTGGAAGACCGTTGCATATTTGCCCATGCTTTGGCTCACCTTACAGTCACTGGCATAGATACCAGCGCCTGATCCTGTTTCCATTTTGGAACCATTGGTGTACCAGATGAGACAACCCTCGTGAGGGGATTATAGACCTTGTCTCCATTCATTTCTCGTGGTGACCTTTATTTTAAAATTCTTTTTGAATATGTGCAATGGTTGCAGTTTGTCGCATCCCATGCTCATAATCCTTTTGAGATCCTTTGAAGTCTCCAGTTTTGTGTGTCGAGTTACCGGCATATTGACGCTCCACAGCCCATGCACAGATAGTCTATGTAGCGCCTTTACCGCCTCTGACTCCACAACAATGTGTAGCAGCGTTAGATCCAGTAGGACCTCTAACGCTGCCGTTGGCGTAGTCGGGAACGCCCCTGTTATAGACATGCAGGCCAATCGCTGTACCTTCGACAGCGCGTTCCTGCATGCAGCTAGCTTGGTTCTTGGCCACCAGACAATGCTCCCATACGTGAGTATGGGTTTTATCATCATCGTATATAGCCACTTGATGACCTTGGGCTTTAGCTCCCAGGTCTTCCCATAAGTAGAGCGAATCATGCCGAAGACCCGCTGGGCCTTCACTATGACTTTTTCTACATGAGGTTTCCACGTTAGTTTACTATCTAAGGTCATGCCTAGATAGATTAGGATTAGGATTAGGATGGCTATTGTACACGACGCAAGTAACATATGCAAGTTGCGAGAGTTTTATGCGTCATGTAAACAATCGCCGCGAGTTCTACACGCAAATATCCCGCTCATGACACCCACGAGAAAATATAGCGCAGCCTGTGTCGCCTACTTGCGTCCTGTACGAGCACCTCATGATACTAAACATATTATATCAAACGCATACAAATATTTACAGTATGCAGGCCACTCAAAAACGAATATAATAATGTATATAAACATAAAATAAAAAGAGGCCGGGCCTCTTTTCAGTTTAAGTACGGGTTCGACCATAGTCCACCACTCTGACGTAGTTCAGTATGGAAGAGTTCCTACAAATTCAAGAAGATTATGAAGGACATGCAGGTTTCCTCACGATGTTTTCCTTCACCGGTAAAGGGAGCGATTATTAAATATTTAATAGTCACATAACTTCAAAAAGACACGGCCTTCTACAAGGTCATCTACACGTTCATACATACATAGATTCACGCCTGTTTCTCAGAGGGGTAGGCAGAGACTACGGATTTCCATTTGCTACCGCGATCCTGACAAACTTCTCTGGCTTCATTCGCTTTCATCACATTCCTCATACCGCCCGTCAGTTCAAGGAGCTCTTAACCTGGCCTTTGTCCAGAACGCCTCCGATCTGATCGAGAAACGTGCGCCTAGGTTTGGACGCCAACCAATAAAATGTATGACACTGTTAAAGATTAAACAGTAATTTAGTAATGAGAAACAATAATTGCTAGCTGAGGCAATATAAATGATTGAAATGAATAAATTATCTACATTTTTGAGCCCGTTTCAATATGCTACAATTGTACTAAGTGGGTACACATTAAATAGCCATGCAGTGCATTGCTTGATTGTTCACCGATTGTAACACGTACTAAAACTTCCCAACTCCTCTTTCTATTAACTCTTCGCCACAGTTAACAGAACAATCAGTACGAATGCTGGTCTAGCGTTAATCAGACCAATTTACTTTTAACTAGTCTAACCGTTAGAACAAATTAGTTCTGGAAGTGCAATTCTGCAAAGTAACTTATTGCGTAGTGTCAGTTACTTTTCACATCGAAATGAGAATAGTAGTATATCAGCTTTGAATCAACAGTCCCATTGCCGTGTACGGGCCTCTCATTCGTATGAGAAGGATTAGGCCTTAGTCCATCACGCTGACCCAGTGCGGGTTGGCAGACTTCACCTATTTTAGAGAACATTACGGAGAACTCTGAGACATGCAGGTTTCCTCTCGATGTTTTCCTTCACCTTTAATGTGAGTTTCTTCAAGCGATCATCGTGTGACTTTGCATATACGTAGTCAGGGGTAAAGAAAAGGACATTGTATACCGACTTCGATGCGAGCGAAGCCGCGGGCACAGCTAGTACAAACATAACTTCGAAAAGTCAGAGGTGCTTGCCTTGGGATCAAACGAGACCTTTGAGTGGCAGATGTCCTACTAAGGTTATTACTGCTTTTTAGTGAAAATAGTAAGTAGTTCTAATCGTATATCCAGAGACCACCGTGTTTATCACCGAGTTGAGTGGTAAGAGTTCGAATCCCAGACGCGACAATATTTAATGTGCACTCTGCCTTAAGCTTTCGAGGACAGAGACGTGTGAATATGTATGTATGTATTTAAGTTGCTTAAACAACCTTATCGTAAATGTCTAATACAAAGGCTCGATCCTGTTGCATTAAGATTTCTATTTATCTTCTAAGATTCTATCTATTGCTGTTCTAAGATGGCGTTGATGCGGAACCGGGTATGAGCTAACGTTCACGGAAATACGTGCTGGCGGATAAGCGGATATTGTGGTTTATCCGGCGGTGCAAAAGCTATAGACAGCCTCGATGACGCAGCGCTAGTGACATCAGTAAAACAATTGCAAACGCCTACTAATTTGCTTTTGTTGATGATCGGATTTCAAGATAGTAAGGTGCAGCGAGATGACACATTTTTATGCGATCGAGTTTGCAGCGCACAAAAAGTCTGCATGGCGCGCACAATGTCCGTCGCGGATTTTTCACACAATCAACGCATACGACGCACATCTTCGATCTTTCTGTCGGCAGAACTGTAGGGACGTTCACGCTATGGAAATGCAGATATTGCAGACTAAAGTGTGTGCCGTCTGCGTAAGCGCGCGTTGCAGTAAACTTTCTATTTTTTTCACGCACTTTTTGTGCGGCGCACAGTCTGCACGAATTACACGGATTTTTAGTGCGCCGGACTTTTTACACGTCGTATGCGTTACTGCTTATAATTGCATAGGTTCTATTTTTACAGACTAAAAAGTCTGTCGTCTACGCTGCATCTAAGTGTTTGTTAACACAAATGGACAAGCATTTTTAGTCTTTCAACCGTGCGAATGGTTTCCGTTTATCTACATCATAGAACCTACTCATTATAAGTTACAAACCAAGTAACTCAGTTCGTCAGAGTATAGACGTCGTTAGTGTTGTGTGTTGAAGGTCCGACAGTGCAAATATTAAGAAAATACCTAGCAGTAGCCGGCTCACGCACTTCATGAAGAGGCCGTTGAACTTACACTAGTGAATCCGTTACCACGATCAATGCAAGTCGGCAAATAAATAATATAATAATAACAACAAAATTTGTTTTAAAATAAAAGTTAATTGTATATGACGGCCACGATGGCATAGTGGTTAGTGTAACCGACTGCCACGCCTGAGGTTGCGGGTTCGATTCCTGCACAAGTCAAACATTTGTGTGCATGAACATTGATATTTGTCTAGGTCTGGGTGTTTCTATGCATAATATGTATGTATTTACAAAAAAAAGTATATATTATGTATGTTTATCCATTGTCTAATACCCATTGTACAAGCTCTGGTTAGTTTTGGCTAGATGGTGTTTTGTGTATGTGATAGAATATATTATTATTATTATTATTGTTTCTCTCGCACATAGCTTCAAAATTGAACAAAAGAAAAGAAACTTGGTATCTGTACTAGGAGACCTGTATGCTAGATTACCAGCCGCTTCAGGCACTGGACTTGTGCAGTACTAGTATGTCAGGTAAGTGTCTCGGTGGGTGTGTATAAACATTACTACCAATGGCAGTATGCGTGAGCTTATGAAAGGGGATTAAGATATTAAGATAAGTATTTATTACCTTTTAAATAATTAGCAACACGATTAAAACTCGTCGAGATGAAATGGCACCGGCGGCGGCGGTGCTTTTAAGCCTACTTCTAATTTCAAACCAAAATCTAATCAACATTTTTCGTAATGACATTTTAATCAGATTAATCTTTCTGATATTTCGTTTTGCGTTTCAAGGTAGGTTTAATATGGAGATGAGTTGAAGATAAAAATACTACCGACTTAGGCTGCACTGAAAGTGTTGAAGTTTAGGTGGTCGAATGGCCATTATTACTGCGCAGCACTCGGCTGTGGTTTCGATTCCCATGCGGGACACAATTTGTGATCCATAAATATTTTTCTGAGAATTACCTATGTTTGGTGGCAGCAGACGTTGCAAAAAAATATATTTAATTGAATTAAATTTAATGTAAAAATGAAATTACAGTACAATATTAATAGATGATAACGAATCGAAGTGTGAAACAATTATATATTATAAAACTACAATTTATGGTAAAGCGGCGAACGTTCTGCTGACACCGGCCTCGTGAGTCGTGACGGTGGAGGTGGCGGGATCGATTCACGTTCCGTTGACGCTGCGCTTTATGCTCCGAAGAGCCGTGTGCCATGTTAATAATAATAATAATAATCTTTATTTGCTAGAAACACGGTTACAAAGATGTTTAATTAATAAAATAAGCACAGCATGTCTCACCGTATGAACGGTATGCAAAAATTAATATTTATGATTAACAATAATGTGAATATTAAATAACATTAAAATAACAATAATACTGTCTGAATAAAAATAAATATTGTCCTTAAATAATTAGTATAGTGAATTTATGTCATTAATTAAATTACATTGAATAGGGAACTATAAAATTGTATTAAATTATAATGAAAACATATAATATGTTGATTTAGGATATGTCGACTCATCGATCCTCATACATTAAACTTGTGTAACATGAGTGTGGATATTCTATGTGTATTTTATTTAAACGTTTGTAAAGTCTCGCGTGACACAGGAATTTTTACTAGCGTGGAAGTTGTCTTTTGAAAAGAATTTATCTGTCATCATGTATTGGCTCCACAGCATGAGCTTTCATTTTCATGCGTGATCCAGCTGACAAATCTATTGCTTACAAATATATTTCTCCAAATTAGATAACTTCAGTTAGGGCTGATTATATGTCTGAAATCATCATTTCGTATTAGAGAATATAAAATAATGATTTCAGATATATACTCAAGTATTCTGATGTCTCCTCTTTCAAAATTAAACAAATCTATATATTACCTAATACGTGAAGCGAAAACTTTGGATCCCTTTTTACGAAAATTGGGCGGACGGAGGAGTATGAAATTTCACACACTTATAGTTGATACAGAGAAGAAGTGATGAATGCTAATATTTTTATAATATATGCATTAGCAATACATTAAATTAATGAAAAAACACTACACGCACACAACCATGCATTTGACACACGCAGTCGAAGCGCGTAACTATGATTACGTTCGTAGTATTTCGGCATTGTTTGGTTGATGTAGTACTATTCTTTGTAACTATGGTTACATATATCAATATATAATGACATATATCAGCAATATCTTACAAGCAAACTGGTCGAATTTCGAGCACTAGGCGACCGCTAGTATTAATAATTTTTCATAGACAATTAGAAAAGGATTTTAGCTATGTCTGTGTCTTTTATACTTTTATAAATTTTTTTGTTTTTTTTTGTAGTGACCCGGCAAAGTGATTGTAACGGATCTGATGGAAAGCCCAATTACAATCAAGAGACAGTGACGACGAGGAGAAGATAGATGTCTTCTAGCCGTCGTCAGTGTCAAGCCGGTCTGACCAGATGCTTCTTCACACTACGTTTGAAGGACCCAATGTCATAGAAGGTAGGAAACACATGTGCCGGAAGACCATTCCAAAGTTGTATGGTACGGCATAAGAAGGAATTGCTGAACCTTTTGGTGCGAGAAGGGATTGCACTAACCGTCCATCCGTGGTTACGAAGACCGGCACGATTGGTTCTCAAAAGAAAGGGGGAAGGTGGGATGAGATCAAATAACTCTTCGGAGTATAATTACATTTGTTTGCTAAATGACTGAGAACAGCAGTAAAACCTAACGTACTTTGTAATTTTTGAATATGTCCGTTCATAACTGAATTATGAAAAATAATAAAAACATAGAAACATGGCTCTGGTAAATGCATCTCCTTCTTTTGCTGTAATTTTATTATTCAGTGAGTAAATAATGTGGACTATGTTTGAATTAAGGAAACCCCGCGCTTTTTCTTTATAAGAAGATAATATAATAATAAATGCAAGCACCAATACAAATAAAAGTAATGTCTTAACTGCCCAGGAATCAGGACAAAGTTAAAAGTAATAGCTCATTAAGTATTATAATAATTTTTCTTTATGGGTTAATATAGACGATGGTTTAGTCTGTGGTTTATTGCGCCGTTAAATTTTAGCTTCCCATAAAATATAATATTGGCCGTTATATAAACTGTTTACTTATAAAAGAAGTCATTGGAATGTCATAAATAAGACGCATAGAGTAGGTATGTATCGGCATAGTTCTCAAAAATCTTAAAACTGTCCCGAATGGAAAGGGGTGAACCGACAATTCTAGTATTGGAGCTTTCCAATCAATTTATATGATTTTTATTTATTTTTTATTTTATATTATTTATTTATTTCAAAAACTATTATCTATCATTACAGGTTCTTAACCTAATGCGATAGTATAGTAACATAACTAAAATCTAACATTTGAAACGGTAATATAATAAATATCTTAAATCTATTATATTAACAATAACTTAATATCCAGTATGTAGCCTTTGTGAATTCGCTCAATGAACATGAAAATAGATCGATACGATCTGATACTGTATTGATTTACTAGCTTTTGCCCGCGGCTTCGCTCGCGTTAATTTAGAATTTGACAATCAATTCGGGTTGTACTCTGCTTCTAATAATATAATTCAATCATGGTTTGACAGACATGTGGCGCCATCTATTATCATAAGAACGTTATTATTGTTTTCCTCGGGAACAGTATTTTTTCGGGATGAAAGGTGGCCCATGTCCGTTTCTGCACACCTGACAACGTATATGCAAAATTTTAGGATGATCGGTTCAGTGGTTTAGACGTGAAAAGGTAACAAACAAAGAAACAAACTCATTTTCACTTTTATAATATTAGTTAGGAAAAAAATCTTTAATTGGTCTTTGCTTCCAAGAAAATTAACTGCCGCACTGGAAACAAAGTTCAAGCCTAGCATCGTGGGAAACTTTAAAGACATACTAAAATAAACACAAAATACAGAACTATAATTTATGGATCGCACAAATCCCGTATGAGATACGAAACCACAACAATCAGCAACAGCAGTTTTTTGTTTCACTGTCCTATGTGAATGCTGTGCGTGAGTACTTGGGTTCAATTGCCATGGTGATCATGGAAAGTGTTATTGATTTTTGCGTCACGAAATTCTCAGTAACAAATTGTGGAGTCCGGAAACTGTGCCAGAAACCGCAATAGGCTCGCTCTCTTGGCGAAATACGAGTCTACTCTGCTCACTCATTCGGTTCACTAATAAATTGGTAACCACCATTACGTATTACAGATTAATTTAATTTCTGAAGGTAGAGTGTTTAAAAACCATTTAATTTTGTCACTAGCTATCCCAAGCGGTTCACTCACTTATGATTACAGTTTCGCTCCCTTGAATCGTAGCGTGATGCTAGCCTATAACCTTTCTCAAAAATTGAGCTACTAAATGCAAAAGAATTTTCAAATCAGTCTACCTGTTTCAAAGACTAAGAAGAAAGAAAAAAGAGAATAAACCATAAAACTAACCAAGTATTTATCTCATTTTATAGGTATACTAGATGTTCCCGGCGTTTCACCGGCGTTGATGGTTACTGCGCCACCCCCGTGGGTCGTAGTGTGATGTTATATAGCCTATAGCCTTCCTCGATAAATAGGCTATCCAACACTAAAATAATTTTTCAAATCGAACCCGTAGTTCCTGAGATTAGCGCGTACAAACAAACAAACAAACAAACTCTTCAGCTTTATAATATTAGTATAGATACGAAAAGCACTGAATATTCACTACTACATCCTTACAGCGACATAGCCGCGTCGCATCTTCACAATCACGCTGATCATCAGTTCACAAGTGGCTGTACATAATTCACCACCCCCTCCCCCTCCCTTCCCCTTCCTCACCGCGCTTCAGGCTCCACCAACAGCACCAATTGACCCACAAGACGTCGACCCTTCAAACGTTAATTTAAAAGAAACACTCTGTATATTTTTTATGTTTTAAATTACTTTCGAACTAGCAAGTTAGTATGTTTTAGTTCATAAAAATGATAAGTATGGACTTGATGGTATATACTTTGTATGAGTGCCGATTCAATCAGCTGTGTGCTTTTAAATATATCTATAATATATCCTCGTGACCATAACTGCCAAAAACCAACCAAAACGTCGGGGCGTTTTGGTTGCTTTTTTTATTGTGATCGTATCATTGCCGTGAAGTGTTGTCTGTCAATGTCAGTGAATATATTTTAAATCTTGGAGTTCTTGGTGCATTGACAGTCACATAGTAGTTGTTTCCCTAGACTGCACGCGAACAGCTGTATGGTATTCGCCCGCGCACTGGTAATTTTGATTTAAAATGTTGGTACCTTTTGATATCGGTAGAATGCCCAAGGAACCGCACATCGGAATAAAAAGTATGCAATAAAAAAAATATAAAAAAGAAATATTCGGCTAAAAAAAGAGTACAATAATTGACTTAAATCAACTTCAAATTATATCCTAATATCTAACGATAATTCAATGCCTTAATAAACTAGTTTATAACCAAAATAATAATTATAGTAATCTGTTATGTCAAGAAAGGATAATTAAACATCTTTAAATTATTATAAGCTACTTGCCTGAACTAGGTTAGACCTGTGTTTCAGGCGATCACTTGTCTATCTATTTTAAAAGTGGACATTTATTTAAGTATATATTTGAACAATAATATAACTAAATACAAACTTAAGCTAAAACTGCCTGTACACGTACAAGCAACTGTGTCATACAATAAAATGCTTAGCTACCGAAAGTATAATTACATCATTTTAATATTTGTAACAAATTCTCTGTGTCTGCATAATTGAGTTTACCTAAATATTCCGTTATCATAACATTACAATTTTTATTACTGACGCTGTATATACTTAGCAACTTATTTAAATTATTATATAAAAATGGACCCGAGAATATATAAAATCTGTTCACAAATGCATGCCTAGTTTGAGATTTGTTACAAACCAGGTATTTCTTTCTCTTATCTGAAGGTGTAGGGATAAAAGGGAGTTCAGTGTGCTGTTTCAGTATCGTGTGTAGAATAAATAATTGTCGGACAGTTAGAAACTCACATGTCGTATAAAGCTGATGTGTTGAAAATAAAAACGGGCGAAAGGTGGCTACCTTTAAAATTGCTCTTTGAGCACGTTCTAAAGGGAGTAAAATTGACTTTGCAGCCCCACCCCAGGAAGAAATGCAATATGTATGTTGTAATGTATTAGTTAAGAAAATGGCTTCTTTGTGTGCAAAACAATATACAAACATCTTAATAGGATTATGCAATAAATATTCTTGAAAGATTTAAAAGAGATTTTTTCGCCCATTGTATTTTTCTAAAACAAATTCAAACAAAGAGAATAATAATGATGTCAATATATTTCGTTTTGAAGTGTCTAACGCGTATTTTTTATATCTCTGAAGTTATTTTGTTTCTGAATTAATTGTATTTCAAGTGGAAAAATGTCGTCTGCTAGATTCGCACTCGTAAAGCGACAGTGAAGCATAGTGACAACTCTTATAAACTTGAACGTGGCCTTAAAATCTAGGCGTCTCATCGTATTAAAAGTAATAAGATTGTACGCTTAGAAATTGAATTATTCGACAAGAAGCTATGACATTAGAGAAGTGCTTAATGCCATTCCAAAACGCAAACATTTGCGTTTTGGTATAGCATTGGAATGGCATGAACATGTGTAAGACGTTAAATAACTCTATTGCGTCCTTGGGTATACAAAGTAGATATCATTAATATTATTAGATAGTGCTATTTTTTTACTTTTATATACACAGTGTATAATGACAGCAAAACCCTGTACATATTTTTTATTTCGGTTATCCTAACATTATAAAGAATGGGATTAAATATAATGACCACCAAAAATAGTAATTGCATACCAAAATATGTTTACTACAATATATTATAACGAGCACCTATACGCCTCAAATCACTGCGTTCCGTCTCGGAAGGGTTAGGTTATGTTAGGTTCCTTCCTAAACCCACCCAAAAATAGGTCCGTCGACTTATTTTGATCTCTTTCCTGTGCAATTAATATTTTTTGTATTGGCATTGACTTCCCAATAACGACTACTATAGATGTTCATGGCAGCCGGGACCTAACGTGTTCTCCGAGGCACGGAGCAGGCGATACTTGTTAATCAAATCAATCGCTAGCTAAATAATGTATTGGTTTATAATATTAGCTCACAACTTCAATGTGCTCGGTGGCGCAATATGAATGTGTATAAGGGTAAAGAGGTTTCTGTCAAGAAATTCATCGTAGCAGCACGGAGTCTGAACCTGGAGTATGGTCCACAGATTATGGCTAAATCATGTTATTTCTGAGTTCGGTATTCTATTAAGAAGTTCTTAGCGGCACCATGAGATCTGGTAAAGTAATAATCCTCCAGACCGAATTTCGGTCACAGCGGCCAATCTTAATGGAGACTAGCTATCTAGACAGGAGATATTATAGTACACAAGCGTGTGCGCGAACACAAGTGCACTCTCTGTTCTCTCACTCCGACGGGACGGATAATCCGACACGACCGGAGAGAGATCAGGCGCAGGACTAACGGCTTTACGTGCGCACCGAGGCACGGGGATGTCTAATACCGCCTAACTCTGGGCTGCTATTGAGATTTCTTAACAGAAAAACCCAATAATTTTTGTTGGCCCAACCCGTGATTCGAACCCGAAAACCTCATACACATTCACTACCGCTGCGCCACGGAGGTGCTGCATGCTGTGTCCTGTAGATGACAATAGGCTCTGTCCCTATTACGTTGGATCTAAAACCATAGCTCGTGAAATGTAGGTATAATACATATACATATGTACCGATCAGGCTAAGTTATTTATATATAACTAGCTGTTCTGACAGACGTTGTCATGTACAAACGAAAAATAAAAAAAATAAAAATCTTAACTATTCTCGAATCCACTTGAACACACACAAAAAATTTCATCAAAGTCGGTCCAGCCGTTTAGGAGGAGTTTAATTACAAACACACGCACAGAAGATTTATATATATAAAGATTAGGTAAAGACAAAACAGTTTAACACCTTTTTATATTGTTTGTTAACCGATGTATTTAACATTTGTTTAATTGCAGAGGAACATAAAAAAAAAGAAAGTGTTATTACTTTTTTATATAGATAGTTGAAGATAAAATAATTCAGCACCTTTTTCTGCTTTGTTTGTCAACCATTTTTCAATTAGTTTATAATAGGGTAAATTCTCAGACAAACAATGAATAAATGTAAAAGAGGAGAAAAATGTATGCTTTCCTGATTTTTTTAATAATGATTATGGTTAAATTTTGTTCACTTCGCGATTACTAGTATGTATACAAAGGTCATCGACTTGGTTTTTGAACTGAATTTTATTAATTTCTCCGTATTTTATTCGAGTCTTAAATAAAAGTCTAATCTAATTCAATAAAGATGCTTCCAATGGACTGTTTTTAATCTAACGAAGCAGTTGAATTGTATATTTTTCCTCGGAGATTGCAATCTGATCAGAAAGAAACATCTAATTGGCTCGTAATCAAAGGCAAACAGCCTCTACTAACGTCTTAATTGTATTTAGAACTATAGGCACTCGTGATGATTCACAAGACACCAATAGAAAGAGATATTGCAGTATTTTATTGACAAGGCAGCAAGGCAGCCCTTTTGACAATATATAACAGACAGAAAGATTTACTTTGACAGTTACAATATTTGTGAGGATAAAGTTATTCTTTTGAATCCACTCTAAAAGATAATTAAATTATTGCAAAGTTCTTCATAATGTTACTTTTTTTATTAAAAATAATATCACTTATACATTTTTACTTTAACAGCTGAATAAATCCTATCCTAGCTAATATTATAAAAGCGAAAATGAGTTTGTTTGTTACCTTTTCACGCCTAAACCACTGAACCGATCATTCTGAAATTTTGTATAAACATTGACAGGTGTACAGAAACGGACATAGGCTACCTTTTATCCCAAAAAAATACTGTTCCCGAGGAAAACAATAATAACGGTCTTATGATAATAGATGGCGCCACGTGTCTTTCGAATCATGTTTGAATTATATTATTACAAGCAGAGTACAACCCGAATTGATTGTCAAATTCTAAATTAACGCGAGCGAAGCCGCGGGCAAAAGCTAGTAATTCAATATTTGAATAATTGTGTTGCATTCACTTCAGAAGCAGATAACATAGAAGGAACATTACAGTTTCTCTTTATCCTTTGTAATTTGCTTCAAAGCAAACCACTTAGTTAATGGACTTGTCTGGAACCGAACTGTTTGAAACACAGCAGCAGTAAAAGTAGTGGATAAACTTCGTACTTCATTACAGTTTGTACATTACGTATTTATTTAGTTTTTGAAGTGAAAACTTCTTTAGGCGCGTTGAGCACTTCTTGTTTGAACAAAAATTAAAGAACTCGCGTCATCGTCACACTTCGTCATCGTCACGCTTCCACGTTTTCCATTTTTGAATTATTTTAGAATATTAACAATATCTCTGAAATGGTGCGTCCTATGGAAAAAATAACGAAATGTTGACCCCCTCAAACACTTAAGAGAGTATCAGGAATCCGACCCGCCCTTTTTTTTGTTTATAAAGAAGTGTTTATGATCAAGGATTAAAGTTTTCACTTCTATCGGCAGTCCTCAAAGACTGACCCAATTTTTTTTTAGATTGCTTCTCTTGTGCATGAAGTCTCATGATACATTCGTCAGTCAAACTGTTATCGGGTTCATCATCATCATCATCAGGCTATAATAGTCCACTACTGGACATAGCCCTCCCCCAAAGAGCGCCATAGCACCCTGTCTTCAGTTTGCCGCATCCAGCATCTGCCTGCAGTCTTTCGCAGATCGTCATCCCACCTGGTCGAAGGGCGTCCTACATTACGTTATCGGGTTATTTTATGGGTATTGGGGGACGCAACACCACCAATTTCTGTCCCCGTGACAACATGTATGTGAAATTTCATGATGATCGGTCCAGTAGTTAGTGCGTGAAAGCGTCCAAACAAACTCACATTCACATTTAAGGATATAACAACATGCTTCGAGTGGAACAGTAATCATAAGCGTAGGTGACACCGCGGGTCAGCTATGTATTATATAAGAAAACTTCAATACCTACTTATGAAATAGCTAACACTACATTTATTTTATTTTCATCCCCTAAATCAAGATTGTATAGGATCGTTCTACAAAGCCCATATATTGTACTTCACTTGCGCTGAACCATTGATGTCATGCACACGGGCCCTCAATTCAAATACTCTATACAATCTACACAGTATTTTCAACCTTGCGAGACTTTATTAAGGTTGCTTTTTATTTAAAGGACGTCATACCTCGATCTCAAATATTACAAGTGAGGTCCATGAGATTATCGACTTAAAAGCAATAAATATAAGGTTGTGGTTTATTTGAACGATTGTTTCGGTATGAAGCAATTATTGCTACACGATTAAAAAGCAGAACCGCTTGTTTGGATGTATAGAGCGATGTTAAACAGTTCAAAATGCTGGGCTGGTTTAAACTGAAACTTGATTTTCAGTTAGTTTACCGAAACTTATTTAATTTAGTTCAGGGTAAGTTTCAGTAAACCAAAGACTAGATTGAAGGAGTTGAAGAGAAATGATATGAATGAAAAAAGACTTGAATGAGGTGACGACCTACCAGAGATATCTGTACTTCAATGGAATCGAAGTTTGACGGCACGAATGCCGTTGTGTTTGAAATGATCGCATCGCCGCTCAAGTTCGATCCCCATACGGGGCATAAAATTGTGTCTGCATAATAATTGTAACGGTGTCTGTTCTTTGTGCCCGTTGTTTAAAAGTTTGTAAAGGTACTCGTAAGTCCCACTAGAAAAAAATCATGTAGAATTATTTCTAGAGGGACTTACTTCAAATAGTAAGTTTAAAAAAAAAAGTAAGCAATTATGAAGAATATTCGTGACGTCACTAATTTCACTCGACGTAATTTTACTGTTATATTAAATCAGCAACAATAATGTAGACGTCAGTGCAATCTACCTTCAGAGTTTCAAACTCACTTTGATTATTATTTCAAGCCCAATTCTGAAAATATAATTGCTCTCCGTAAACCGAGGCCCATAGCTGTCTATCATACATAAATTACATGTGTATGATGTGTTGTGTGTCGAGGTCAGGTGGCGTACACAATGTGTACTCTGGCGAAAATAATGACCTCAGATTTAGGATCTATTTTTGGTCGAGCGACGCAGTGACCGATAGGCGCGAGGCTTTGTATGTAATTCTGTAGATTAGACTATAGGTTTACATACGTAATATATTTATTTATTTATTTATTGACCATAAAACTTACGTCTATCTTTACAGGCAAGCCTAATGCGATAGAGTAGCTGAATTAGACTATATTATATCTATAGTATACATACACTTACTATACAGTATACTATACGCTTAAATTAAGCTAGTTACTGCAGTGGAAATAAGCAGCATTTGTGAATACGTTCAGTATAGTAAATAGTAGTAATAGTATCACGCTTATAGTCCTGGAGGGGTAATTAGAAGTACAAGAAGTAATTACACCCACATTTCGCAAGCGGTTTTTCTATTGTTGGTGATCCTATTGGCGACTACCAGTTTTTTTTTATGCAACTAATGTGACAAACAAGTATACGGCCCACCTGATGGTAAGTGGTCACAGTAGCCTATGGACGCATGCAAGACCAGAGGCATCACTAGCGCGTTGCCGACCCTTTAGGAAAAAATGGGAGTGGGAAGGAGAAGGAGCGGGAAGGGGGAAAGGGGGTGATTAGGCCTCCGGCACTCCCACTCACCGAATGAAACACAACAGTAGTAATACTGCTATTTCACGTCGATATTCGGTGAGAGGGTAGTCCTTCCCCGGTCGAGCCGGCCCATTCATGCTGAAATCAGCGAGGCTCTACTACTTATAATTATTATTGTGGTCGTGCCAACACTAATTACACACATTAGTACATTTTACTTTTATACTCATAATATGTATATATAACTCTAGTATAGTAGCGATAGCTCAGTGGGGAGACCAACAGACTGCAATGCAGAGGGTCTCGGGTTCGATAGTCGACAATAGTGTCACCACTTTTATTTCAACTGTTAGGTTATTGGAAGGCCTACGTTACCAAAGATTTAAATCATAGAGTTGCCCTCGATAAGTATATCTACACTCGACCAAACGTTCCAACACGAACTAAGAGCAGCGAACTCACAAATAAAAATCGCATATTCTTCTCTTTAAAAATTTTTATTACTATACGATTTTTCCTGCAGCTACGCTCGCATAAATAATGTAAGTTATATACAGTTATATTTTTATCAGTAGTCTCTGCCTATCCCTGTGGGAAACAGGCGTGAATCCATGTATGTAGGGTTTGTTATATACGTTTCTATGCTTTGGAAACAGTACTCTTTATCTATGTCCTTATCTGTATCTGTGACCATGTATAAACGAAATTTCATGATGATCGATCGAGTAGTTCAGGCGTGAAAGCGTAACAAACTAACAAACTCACATTGGCATTTATAATATTAGTCAGGATTTTTAATTGAGACGTCATGTTGACATTGTATATCGGTGACAACTTAACATCCAGAAAATTGACCATATGTTAAACGTCGTAGGGCGCATCTAGGTTTTAAATATTTGTACTTAACGACATTTCGTATATTGGAATTAAACAAACTTTATAAGGATTTTATCGCGTTTGGGGTCTCCCCGTGACCATGGCAGCTGAAAAGCAACCGAAACGTCGGGGAAAGTGTAAATTACATCTAAATAGTCGCATCACTTAAATAGCTTAAATTGAAGTAAATAGTAAAAGTGTTCAACAATATTAGTTTAAAGTTTCAAAATTATGTAATAACTAGCTTTTGACCGCGGCTTCGCTCGCGTTATTTTAGAATTTGACAATCAATTCGGGTTGTACTCTGCTTGTAATAATATAATTCAATCATGATTCGAAAGACACGTGGTGCCATCTATTATCATAAGACCGTTATTATTGTTTTGGGAACAGTATTTTTTTTCGGGATGAAAGATAGCCTATGTCCGTTTCTGTACACCTGTCAACGTATATGCAAAATTTCAGGATGATCGGTTCAGTGGTGTAGGCGTGAACAGGTAACCAACAGACAAACTCATTTTCGCTTTTATAATATTAGTTAGGATTAGGATTAGGATAGTGTTTTATAAAAAATAAACATCGCAATAAAATCTGTATAAAGCTTGTTTAATTTCAATGTATAACATTCGCGTAAACATAAGACTATATTATACATAATATTGTCTTATATTTACGCGACATTTCGTATACTACATTGTTAGTAATATAGGTATACCCTTGCCTACCCCGTTGGTTAAACAGAGGCATTCGTCTGTATTTGCTATTAACGGCAACCCAATAATGTAATTACTGGACTAATACACAGACAGACTGACCTCGAGAGTAACCGACCATCACTTGGTCAACGTATCATCAATCAATTAGGGCCGCGCCGCGTCGCGACCGCACCCGCGCTGACCACTCACATTACTTGCGGTTTTATCTCTCCTCCACTATACGTATAACTTGGATCACTGGTGAAATGGGACATTATGTTAAAAGGGTAGACTAAATAAATATCGTATCATATAAGCACGACAGACTGACTTTGTTTAATCTCTTGTCTGCGAGAATATCGGACACAATAAAGTATGTAGTCGAGCCTCGCTGATGTCAGCATGAATAGGCTGGCCCGACCGGGGAAGGACTACTCTTTCACAGAATATGGACGTGAAATAGCAGTATTCCTACTATTGTGTTTCGTTCGGTGAGTGAGAGTGCCGGAGACACAATCACCCTCATTCCCCCTTCCCGCTTCTTCTCCTTCCCACTTCCTTTCTTAACGGGTCGGCAACGCGCAAGTGATGCCTCTGGTGTTGCAGGCGTCCATAGGCTACGGTGACCGCTTAGCCGGCAGGTGGGCCGTTTGATTGTTTACCAAAATAGAAGCATAAAAAAATAGTTTCGTGTCTAGCGAAGATATGCTTGTGTAACCCCATTTGCACAATAACTATGTAGTGTCTTTTCTTAGAATACTTGCATATTCCAGCATTAAAATAAAGGAGATTTATAATATACTTCTATAAATATATTGACAGCACGTGTGAATATATTGACTACTCGCGCGTAGAGGATTAAGTGGTCCTCTCGCCACGGCACTGCGAGTGTTGTAGCGGCTCCTACACGTGATACTTTGTGTGATAACACAAATAGTTAAACCGCGGGTGTTCTTTGTCGCCGCTGTTTAAATGTTTGTAAAGTCTTCCGTGCATAAAAACTGTTTACGCTCAGCGCAGTCTTAAGGATAACAGCCGCCCTGGCTGTTATCCTTAATACTGCGCTGAGCGTAAGACAGATAAAAACAGAGCTCGTGCGGCGCATATTCAAATCGGCGCGCAGCCGTCATAGTAAAATTGTATGGAGGATTTGAAGTGCTTTTTTGATAAATATGTATCTTTATTGTCAATTTGGGACGGACAAATTATAATATTACTATTTATGTTTCGTTTAAGCTGTAAAATAGGATAGATTTCTACTGTTATAATCTAAAAATCACGTAACACGAGCTTACGTTATTGCCTTTTTCGTGAAAATTTACTTAATTTTGTAGGCGAAAATATTAATTATTTTAAGTTTTTGACACGGAGTAATTGTAAACACATTCATTGTTATGGTAAATGTATATTTTATATTTGTATTAAACAAAACGTGTTGATTTTATTCACTTAACTGTGACCGCCTGTTTTGACACATTTCGCTCGGCGCAGTCTTAAAAAAACTATAACATTCAAAATAAAGTTTTATTATCCTATAAAACTTTATTTTGAATATTAAAGACATTTTGACAATCATTTGATATGCATTGCATGTTTTATTTTTGAATAATTATCTCAATTAACGTTATTACCTCAAATTTGATGTGTCAATTATGTATTTAAAGCAATCGTAATTAATATTTGACTGCAAGGATGGCGTAATGATTTAAGTGATCGCCTTGATATAGCCACTGCGCCGAGTGGGTTCGAAAAATTTTGTCCAGAATTTGTGTCGAGTCTGGGAGGTCTTTGTGTCTGTTATTTAAATGTTTGTAAAGTTCCACGCGATACAATTACACAAATTGTTGATTTTACCCAAAACTGACTGAAGTTTTTACTTACCTTGAAGATATCACACAGTAAGAGTATTAGTGTAAGTATACTTTTGGCGATAAAAGTTTTAGTAGCTTAAATAGAAAAGGCTTATCTACTGAACCACGATTCAAATAGTTTTATTACGGACGTCGCGTCGTCGTAAAGAAACTATTATAGGTGCGTAAAGCATTATGTGTTGACATAGAATGTGAAGGTTGATAGTACAAAGGGTCGAGAAAAAGTACCCTAGAATATTTTGTCGTAAAATTTACGATGTAAATGTTACGTGTTGAGGTTAAATGTGACTTCCTGGTTGGTCTTAGAAGTTAGATAGAATGTTCATTCATACGAAATAATTTATTATTAATGTCGTGAACATTACGAACTTAGAATGATTGAGACGAAGAAACTTTTTTGAGTGCATTAATAAAACCACCGATAAAATCATATTAACCTACCCTCTAATTAGCAGCGATAGCTCAGTGGGGAGACCAATAGACTGCAATGCAGAGGGTCTCGGGTTCGAACCCACGTCGCGCAACTCTGACTTTCGGAAGTTATATGACTTTTCGAAATTATGTGAGCATCTATGGCAGTCGTTATTGGGAAGTCAGTGCCCTCTAATATCCTGACACTGATCTAGCCTTATGGTATCCGTTAGCCTTCGGGTTGCGGAGGTCAGGTGGCAGCCGCTCCGTGTAAAAACTGATATCCAGTCAAATCCGGTTAGACTGGAAAGCCGACCCCAAGTGACTTGGGAATAATAAAGGCTAGGGAGAAGAAGAACTGCTAATGTGATTGCTGTCTTTAAAAGAAAAAAGTACCATTGCAAATTGCCGAGTCGGACTAAGTGTAATTAGAATTTACAGTAAGGCTATACCCAATAGCCGCACACAGTCGGGCAAGCTGTAGGCCTGCTACAAATTACGTGGTATTTAAAATATGACTAGAGAAAGGTGCGTCACACACTTCTCACTACCATTAAAGATTTATTTCGACTCTATTTCCTCGTTCACGAAAATTTCATGAGACTAAAGTCACAGATCAAACTAATCCTGGATATTCATAAAGCCAAAGATGCACACACACAAAACGTCTATTTGAGCACTATTTACTGAGCACTGGCTATCTGCAGTTAACGCGTCGATGCACAAAGCCAGCTGCGGATTGAAGCGTAGGGTGAGCGGGAGCATTCCGATACACACTCGACGGCCATCCGCTGTCCATTGTAGTGGATATTTGGGATTTGTACATATTGTATTTAGATCGCGAATGAATGTAGTGCAGTGTTGTATTTTAGTATTGGCGTTGGTTCAGTATTTTTTTAATTATACGCATATATATAGGAAAATATTAAAATTTTTGTTGAGCTGCCTTTAACATCAGAATCTACAATAAAGTAATAGATCTAATCGTGAAGACTACATAAGCATATGGACTTCCCCTTTAGGCTATTCCATTAAAGTTCACTTTATATACTCTTGGTTAATGTTTTTATAAACATTCGTTTTACATGTCCAAACCATGTTGACAAAATATGTATATTTTGACATACATTGAGCAGAGGCCACATCTCTGTTAAAGCATTATTTATTGCATTACAATAAACCAGTCGATGCTTAAACCAGTTATACAAATATTTCCAATTTTATGTAGTTTTAGATGTATAATAATGTAAAATTTAAGTAATAATGATAATATACTATCACATACACACAACATCATCTAGGCCAAACTAAAGAGGTAAGTAACTTTTATACAAGAATCATTGAGGATGATATACTCATAAACTAATGAAATAACTATAATATATTCTATAGAAATAATTTCAATAGGGATTAAATATAATGATCAGCAAAAATACTAATTGGTCAGCAAATATTGCACAGCATAACGAGCATCTATACGCCTCATGCATTCCGTCTCGGAAGTGTTAGGTTATGTTAGGTTCCTTTTTTTACACCCACCCAAAAATAGTAGCCCCGCGAAGTGGGGCTCCGTCGACTTAGTTTGATCTCTTTAAAGTTTGCTGGCTATAAGTTGCTGATCAATTAGCTTTTTTTGCTGCGCAATTAGTATTTTTTTTTGCTGTGCAGTTAAATACTACCCATTTCAATATAAAGCATAGGAGAGAGACCATTAAAAAGTCTGGCCGTGAGTTTTTCGCAGGTATCATCTTAAAGGCTCTACTCTTGTCTGGATCAAGCAACTAAACTAAATGTAACTTAGGTACATTAACTAACGACTAAGTGTTACTATGTAACTATTTATTTTTTGTATAATGTCTTTTGAACTTTGACTTTAAAAGGTAATTTTATGGCTCCAAGCGATTTTTCCAGACAAATTTTTAAACTTATGGCATGGAAAATATGTTTTGTTTATGGTATACTTGTAGTTACAAAAATGATTTATTAAACAAGGTCAGAACAAGTCTGCTCATTATACATAATTTGAGCCCCGTAAAAATCTAATTTATCTTACAACACTCGGAGCTTTGGTAGTGATATGATGTTTAAAGTCCCTGCGCCATCCATGTCGACAACAAAACATCTCTAACAATTATAAGCGGCCTTTTTTCTCAACCCGTACTGTATACGAGCACCATTTAGAAGAACTGTGACGTCAGCACGCCGTTTGACGTCATAGCCACGTGCCTTTATTAAACCGCGCCGTGTGTTTGTCCGTAAGCCGAGCCGACGTGTTGTGTGCCAAAACAAACACACAGATGGAACGACCTGTATTTGTTAGATAAATATTAATAATATGGATCAGTCTCGCTGATGTACAGCTAATGCCATTGTTGTTGTATTTCGGATGAACACAAGTACAGTCAGCAACAGTAGCTGAACGTTAAACAATTTTTAATAGTATTCTTTTTATTGCTATTCAGCGATAGCTCAGTGGGGAGACCAACAGACTGCAATGCAGAGGGCCTCGGGTTCGAACCCACGTCGCGCACCTCTTACTTTCGGCAGTTATATGACTTTTCGAAATTATGTGCCTATTACTTGACAATTTATCGCCTGCTCCATGCCTTGGAGAGCACGTTAAGCCGTCGGTCCAGGCTGTCATGAACATCTATGGCAGTCGTTATTGGGAAGTCAGTGCCCTCTAATATCCTGACACTGGTCTAGCTTTAGGGTATCGTTAGCCTTCGGGTTGCGGAGGTCAGATGGCAGTCGCTCCGTGTAAAAACTGATATCCAGTCAAATCCGGTTAGACTAGAAAGCCGACCCCAAGTGACTTGGGAATAATAAAGGCTAGGGAGAAGAAGATTCTTTTTATTGTTTTTATTTTCGGTTATTATATTCGGTCCCGCTTATTGTTATAGCGGAGCTTTCCACGAACAATTATGGAGGATTTACCGTGTGGCTTACTGCCTAACTCAGCTGATATTAAACATGTAAACACTTACTAAGTGCTTCAGTAATATTTCGGTGCCAGGTGCGCAACATGTTGTACATCCTGCTTACTTTGGCTGAGAGCTTAAGTGATGAAGATTAAGAAGTTGTTCGCTTTCAAAATAGTTTGCTAAGGAGTTGTTACGTTTGACGGTGGAACAAAGCTATTAAAGACTACTAGATATTAGTCTGAGAACTAAATCCAACATCTACAGCATGTATCTAAATAGTGTTTAATTAAAATTATTTTAAAATAATTCTTGAGCTTCTACGGTTTTCCCGCTGCGTCGCTCATGTAAGTCCCACGGGAACCCATGTAAATGGTATGTGGTAATCGAGGACATGGTCTATCTATTTGCAAAGTTTTATTGAAATCTGCTTAACAGTTTACGCGCGTGGCTAAGTAACAAACATCCATATATCAGCTCAAATATTCACATTCATAACATTTCTATAAATTTGGCGATACTTTAGGTATTTCTTAAAAAACATAACGTTCATGCGCGAACAACCTAATCTTACCTAATAAACAAACGCTGCAGTATACAGTAAATTTATTTGCTTTCACTTTTTACGTTCTTTCAGACAGTGTGATTGATTTCAGCATGAATGGGCCGGCTCGACCGGGGAAGGACTACCCTCTCACAGAATATCGATGTTAAATAGCAGTATTCCTACTGTTATGTTCCGTTCGGTGAGTGAGAGTGCCGGAGGCCCAATCACCCTCTTTCCCCCTTCCCGCTCCTTCTCCTTCCCACTTCCTTTCCTAAAGGGTCGGCAACACGCAAGTGATACCTCTGGTGTTACAGGCATCCATAGGCTACGATGACCACTTATTACCGGGTACCTTATCAGGTGAGCCGTATGCTTGTTTGCCACGTTAGTTGAATAAAGAAAATAAAAATTACAGCAAAAGTTAATATACGTAAGCCATAAGTCACAATTGATCTTGTTCAAAATATTTGAACTCCCACATCAGTATACTGCTAATAAATAATACTCGTTACATCGTAACCTTTTTATTTTTAACTTGGTATTAACATCCATTGTATGTTATACCAAATCAACAAGTAATATTGAATTCCACCCACGTTGTAAGTCTATTCATGTTATATTATAGAGATTTGCTCTCATATTTACATAATTTCACAAATATAAAGGGCCCCATACGGTACGACTCATCTGTACGATCGATCTGATCGAAATCGTGACGATTGATCGCATCAAAAATGACGCCCATACACGAAACGATTGGTCGTAATGATCCATCATTTACTTGTTTAAACACTGTCGACTCATCGTTACGATATTCATGATTGCATGGGTTTTCGTTGCGATTTCCGACATCGTCTTCGATGAAGCAAATCGTTAACGATCTTGACATACACTACCGATTCGTCGTTTCGATCGGTTTGCAGCGACGCGCGACGGATCGTACAGACGAATCGTACCGTATATGGGGCCGCTAATTAATAACGATATGCAGACCGGTAAGCAGATATTTCTTACGCGTACATTTCATTAACAGCTTAAGGTCTCAGGTAATAAGAGGCGTAGGTAAAAGATTACTTTTTAAAATTTTTAAATCTTTTGGTGGTCAGTTTGGCGAATGCTTACTCAATTATAATATTTTCTTTAATTTAGTTAATAATAAAGCACTATTTAAAACAACCAGCAAGATTTCTTTGTTTAAATACATGTACCCTTAATTCCTGTGTCGCTGGGTACTTCACAAAGAATACTTAGAGATAAATAACTATTTTTTTTTCTCTTTATTTTTAATAGGGATTTAAGTACGCAAGTGCGACTATGTCAATCCCATCGCGCCCACATAGACTCTCTCACTATATTTAACCTAATACTGACCTATCTAATATAAAGCCGTACAATATCTTTGCTGGTTCAGATATAGGATCGGCCAATACACCGTGAAAAACGCCTACATCCAATCGCGACAAATTTAGGGACTGCATGAGCGTTTGCCTTTTCTCACGGTACCGAACACACTCCTCTAACACATGTAGTACATCCTCTATTGTGCCACAGACCTCGCAGTTAGGATTATCTGCAAATAACTATTTATGAAGCACAATGTTTTCGCTCACGTCGGGATTGAACCCGCACAGTGGCGGTGGCGAGGCGGCCGCTTAAACCACTGCAAGTGGAGCCGCGACTGCTCAATCACAAAACTAAGTCTCTCGTAAGTACAGTCAAATTATAAACTTTATAAACATAAAGATCTCACTAAGCCAAGTCTCTCTCTAAATTACAAATGATCGAATGAGATTTTTTGTATTTGTATTGTGTGCTAAGGATTGTTAGAGCGCAGACTGAGGGACAGGCATAAAAACAAAATCCTCACCTTCGACACACATTTGGCGCGGATTAGATTAACTTGCTGTATATTTAAATACTAGCTGTGGCCGCGGTTTTATCCATGATAATGATTACTGTTACGCTCTTAAAGCTTGTAGCGTGATGTTATAAAGCCTATAACCTTCCTTAAGAATTGAGCTATCAAATGCAAAAATATTGTATCAAATTCGACTGGCCGTTCCAATGATCAAGCACGTTCAAACAAACAAACTCTTCAGCTTTATTATACTAGTATAGATATTTTTGTCCTTACTTCAAATTTCTTAGAAAAAAACACAATGACTCACTATCCTACCACAAAACTGGTTTCACCAATATATAAAATGGATTCTGTAGCTCGAACAAATCCGTATATTCGGCGAGACACGTGTACAATAAAGGGCAATACTCCACAGGATCAGGCACGTGCCATGTTTTACTCAAACAGTTTATTGTGAATCTAATTTGTTCTCAGTAATAACAACTTTTTTGGCTCGAGTATGTTTTAGAACAAAATATTATGTGTAAAGAGTGGTTATTACCGGTTACGAATAAAATACATTATACCTAAAATGAAGCAGTATATTCTTTCAAGAGTTGGAATTGAGACACATTGAAATTAAACTACTATAAACGGATTTTATCGCGTTGTTTATTTGACACTTTATTACATAATTTAGAAACTGTTACTCAAAAATTAACAAATTTTTAAGCTAATTAAATTATTGATAATATTAAAAGTATTTATATTTATGTTTACACTTTCCCCGACGTTTCGGTTGCTTTTCAGCGGCCATGGTCACGGGGAGACTACGATGGTAGTTGTCTCAATGTTCCAGTGTAGTTATTTCAAAGTACCGGAACATAATTTAATTATTGGTGTTTCTATTTACGCAGAATGAGCTCAAAGTATCATGAGACACAATAAAAAAGAAAAGTGGCTGGCTTTGTTACTCAACTAAATATTTGATTAAATCTGCCTCAGTGGCGCAGCAGTAATGAATGCTTTACATGAGTTCTCGAATTCGATACCCGGAGTCAGGCAACGTTTAACTGGGATTTCTGTCCAGAAATTCTCTCAATAGCAACACGTAGTCTGTGAGTGGCAAACGACTCGTCCCACACGCCTCTACACCTCTGTCTACTGTTTCAGAGATCATGGCGTGATATATATGTATATACTAGTTTTTGCCCGCGGCTTCGCTCGCGTTAATTTAGAATTTGACAATCAACTCGAGTTGTACTCTGCTTGTAATAATATAATTCAATCATGATTCGAAAGAAACGTAGCGCCATCTATTATCATAAGAACGTTATTATTGTTTTCCTCGGGAACAGTAATTTTTTTCGGGATGGAAGGTAGTCTATGTCCGTTTCTGTACACCTGTCAATGTATATGCACAATTTCAAGATGATCGGTTCAGTGGTTTAGTCGTGAAAAAGTAACAAACAAACTTATTTTCGCTTTTATAATATTAGTTAGGAAGTTAGGATAGGATTAGGATTTGATTAAGTAATTCTTTTGTGGTTAGAAAAAGGCACTTTACGGTTGTTATTACCCCTCAAAGAAGAGTTAGCTCTTCTTTGAGGGGTAATAACAACTCTTAATACACGTCACACACGGTTATTTTTGTTAAAATCACTCTTCTCGCTAGCCTTTATTATTCTCAAATCACTTGGTGTCGTCTTTCTAGTCTAACCGGATTTGACTGGATATCAGTTTTTACACGGAGCGGTTGCCATCTGACCTCCGCAACCCGAAGGCTAACGATACCCTAAGGCTGATCTAGACCAGTGTCAGAATATTAGAGGCCACTGACTTCCTAATAACGACTGCCATAGACGTTCATGACAGCCGGGACCGACGGCTTAACGTGCTCTCCGAGGCACGGAGCAGGCGATAATTGTCAATCAATACGCACATAATTTCGAAAAGTCATATACATAACTTCCGAAAGTCAGAGGTGCGCGACGTGGGTTCGAACCCGAAATCCTGTGCATTGCAGTCTGTTGGTCGTCTCACTGAGCTATATTTGCCAACTAAATAAAGCTTATTAAAAAGTATTTAAGTTATACATTATATTTAAAAGAAAGAAGCAGCGATAGCCTACTGACAGACAGTTAGACTGCCACTCAGAGATATCTAGCTCGACTTAAAGGCACCTCTGACTTTCAAAGACATAGCCATATTAAATAGTTAATTGTCGCTCGCTTTAACGTTAACGGCTAATATCGTGAGGAAACCTGACTGGCTGAGTCTTCTTCATAAAGTTATGTGAACTTTATCAACCAAGTACTGTTCCAGCGTGATAGATGGCCTAGCCCTTTGCACACTGAGAAGAGTAGGAGGTCCACGCCCGGCAGTGGGACAGTTTATATACAGATTTGATATTCTAATTACATTATAATAACTTCACATTTTATCTTGTTAGAATTTTATTGTGGTTCCTTATTTGACGTTCTCTCTAAATCAATCAAAACAGAAAATTTTAAGACATGTGATAGTCTAATGTAAAATGAATGAAAAAAACATGAGTAAGAAAACTCATATTTTATTTGCATCCCTGTGGGCGATGTTGTAAGAAACAGACAAATATTCAGTAACAATATATCTTGGTAAACATAATATTGTAAATTATTTACAAGTATTTGGTAGAACGTTAAATAACCATTATCCCTTACGTAAATCTTAAGAATATATGAACTCTTTAGACTTAAGTCAAGCAAATCCGCATGCATGCTGAAGTCGATCGCAGCGATGGCTTTTAGCGTTAAACCGTGATCATGATATTGTCTTGTAAAATATGTACAAAGAGAGAATATACATATCTGCCTCTTTGGAAGGTATTTGACTAGGGTAGAATAAATAATTTCAAAGCTGTATTCAATTCGATGAAATATTGTTTTTATACAATACTTAAATTTTCTTTTCGCACAGACTTTTTGATAGTAGTAATACTTTGATCATTCGACATTTTCACGAAATATATATATCTTTACAACCACGGGATACAATTCTTCAAGTGAACAAAACCTGGGTGCCAAATATCTGAGCAATCAAAAAACCAATATTTAAAGCATATCTCCAACCCTCAAAGAGATAAAATTTTCACTCATTCTCAATGGGTGATAATTTTATATGATAATAACCCTTTTTAATGTAAAAACTGAAGTTCGCCAGAAGATTCCAAAAGATTTAGATAGAAATCTCTAGTTATTATTGATATTTGCTACTGCTACAATTACTTAGGATACATACTTTCTCCTAGAATTTGTATAAATGAGAAGAGATTATCCTTCAGTACTCCTGTATTATAAATCCGTTCCAAGTATTTTTATTGCGATTTGTACGTTTCCCAAGCTACAATTTTATTTGCTACGTCGTTGCTACGAAGCTACGGCGCGGCGTAGCAAATCGTGCCATGTCTCAAACGGTTATTATGTTCCAATACACCCCCTGCTCTGGGATATTTAATATTAGTGGAGAACTTCATGAACACTATGATATAGTTTGATAAGAATCTTCAATGTTTTACAATTACAATTAAGGCAATCTCTTTTAACGTAATTTTGTTATTTAGAGCCTCTGTACAAAATGATACCCGTTGACCTATTAGTGATGAGTTTAATACTATGGACATACCCGTCAAATTAAGAGCTTTCGCAAATTATAATTTTTATCCAAATTAGTGGAATAGGAAACTAGAGTTTAAACAGAGTCAAGACAAATACTTCGCGTTTATCAAAGCCATCAGTACCATCGACTTCCAATATTAGTAAGGAGTTATACATACATTTTTGACGTACTGATCAAATGTCCTCACCGCTGTCCTTCCAAGCAGTAGCGCATCCATCTCGCTCTCGGGCACGGGCACAACGGCCACCGTGGGAGCAGGACCACCCTTCATTGGCACGTTCATTTTTAAACTTTATCCTCCACAAATTAAAACACAAAGTCGTTTGGTAGGAACAATCCAGCTTTCTTAGCACTGAACAAATTAAAGTCCAGCTCTACACAAGTTCTTACATTGTCACACACGCGAAAGTGAAGTTCATAACAAATAATTCAATCGTCATTGGAAAAGAGACCTTATTAGAGACCTGTTATAAAGTTCAATTTTCAATGTTATCACAATAAACGCATCACTCTTTTAGAATAACGTCCAAAGAATTCAGTTATGCCCACTTCATTGTCCGTGTCTTGTTTCAATTAAAATATTTTATTTTCACATCCAAATTATGGAAACGCTAATTGTATTACTGATTCCAATTACGCTGAGTGTTTTTTGAATGGATATATTTTTTAAACTATTAGTCTAGGAATTTAAATAAAAATTGTAGTATTTTTATAAGTTCTGGTGATATGAATTAAAAGTTTATTGTCTTTTCAAGTTTATGTATTATATAAGTAATTATTTTGATAATTGCACTATACTTTTGGATCACTAAGTTCACTCACTTAACTTCTTTAGGAAAACTAGTCTTTAATATTTGTTTCGAGTACTTCACACAATCTCACAGAATTATATCTTACAACATTTCGTTTTGATCCCGTGAATGAGTTTCAGTCTTCACTGTTATCTTTCCTGGTTTATTATTGGTTTAGGATTGGAATGAACATAAAATTCGTTTTTGTACCTCTGTTACTGGTGATATATCTATATCTGTAATGTTATATTGCAGTGGTATCTTTAGATTTCTAAGAACTAAAAAGCGAAGGTGGTATTCCTGCGGCTTTACTTTTCAATTTTAATTATATATTTCATACAAATTCGAATAAAAATGTAAAATTTTATGAAGATGTGTGGATACACTATGTGTCTGATTTCTGTATCCAATACTGTATGTTTTTAATGCTGTATTACTTTATAGTGTAGTTAATTTAATAGAGTACATGCAATAAAATATTTGATGGACGCCCGATTTTTCAATCGTTAGATAATTCTTATATGACATATTTGCTACACAAAAGCTTTCTGACGATTGAAAAATCGGCTCTAAAACGTTTTCTTCAACCTACGCAAAACGTAATTAATATCCTTAAGAAATGGTTTCAACTGCTTTTTTAATTAAACGTAGATAGCATCGTCTTATTACGATTTTATAATGCTTTAGAAGTTGACAGACACTATTCTCCGTATTCCATATAAATTTTCTCAAAAATTAGGCTATACGATGCAAAAAAAAATCCAATATGACTGTCAGGTCCTATAGCTTTATTGTATTATTATGTAATGACTGCTAAGTGGAAATAAATAAATGTCATATTATGCGTAATCAGCGTCCTAATAAATATCAAAGTAACACCTATATTCACGATATTTAGAATATTTTACACCATTTCACTCTCTAGAGCCTTAGTTGCCAAAGTGGTCCAGGTGGACCCCCAGGGGTCCACGGGAGAATCAACGAGGGTCTATGTTGGGGTGACAAAAAAATGGGAGTTCACAATTCGTAAGCGGAGGTCCACGAAAATTTATTTGCTTTTGATAGTGAAGAACTAAAATGTTGGCTTGACTTCACCTATCATTGCAGGCAGTTAATATTTTAAGAAGCTCAGCGACTGTTACTACTTACCGATTTTTCGGTAGAGAATTATTAAAAAAAAAATTCATTATAAATACGAATTCCAAGGAATATGGTAGAAATGTAGCTGCAGGAAGTCCACCGGAACCAGCTAAATTTTGAAAGTGGTCTATGAGAAAAAAAGTCTGGGAACCTCTGCTCTAGAGGATCGAATTTCAGAAAATTGCGATTTACCTATTTGCTTATAAGATTTAGAAGTACTATAAATTTTGATAATGAGTGGCGATAGCTTAGTGGGAGACCAAGAGCAGCGATAGCTCAGTGGGGAGACCAACAGACTGCAATTCAGAGGGTCTCAGGTTCGAACCCACGTCGCGCACGTCTGACTTTCGGAAGTAATATTACTTTTTGAAATTATGTGCGTATTTTGACAATTATCGTCTGCTCCGTGCCTCGGAGAGCACGTTAAGCCATCGGTCCCGGCTGCCACGAACATCTATGGCATTCGTTATTGGGAAGTCAGTGCCCTCTAATATCCTGACACTAGTCTATCCTTAGGGTATCGTTAGCCTTCGAGTTGCGGAGGTCAGATGGTCGCTCCGTGTAAAAACTGATATCCAGTCAAATCCGGTTAGACGACAAAGCCGACCCCAAGTGACTAGGGAATGATAAAGGCTAGAGAGAAGAAGATCCGTTCCTGCAAGATCCAAGCTCTACGAGCAGAAACTAGTATTTCTAAAACGAATCATATTAATATGCTGCTTCTCCAAGCATGCTTTGTGATTTTAACTACGGTCTCTATAGTAACTTCTCTTAACCACAAATTGTGCCCACGTTACTCTGCTATATTTGTATGCAGTAATTAAAATTATATATTTTGCAACGAACGATGAAATTATCTGATCAATAATAATAAATTATACAGTATATGTCGTGGAGTTTCGAGCGAGGGAGGCAGCCTGGCGTTTCTTGCCGCCATCCGTCGCGTCTAATTAGGTAACTTTAGACAGATATTGATCTCGTCCCGTATGTCACTGTGTATCTGCACTCTAGTTATTCAAGGTCAAGGTCTTGCTGACTTAATTGGATTACCTTTACCATACTGGTTAACGTAGGAGACAGCGTACGTCTTACTTGCTCTTGTGTGTAAAATAATGTTCAAAATTATACATATTATGCAACTACCTTGTTTGTCAATGTTTTCTAGCTCTCAGCTATTGACAGGTTATGTGTCTTTACTAAATCTGCCGTCCACTAACTAAAAAGACGTTAAGTGATATGGAACTCATATGGCTTAACGTCTTTTTTTATTATAAGACGGCAGATATCGTGAAAAAAGTATTTCCTAAGTTAAGACGCTTAGCTGACCAGGTGTTGTTAGAAAAGCAGTTTCTAAGTTCTTTATTAAGACGCAATGCTAACAGCAAGGTACTGTCAAGTCTACGATACCTGGCGTTGCAAATTAAGCTGCAATGAAGTGCCCGAAAATTAACAGTTATCCACCATGATTTCTATTCGTTTTTATAGAAAATTATTTTATTATTATTTAAAACAGACAATCGGCCTCGATGGTGTAGTGGTTAGTGTAACCGAATGCCACGCCTGAGGTCGCGGGTTCGATTCCCGCACAAGTCAAACATTTGTGTGCATGAACATGGATGTTTGTCTTGGTCTGGGTGTTTCTATGTATAATATGTATGTATTTACAAAAAAAAGGTATATAAATATGTTTATCCATTGTCTAGTACCCATAGTACAAGCTCTGCTTAGTTTGGGCTAGATGGTGTTGTGTGTATGTGGTAGAATATTATTATTATTATTATACTTCTCTAGGACTCTCTTGGGTGGGCCTCCGAATGGGGTGAACAGAACTTAGTTCGATTCAACCCCTCGAAGACACAAGTGTGCGCGTTTACTGCCAAGAAGGACTCATGGCGCCACAGTTCCAAGGAACTGTGGCGCCATGATAAAAGGCTCCTTCCTCCTTGAGTGATAAAGGCTTATCGCTCTCCGTATCTCCGAAAGTATTGGGATCCTCGGCGTCGAAATCTTAAATAAAGTCCAGTTTGGGAGTCACTTGGAGGACAAAGCTAAATTAGCGAGTAAAAAGGTGGGTGTACTGAACAGAGCCAGGCGGTACTTCACACCAGGTCAACGTCTTGTGCTTTACAAAGCACAGGTCCGGCCGCACGTGGAGTACTGCTCACATCTCTGGGCAGGGGCCCCCAAATACCAGCTCGACCCACTTGATTCCCTACAAAGACGGGCAGTTCGAATCGTCGATGATCCCAATCTCACGGATAGACTGGAGTCGTTGGAGCAACGAAGAGACTTTGGGTCTCTCTGCGTGTTCTACCGACTCTTTCACGGGGAGTGCTCTGAAGAACTGTTTGATTTGGTACCGGCGGTCCCTTTCTATCACCGTACCACTCAACACCGAAGCAAGGTTCATCCATGTCACCTGGAAGCGTTCTTTTCTAAGACGGTACGCTTTCAGCGATCATTTCTCCCACGTACGTGCAAGCTCTGGAATGAACTGCCAGCTTCGGTGTTTCCCGAGCGCTATATGTCCTTCTTCAAACGAGGTTTAAAGAGAGTTCTTCTTTCACGGTAGGCAGCGGCTTTGCTGTGTCCTGACATTGCTGAAGTCCATGACCAGTGGCTACCACTTTCCATTAGGTGGTCCACTTGCTCGTCTGCAATAAAAAAACTTCTGCACTAGGAATTACTCCTGTGTCGCGGGGAACTTTACAAACAACGGACGCAAATAACACCCACCATTTGTGGATCACACAAAGTTTTGCCCCGTGTGGGATTCAAACCCACAACCCTCGCCGCAATGTCAGTGGCGAGGCGACCACTTAAAGCATTAAGTCATTCGTGCAGCACATCTCTCTCGTTAGGGATTTAGTTTTGTTTCCCTTTGGACTATACAAACGGATACAAAGTAGACACAGACTATAATAAATAGAAACCACTGTGCCATCAGCTTGACAGACATTAGCACTTTCTCTGCAATCAAGAGAATCGACTTTAGATTGGTTATTGATTGCCATCGCGGTTAGCCGTACAAGATTGTACCAACGATTACTTAATTACTGATGGTTTCACTGAGTTTCATTGGTAATTTAACTTTGGCTATCAGCAAAGTTTATTCGTCATAGAGATTATTACTCACTGCAGTCAAGAACTTTAGACTGAGTTAAGACTGCACTTCCTATCGTAAAGGTCTCTATAATTTAATTTGCTACAACGACGGCAAGGCATTAGAATGCCAAACATTATTGAAAACCTACCATAATACAGATTGTTAGCTAGTTTGGGAGACATCGGGTTCAACATTTTATGATTAACTAGATGTGCCTGCGGTTTCACTCGTGTTTATGGTTACTGCGCCGCCCCCGTGGGTCGTAGCGTGATGTTATATAGCCTATAGCCTTTCTCAATAAATAGGCTACTAAAAGAATTTTTCAATTCGAACCAGTAGTTCCTGAGATTATCGCGTTCAACCAAACAAACAAACAAACTCTTCAGCTTTATAATATTAGTATAGATTTGCCGGTATGTATGTACCTTTTAAGAATCTTTGTACGTTGTTCCTTATCTGATATGAAATAAATTACTGTGTTTTCAATTATGCCTGGCATTCTAACAATTAATAGTTTGAGCTAAGCTAAGTTTTCTGAACAAACAATATTTTAGAGCAATATGTGGCTGCAATATTTTCATATATTTATTATCCGACCACCTAAACAACGTTTTGATGCGTCTACCATAGCAAACATAAATGTTTGGTTATATAGCCAAACATTGTAAAAATTAATGTTTGACTATATAGCCAAACCTTGTAAAAATAAATGTTTGGCTATATAGCCAAACCTTGTAAAAATAATGCCGGCTCGAAGGACCAAATGTTGCCGACCACCACAACTAACGATATAAATGACAACTAGTGGACTGTAACTTGAAAGATGTATATTGATTTAAATAATGAATACATTACTTGCATTTACATAAGAGCGCGAAAAACAATATTTAAAATTATGCGCGAGCGCGGCCGTGTGTGTACATGTCTGTCGCTGACTACTGGTCCGGCGGCCCGCCGCGGCGGGCGAGCGCCGATGGCTGGAGCGGGGCGGCGGGATGATGACTTAGAAGTCCCGTTAGTCCCGATCAGCTGTTAGCCGCCGTAACAGATGCATGGCGAGTACTCGACAGTTATATATCGCCATAATTTTCAGAACATTACAAATATTCAGTAAGACTTTGCCCAGCCCGCATACCTGGATCTCACGATCCGAGGACTGTCGAGACACTATTTGAAACCGAAATTCGCAAATTCAACAGAGATTTAGACGCTGAGCAAACACTTCGTAATGGTGAACGTGTTGATGGAGAAGAGCCGAAAAGCAACATTTTTGCTCCTGACTGGACTTATATACCCAGGATCCTTTTTTTATTACCGATAAGTTTAGTGGACACTGACATTTTTAATGAGGAAGGTAGCAGGCAGCACAAATATTTCTACAGTAGACCGGAACAGATCACTAAATCGATGAAGAAAATGCTCAAAAAGTACACGCAGGAAAAGATTGAAAACCTAATCTTAGATAATCCTGGGATCTGAAATCTACAGTGGTTTGAAACGAACAGAAAATTAAAGAAGAACTTATTGATGTGAACGATCGCCCGTAAAACATGATTTGATAGCCGGTTATCATCTATTTGACAAAACTATTGTAATCTATAAAGTAACTATTTACAAACGGACAAAAACGTAAAACATCTTAGGTTTTAATTTTTATTGAAGAACAAAAACCGCACATGTTTTGCAATAAACTTCTTGACCCATGCCAAATAGATGCTAATGAGAGATTATATGGCCTTCACTGATTTTCAGCCGCTTAAGATAAAAATAAGTTGTGAAAAATGAACCGTAACAACACATAACAATAAATGATATTCCTAAAAAGTAATAGTATATTATTTCTTCGTTCTTTAAAATAGAACTTACACAGTAGGAATAAAGTCGTGGATTCCTTACAACCATTCAAACAACAGACACAAAGAGCACTTAGACTTGAATCAACTATTTGTGGTTCACACAATTTTATGTCCCGTGCATCGAACCCACAACACTTGGCGTAAAGGCAGTAGCGCGACGACCACTTAAATCACTACGCCGTCTGTCCATCCCGTCTGTAAAATTATTAATCTCCTTTTAGAGTTCGAAAAACTCTTATACAACAGCTTTGCCCGTCCGTCCGTCTGTCTGTTATACAACTTTCAACTCAAGAACCGTAAGTCCGTAACGTCATTCGTTTCATTTTCATTTTCATATTCATTTTTACATTTTCGACTCAGCATAGTCGATATACCCCGAAATGACTATGACGTTTGACCTCTGACCTCAAGGTCACGTAATACATTTTTTTCGAACTTTAATTTTTACGGCAATTCATTGCCGTTTCTCACTTATTTTATTATGAGAAAAAAGCAATGGTGGCATACTTCGAATTGGGTTAACACGTTGTATCTCATATCTTTGCATGACACATTTCTTTATTCAAAGCGCCTGAGATTCGTGCAGACAAGAAGTTTAATGGCAGATCAACGTACAGTCCGTAAACTGCTGTTTAAAGCCTACTTCCAGCTTGGTTGCAGATCCTTTAGTTTTACTGTCAGAGAAGTATAGAACGCTAAATGATCAGGGGCAGCATGGAGTCTGAGACTTTGCCCGGTGGACGGCTAGAGGCTTGCCTTCTGTTATGTAGCATGCAAAATCATAGCTTAAGCAACGATAGTCTGTAGTGGGAGACCGTTGGACTACGATGCTCTGCGTTTTGGGTTCGATCCCATCAAAGCACGCACCTTTGAGTTTTCGAAGTATCATATTATTATGTGTATTAAAAAGTTGATAATTGCTTGTTGATAATTAGGTCATTAAAGAGTTAATAATCCCTCACATTAACAATGAAGGAAAACATCGAGAAACTTACACCTCGGAGTGTTCTTCAAAATGTTATAGAAGATTTGTGGAGTTTGCTAGCTCGCACTAGGTCAGCATCGTGGATTACGTTGTAAAATCCTTCTCACACCGAGACAAGGCTCGATACTAGCAGTAGAACAGCTAGTTAAGTCTGATATTATACAAAAATAGCTTTTACCCGCAGCTTCGCTCGCGTAAAAGTAGGTTAGGTTAGGTGTAAACTGAGTTCCAGTGACCCACCCACCATTCAAGGCAGAGAGTTGGCAAACCGTGGCCTCCGCGTTAAAAAAATTTTAGGTATTACAGTATTTTTTTAAATAAAATATAGCTTATGTTACTAGGTGATAATAAAGGTTACTAATAGTGAAAGTTTTTTTAAAATCCGTTGTGTAGTTTTTGAATGAAATCATTACAAACAAACAAATGCAAAATCAAACCTTTCCTCTGTATAATATTAGTATAGATGATAGTTGGTGACATGTTCTAAACACCACTACCTACCACTTCGGGGGTAAAAACGTGGGACTACATATGTATATAATTTAAAAAAAATTGGGGCAGTCTTTGGGGACTGCCGATAGAAGTGAAAACTTTAATCCTTGATCACACACACTTCTTTATAAAAAAAATTTTAAAAAAAAGTGCGGTTTCCTGATACTCTCTTAGCGGTTATTAAGGGGGTCAAAATTTCTTTATTTTTTGCGTAGTACGCATCATTTCTGAGATATTGTTAATATTCTAAAATAATTAAAAAATAGAAAGCGTGGAAGCGTGACGATGACGAAGCGTGACGATGACGAAGCGTGATGATGACGAAGCGTCACGATGACGAAGCGTGACGATGACGAAGCATGACGATGACGGGAGTTCTATGATTTTTCTTCACCCAAGAAGTGCTCAATGCGCCTAAAGAAGTTTTCACTTCAATAAATAAATCACTGGTTTACTTTCAATGCTAAATAAATAAACATTCTAAATAATGGTCTCTTTCGTTTATCGCTTGAAGTCTTTGAAGTGTCGGAAGCTATCGGAAATCCATTTATAACACTATTGACCTAACTCACTTCCAGTAAAAGCATTTAGTTTAGTTGAAAAGATTAAACAGAATTCTAGCAATACATTTTCTTTCGATTTGTAATTCTTAGTAAGAATATAGAACCTGGAAATAGAAATAAGCCGCAATGAACGCCTCTATTACGAGGCACCTGATATCATATTTTTTATTCATTCTTGCAGGTATTTTCTCATAGGCTTTTTGCCTGAATATAGCAACTAGTCTCAATGTAAATTCAGTAACTTTACTAAGATTACTTACTCATAAACTTTGTCATACAACAGTGTTACTTTGAGACCTAAATATAATATTCTATCAAATACACACAATACCACCTAGCCCAAACTAAGCAGAGCTTGTACTATGGGTACTAGACTATGGATAAACATACATATATACTTTTTTTTGTAAATACATACATATTATACATAGAAACACCCAGCAAGACAAATATCCATGTCTGTAAGCAATATATTATTTATTAGATGTGCCCGCGGTTTCACCCGCGTTTATGATTACTGCGCCGCCCCCTTGGATTGTAACGTGATGTATATAACCTATAGCCTTTCTCGATAAATAAGCTATCCAACACTAAAACATTTTTTCAATTCGGACAAGTAGTTCCTGAGATTTCAAACAAACAAACTATTCAGTTTTATAATATTAGTATAGATTATCCAACTCTATTAATGTTATAATATTAACATAATCCTCAAGGTTCAAATCACTAATACGTTGCCAACCTCACAAAATTGTACTCCCTATTTTGTAAACGAAAGATACAAAACCATTGCCCCCTCGTACTAAAATGAATTGATTATAAGCGGATGAGTTCACTTTATCAACAATGAATTTGAACATGTCCATGTCCACATGTTGATTCACTATTGTATACATCGCTTCCGATTCAATTGCCAGTTCAGATGCGCCGACAAAGTCTGCTGGGAGCTGGGAGCTGGGATGCAATTGAGCTTAGTCGACGATAGTTTAATTCTCTCTTATAGTAGGTACGAGCGAGGTAAGTAAAAATAGGAATTAGGACCAACCGCCAACTCAATTATGATATTAATCTAGCAAGTCTTCGAAAACTAGACATAATTATAGATCCATTGTGTCGGAACACCGGTGTGCTGCTGTGGTTTGTAAGATTTTCTTTGATGTGTGTCAGTAAAAGTAGCGACGTTCCATTTTTGTTACGTTTATTACTTGGCTTATAATTAGATTAATTCTTATTACTAGTATTGGTTCATCGTTCTGATGATCGTCTTTCATTTTTAATATTCTATGTCTCAATGTCGTTGCGTCTACTAGATAAGCTGGCGACTTTTATCTTATTAGCTTTGTATCTTAATTCCGTGATGCGAATCGATCCAACTATTTGCATTAGTATTTATTTAAATAATCATCAATTAATCAAACGAAACGTATTTAAAAAAATTATCCCTAGTGCAAGAGACACAGGCTACATGACCGTCTTTTTATCTTTCTCTTTTAAAATTTCCCAGTAACCGCAATACAACACTAGGTTCTAACAGTAGTACGCAGAAACGACACAAGTTCATTCGGTAGCATTCTTATCGCTCCTGGTTATAGCAAATGAGACACGTTCTAGCTCTTAAAAGTTTTCAGAGAGGTACGAGTGGTATATAATTGTTATGGCTATTGAGTTACAAATGCACTGTTGATATATTCGATTAAGACGACATGTCTATCAAGTAGTCATAATCATCCAATTCAGAGGGTTCTTTGAAGCACTGGAGTCCAATCTGCTTTTTTCCTGGAGGACAATATCCACCTAAAGTATAGTCCGCTGATACCAAGGGATGATCGAAGCATTCTTTACCAATCGACACTTTGCCCGGTGGACAATTACCTTCAGACTTGTATCCTTCTATCAATACAGGATGTTTAAAGCATTCATGTCCAATTTTGTATTCTCTTGGAGCACAACCTCCTTCAAAATTCATATAAAATTCAGTTTCAGCAATAGTGAGTGTAGCGAGTGTTACGACCATAATCGCACATAGTTTCATGTTGATTGAGAAAGCCCAACTAGGTCACTACTTCATATACCACAATTGATTAACCTCGTTCAAGTTCCAACTGACAGAAGGCACGTGTTACTTTGGCCTTTGTTCTATTTGCAATGATCGTTTAAAGAAATAATGACTTCAATGTACATGCCTTGTAATTGCATATTATAATACTAAATTACATTATAATTAATGTTTGAACATTATTTGAAACCAAAGTTACTCAAACTGAGGCGGTTAACAGTGATTAATATTTGTTATGTGTATTGCGGTTAGTTTTAACCACAAAGGAACTAAACTACCTCATGTCGGGAATATTAATTTCCATTGAACTATGTTATCGGTATTACTAGTTTGGAGATGGTTCGCTTTGTATGATGTGGCCTAAAACAAAGCTGGAAACATGTGCACATTTTTCCAGCTTTGTTATAAAACAAAACAAAACAAAAATAAATTTATTCTAATTAGGTTACAAGATAACACGTATGAATGTCAAAGTTACACAATTTTTTTCTGTGAATTGACATTTACTGCCACGTTCAGCAAAGCAAGGGTGTAGGGCTCACGAGTAGAACGGGCAAGAAACTCATGGCCACTCTTTTTAATCGCCAAATTTACAATAATTTTTTTTTTACAAAGCATAACTGCAAGGTGCTGCGATGCTACATAAAAAGAACTCGAGTGTTTATACTCAAATTCTTTTTAAGTACCTACACTCCCAGTACAGTGCCTGTTATCTAATTTCTCGCTGCAACAACAAGGTATCCGAATATTTGTACACGTAAAATAAATAAATAAACCTATGTTTATTGTTTTTTGGCTCTATAGCCACATTTGTATCTTTCGACGGCTTGGTAGAGCTACATTTGATCCACGTTTCGCCCTTAAGTCCTACATAAGTGTACAGTCATATGCTAGTCTCTTGCCATACATAATGAAAGTGATACTATTTTTATCTTTGTGCTGTTAACTGCTTTGCAGGGTATCTGTGAATGTGAGTAGACGTTAACCTGTACTATTGTGCGGATAAATAATGATAATATAAGAATGTAAGGGGAACAAACCATTAATTTTATGGCACCCCTGAAAGCATGATTTAACAATAGCTGTTGACAGGTGGCAGTGACACGGGGTTTCTTATGGTATATCTGGTGCCCTATTCAATTCATAAAGGACTTGGAATGTTTAGGCTGCGCACTGAAATCTACGTAGTTAAAAAAATGTTATGAGTATGTTTTGAATATGTCAAAGTGTTTTTTTAGTTTAATTTCATTTAGGGCTTTCTTTAAAAAAAAAATACAGATCAAGCCCATTGTACATATACAAAAACTTAACTAATTAAAATAAAAGGCTATTGAGGAAGTCGATGCTGAGTCCGCGGTATTACCCGGTAAAATGCAGACATTATTTCCGAGGTAAGATAACTCAAAGCACTTTGTAAAATTCCTACATCCAACCTATTAATACCAAACTTTCTCATCATCGACTCCCTCTCGACCTCGCTTCTGACACACTCCATCAGCAAATGTTGCACATCTTCAACCCAAGGCACACGAGGACGCTCACACTGTATGGTTTTATACCATACGCCCTTTTCCATATTTCGTTCATCAAAAAATTCCTTCCAAATGTGATGAGAAATGCTTTATATTTTGGTATCATTTCAGAGTGAAAAGGAGCAATACCTTTTGGCACACTATCTGTAACAGCTAATTTTTCGAGTCGGTCAGCCTCCTCGTTGCCAATATGTCACAGTTGCAGTCCTTGACTGCCTGTTTATTTTATCTTACATCTGGTTGTTCGCCACCATTTTGAACAGGTTATGGAACCATTTGTTGGACACAAAGGCCATATCTAAGTTATTTTTCTCATAGATTACCCAGTGGTATCTAAAACTAACCATGGTTTGAAAAACATTGTTTTTCACAAGGCGAATAAAGATGTTAGTTCCGTTTAAACAGAGTATTAGAAAATATTAGTTATTTTATCACAGAATGTTGGTAACATTGTTTGTTCCAATTTACATAGTTTTCAATTAGTTCCATATTAAAACTACATGTAGAAAGTTCTTTATTAAGTTAGGTAATAGCTGTCATAAAAATAACAATATCTAAATGGATCAAAGGTTTTTTGTTTTATCCTAATCCTAACTAATATTATAAAAGCGAAAATGAGTTTGTTTGTTTGTCCATTTGTTACCTTTTCACTCCTAAACCACTTAATCGATCATTCTGAAATTTTGCATATACATTGTCAGGTGTACAGAAACGGACATAGGCTACCTTTCATCCCGAAAAAAATTACTGTTCCCGAGGTAAACAATGATAACGTTCTTATGATAATAGATGGCGCCACGTGTCTTTCGAATCATGATTGAATTATATTATTACAAGGAGAGTACAACACGAATTGATTGTCAAATTCTAAATTAACGCGACCGAAGCCGCGGGCAAAAGATAGTTTTAAATAAATAGGTACTTATATTTTAATTTTTTTTTATTAGTCATATGTACCTCACATAGCTACCTCATATGTAAAGTAAATCTTGGGGCCGACACAAAAGATCCCACTGGGTCGAAGTGTCGCCGGTCTGCACTGACTGGCCCACACACATAAAATAAGATAAGATACCTCATATGTAGGTAGGCGCAGAGGTAGTCGCGTTCACCCGAATATAACCCGGAACATTTAGTCCTAGGTCAGCCAAAGTATAACTGAGTTTTCCTGATAGATTAGTTGACAAAGCGACGACCAGTTTGGACTGTCTTTCCCATTTTTAAAGTTATATACTTTCGTCTCCTTAGCCTTTATTATTCCCAAGTCACTGGGGTCAGTTTTCCAGTCTATCCGGATTTGACTGGATATCAGTTTTTACACCGAGCGACTGCCATTTGACCTCCGCAGCCCGAAGGCTAACGATACCCTAAGGCTGGACCAGTGTCAGGATATTACAGGGCACTGACTTCCCAATAACGATTGCCATAGATGTTCATGGCAGCCGGGACCGACGGCTTAACGTACTCTCTGAGGCACGGAGCAGGCGATAATTGTAAATCAATACGCACATAATTTCGAAAAGTCATATAACTTCCGAAAGTCAGAGGTGCGCGACGTGTGTTCGAATCCGAGACCCTCTGCATTGCAGTCCGTTGGTCTCCCCACTGAGCTATCGCTACTATACTAGAGTTATACATATATACATATTATGAGTATAAAAGTAAAATGTACTAATGTATGTAATTAGTGTTGGCACGACCACAATAATAATTATAAGTAGTAGAGCCTCGCTGATTTCAGCATGAATGGGCCGGCTCGACCGGGGAAGGACTACCCTCTCACCGAATATCGAGGTGAACTACCAGTATTCCTACTGTTGTGTTTCATCCGGTGAGTGAGAGTGCCGGAGGCCTAATCACTCCCTTTCCCCCATCCCGCTCCTTCTCCTTCCCACTTCCTTTCCTAAAGGGTCGGCAACGTGCAAGTGATTCCTCTGGTGTTGCAGGCGTCCATAGGCTACGGTGACCACTTACCATCTGGTGGGCCGTATGCTCGTTTGCCACGGTAGTAGTAAAAAAAATGCATTGTGTCGAAACTGTGGCCAGGCGCAACACCAACGGCGGTAAATGATTCTTGAGGCATGGGGGTGTATATCACCACCAACATTTGCCTAACTCTGGACTGCTATTGCAAATTTCTCGGCAGAAAAATTGAGTAATTTGACTGGTCCGACCCGTGAATCGAATCTGAGACCTCATCAGCCCACACAGCAGTCGTATTTCATGCTGCGCCAACTATAATATTATACCCAAATAACTTAACCTCTCAAAATTCCATGACTCCTAAGGTTGAATCATGGACGTTGAGTTTGTTGCGCGTCCTGACCACTACGGGAGAGTCAAGAAAATCTTTGGTATTTTTTTCGCGACCAATCACAACGAGTTTTCTTGACTGCCCCGTAGGGGTCAGGACGCGCAACGGAAGCATTTTCTTTTGGATGAGTCATAGAACATTCCAAAGGTTAACTTGACTTGACTCTATGTGACCACTTTTGTCATACACGTAAAACTATTTACTTTACTCGTGACATATCGTGTAATATTACAAACTAGATGTTCCCGCGGTTTCACCCGCGTTTATCGTTACTGCGCCGCCCCCGTGGGTCGTAGCGTGATGTTATATAGCCTAAAGCCTTCCCCGATAAATAGGCTATCCAACACTAAAAGAATTTTTCAAATCGAACCAGTAGTAATCACGCAGAATAAACCAGGAGAAACATCGTTTGTACTATGTCTGTAATGGGTAATTATTTTGCTGCGATGTTATTTTAAAACTGTGATATCTCCTAAGATATTCATTAAAATCGAATGATGTAAAGGGCAATTTTGTTTTAAATAAAATACTTGTGATGAATAACGTATTTATTTGGATAAGGATTAATATCATGTTTATAATAATACCTTCGCAAATAATGCATTATTTTAGAACAAATTTGGTTAGCATAAAAATGGTTATAGTGAGCAAACCTTAAAAGATAGACATATGCTGTCGCGGACTTTTTTTAGAACTTTTAATGGGGAACAATTTTGTCATACATGATTTTTGCGAAACTTTAACTGTTTACGCAGCGCACGCAGCGGAAGCTCTGAAAAGGAAAAAATACCCTCCGATTTTGAAACATTCTTCATTGGTGCTCTGCTCCTATTGATCTTAGCGTGGTGATATATAGCCTATAGCCTTCCTCGATAAATGGGCTTTCTAACACTGAAAGAATTTTTCAAATCGGACCAGTAGTTCCTGAGATTAGCGCGTTCAAGCAAACAAACAAACAAACAAACAAACTCTTCAGCTTTATAATATTAGTATAGATATTAGTATAGATATAGTTATTTCTCTAAAGGAGGCAAAGAGCGACGAGATAATAATTAAAAATTGTATAGCTTTAGAATTCCTTCCTAGCACATCCTTGTTAGATATCTGTAACAGCGAGACAGTGCAAGATGAGAACTGAAACTTGTTCATATAACATGAAACCGTATATCTGTGCACGTAGATTAGTTATTAACTCTGCAGAACGATTGGTGAGACAACGCAAACTACAGGTCGCACGATACACAAGATTGTGAATGGTTCACTTGAAATTGTTGAAATGTTAAACTTTAAGACTCCAACGCGATCTGTGCGGACACTTCAACTTTTTACTATAGGCCATAGTAATAATAATGTTTCATTTAGCAACCCAATTTCACGAATGTGCAGACAATACAGTTCCATTTGCTCTGAATCGGGTATCTGCCACGATAGTTACAATGTGTATAAAAAAGCCCTTTTAAAGAAAATTGTTTGAAATATTGTGCTCTATTTCTTCTTTCTCTTTTATTCTTATTTTACTATTGTTTAGCTCACTAAAGATTTTTAAGTAAAAGTTTAGTTTTTTAAGAAGTTTGGACTTCAGGTTGGCAACTATTTAATACTCGATTGAATAACGTGTAAATATTTAATCTGTTGTCTGTTATTGTACCTATTTAATAAAAATAAAAAATAGCCATTGCAAGACGAACTGAACAGCACTTTATCTTCACTAATTATACTCCTGCATGCACATACTAGATGGTGTTGGCTAGAGTATTTTGATGGACATGAGCTGGCGAGTACATAACACAAGGACTGCGCGAATGGTGTAGGGGTTTAAGAGGTCGCCTCGCCACTGCCGCTGTGCCAAGTCATGTGGGTTCGAATACCACACGGGACAAAAATTAGTGTGATCCACAAATGGTTGTTCTGGATGGTGAGTCTGGATGTTCTTTGTGTCCGTTGTTTGAATGTTTATAAGTCCTCGAATTAACCCTTAACATCTCTAACCCAATTATAATTAAATGTCAAAGCACTGCTCCTAGCCTTTACTACAGCCCTCAACATGTCCGATGCCATATTGACAGGTTTGTGTCAATAACCTGACAGACCATAGATGAAAATGCTAAAGAACATCGATTACTACCCAGGATGCACTGTGCAGATGTTAACATCAAAAACAACCTAATTTCAATACAGATGGCGTTTGGCATGTGCTACTCGCTCGGGATCCAACAGTTAATTTACTAAATCCCAAGAACAAAAACACAGCAAGAACTTTGAGCCTATTCTACGTGAGCACGAACAATAACCTTTTATTATAGTCGGGTACTTTATAATAACTGCATTTCTAGACAATGAGATGATCACCATTTTTCGGTGAAAGTGTATGTATAATTTTAAATAGTTTTAATTGTATCGTATCGTTGTTACATTAAGCATAGTTTTTATAAGAAAATGTTTTATATAGTGTTATAAAATTATTGGGAAGAGAGGAACCCACCACGCACCCCCTAGGATATCTGCAATTATCTTAATAAAGATGATTCTACATTTTATTATTCAATATAATAAAAGTAGTTACGACCAGGAAAACCTTATACTTTTAAGTAGGTAGATCCCCTGTCTGTGTGTGTCTATAATATATGTCGTGGTGTCCCCAAAAAATGTGACTTTAGCAGAATTTATGGATTGTAGTTTCTGAAATATGGCTGGGAAGACTGCCTCGTTGATCTTGTACTTATTATACATAATAAGATTGCACTAAAGTTTGCGCTTAAGAACAAAATCTAGTAATACGTGTACTGACCCGGTCGCTAACCTACATACTTTTGGTCAAAGGTGCTTTGAAAGACTCATGGGAGGTATAGCTCAGCAAAGCATTCACCCACCTACAGAAGCTCTACTCAGTACTTCCAGTAAATAATGTATACAATAAATATGCTTGTCGACTGATTGGGAAACACAGAAATAATAATTACTACTAGCGGTCGCCTAGTGGTCAAAATTCGACCAACATTCCTAAGCTTGCTACTTTGTTTTATTTTTTCTTTATCTATACTAATATTATAAAGCTGAAGAGTTTGTTTGTTTGTTTGTTTACTTGAACGCGCTAATCTCAGGAACTACTGGCCCGATTTGAAAAATTTTTTCAATGTTAGATAGCCCATTTATCGAGGAAGGCTATAGGCTATATATCATCACGCTAAGATCAATAGGAGCGGAGCACCAATGAAGAATGTTTCAAAATCGGAGAGTATTTTTTCCTTTTGAGAGCTTCCGCTGCGTGCGCTGCGTAAACAGTTAAAGTTTCGCAAAAATCATGTATGACAGAATTGTTCCCCTATAAAAGTTCTAAAAAAAAGTCCGCGACAGCATATGTCTATCTTTTAAGGTTGGCTCACTATAACCATTTTTATGCTAACGAAATTTGTTCTAAAATAATGCATTATTTGCGAAGGTATTTTTATAAACATGATATTAATCCTTATCCAAATAAATACGTTATTCATCACAAATATTTAATTTAAAACAAAATTGCCCTTTACATCATTCGATTTCAATGAATATCTTAGGAGATATAGCAGTTTTAAAATAACATCGCAGCAAAATAATTACCCATTACAGACATAGTACAAACGATGTTTCTCCTGGTTTATTCTGCGTGATTACTACTGGTTCGATTTGAAAATTCTTTTAGTGTTGGATAGCCTATTTATCGAGGAAGGCTATAGGCTATATAACATCACGCTACGACCCACGGGGGTGGCGCAGTAACGATAAACGCGGGTGAAACCGCGGGAACATCTAGTTACATATAAATAAGGTATACCTTATTTATTGTAATAAAAAAAACTTGTAACTAGGGTTACCTATAGGTAACCCTAGTTACAAGTCAGACGAACAATGCCGAAATACTACGAACGCGATTCGACTGCGTGTGTCAAATGCATGGATGTGTGCGTGTAGTGTTTTTTCACTAATTTAATGTATTTCTAATGCATATTTTATAAATATATTAGGATTCGCCCCTCCTTCTCCATATAAACTTTAATTGTGCCAAATTTCATACGCCTTCGTCCGCGCAATTTTTGTAAAAAGCGGTACATAGATTTTGCTTCACGTATTAATATATAGATTAAGAATGTCATAAGTCTGCAGCGTTTCTTGCTAACCGTGCCTTTGTTTCAATTATATATACATATACCAAGTTTCATTCATATAGCCTTGAAAGCGTGGTTAAAAGCCACATTTCGCAAACTATAAGATCTACAGGGGTCCCACGTAATACAGGGCAAACCCAATACCGTCTACCACAGTACCAGATCACAAATAAAAATATCTAACTAGAAAAATCTTATACACTTGACATCGAACCCTCCTCATGCACAGCTTCCGCTAAGCCACCGAGAGTTACCAAACTAAATGACGCAATAACATAATCTTCAAAATTAACTACCGTTCAGTTTAAAACATTGTGACATCATTATAAAAATACTCTGTAGATAAAATTGTTCGTTCCAATTTACATAGTGTTAAATTAGTTCCAAATTAATTTTACAAGTATGCCATGAATTTCTAACAAAAAGTATTTTAACGCTTTTTGTTACAGAGTTTGGAAAAGGTTTTAATTAAGAAATGATTGCCAGATTTACCAAATAACTTGTCTACATGACTTAAAGAAAGTAGCTAAAATTCAGAGCTGTATAATTTTTAAAATGATACGTAATTTCCTAACATTTTTGTTTATCCCATCAAATAATGACAAAATAAAATAAAGTACCTATTTAAAATCACGTTGATAGTCTGAAACGTTTCGTGAATAAAGAGCAAACATACTTCTTAAAACGCAGTAAAACCAAACGAAAATATTATTAAAATATTAATGAAAACATTTTAACATTGTTTTAGACCATCTTATAATTTAAAGACTCAGTCTATCCCAGTTTATTTGAAGTAAATGTACAATTATGTCTTACGGTCTGAAAGTGTCCAATTCAGCATTTGATAGAATGATAAGGCCTCGCAGTTGTTTTCGACTGGAACCTAATGTGAACACACGAATGTCACACTTTTAATGTGATGTAAATCATGTATTTCTGTACTGTATATAAATAAATAATAATATTGTTATAACATAATATTCTTGTTATTGCTATTCGTTGAGTACACGGCAACAGTGTGTATAGTCAAGCGCGACGCGGAACCGTGACAGTGCTGTGTATGCTTGACTTGCTTAAGTATTAAATTGACCTAAGCTGACCTGAGCTGATCTTCCAACCGATAGAACAATTTTATGCAAATTACTAGGCCGTGTATATATATCCTATGATTTTGCACTGACCATCGAGATTCATGTACACTGTGCTTCAAGATGAAGACCGCTGTATTACTATATCTTTTTGTCACCTTGTACTGTGTCAGCACAGTATACTCGGTCGAAGCGGAACATGAATCTGACGAGGATCACTCAGAGGTGGAAGACACCAACGAACCTAAAGTAAGTAGGCAAGCTGGTGTATTATACGGGCAAGATAACCGCCAAGGATTTTACCGGCAAGGCGATAACCGCCAAAGACTTTACTATAGACAAGCTGATAACCAACAAGTCAATAACCGCCAAGGAGTTTACTACAGACAAGCTGATAACCGCCAAGGCGTTTACTACGGGCAATCTAATAACCGGCAAGCCGACAACCGCCAAGGACTATACTATAGACAAGCTGATAACCGTCAAGCCGATAACCGCCAAGGACTTTACTATAGAAAAGTCGATAACCGCCAAGGACTTTATCGACAAGGAGACTATTGGCTAGTACTTTACCGGCGAGTAAATAATCAACAAGCAGAAGGCCGGCAAGGGGATTTTGATGAAATAGATGCATCCTCAATAGACACTTTGTCCTCCTAGTGTAATACACAACTCTAAACTATTGCTTACATAGAAGACAACATTTTTTAAATAATTATAATAAGCAATACCGTTACACGAATATTTTACAGACAATTCTTCACACTCATAAAGCTTAAGAAAAAACTAATAATAAAAGTCATTTAGTACCAAAAACAAATGTTGTATATACAATAGACAAAAAACGTCCACATTGGGCTATCTTGAAGAAGGTATTACAAAAGGATTAACAAAATTTAAAAGCGGTACCTACAGTTCAAAGGATTTTTTACACGCAGTTAACACAGTTACAATAAAGTTGTTTAATGACATGAGAATTGTCATTTTACTGTTTTTAAGATTTATTGCTTTATTGGTAACACCAATATTTATTTATTGGTAACACCAATGTAGCAATTGCATCCTTAACTTCTTTTTTAATTGAAAATCATTCAGTTGGATATTATAATGACCTTCTTACTCGAGGAACATAGAGAGGGATGAGAATAACTCGTTATAGAGTAATACGATTAATATTGGGGATGGTTAGGATCTTGCGATGATATTCTAAGGCAAACCTTGGGATGAAAATTCGCCCGGGCTTGAAAATCATTGTAGATGAAGACAGTAGTGTAGCGAAATGGTTTTCTAAAAAATGGTCTGTAAAACAACTCTTTCAAGACAAATAAGATGATTAGTGGCTGCGTCGCCTTAGGCAAGAATACAGTAAGACAGAATGGATTGGCACAAGGAGAAGTAAATTGTTTTTATTAGGTTATCGTCGGCCACATCCCTCAAGAGTTTCATAGCGTGCATAGATTTTCTCACCCGAACTGACATTGATATGCTCTAAAAATCTCAGTTTTTCGTCAATAACGATACCCAAATCTTGTCTGACTTTGGGCGCATTTATAAAACTGCGACTAGTGGAGCCAACCGAGTAATTTACAGTTGCGCACTGTCACTATCATGTTTGGAGGTGGAGCGGAAGTTGCGGATTTGTGAATCAAACAATCACTTTTATTGGCGTTGAACGTCAGTAAATTTACGCTTACCCATTCAGCCAGACTGCTTGAAAAACATTTTATATAGCTGCCTAAACTGTATTCCAGGACGTATCGTGGAAAATAATACTGTGTCGTCACTATAATTGAAGATGTTCGAACCTGTAGCACCACAAAGTCATATAAGTACACGAGGAATAAAGTAGAGTCAATTATACCGAAAGATACTTTTTGGGCGTTGTTAACTGTGTTCCTCGTATACATTGTTTCCTCTTCATGAGGGTAATTCTCTTAAACCAAACTAGACAGATGCTTCTAATCCCCGTGGATACCAGTTTTTTTTTAAGAGAATCTGAATGATAGTCGTTACAAATGACTTCGTCAGAAACCCAAGGCAGCATTGTCTTTTAACTAGGTGATTGGCAACTATGTTCGTTACTAGTGACACAGTCTGTTTGGTAGACCTATGGTGACGAATACCATACTGTTGGCTTGACAGGATATTGTTTGTTTCCAGGAATGCCAGGTGCCGTCTGGTCTGCATTTCCTCCAATATTTTTGAAAACCATCTAAATAGTGACATGGTTCTGTAATTATACGGATGGTCTCTTTCTCATCTCTTCGGCATTGCCTCTTTTATGAATTGGAGTTGCAAGCGCCGTTTTCCTGAAAAGTTCCAGACGAAAATTTCAAGTTAAGTATGTATGTCAATTGTGGAATTATTTGGTTTTGAATACTTTTGAGTAGTTGGGTACCAATGCCATCTATTCCAAGGACTCTCTTGTTTTATAATTTAAAGATGTAGTATTCTGTGGCTGGCTGGTTTGGCTGTCAACACAATGTCACCAGCTGTTTGATACTCCACCTAGTCTGCTAGGTACTGTACTTACCAGAGGAACACAGCAGAATATGTCAGTTGCCCTGCCCCAGTTTTTCCAGATTTAAATAATTATTCTACTAGGACAATCCTACGTCTATAGAATATATGCTAACAGCAAGATACATAATGTAATTAACTCATATTAATAATTATACACATTACAATTAATTAATGATGAAAACAACCACGTTTGATTGAATTCAGTATAGTAGGTATGTAAAGACGGGAGATTGTGTAAAATACATTTCCCGTAAATAAAATTGTAAACGGAAATAGTCCACGTAAATGAAATAAAAACAGCATTTTATTTTCTATAATATGTTCTAAATTATAGTTCTTGTTATACTCCTAAAATGCTGAACAAGCCAAACCAAAAACAAACCCCATTCTACATAAGAATATACTGACAACGCATTCTTTACAAGCTCTGGAAAGCTTACCTTTTTTGTTTTTTTTTTTTTTTTTTTTTAACGTCAGGGGAATGCGTTTACGCACCGTCCGCGCCTGGGAAAGGCGCGGGTGTGTGGCACTCGAGCCAGAGAGGCCGGCCACATACCCACTAAACCCCTGACGACGTTACCCGGTACCTAATGTCGGTGCCACGGGATTCGCGCTAGCATTCACCGCGACACCGACAGGTCTTGACCCGCCACACTAGGCGGACCCCAGCTGTTTGGGGAGGACCAGATGGTACAGCCCTCCCCTCCACTAAGGGGGGCGCGCGGGGCGCTACGCCCCTCCCTCGGGCCTGTGCTGCTTGGGCGGCAGACTGCCCAAGACCACCGCCCGCAGGCCGCCCCCTAGGGTGGCTGGAGGTCTGCGAGCGCCCTACGGCGGCGCCCAGGACGTCTCCTGCGGTTTGGGTGGGGAGAGACCAGCTCCCTCTCCCGTTCCACCGCCTCCTTCGCGTACATCACTGCCTCGCAGAAGGCGACGGCGGCCTCCCATGCACCCTCGCTCCGGACCATGGACAGAACCATTTCCGGCAGCGAGAGGACTTGGACACCCAGTGCCCCGGTTAACGACCGGCGCTGCTCCTCCCAAGCTGGGCACTCCACGAGTGTGTGCAGCGCCGTGTCCTCGGGGCCGTCACCGCAGTGGTGACAACAGGACGTCTCCTTCCGGCCTATACGACACAAGTACTTCCCGAAGCATCCATGCCCGGTGAGGACCTGCGTCAGCCAGGTCAGGGCAGGTCAAGGCGCCAAGGCGCCGCTCCAGCCACTCCTCCAAAATCGGACTTACCGCCGCTATTGCGGCGTGCCCTGCACTCGGTCGCGCAAGTCGTTCCCCCCAGTCCGCCCTTAGGACGTCGCGGAGCTCCGACCGCCGCGCTTCTACCTCTCTCGGCAACGGCCGAAAGCCCCGCTCCAGAGCCTCCCCGCGCTACCGGTAGAGCGATGCGAGAAGTCTGGCTTCCAGGTCCCAGGGCGGTGATCCGGCCAGGAGGCTTGCCGCTTCAAAGGAGATCGTGCGGTACCCTCTCGCGACCCTGACGGCCATCACCCGCTGCGGCCTCCGCAGCAGGGCGGCGTTACGGGCCGTCAGGTTATGCCCCCAGATGGGGCTCCCGTATAGGGCCATCGCCCGCACGACCCCCATGAAGAGCCTCCTGCATGAGGCGTTTGGCCCCCCCCAGATTGGGTAGCAGCCGCGACAACCCTGTGGCTGCACCCATCAATTTGGGGACCAACCTTCGGAAATGTTCTCCGAAGGCCCATCGGCCATCGAGGACGAGGCCCAGATACCTCATCGATTTCTCGACGCCGATGCGGACGCCTCCCACTACGATGTGGAACCCCTCTGGTGGCGCGTTCCGAGGCCCGTAGAAGAACACAGCCTCGGATTTGTGCAGCGCCACCTCGAGGCCCAACCGCCGGATCCTACCCACGACATGCGCGACCCCTGCCGTCGCCAGGACAGCCGCCTGCCGGTGCGTCGCTCCCCGAGCGAGGACGAGCGTATCGTCTGCGTAGCAAACTACGCTTACGCCGGGGAGGAGCACACCGCGCAGCACCCAGTCGTATCCGATGTTCCACAGGAGCGGGCCGAGAACCGAACCCTGTGGAACACCGCACGACATCTCTCGCCGAGACCACTCGCTTAAAGCTTACCTTGGCCAAACACTAAACAAGGTAGTTTATTTAGAAATTTTCTGTAAAATTTACTACATTCAGCTAAAGAGGAACTATGTCATGACTATAATTAAGAGTCCTTTGTTAAATTAGTTAACGGAATACTTTCACGTGTGAATCAATCTACAAATCTCTTCGTATATTCATATTGATATTTGATGATTTTCAATAACTAATTAGATTCCATAAATGTTCTTGTTATATTTGATTATTTTAGGTGTTGGCTGTGTGTGTTAGTAACGATTTATTAAGACAAGTACTCACACACTCACTGAATTCTTTTCTATGTATTATTACTAGTCATTCCAGTATCTTCAATTGTATTAAGAAAGACCTTTTGTTGGCACGAATAATGCAATAGCCAACGCACCATTAGTTATACTTATGTTGAGTCCTTATGTTGAATCTACAAAATAGTGTAGTCACCATGTGTTGGAATATAATGTATTTGTGTAGTCAACAAATAGTTGTTCTGAGTAGAAATGCAAAGACCACTAGGAGTTGTTTCAACGTTTCTAAAGTTGCCTGGTGTGCCGGAAATTACTCAAAAAAACCTATTTGTGAGTCTTTAAAATATATCTATACCTTAAAAGTTGTTAAAAGTGGACAAATAATATGACATAATTTTGTAATAAAAGTTCAATTTATTCAAAACACAATTTGTACATATTTAATATCAATCAATCTCTGGATCGACCGTCCGCAGACCTGGAAGGACACAAGCAGTTAACGAATGTACTAACACTAATCACACGAAATGACACTCTAAATGGTGGTCCGATGGTGTTACATTGCGTGCAGGATTATTAACAAGGTCATTGAGTGCAAAAGCCGGCCAGTGGAGTTACATTTCGTGTTGGACATGACTTGCTATATACAAATTCGATTAGTCAACATCAATGGAATCTTCATATTGATCGTTTGTCGAATCAGTCGTCACCACTGCTGTTGTATTGTGTGTGTGGACTTGTCATGATCCAGAGTTGGTAAACATCTTTAGGTATGACTTTGTAGTTGACTAAATTTCTCTAAGTCACTCCGGTATTTCTTTTTCACTATGCTGTTTGTTTTCAAAAAATTCTATTACCAGTTTAGTCGTTTTACACTATTTAGGAAGTTATAAATCAAAATGTAAATATTTCAGTGTTACGCTCAATTACAATAAGTTTAGATATTTAAATTAAAAATCCTGTCGGTATCAAGTGCTTCACGATAGACATTATATTCGGGTATTCCGTATTTGTCTTCGGCATGGTTAGCGGTCACATATTGATGATCAGGCAAGTAGACTAAGCCTGCACTGACGCAGCACACAGCAACGAACAGGAATAGTAACAGAGTAGACTTCATCTTGATGTACGGTGAAGTGAAATACTGACTGTGACTGTTCTCACAGAGGTACAGAATATATAGTGCAGCTACTCAAATGCATTAAATTAGTCTATTAGTTCCAAAGGGTTTGTTAGAGGCTTGTTATGATGTTTATATTATCTGTAACTATGTAAAAGGTCATGTGTTAATGCGATATTTAGACAAGCCTTTGTCAAGGCAACGATTTGGTTCCGTACAGTATATTCTGATTCTCAAAAGTAAAGTACAAATAAAAGTATACACGACACAATATTAAAAAATATAGTGTGCTCATACTTCAAATTTGTTACGTATATTTGATAATGTGCTTCTTATTATTAATGTCAATGTACTGTGGGATTTGCCGTGAGTTTCTTGCAAGTTTCTTCTCATAGGCTCAACACTTTGCCTGGACCTAGCAACTAATCTAAATGTAGCTTTAGTAACTTGGTAAACTCACTAACCTATATATTTTGACGTTCATAAGTGTTACTTTGTGACCTAAATGAATAAATGATTTTTGACTTTGACTTTGGTAGTTATTCTGCCAACTTATGGTAATTTAAAAACGTGTCTGTGCTCAGAAATATATTTATATATAATTAAACTATCCTTCAATTTATATAAAAATAAATAAAACTATGAATCGTTAAATTTATTGGAAAAGCATACTGCTCCTCAAAAAACGCAACCTCTTTTTCTTTTTTTACTTATTTACTTGCTACGCACTAAACGTTATTTAGGTAGGTAAAAAGGTATTATGCTCAGGTATAACTAAAACATGATACAGTTTATACTTTGCGTAAATGTACCTAAAGCCTAGTATTTATTTTTATACAAGCTTTCCCCTGCGGTTTCGCTCGCGTAAATGTAGGTTAGGTTAGGTTAGGTTTGCAACAGTTATTTTTTCTGGATGAAAGGTACCCTATGTCCTATTCTGTATCCTTAATAACGTGTATGCAAAATTTTATGTTGATCGGTTGAGTAGTTAAGGCGTGAAAGCGTAACAAACAAACAAACAAACAAACTCATTTTCGCATTTATAATATTAGTTAGGATATTTTAGGCGTTTATATTATTGTTACATTTGTTGGTAAACTACAAATATATACACGATTCAACAAATCATGATTGGTTTATAACAGCTAGACGCGTCTATTCTCCAATAAGATTTTATGTAATTATGGACATCATAAAATAATAACAAGACAATAAAATAATATTCAACAAACGTACTAGAACCAATCGACTGATTTTATGCAAATTAGTGACTGCATATATATTCTTACCCTATTTGTCAATGTACAAACAGTATTTCAGTTCACTGCGCATCATGATGAAGCTTATTGTGTTACTGTTGCTGTTCGGCGTCCTGTGCTGTGTAGGTGCAAGCCTGGTCTGCGTACCTCAATATTCTCAGCATCCTCAATATTTGCCGCACCGTCCGCAGTATCGCCAAGCCCAACAACCCTACCATCCCTATGGATATCCCACTGGATATGTGGAGGACGACAGGATTCTTGATTTAAACATCTAAAGGAAAAGTAATACACTGAAATATTTACGTTTTGATTTATAACATCCAAAATTGTGTAAAATACAAAATTCGTAAAGAAAAAGAAATACAGATTGACTTGAACATTTAGTCAATTATAGCAAAAACAAGATACATTCAACCTACTCTGGAACTTATCAAGATGATCCTTAGCGTAGCTGCATCGACGAAGACTGACAACATACGTTTATTAAGAAGATTTCTATTGATGGTTTTCATTGAAGCTGTATTTAGCCAGTCACGTCCGATACGAAATGTACCAACTGCATACTTTTGCATACTACACACGTGACAAAAAATGTGCTTCATTAAATCAATGGTACATAGAACGTGACGTTATCGGATCACCACTCACCGGGTCTCAATCAGTGTCTGCAGTATTGGCAAGTAGAAGTTCGTTCCAGAGCTAGACTGTGTTGTATATGTTACACTATTTTTTTAAATAAATTGAAATTGTATTACTTGTCTGATTTTAAAGTTTTATTGAATTGAAAACTTCTTTAGGCGCGTTGAGCACTTCTTGGGTGAACAAAAATCATGGAACTCGCGTCATCGTCACGCTTCCATTCTTTATTATTTTTTTTAGAATATTAACAATATCTCAGAAATGGTGTGTCTTACGCAAAAAATAACGAAATTTTAATCCCTTAATAAGCCTTAAGAGAGTATCAGGAACTAGCATCCGAACCGGCCCTTTTTTGTTTTTTTTTTTAATGAAATAATACTTTTCTAGTAACTTTCATGTGCTATAAAGAAACCATCACTAAACAGCCTTAATTGGGACTACTTTGCAGCCAAATAACAATGTGTTATTTTTCAGTCATGTTTAGTATTCCCAGCTTATGAAGAATGAATGAGTGGAGATAGTGCTTTTTCTCTCTTAAAATGGAAGCCAATCAAGTCTTAATTCTCCTTAAAAAAGATTTGTAATAAAACGTGATTCACTTTACTGCTGCACAGATGGGATTCTGTGTCAGGAAATTGTTAGTGATGGCAGGATGGATGAAGAAAATGAAGTCATGCATATCAATTAGTCACTTATTTTAAAACTTGATAGAAGCTATCTAGTTGATAGCTTCAAGCTTTCTAAAATTAAATACAGACAAAAGTGGTTAACTGGTAAGACTACGATGTAAAAAGGTTTCTTAACAAAATACTACTATTTTATGTTCTTATTATAAAAATTATAATAAAGATTATGAAAGCACAATTTTTCAGAACCGATAAATGTTGATCGGCTATTTGACCAAATTGTCTTCTTTCTACTCTACTTACAACTAGTAGATAATTTTAGTTTTATATGTCAGTCGCATATTTCGTGCGTTTCGCGAATGTACTTCAAGGTGATACAAGACGGATTTTCAAGATTTTGAAATTGAAAATAGTCTATAGAGGTAAAAATAATGTACAGTACTATATTGAAACCACATACAAAAAGAGTATGCAAAAGGACACATTGGATAACCGAATTTTTTAGGTGAAACTTCTGCACCTTGAGCACTTCTTGGGTAAACAAAAGTCATAGAACTCGCGTCATCCTCACGCTTCCACGCTTTCCATTTTTGAATTATTTTAGAATATTAACAACATCTCAGAAATGGTGCGTCCTACGCAAAAAATAACGAAATTTTGACCCCCTTAATAAATCCTAAGAGAGTATCAGGAACTAGCATCCGAACCGACCCTTTTTTTTAAGTGAAAACTTCTTTAGGCACGTTGAGCACTTGTTGGGTGAACAAAAATCATGGAACTCTCGTCATCGTCACCGAACGCTTTCCATTTTTGAATTATATTTGGTTTATAAAGAAATGTTTATGATCAAGGATTAAAGTTTTCACTTCTATCGGCAGTCCCCAAAGACTGCCCACATTATTTTTCGTAGACGCCACACAGGGAAATGACCAGCAGTGCTAGTCTGTTAAAATATAGTCATGCATAAAGCACTATAGCGGCGACGAAAGATTACTTTACACTTGTATCCATTTAGCTGCAATGCTTCGCCGCACCAAGCTAGACAGTTACAGCACTCATAACTAACATCGGACAAATTGACATATTTCTTCGTACATATTTCAATTTACAAAAGTAGTTAATAATATCAGCCCTGTATTAAACTGTCTCACTGCTGGGCACGGGCCTTTTCTCGGCGTAAGAAGGATAAGGCCATAGTCCACCAAGTTGGCAGACTTCTCATACTTTCGACAACATTATGAAGAACTCTCAGGCATGCAGGTTTCCTCACGACGTTTTTCTTCGCCGTTGAAGCGATGATTAACTGTTCTTATACGCACGTAACTTCAGACTATACCTATATGTGAATACAATGTGTTATACAAAGCTAAATACGTATATAACCCCTTAACTTAACTATGAGTCGAGATAACTTAATAACGTTGTAAAAAAGTTTATTAGGATTTAACTCGTCGCACAAACGAACGAAGAACGCCTTGAGTTCGTCGACATGCATAAATACGTTAGTGAATACTGTTTGGACCAGTACTGCGGTCTCGTTAAATTTATCTTAAAGATATCTCGTCCTTGCTTACTCTGACGAAATTGTATTTAGGAGAACTACATACCACGGGAGACAGCAGGACAGAGGACTTCATCTTGATGCATAGTTTGGCTACACTAATGATTGATTAGTTCTTAGTTGTGACAATCTTATTATTGGTTCTATAAGGTGTACTAATATGGTCAGCATGCCACTTCACGTAGTCTCACATGACATCGTCGCGGTCCCGTACACATGTTGGACCTAACAGCAGTTACTAGTGTAGAGGTCTAAACCTCTACTAATTGTAGATGGCTAACCATCGCTTAGTTTCAGTGAGCCGTTTAAGTGAATATACATCCTTGCGTTGCACTTGTTTTTTTTTTAATTGCATTCGTCGGTGACAGACGAGCCAGCGGCCCAGCTGATAGTAAGCGAGAACCGTGGCTCATACACATGGCTGTGTTTTCTTAGCATTACAGAAGCAATGTCAAAAAAACACAACCAAGTCGCTGACTACCGGTAGGAAAAGGGGAATGGAGCAAGATGGAGTTTGGGCCTCCGGCGCTCTCACTCACCGAACGTAACATAATAGATACTGTTATTTCACGTCGATCTTCTGTGAGAGGGTGGTACTTCCCCGGTCGAGCCGGCCCTTCATGCTGTAACCAGCGTGGCTCTACCACTCAAATTTAAAATTTCTATCGTAAGTATGGTTTTATAGGACGGCAACGCGAGAGATACAGCGCGCCCATGCGCTAGACATGATATGGTAACTGATTAACCATAAGCCAAGCCATACATATACATTTTTGTATAAAAAATAAGGATTTAGTGATTTATTTAAACATATAACCACAATTTAGTTCCTTACTTTTTTATATTGAAAAGCGTTTCATTTAATCTTAATATATATAAATTACGTCTCACGTTGTTTGTCCGCTATGGACTTCTAAATTACTGAACCGATTTTGATCAAACTTCGTAACCATCTGTAATTTGGTCCAACTTAAAAGATAGGATAGATTTTTCTTTTTGAACTGGCAAAAATTGTCTAATTTGATGCAGACGAAGTTGCGCGGTACAGTTAGTTGGTTATAATTTTAAATGTCTAAATCCAATAATAATAGTAATAATAATTAAAACTATCGAAGGGCCTCTTCACGTTGGACCCATGTCTCCGTGTAAGCCTCCCAAAGGGCCGGGTATTTTCCTAACGTATTAGTAATATACCCGTGAAAGAGAAACAAATAATAATAATAGTTTATTGTCTCATAAAAAACAAGCAATACATGGATTGAGGCCCTAGACCCACACTAGGATTCCCTGTGTTGTGGGATCTAGTCTCTTTCGTACAAATACAATAGTTCAACAATAGGATAAGATGAAATGAAAGTACAAAAAAAAATAATAATATGTTATGTAATTTGCGTAGTATGAAATTAAACTACTATACAGGGTGTGTCGTAAATAGTGGTCCAGAGTAAAGGTCGATACACTGTATTCTTATGTATCACATACCGAAATTTTAACCATTTTTTTTATGCCCCTAAAGTCATATGATTTGCTGAAGATGAGTATTGAAATTGGAAACAGATTAATTTCTTTAAGTACCTTTGACTTTAAAACATAAAAAAGGGTTTGGATATGATAGTACACATATTCAAGAGTAATAATAAAAAAACAGAATTAAAAAATATTGATATTTGTTGAAATGACAGCCAAATTCGTGAAGCAAGGTGCAGAAATTTGAAAAAAGAACTTTTATGTTTTGTTAGGACACCTTTAACTGAAAATGCTTAAAATTTCGGTATGTGATACATAAGAATACAGTGTATCGACTCCTTTACTCTGGACCACTATTTACGACACATCCTGTATACGGATTTCTAATCTCTTAAGTTGTATTTGCTGTGGTTGTTTCCAAGTACCACATAATTGTGGTACCAGATAATATGACCATTGCCATGCATAATGTGCACTTGTAGATATACTAATCTACAAGTGCATATTTTTCATGGCACTGGCATGACACCTTAATAAAGTATTGCAAAATATTACAGGAATTCATCATGATGCACAATTTAAGTGAATGATAATGGTTACTGAACTCCTAAAATACAAAATTAGTCAAATGTTGATAGTGATCTGCATAAAATTACCCATAAGTGCTGAGTTGTTAAACTAATTACAATTTCTATAAGGTTTTAGACTAAAATGTATTGCGTACAATTATCTATATATTAACACGTGAAGCGAAAACTTTGGATTCCTTTTTACGAAAATTGGGTGGACGGAGGAGTATGAAATTTCGCACAATTATAGTTTATACAGAGAAGAAGTGACTAATGCTAATATTTTTTTTAAATTATGCGTAAAAATACATTAAGTTAATGAAAAAACACTACACGCACACAACCATGCATTTGACACACGCAGTGGAAGCGCGTTACTATGGTTACATATATCAATATATAATGACATATATCAGCAATATCTTACAGGCAAACTTTGGTCGAATTTCGAGCACTAGGCGATCGCTAGTCTATATATTAATACGTGAAGCGGAAACTTTGGATGCCTTTTTACGAAAATTGGGCGGACGGAGGAGTATGAAATTTCGCACACTTATAGTTTATACAGAGAAGAAGTGACGAATGCTAATATTTTTTTAAAATATGCATTAGAAATATATTAAATTAATAAAGAAACACTACACGCACACAACCATGCATTTGACACCCGCAGTCGAAGCGCGTAACTATGGTTACATATACTAATATATAATGACATATATCAGCAATATCTTATGGGCAACCATTGGTCGAATTTCGAGCACTAGGCGACCGCTAGTTACTATTATTAACTTCTCACCCATTTCTCAGATATCTGTTAGGTTTTGATGTTTTTAGGACGACTCGATGGCGTAGTGGTCAGTGCAACCGACTGCCAAGCCTGAGGTCGCGGGTTCGATCCCCGCACAAGTCAAACATTTGTGTGCGTGAACTGGGATGTTTGTCTTGGTCTGGGTGTTTCTAAGTATAATATTATGTACGTATTCACAAAAAACAAGTATATATGTATGTTTATCGATTGTCTAGTAGAGATAAATATATGTAAATATTAAAAATTCTTTATATTTATCTCTACTAGACAATGGATAAACATACATATATACTTTTTTTTTTTTAGATCGTGCTAAAGGGACCATCACATGCTCGTTGGTGTGTTAAAGAACGTATACGGTCGGATCAGCTTGTCTCAACAGAATCACACTTGCGTTGACACAATACAAGGTAACAATCAGAAATAGCAACACAGTGGACTTTATCTTGATGCACGATCTAGGTATCTTATCTTATGCGGAGGGGCCAGTCAGTGCAGACCGGCGACACTTTGACCCAGTGGAATCTTTTGTGTCCACACTCACCTAATAACAACTGCCATAGATGTTCATGGCAGCCAGGATCAACGGCTTAACGTGCTTTCCGAGGCACAGAGCAGGCGATAATTGTCAACCAATACCACATAATTTCGAAAAGTCATATAACTTCCAAAAGTCAGAGGTGCACGACGTGGATTCGAACCCGAGACCCTCTGCGTTGCAGTCTGTTGGTCTCCCCACTGAGCTATCGCTGCTCTACTATCTAGGTAACTGATGATTGTAAATATAAGTTGCGGAATATATAGGTAAGCACTAGATTGCAAAACATTTCTCTTTAGTTCCGTATTGTTAGTAGCTTGTTATTGATTCAGTAACGTTTTCTAATGAGATCAACATGTCACTTCAGTTAGTCGCGGATAGCATCATTGCAGTACCGTGACTGTTCTGCACCTAAAATTTTTTGCGTATTGTAGTTAGTTTAGTAGCCTGTTTTGGTTTGAACAGTTATCTAAAGTATGACCAAAAAGAGGCAGTTACCAGGTGAGCCAAATGTATATAACAATATATTAAGGCAGCCGCGGCATCACGCATTAATATATACATACATACATAGATTCACGCCTGTTTCTCAGAAGGGTAGGCAAAAACTACGGATTTCCATTTTCTACGATCTTGACACACTTCTCTGGCTTCATTCACTTTCATCACATTCCTCATACTCGCCCGTCAGTTCAAGGTGCTCTTAACCTGGCCTGTATCAGAACGCCTCCGATCTGATCGAGAAACGTTCGCCTAAGTTTTCCTCTTGCGACTGTTCCATTAATGACTTGTGAAAGTTATTCTACCCATGTTCTTATGAACTTACGGTATTAATAATACTACCCTACCATAGCAATTGAGTTTTATTGAAAAATTCAGATACATGATTATGTTTGCAAAAACTTCACATTTATTTATTGCAATGTAATTAGGTATACCGCCAGTAAAGCAATAAACATAATTAAATAACCTTTGCCGAAAGAAAAAATAAATTATGTATAGAAACTTTTTAGCAGCCCTAGCACATCTCGCCGAACTGTGCAAATGTGACGGCGCAAAGGTGTCGACACACGTTGAGTCTCACATCAAAGGCCTACTCATCTTCCAAGGCATCAACGACACACCCAGCGATATCTTCCCATCGTCATGTGCCGGACTGTTAGGTTCAAGGTGAGTTAGCACGTTAACGCGGCGACGATGACAAGACACGACAGATTATGTCACTATGGTTCTAATTAAATAAATTTTCGCTTTTCTTATAAAGGGAGTCAATATTGTTGATTATAACTTGCATGAATATAATAATGGTTGACTACGGTGAATATATTATTATTTCGGAGTGAGAGGTTTTGGAACGCCGTCGTCTCCTTTCTGTTAGGAAGTAATTTCCATCAAGGAGACGGCGCAGAGATAGAGCCAGTGTTAAACCCTCTCCCCAACCGCAGAACCGGGCTCTGGGGGCGCGAGATGTCCTACAGCCCTCCTGAGTATGACCTGGGGGTGGTAGGCTTCATGGGCCTACCTGCCACCCTCAGCACCAGGCCCGAGAGGCGGCGTGCGTGTTCCCACGCGCGCCTCTGTGTCGTGCGGCCGTCCCCCCTCAGAGGGACAGTAGGGATTAAAGGAGCGATGACTATAGGGTAGGTCTTTTTGGGTATAGCGGCCTCTCATTTCATACGGCGAGCCGAAACCTCAGCGGGATCGCGATTGCATGTGAAAGTGATTCGCGCGGCCCTGCCAATTGCGGTTTTTTCGAGGAACACCGTAGTAGGCTTAGTCGGTATTACCGGGATGTCTCTAGTCACCATTTTCTTTGCCCCGGTGAGTCCGACGTAGCCTCTCCACCCGCCCCCGCGTAGTATGCATCAATGCATTCCACCACGTAAGAAAATATATATTTGATTTAGTAAATTGCTCAAATATACCTCCTCTGCAGTACAAAAATAATTTTAATATTAGCGGAAGATTTCTGTGATAGAATACAGTCACAACTGTTGCTATCACTTTAATTAAAAAATAAATTATATCCTAACTAAAAGCGAAAATGAGTTTGTTTGTTTGTTACCTTTTCACGCCTAAACCACTGAACCGATCATCCTGAAATTTTGCATATACGTTATCAGGTGTACAGAAACGGACATAGGCTACCTTTCATCCCGGGAAAAATTACTGTTCCCGAGGAAAACAACAATAACGTTCTTATGATAATAAATGGCGCCACGTGTCTTTCGAATCATGATTGAATTATATTATTACACAAGCAGAGTACAACCCAAATTGATTGTTAAATTCTAAATTAACGCGAGCAAAGCCGCGGGCAAAAGCTAGTATTATCATAAAATAGTACTTTTATTGCAAGGTGTAGTAAGTTACTAATATAAAGCAAAAATATGACTAGGACGAAAATTAAGTACTTAGGAACGCCCTTTTGGACTCAAATTTCGGAAATTGCTTTCCATCGACATCAACTTTCTTAATCCTCTTACTGAAATCCTAACTAATATTATAAATTCGACTGGAGTTTGTTTATTTAATCGCTTGTTTGTTTCGCTTTCATGCCCTAACTTTTCAACCGATCATCATGTAATTTCGTGTACACGATGTCAGGATAACAAAAACGCTCATAGGCCACATTTCATTCACAAAAAAGTACTCTTCCTTTTTTTTACGTGGGGGAATGCATTGACGCATACCTCTCCGCAGGGCGACGGAGAGGCTATGTCGGACTCACCGGGGGAAAGATGGTAAGCGACATCGCGGTAATACCTACTAAACCCACCAGGGTGTTCCTCGACATAACCGCACCCGTGGGGCCGCGCGAATCACTTTCACATGCAATCGCGACCCCACCGAGGTTTCGGCCCGACTGTTACTTATCTAACCTAATCTAATCTACATTTACGCAAGTGATACTGCAGGCAAAATGAAGTATAAAATAAGTAGATTTCGAGGTGTATTGCTCCTCGGACTTTCCAAAGTCATTTGCATATTAGTTAGTTAATTATTGCTTGATTTGACGGTGAAGGTAAACATCGTGAGCAAGCCTGCATCTCTGACGATACTCCTATGTTCTCAAAGATATGTGAAGTCTGCCAAACGGCACTGGGCTAGCATGGTGGACTACGGCTTAACCCTTCTCACACTGAGGAAAAGCCTATGTCCAGCAGATGGACAATAAAATTATATCTTCTTCTCCTTAGCCTTTATTATTCCCAAGTCACTTGGGGTCGGCCTTCTAGTCTAACCGGATTTGACTGGATATCAATTTTTACACCGAGCGGCTGCCATCTGACCTCCGCAACCCGAAGGCTAACGATACCCTAAGGCTAGACCAGTGTTATGATATTAGAGGGCACTAACTTCCCAATAACGACTGCCATAGATGTTCATGGCAGCCGGGACCACCGACGGCTTAACGTGTTATACTTTTTTTTAATAAATACATACATATTATAATAATAATAATAAACGTTTATTTTCTCACCACAATATACACATATTATATAAACAGCATTAAAAAATATTACATACTTCGGATTACAACATATATTGTGGGAGACTGGTGCCTAAGCTAGGCTCGAGGCCTGTGTTTCAGGACACCAGAACCCCACCCCTTTGCAACAATTTCGTTTTGCGGATTATGTATTAGTGCTGATAGATTTAATGCAGTAAGACAAGTTAAAAAAAATAAAAATAGAATCCAAAAAAAAATAAAAACTACACAAAAATTATTTACAATTTGAATCTAATTTAACATAAATTCTAATCAAGACAATAGTGAGAGCATGCATGCATGTGAGTATATAGTATGTGTGTGACTGTATGTGTGTATGTGTTTGTGTGAGGGTTCGTGTTTGTGTGTGTGTGTGTGTGGGTGGGTGCATGTATGTGTGAGCAATAGGAGTATATTGTTGTTGAAATAATAAGAGGAACATTATTAAGCCACAATAGTAATTATTTTTTCAGTGTTATCATAGTTTAATGTCAATAGCCAATCGGTTAACATTTTTTTGCATTTATCCTTTGTGAGTTTATAGATGTGTAGTAGCTTATTGGTTTTATTATATAGGTAACCACCAAGATGACAGAAGAAACGTTGAGCAAAAGTTGTTTTGTGACAAAGGTGGCCACGCACCACAGGGTTATGACGTCTTTTCCCATTGGTCAGAGACGAGTCGTAAACTAGGAGAGTGTGTTGTTTCAGTAGTGTGTGCAATATGAACAGTTGACGCACTGTCAGGACTTTACTCTCTTTGTATAACTCTTCAGTGGGATATCGATATGGTCGAAAAGATGACACCTTTAGGATGGCTCTTTGAGTTCTTTCTATTTCCAGTAGAGTAGACTTAGGAGCTCCACCCCAAGACGTAATGCAGTAGCTTATTATTGACTGAGAAAGAGCATAGTATACTGATTTCATAATATTTTTATCGACTACGTGTCTCAGGGTTTAAAACACATATATTAGTTTTCGCAATCTGCTATTGAGTGCGCTTATGTGCTTCTGAAATCTTAGATTGCTATCAATTAGTACTCCCAAGTATTTTATATTCTCGGTTTTCGAGAGTGATACGCAGTTACAATGGTTGTTGGATGGTTCTGTACAAGTATGAGCTATAATACTATAGGGTGAGATTTTAGAGGTAGGAAGGGTATTGTTTTTTATGGAAAACGTTATGTAATTTGTTTTTCCTGTATTTAAAGTTAACAAATTTTTTCGCAGCCAGCTGGATACCGTGTCAAAGCCTAATTGCGCGTGTTTATAAACACCTTCCCACGTGCTTGCGCTGAATACCAGGGCTGTGTCATCAGCGAAGCTAATGATTTTGCCTTTGGAAAGTGCGAGCATGCCCAAGTCGTTGATATAAATAAGGAAAAGAGTCGGCCCAAGGACGCTGCCTTGGGGAGTGCCGTAATTAAGGGTTTGTTCGTCGCTGATGAACTCATCTATCTTAACTCTTTGGGTAGGCCCCCGTAGGTAGTCTTTAAAGAGTTCTAATGGAAGGCCTCTAATTCCCAAGATTTCCAACTTACGTACAAGAATTGGAACAGAAACCGTGTCAAATGCCTTGGCAAGATCTATAAATATACCTAGAACTTTATCCCCACTATCCATTTTTGTAACTATATAGTTTGTCAAGTCATGAACTGCGTCTGTTGTGGATTTGCCAGTGCGAAATCCAAATTGTGTTGGTGCAATAAGTTTATTTTTTTCTAAATAGTTCACGAGTCTGTTATTCATGATCCGTTCAAGTACTTTAGAGAATGCAGTGAGTACAGCTATAGGCCTATAATTATCAACGCGATTTCTGTCCCCAGCCTTGTAGATCGGATGGATTATGGCTTTTTTGAACACGTTGGGGAATTTACCAGTGGACAAGGCAAGATTACATATGTACGTTAGCGGAGGTACAATTACAGTGGCGTGCCTCTTTAACAAGTCACTGGGAATTCTATCCCATCCTACGGTACAGTTGTTGCGGTACGGTACAGTATTATACCTACATAGAAACACCCAGACCAAGACAAACATCCATATTTATGCACATAAATGTTTGACTTGTGCGGGAATCGAACCCGCAATGTCAGGCGTGGCAGTCGGTTACATTAACCACTACGCCATCGAGGCCGATTTGATGTTAGTAAATACACCTTAATACTATGTTAGTAAAACTTCACTTCGCACACTTAATACTAGTGCGCTCGGTACTTGTCCGCGGAAGCGACGGAATACCACGTCTTTTGGCCAAAAGCTTTCGTCCAACACCTTGTGCAGGTAGCAGTCGGGAATATCAATACGCACATAATTTCGAAAAGTCTTAAAACTTCCGAAAGTCAGGGGTGCGCGACGTGGGTTGGAACCCGAGACCCTCTGTATTGCAGTCTGTTGGTCTCCCCACTGAGCAATAAAAATACGTTTTACAAGCTCAAAACGGTTACTTAGCTCTATTTTCCGAGTTTTGTTTTTACACAATTACATAGATTTTACCTCTACGTCTACCCAATAATATCGTTGTTGGCATAGAGGAAGGGTTAATATTTTATTTGTCGTAGGCCCTAAATATTGACATATGTATATATGTGATAAAACTATGAGCAAGATCCTGAGCAGCGTCTGAGCGAAAGCAGCGAAGCAAATATCAATTCAGTCCGTTAACAGAACATGACTGCTTAAAATGATCTTATAAATCACTTCATAATAATTATTATAAAACAAAGTCCCTCGCTGCGTCTGTCTGTCTGTCTGTTCATGATAAACTCAAAAACTACCGACCCGATTTTCATGCGGTTTTCACTAATAGACAGGTGATTCATGAGGAAGGTTTAGGTGTATAATTTGTTAAGGTTTTGTACTATACGTGCGAAACCGGGGCGGGTCATTAGTATATATTATTTAGACATCTGCATTTTAGCTACTTTTTTATAATCTTTATATATATATATAAATCTTCTGTGCGTGTGTTTGTAATTAAACTCCTCCTAAACGGCTGGACCGATTTTCATGAATTTTTTTCTGTGTTTTCAAGTGGATTCGAGAAGGGTTTAGATTTGTTGTTTTTTATTTATTTTTCGTGTGTACAGGACAACGTCTGTCGGGACAGTAGTTATCATCTATATAATAATAACAGTATCTATGAAAATTAATTTGTATAAAAATGTCCAATTAATACGAATATTTAAAAAAACAAAAATAGTTTATTCAAAATAATATTGTAATGGTTTTATTTATACTTCACTACCTATATATGTTTGCAGTACATGTATAAATGTTAAATGTTTTTTGTAGACCCTTACTTTATTAACAATAGAATAACAATGCAATATTAGAAACAGCCTGAAACACAGGTCTCTGACCTAGTTCAGGTAATGAAATGTAAAAACAGACATTATAAACAAGACTTTTTGTGTCCAATTTTAAATTGTAAAATGTTTTTCTTTAGATTAAATATAGTTTTAATGTGAATTTAATACAATAAGTAGCCTGTAATGTGTTTTGTAAAGACTTTTATTTATTTATTGAATAAAAATGTATTATTATTATTATCACTCACAACACAACACATTAAAATGTGCTTAGGTAGATATCTACATCACAGGAATGTTCTTTAGAAGATGACTGACTGTTAAGAACTTACTGCTAACTGACTGCTAAGAACTTACTGCTAACTGACTGCTAAGAACTTACTGCTAACTGACTGCTAAGAACTTACTGCTAACTGACTGCTAAGAACTTACTGCTAATTGACTGCTAAGAACTTACTGCTAACTGACTGCTAAGAACTTACTGCTAACTGACTGCTAGGAACTTACTGCTAACTGACTGCTAAGAACTTACTGCTAACTGACTGCTAAGAACTTACTGCTAACTGACTGCTAAGAACTTACTGCTACCTGACTGCTAAGAACTTACTGCTAACTGACTGCTAAGAACTTACTGCTAACTGACTGCTAAGAACAATTTCAACGGCCTCGATGGCGTAGTGGTTAGTGTAACCGACTGCCACGCCTGAGGTCGCCGGTTCGATTCCCGCACAAGTCAAACATTTGTGTGCATGAACATGGATGTTTGTCTTGGTCTGGGTGTTTCTATGTATAATATGTATGTATTTACAAAAAAAAATTGGTTGTCTGTAAAGTCGGTTTACGGACGATAGTTTAACGTGACAACGTCATAACAAAACATTGATGAAAACGTTACAATGAGCGTAACGGGACAATGAGCGTAACGGGACAACGAGTCATCCTTTTTCGTGCGTGCAGCCGGCGTTCATCGATTTATTAGACGTTGTCACGTCAAAAAAAAAGTATATATGTATGTTTATCCATTGTCTCGTACCCATAGTACAAGCTCTGCTTAGTTTGGGCTAGATGGTGTTGTGTGTATGTGATAGAATATTATTTATTATTTATAAGAGAGTGATATCACTGAGGGACGTAGCTTGTACTTTAATACTCATAGAAAGGTTGACGTGACAACTACTTAGTCAGCTGTTCAATGGTGACAAGGTGAACGCAGAGACTAGCGAGGACGCAAACCTGTGTTAAAGTATGTTTTGCATTATCTGTAGCGGGTATGTTCATGTCCTGTATTACACAAAGACATGGCACATCGTCATAGGCAGTTCAATTGATTGATAGTCTATCACTACATAATATAAAACAAAGTCTCCGCCGCATCTTCTGTTTGTTCGCGATAAACTCAAAAACTACTGAACAGATTTTCATGCGGTTTTCACCAATAGATAGAGTGATACATGAGGAAGGTTTAAGGGTATAATTTGGTTTAGTACTACCCGTGCGAAACCGGGGCAGATTGTTAGTTAGGTATAAAAATCTTTTAAGACACCGCTGCACATGAACATTTTTATACGTAACTAAATATTAAATATTTTCTTCTCAATATCTTCTTAATATTTTCGAGGATGATAATATAATCGAATTAATAACTCAAAATCGAGACAAGCATTTTACATTTAAGCAATATTCAAATTTTGACGTGTCAACAATTTGCAAAAATATTATAATTTTGCGCTGAGCTTATTTTATTGAGATCAGTTTTAAATATTTATATTCAAAATCCTTTTTTCTGATTCGGAACTTGAACTTGAGTCCGATGAGCTGGAACTTGATTCCGAGCTAGATTCTGAGTTTGAGCTTGATTCTGATCTGGGTTTCAAGCTAGGTTTCGAACTTGACTCAGATCTTGAGTCGGAATTTGAAACTGAGTTGGATCTGCTTTGACAATTTCCAGATTGTGCCAATTTAGAGGCAGCTACATGCTTGTTGGTATGCTCAACAACAGTATTACCGTATCTCACCAGAACTACGTTGGCGTTGACACAATACAGCGCAGCGATCAGGAGTAGAAGCATGGTGGACTTCATCTTGCCACACGATCTGGGTGAATGATAGCGGAAACTACAAACCTGGAATACCGACTCTTTCACGGGGAGTGCTCAGAAGAACTGTTTGATTTGGTACCAGCGGCCCCTTTCTATCACCGTACCACTCGACAACGAAGCAGGGTTCATCCATATCACCTGGAAGCGTTCAATTCTAAGACGGTACGCTTTCAGCGATCATTTCTCCCACGTACGTGCAAGCTCTGGAATGAGCTTCGGTCTTTCCCGAGCGCTTTTATATGTCCTTCTTCAAACGAGGTTTAAAGAGAGTTCTTCTTTCACGGTAGACAGCGGCTTTGCTGTGTCCTGACATTGCTGAAGTCCATGAGCAGCGGTTACCACTTTCCATCAGGTGGGCACTTGCTCGTCTGCCACCAAAGGCAATAAAAAAAAAATATATAGATAAGCACTAATTTGCATAAAATTTGTTATTAGTTCCGAGTTGTTAGTAACTTGTTATTGATTTTGTAATGTGTTCTAATAAGATCAAGATGTCACTGCAGTTAGTCTCAGATACCATTGATCACGGCGGTTCCGTAACTATTCTACATCTAAGATAAGTTGTCAGTGCACCGTCTTATGTGTGTTATGAACCAGTTAATTATATGTTGATTGCTATGAGAGGCTGTTATAATTACTTCTAAGGTGTGGCATTTTAAATATCTATAAATTAATACGTGAAGCAAAAACTTTGTACCCATTTTTACGAAAATTGCGCGGACGGAGGAGTATGAAATTTGGCTCAGTTGAAGTTTATACTGAGAAGGAGGTGCGAATCCTAATATTTTTATAAAATATGCATTAGAAATACATTAAATTAGTGAAAAAACACTACACGCACACAACCATGCATTTGACACACGCAGTCGAATAGCGTTCGCGGTATTTCGACATTATTCGTCTGACGTCGTACAATTCTTTGTAACTATGGTTACCTATACCTTATTTATATATAATAGAGAAAAACAGAAAACAAAGTAACAAGCTTAGGAATTTTGGTCAAATTTTGACCACTAGGCGACCGCTAGTATATATAATTAGGCATCTTAACGCTGCAATTAGCATATGTATTGGGTAATGAAATTGCAAGAATGTTACTCTAGAAGGACAACACACATGTTTGCGATTAATTAATAGTATAATAATTAAGGTAGCAAAGAGTTTAAAAAATAACTAGTGAAAATATTTCGTGATAGATTGATAGATAAGTATATAATACTGTTCTTCTTATTCCTCCTTTTCCTTAAGAGTGGTTTAGTAACATCAGACCAGAGAACTACTTTTAGGATAGGAATGTTTACATTGTCTACATGTACTTTCGGTTGAATTATAATGGTTTAACTTTATTTCAGTAGTAGCAGCGGTGCTAATGGTAACTCTATTTTGGACTTTCACATCACGAGAGGTACCTACGTCATCAATAAATATACTAAAACCAACAATGGATCAAGGATTAAGCCTTGAGGAACCCCCTTTCTATTATTAGGTCCTGGCGATCGCTTTTCGTTAACATGATTTCGAATCATTTCACTTAAATATTAAGTATAGACATAGTGACGTTATGTATTGTCTTGATTAAAGCTTATAAAGAATAACAGAAATTTCGATGTGTCTTCAAAAATATGTTTTAGATGCTCATAACCGGTATCCGCTGTAAAACGACCCTTTGTTAAAATACCTCGCTTGCTATCATTTATTTTTATTGAAATCCTATTACGTTGATTCAAAATGATCTCTTAAGCTGTTGGAAACCTAACAGGTATTAACTTGGTTAAGTTTATAGATATAGCAGTAACAAGTAAGTACTGTCGCTTTTTATATATATCATAACATAAAAGAAATAAATGAAATAACATTAACGAGATGGGTGTAAAAACCAAGGATTCAACCTCTTCGTCTTAAATTTAAAAGTAATGATGAGAAATGACCCCTATATCTCGTGGGTCTTTTGACCCACAGGGCCCATATTCAAATTCGACCGAGGTATAACCCCAAGGTGTTTGCACTCCAAGTTACAAGGTCTTAAATTTAAAAGAATTTAAAATACATGTGACCTTGTGATCCCAATATCTCGGGGATCTCTTGACCCACAGGGCCCATATTCAAACTCAACCGAGGTATGACCCCAATGTATATGCACACCAAGTTACAAGTCAATATTTTTCCATTTAAAATATGTGACCCCTATATCTAGGGGTTCTTTTGACCCACAGGGCCCATATTCAAACTCGACCGAGGTATGACCCCAAGGTGTCTACACACCAAGTTACAAGTCAATCGGTCTAGTGCTTCTGGAGTTATGCTTGTCACTAGCATCAATCTGTCATTAACACACAGACCGTCACAAAGTGTTTTCATTAACTTCTTCGAAGAAGACTGAGAGGTTAATAACATGATACTATTAAATATTTTATTGAGATAGCTCTTTGTTGACTATCTAACCGATTGATATGCGGAATACTTTTGTTGGAGTTCCTCAGGGAAGTATTATCGGTCCTACTCTTTTCCTTATTTACATATAAATTATCTGTGTAATTTGTATCTTTGAAAAGGGGTTATCATATCATACGCGGGTGATACAAAAATACTGTTCACCGCTAAATCACACATCGAAACTTATCAGCAAGCTCAAGAAGGCTTCAATACTGTCAGTAAATGGCTCTCCAACAATTGTTTATCCCTAAATGCACAAAAAACAAAATATATATTATATTCACTTTTCAATACGGTACAAGAATACGCATTATTTCACAAACAATGTTTTTGCTCACAATAGTAATTGTCTGTTATCTGCTGACACCGCATGCGCTTGCCCCCATTTAGCAGCAACCGATTGTATAAAATACCTAGGCATTACGCTTGACATTAACCTTAATTTTAGCCAACATATTGAATTATTATGCAGTAGACTAATATATGTTTGAAGAAACTTCGTAGCGTGCCAAAATTTTATTTACTAAATCAGGTGTATTTAGCGTTATGTCAATCAATTATAACCTATTGCGTAACATCGTGGGGTGGAGTATCGAAAACAATATTATTGTCATTAGAACGTGCACAAAAAGTTATCTTAACCCTTGGGATGCCTGGTAATTAAAAGTTACACGACGTGCCTGGTGGGCTTCTAGGACCCGGGAACAAAGTGTAATTCTTATGTTATTGATTGCGTCTAAAAAATTAAATAATAATAAGGTTTTATTTATGTTATATAACTATATTAAGGGGTAAAATAAGAAAAGTAGAATAAAAGTAGATTATATAGTTTTATTAAATAAAAACCTCTAGCTTTACGTAAAACAAATCAACACTTATGTTTAAATAAGTGTTGATATCTTGGCAGTTTCTAACGAACTTTGTACAAATGTCTAATAGGTGCCAACTTATCAACTGCTGCTCTCTCTTCACGAGCATCTGAGCTATCAAATCTCATACAATTTACGATGAACACGAACCGTCTCAAATTCATAGTGATTTTAAATATTTCGAAATCAAATCTGGAGTCAAAAACAGTGTGTCGGACTATGGAAGGGCCGCAAAATGGCCGATAGTCTATAACGCGAAGCTATTTAGAAGCAACGCACGATTGATGAAGAATTTGAATATGTAATTGTTGATTCCTTGAAATAGCGAGTCTGTTAGAGGCACCCCAAGGGTTAATACGCTAATGATTCAATGATGCTTAGAAGTGTTAAAAATATTGAGACTTTGTTATTTTGCATGGATATAAACATTATTTCGTTATTTCGTCGATTGCAGTTTTGTTTAGGTTTAAGCACATTACTTAATATCGTATTAATTTCTAATAATACATATAAGTACATACGTGTAACGAAACGTAACATTCTTGCGCGACCGCGAGTAATATGAAACCATAACATTAAACAAAACCATCGCAAGTTGAACAAAGTCCATTTAGCTTTAAAATTGCTCGGGCACGCCACGATCGTGGCGGTAAGTCCCGTTTTTGAGGAGTGGCTGGAGAGGCGGCATGGCACCGTTCTGGCTGACACAGGTAATGACTGGCCACGGTTGTTTTGGCCAGTTCCTGTGTCGCATAGGCCGGCAGGAGACGCCCGGATGTCATCACTGCGGCGACTGCCGACTTGTGGACACGGCGCTGCACACTTTGGCGGATTGCCCCGCCTGGGCATCGCAGCGCCGTGAGTTGATCGCGGCAGTCGGACTGTATTATTTTTATCTGTATTATTATATTTATATGCTATTTTCATTTCAGGTTATAAATCGAATATAACTGTAATAAGTAATATCTTGTTTGCAAAAGATTAACGCAATTTAGAAGTGACTGTATGTTTTCATTATTGTAGTCTATAATTACCAAAAAAGACGTTGATTTTATGTTTATTTTATCTAAAATACATAATTTAAAAAGATTGCGATATCGCATTTTGATTAAAAGCAATTATATCGTTATTTTTAAATATAGGTTTAATAAATAATATGTCAAACTAAAGGATTATCTGTGATAATTAAAAAATATTATATAGACTGATTAAAATAACATAATAAGTAATTTTTCCATACATCTTTTAAGTATATATAATTTGGAGAAGCCCCTATTAACACGCAATTTAAAGAGTTTTTCTTTTTAAAGAAATTAAGTTAAGAAATCCAATAACCATAGGGCACAAACCATCATTAAAGTAGGTATATGTAATAAAAAATAGTATAATATCTTTAATTATATTATTTATGCCAATTATTCAATCCGGGTGTTTTTACACCCAGCTCTTAGTAGTATACAAATTCATTGTAGCCTTTAAGGGTTAAATAAAATACAATTTTATTTATATGTAGTAGGTACTCCTAAGTCTACCAATGTAAATTTTTGTGGAAGGAGTTTGTGAAAGAAAGATTTAACTTGCATTCTAGGCCACATGCAAGTTGTAAAATTAATTGAAAATTATACTACTTGCCGAATAAATATATTTTAAACATATCATTTTTTTTATTGATGTGAAGACTTCTTTAGTCGCGTTGAGCACTTCTTGGGTGAACAAAAATCATAGAACTCGCGTCATAGTCACGCTTCCACGCTTTCCATTTTTGAATTATTTTAGAATATTAACAATATCTCAGAAATGATGCGTCCTACGCAAAAAATAACGAAATTTTGACCCCCTTAATAACCCATAAAAGAGTACAAAGAAGTGTTTATGATCAAGGATTAAAGTTTTCCCTTCTATCGGCAATCCCCAAAGACTACCCCAATTTTTCTTTTCATGGGATATTGCCTTGATACTTACCGGGGCGGGCGGAGGGGCTATGTCGGGCTCATCGGGGTAGAGCCGACGGACGGAGTGACGGCGAAGAGACTAATTCAGTAACAATTTAAATTCAACCTAAAGTGCTTCAGAATACAACTGTATTTGGTACAACGAAATAAAATGACCGCGCTTTGAGTCTCTTCGCCGCCACTCCGTCCGTCGGCGCTGACCCTTAAACGACAAGGGCACCCGCGCAGTCCATAGGCCCGAAACATAAGATCATTAATTCTACAAACAATGTAATAATACTTCAATAACATATTCAGTCCAATTAAATTTTATTCAAAATAATATGTTAACATTTTTATAATTACTTGCATATCTCCCTAGTTAAATGTGTTAGGTTCCATTCCATTCCATTTTTATAGGATATTTTGTCACTTCAAGTCTTAGGTGCACGTAATTTCTTCTTTAATAAACTTCAAAATGTGGTCACTTTCACAGCGATGTTGATCAACTGTTCAATGGTAAAAATGTGTATGTGAAACTTCGTGTGTAGGTGCTTGACTCAGCAATAATGCACATTTTTGTTGAATGGTTCTTCGATATCGTGCTGTAACTGTCTCATGGTATCACACATAACTTCTCTAGGATCTAGTCAGTATATAGATCTTCATAGTAATCGTATATCACAGATATAGATTAGAAATTGTCTCAAACATTTGGTTCGAGCATTTTATATTTAAGCGGTATACGATTTTCCCGTTCATATCAACAATCATTTGACAGTATAAAATGTTGAACTGATAAAGCTTCATTGCGAATCATTTTAAATATTTATATTAAATATTCTTTCATTTGGGTCCAAGCTTGATCCGCAAAGATTATGTCCAGATCCTGTAGGAATAATCACATGTCCGTTGGAGTGCTGGAGAACCTGTAGGTTAGGATTCACCTGTCTCACCAGAAGTACGCTGGCGTCGGCACAATACGAGGCAACGATTAGGAATAACAACACAGTGGACTTCATGTTGATGTTAGGTCTAGAAGAATGATGTTGGGTCCCACAAGTTCTGGAATATATACTTAGCACTAGTTTGCATGAAATTGTCCATTCGTTCCAAGTTGTTAACATCATGTAATAATGATGTAGGTAATGGGTCCTAATGATGTCAAAGTATCACTACAATAAGTTGGGCTCATGGAGTATTGTGACGGTCCCGTACCCTCTAATAATTATAACTTAGTTATCCGAGACTAGAAGATTGTAAGTAGAGGCTTTCCTTTTTTGCAGAAGAAGGTTGTGTATATTTAAATTTTATTTGAATAATATAACGTGTGGAATAGTGTAGAAAATTACAGCGATGTGTTAAGAGAACAGAAAGGAAAAAGGGAATCCTGATAATATTTCGTCATTTGACTGCGAAAGACTGCAGGCAGATGCTGCATGCGGCAAGCTGAAGACAGGGCGCTATAGCGCTCTTTGGGGGAGGGCATTATCTCCAGCAGTGGACTATTATAGCCTGATGATGATGATGAGACAAGTTATTGAAAACTTACACTTAATAAATGTCAAATGATCAAAGTCTCCTGCTATTTGAATTGCCTCCTTTTCGTATAAAAGTGAATATTGAAATTAAACTACTATATACGGATTTTATCGCGTTGTTTATTTTGACACTTTATTACAAAATTTTGAAAACTTTTACACTACTGTTACTATTAAACTTTACTAATTTTTAAGCTAATTAAATTATTGAAACTAATAAAACTATTTATACTATTACTATACTATTATACTATTTATATTTGTGTTTACACTTTCACCGACGTTTCGGTTGCTTTTCAGCAGCCATGGTCACGGGGAGACTAAGATGGTAGTTGTCTCAATGTTCCAGTGTAGTTATTTCAAAGTACCCGAACATAATTTAATCATGGGTGTTTCTATTTACGCAGAATGAGCTCAAAGTATCATGAAGTCTAGCTGTAGTTTGCTTCTTCTTGGGTTTGACTATTTGAATTACTGGATCTCAAGCTGGTGGTACGTGGTGAAACGTCGGGGAAAGTGTAAACACAAATATAAATAGTATAATAGTATAGTAATAGTATAAATAGTTTTATTAGTTTCAATAATTTAATTAGCTTAAAAATTAGTAAAGTTTAATAGTAATAGTAGTGTAACAGTTTTCAAAATTTTGTAATAAAGTGTCAAATAAACAATGCGATAAAATCCGTATATAGTAGTTTAATTTCAATGAATAACATTCGCGTAAACAGAAGACAATATTATAGAAGTGAATACTTAAAATTGCCTAGTTGATCATTTTGTCTGCAGTTGGCCGCACATATTTTGCTTTAGCATAATATAGGTCTATAAGTACATACCGGTAGCAGTAGTACAAAACAGATCTATCTGTAGATATTATATGAATCTTTTTTGAAATGAAAACTTCTTTAGGCGCGTTGAGCACTTCTTGGGTGAACAAAAATCATGGAACTCGCGTCATCGTCACCGAATGCTTTCCATTTTTGAATTTTATTTAGTTTTTAATATGGTTTATAAAGAAGTGTTATGATCAAGGATTAAAGTTTTCACTTCTATCGGAAGTCCCCAAAGACTGCCCCAATTTTTTTTTGTTTTATCAAGACCACTTGGACTACGAATAATTCCTGTATCGCGTGGGACTTTACAATCATTCAAACAACGGACACAAATAACATCCAGACTCGGAACAACCATTTATGGATCACTCGGGGCGGTGCAGCGGTGGCCGTGGAGAGGCGATAACTTCACTCACTACTCTACCTGTGCAGTCAAATAATAAATGTTATTCAATCGTACATTTATATAGTATTCTACAACTCGATTCATAACTTGCGAAGGCGCAACGCAACTTTCCACCACCTAACTATTATTATTTGTTTTTGCAATTTTGTGTAATTCTTTGATGGAGATCCTTAATAAATAAATAAACTATGATTTCAAGCGTTTTCATTTAGCCATCACACGATTGTGTACACGTCTAACTAACTTCACCTAGTTTCAACTTTTAATACTAGTATTTATGTATCAGTAATGATTATGATTATTTGTTAATATTAATAATAATAATAATAAGCCCCCTATAATCCAACCATACGTCCGAGTCGAACACCTGACTCACGTAGAGGGCGGACACGCAATATTGTTTCTGGTGCGGCTAACATGGCTCTGGTAACCCATGTTTATGGAGATGATACTAAGAAATAAACGTATAGGATCGCTTCCCGGGGGCAATCGCCGGGGCACACTTGGAGCTGACGCTGGGTGTCACAGCATGCGAACCGTTGGCAACGGGGGACTGAACAGGCGGGTTCCCCTCGAACAAAATGCTACAGCCGAACGATCACCTTCACTCTCACCTACTACTTCATCAGAACATTCACTTTTCGCTAACATTCCATCACCTTCATCAACTCACAGCTTATTTCAGTCACCCAATTTATCACCATTATCCACATATTCATCCCGAACTACAAGGTCAACGGCCGTTGTGCAGGAGGCATTAGCCGTTAATCCTGCACCCACTGTTGGCCCTACCTGTGCGCGAAAAAAATGGACTGAAGATATGAACCGATTCATATGGTACCTTCTGATAACCAAATGCGAGACAACAAACATGAACAACTATCTAGAATCTTTACACCTACAATTTAACAATAGATATCCGGAAATGCAAACCACACACCAACGAATAGGAGACCAAAGAAGAGCTATACTTAGAAGAAAACTACTGCCACAGCATGTATTAGATGAGATAGGATCCGAAGTAAATGAACACGTCATACAAACTGAGAACGTTAGCCATTCACCTATTATACACAATCACACAGCACACATCTCGCCACAAACAAATGACATTATTAGCCACGCCAGAATGAAATGGACAGACGAGATTAATAAAGACATCATTAAATGTTATTTTGAAGTAACTGAAATAGAGACTAATAAAACTGCCTACCGAAAAAAACTACATGAATTATTCGTAGAAAGGCATCCGAGCCTGTCGAACCTCACTGAGCAGAGAATTGCCGATCAAAGACGATTAATATTTAACAATAAGATATACAGCAGTAAAATAAATGCATTGAAGAGAGAAATAGAATTAAAACTGATTGAGCTGAACAAGCAACGCCAATCTGACAGAGAAGGTGAGGGATCCAATGCACTAGAACACTCTTTCACAGACCACACACAGCAAACCCACCTCGATAACACAATAGATAGCACATCCACACTTGCCCAAAGAATAACGAATAGTCAAAATGAAAATAGCCCTAATATTAGTCGTATAGAAACAATTAACAATATCGAAATAGAATTCAATTGCGCCCTTGCCCGATTTACCACTGTGGATCCTGAATCAAGACCATACATCCCAAAATAAAAATCCTTACGTAAATTTGCTCAAATTGTTCACTGTTTAAATAAGGATATTCTCCCAAAGCACTTGAACCACGACTTAGATTTCACGACACTGCACGCCATAATATACTCTGCTGCCTTTACAGCTGCCACTTGCAATGGCACGAGATTTAACCTCGATGAAAATATATCAACAAATAGGCGAAATAAAAAGCCATCTTGGCAAAGAAGGATTGAAAGTAGGATACAAAAATATAGATTAGAAATAGCCAGATTAACACAATTTTAGGAAATAGAAACCAAAGAATACTTAAGACCGTTGAAGAAATAAAAAATAAATACAAAACCCATTCGCAACACGAAGAACCTAATACAAAACCTCAACATTTCCTTGATACACTGAAACAAAAATTAAACGCAATTTCAAATAGACTTAAAAGATATTTAACATGTACTAAACGCAAACAACAAAATGCAACCTTTACAAATAATGAAAGACAGTTTTACAGATCTCTTAGCCACAATAATCCAATTCATACTTCACAGCCGGAATATCCATCGCCCCAACAATTACATCAATTTTGGGCGGGCATCTGGGAAACCCCAGTACAACATAACAGTAACGCTGATTGGTTACCAAATATAGGTGACACAGCAAACATTAATCAAATGGAGTTTGAAAACATCCCTGTAGATACTTTCATTCAAATCATCAAACGCACGCATAACTGGAAGGCACCGGGTACAGATAACATACATAATTATTGGTATAAGAAGTTCAGCAGTACACATCCATTCATCCACAACCACATTTGCAAATTCATTGAATCACCACACACTTTGCCAACATTCATTACACATGGAGTCACTTATATGTTACCGAAAGGCTCAGACACAAAAAATGCCGCAAATTACAGACCTATCACATGTCTTCAAACAATATACAAGATTGTCACAGGATGCATTAGCGAAATTATTTACAATCATTTAGATCAGTACAACATTTTAGCAGAACAACAAAAAGGTTGTAAGAAATATAGCCAGGGCTGTAAAGAGCAGTTAACTATAGATGCAATAGTAATGAAACAAGCACAGACTAGAAATAGGAATATACATACAATGTACATAGATTACAAAAATGCATTCGATTCTGTTCCCCATAGTTGGTTAATTTTTGTGTTAGAACATTATAAAATTCATCCCAGTCTCATTTCATTTTTAGGTGCAGCCATGCTCAATTGGAAAACAAAATTAAGATTAATTGAAAACCCTTTATTGACTACTGGACTGATAAAAATTCAACGAGGCATATTTCAAGGAGATGCACTTAGCCCCCTATGGTTTTGTATAGCACTCAACCCATTGTCAGAACTACTAAATAATTACAATATAGGTTTTTTTTTATCTTTTTTAATTTAGAGGCTTTTATTACAAAATAATATGTTAGCCCCATCGTGGCTTATTCTAATATAATTACTTACTATCTACTGATAGGAGACAGAGGAAGTCGTTGATGTAAATATATTTCAAATAGGTCTAACGCCGCATTTGAAGTAGGGTCACTTAGAATGCTAATGAAAAGTCCCACATCGTACACGTTAAGATTGTATTTAAACATCAACGAGTTCCTTTGGCGCTGGTATTTGGCACAATCCATCAGTAAGTGTTGGACATCATCAAGGACTCCGCAAGTTTCTCAATCGGGCGTATCGACTTTTTTCATGAGATGTCCAAACTTTCTAGATGGATAGTGCCCTGAGCGCAGCCTATGTGCTATAACAATAATATTTCTGTTTAAATTGCTATTAACAAACCAGGGTATCCTAGCAGGCTGATGTTGAATGGTTTTATACCAAATGCCCTTTTCTTTACTCCTCTCGTCAAAATATTCTTTATAATATCTATTGCATAACTTTTTAATGTTGCCAAAGTATTCAGAGTAAGACATTTTAAGAGCGTAATTCATTCCATCTGTACACGCTAACTTAGCCAACGTATCAGCGTGCTCGTTGCCCTGGAGCCCAATATGAGAAGGAACCCATTGCAATCTCAAAAACTTACCAGATGAATTTAATTGGTGAATTAATATAGGATTTAAAATTAAATGTAATAATTCGTTTCACTTTCTTTCACACTTACTCTACATGGATGATATCAAAATTTATGCAGCAAACAACACCGAACTTACAAAACTAGCCGATACCACACAAACATTCTAGACGGATATCCGAATGCAATTTGGAGTTGATAAGTGCAAAACACACTATATAACTCGAGGGAAAACTGAACACAATATATATACTCTTAATACAGGTGAACAAATAGAACCCATGAACGAACACAGCACTTACAAATATTTAGGTTTTCATCAATCCAAGCAAATTCAGCAAAAAAAAACAAAATTACAGTTAACTAAACAATTCAAAGTAAGACTAAACCAAATTTTAAGAACCCAGTTAAATTCTCGCAACGTCATAAAGGCAATAAATACCTATGCAATACCTGTTCTCATCTATTCCTTCGGGATTATAAATTGGTCTCAAAGTGATTTAATTAAATTACAGCGCACAATCAACACACACATGACAGCCAACAGAAAAAATCATCCCAGATCTCACACTGCCACGCCAAAGTGGAGGAAGAGGCCTCATCGACATACAAAACTTACACAATAACCTAATAGACAAATTACGCAAATACTTCTACTCCAAAGCTGAACAATCTCAACTTCACAAATACTTAACGAATGCAGATAAAAAACTAACCCCCCTTAACCTATTGAATAGAAATGTACAGCCAAAATTATTGAGCAAAGAGCAGAAAATAGTTTTGTGGTCCCAAAAGTCTCTGCACGGGAGACATCGCGCTGATCTCGGCCAAGAACACGTCGACAAAGAAGCGTCGAACGAATGGCTACGGCGCGGAGAGCTCTTTCCGGAGACGGAGGCTTTTGTGATCGCCATTCAGGATCAAGTAATAGACACCCGAAATTACCAGAAACACATAACCCGTATACCTAACCTTCTCACTGACTTATGTAGACGTTGCAATAGTATTTCTGAAACTATTCAACACATAACTGGTTCATGTAAATCCATAGTACAAACTGATTATAAGCATAGACACGATCAAATCGCAGCAATAGTCCATCAGAACCTAGCCCAGAAATATTCCTTTATTGAAAAAAAAAACTGCCTATTACAAATATAAGCCCAGTACTATTTTAGAGAATAATTCCTTTAAAATGTACTGGGATAGGACCATTATAACCGACAAAACCATACACTACAATAGACCAGACATAACTATACTAGACAAAACAAAAAAAACTGTTTTCATAATAGACATCGCAGTATGTAACACACATAATCTCCTCACTACGCATGCGGAAAAAATGTCGAAGTATGTTGATTTAGCTACCGAAAAAGAAGGCAATGGCAGGTAGACACAGTAAAAATCATACCTATTGTCATATCTACAACCGGGGTAGTCCCTAAGACACTTCGAAATAGCCTGAGCATACTTGACATGCCGAAATCTACAATCACACTCATACAAAAAGCCGTTCTTCTTAACACATGTCGCCTCACACGTAAATTTCTTGCATCATCTACTTCTTAACTCTTTCCCCTCTGGCACACTTGGCTAAGGCCCGTGTGTCAGGTTTTTACCCCTTTTAAATGAAAGGGAGACTAAATATAAAACAAAACTATAATAATAACAATAATAACCCATAATAATAATAATAAAAACATATACGGGTATATCCCTAACGTATTAGGAATATACCCGTGAAAGAGAAACATATAATAATAATAATAAGTTTATTTGCAACCAAACATCTATCATACATTATAAAAATACATCATTATGTGGTCCTGCTCCCTGGACTAAGTAACAACCTGAAGTCAACGGAAAGTGCCTTCTCCATATCTTATTTCTAAGTTTAACATTTATGTTATTTAATGAAAATTAATTAATATAGATAGGCATAGAGCTAAATGTATGAACCTCTGATTCCTAAACTAGGTAAGACCTGTATCTTAGGAATCAGTAGCTTCTACATTGTGGCTAAGATACAGTAAACAATTAATTACATTTGCATATAAGAAAAAAAGTAGGTATTAGTACATAAAAGATAAAATCACAAAATAAAGAATTAAGTAGAAAATAAAGAAATATGGACTTTACACTTTTTGTTTCCTTCTTTAGTTTACCTTTTATTAAAATTATAGAAGGTATCGTATAACAAATTTGGAGTACGGTCAGGTGCAAAAGTCGAGTAGCAATTTTAAAAAGCGATAGAATCACAACAAGTTCTATTTACGACCTTTTTCAATAAAATCATTGCACACATTCACATAAACCCGCCTCACTTATACTGTCGCCTGTTCTAATTATGATTGTGAGTATTAATTTCAAATAAACAAGTACCTGATGTTGTAGCTACGTTGATAATAGTGCGATCTAAAATGTAACGCTCGTTGGTTCGATCCCCAGGAAGAGATAATCTTTTTGTATTTTTTATTAAATTAGAAAGATCGATGACTTATTACTTTACTTTAAGATTTATTTAAACCGCAGTTATTCAAAAGATGAGGGTGGATTTAAAAAATATAATAATGTCTCACTTGAATAGAATTGTGTGATGTTGTTGGTTGGTGATCTTTGTTACGAGCGTTTGTGTCATTATTATTGCAATCATTTTTTTAATATTTTTATTGAAAGTCTACATTTAAAATGCAAACTAATATAAATATTGAATCCAGGGCAAATATATGGCATAATTATGGGCTTAATATATCTTAAATTGCCGACGAAACTGGACTAAACTCTAACAGTCTTATTACAAAAAGCGGTTTAACTAAAAACCCTGGTTTAAACTTCTATAAACTACGATTTAAACAAAAATGGTATTACAAATCGTGGTTTTGCGATAAACCATAGACTAAATTATGGTCTAACGCTAAACCTCGGCGACCCCTAGTTTACTGATGGTCTAAATCGTATCTGTCGAAGTTTCTTTTAAGTTATATCATTTTTCTCATTGTGTTGTCTTGTTATAACCCGAAAATGGATATTAACATGGTCGATTTATTAATATTGAGAATATTGAAGCCTCTGAGTTTTTGGAAACGCCACAGCGACACAACAGAAATCGTGTACGAGTATATATAAATACTAAAGAAGGTAAATAAAGAGGCAATTGTTCTACTAAAGACTTATCAATTCCAAAGCTAAATTAACTTTTTTTAACTTGCGATGGTTTTGTTTAATGTTATGGTTTCATATTACGCGCGGTCGCGCAAGAATATTACGTTTCGTTACACGTATGTACTTATATGTGTTATTAGAAATTAATACGATATTAAGTAATGTGCTTAAACCTAAACAAAACTGCAATCGACGAAATAACGAAATAATGTTTATATCCATGCAAAATAATAGTCTCAATATTTTTAACACTCCTAAACATCATTGAATCATTAGCGTATTATCAAAACGTTTTCTTTGCTGGGCATACGGAACGTTGCAATAGAATTATATCATGGTGAACGAATGATATTTGTATTAATCTGTGGTTGATATTTAGACAATGGTATTAAGAAGACCACGGTTTTTTTTAAGTTTTGTTATACGAACAAATTTAGACCATGGTTTTTTAGATAAGCCTGGACTTGATAGTAAAGGTTTAAAGCAAGATTTATTTCGTTTTATGTAATAAGACTGTAAGAGTAGGTAAGTTATTTTTTAAATATTATGTTAAGGTATTGTGCTTTACGATTTCGCTGTTAAGGAATCGCTATCTACGATTATGTCATAAGATTTTTGATTTTATTTCAGAGAAATACTGTAAGTCGTTGGGTGAAACGATTTGAAGAAGGGAACTTAAAAAGTCGAGCGGGAAGTGGAAGACCGCTTCTTATTAAACAAACTCAGCGAAGATGAATGGTGAATGCTTATGAATCAAAGGGTATCATACCGACGAGACCGTTGCGAACTATGTGTGCTAATATTGTGACCTCCATGCATAACCGTCTCTTGAGCTGTATTAAGAACAATGGAAGTTACACTAAATATTAAACAAAGTTGTTTCAAATAAGGTACGTGCTGGTTGAAGATGTTAGAATTGTGGTTAAGTTTCAATCCTCTTTTCCTTGTGAAAACTAATAATTAAGCTATAACCTCAATTATCATTATAATTGTAAAATATTATTTGTACAAAATACAAAATACAAATACAAATTACTTTATTTGCATAAAACAGGTTTACATGATTGGTACATAAATTAAAGTATAAGTGCGCTGATTTATAACCCAGAATAGGTGTGCAAATTTTGAGGTAAAATGAAATTCTATAAAAGCATGCCTTGTAATAAATTATAAGTTCAAGCAATACACCAGTAATAATTGTACTATTAATAAATTAATGTCACTGGTTTTATAATAATTTAAAATGAAAGAATGTCAAAGAAATAAAAATTAGGTCATGCTAAAAGTCAAAAAGAAAATAAAAATGTCAATAGTTATTACAATACTAAATTAAATCATACATTGCAAATACATGTGCTACATTTTGTCTGATAAATAGTCATAAACATTATAATAACATTTTTCAATAAGAAGCTTTTTTAATTGCTTCTTGAATACATTTAAATTTAGATCCTTAATGTTATTTGGTAACTTATTAAATATTTTTGGAGCCATGGCAAAAACACTTTTGTGCATCAGAGTGGTGTTTGTCTTGCATAAACATAGACGGCTTTTGTCTCTTTGTGCTCGACTTGACCCATCGACTGCGAGTATAAATAAGTGCGGATTGATTTTAACAAAAACAGCAACTTCATATATGAAGATAGATGGCAATGTCAATATATTATATTTTCTAAAATAGGGCTGACAGCTATCAGTCACTTGCAAGGAGAACATAGCCCTTAGGCAGCGTTTCTGACTTTTAAAAATAATTTCTTTATCAACAGAGTTCCCCCAGAAAATGACTCCATATCTGAGTACCGACTCTACTAGACCGTGATATGCAATTAAAAGGGCATTGGTGTCTACTATTTGTGCGAGTTCATGTAATGCATATACTGATTTGCTAACCCTCTTACATAACTGTTCTACATGTGGTTTCCATGTTATTTTCTTATCTATTAAAATACCTAGAAACTTTGTGTAGTCTACTTCTTTTAGGGTTTGGTTGTTAACACATACTTTCAGGGCATCCGTTGCTAGAGTACGCTGACTAAAATGCATTAGCATGGTTTTACCTACATTAGCTTTCAAATTATTTACATTCAGCCAGTTAACAGCTGAGCTCAAAGCATTATTAATATCCTGTTCGTAAGTGTTTTTATTCTTACATTTAATTGAAATTGTGCTATCATCCGCAAAAAGAGTCATTGGGTTATCAGTTACATTTGGTAGGTCATTTATGTATAGTGTAAATAGTAACGGGCCCAATACACTACCCTGGGGCACACCGTAGTGTATATTTCGCGGTTCAGATCGATATATCTCTTCCCTTCTTGTAACAATATTAATTCTAGTAACTTCAGTATATTGAATTCGATTTTTTAAATAGGATTCAAAAAGTTTTAACACGTTACCTCTTATACCATAAGCATTTAGTTTGCCTAGAAGAATAGTGTGGTCTACATGATCGAATGCCTGAGTCATGTCCATATATATGGAGCAGACAGGTACTCTGTTATCAACATTCCTCATTACAAATTGCAAGAAATCAAATATTGCCATATTTATTGATTTGTTGCATCTGAAGCCCTTTTGTTATTTTACAAGAATACAATTGCTTTCGAGATAGTGATTGAGTTCCCTATGTATATATTTCTCGAATATCTTAGACAGAATAGGTACTAATGCTATTGGTCTGTAATTGTTCATGTTATCCCTACTTTCTTTCTTAAACAAAGGTTTTATGATAACAGTCTTTAATTTGTCAGGAAATACTCCCGCTTCTATGCATAAATTAATTATGTAGCTAATATGCTGACAAATATTAGTAGCAACGTATTTAATAACTTCAGTGCATAAGCCATCATACCCTACACTCTTTGTGTTTTTTATATTCCTTATAATATGCAATACATCAAGTGGCGAGCATGGCTTCATAAACATAGATTTTAGCCTAGAAGATACATGTATAGAATACTGTGCTCTGTTTGATAAGCTATTAGGTACAATTTTATCAATAAAATGATTATTAAAAGCATTACATATAATTTTAGGCTCCGTCAAGGTATCGTCATGCACCTTTATATTATTTATTGACTCTCTTGGAGTATTTTGCTTTGCACTATTTATTATTTTCCATGCTGTTTTAACTTTGTTGTTTGATGTGTTAATAGAATGAATATTTTGTGCTCACTGTGTTAATTTAATTATTTTCTTGAATAACTTACTATATTGCTTAAGTTTATATTTATTATCCTCGTTTTTTGGATTCTTTAGATATTGCCATAAGAGCCTTCGCTTTTTTATGCTACATGCTTTTACTCCACGTGATACCCATTTTTGTTTCTTGTGTGCGTTAATTGTGATTAATTTAAATGGAAAGCAGAGATTATAAAATAATAAAAATATTTCATGGAAGTTATTGAAAGCTAAATTTGGGTCTTCAGTGGCATACATGTCTGAAAAAGCTAAGTTCTTTATGCAATTATTAAATTTTTCCATGTTTTTTGAGCTATAGTCTCTACGTTTAATTCTCCATTGTTTGATCAAACATACCTTTTTAACATTACAACGCAGTAATTGGGCAGTGTGATCTGATAATGCCAATTCCAAAATACTTGATTTACATTTATGAGTGAGTTTGTGAGCGAAGTTATCAATACATGTCAAGCTTATTTTCCTAGTAGGTTCTCTAAATTCTAATTTCATATTATAGTTTAGAAGTAAAGATTCAAATTCCAATGTAACTTTACTTTGTCTTAGAACATTAATATTAAAATCACCCGCTATTATGATGCTATGTTTTTTATACGTCTTATTTATGTAATTAAGTGTCTTATCCAAGCTGTCAAAAAATATACTAAGGTTGTTGGCTTGAGGAGTTCTATATACACATAAAATTATAAGTTTATAATCAATTAGTTCCACAGCACAACATTCGAAACCGGAGGGCACTGACATAGTTGTAATTTTAGGAATAGTTTTCCATAGGTGTCCCTTTTTTATGAAAATGCATGATCCTCCCCTATTAGTGTTAATTCTGCCAAAACATGCTGCTAGATGAAAATTAGTAATCATGCAGAGGTCTTCATGACCCGACATCATAAAGTGTTCTGTTATACAGATTACATCAATATGTGTGTTTTTATCAGATAACTCTTTTAAGCAAACACTAAGTTCATTACATTTATTTCTTAAGCCCGCAATGTTTTGGTGTATAATATTTATATATTTATTCCCGAAAAAACTCCTGTGAGGGTTCTTCGTAATCCTCTAATTGTTCTTCTTGTACTGTACTTATACTGAGTGCCAAGTTTTCTGCTATATCTATGATAAGTTTATGTAAGTCCTCAAATATTACTGTCATACCACTGTTACTTAGCGTGCCTAACCTACTAAACATACTCCTTAAGTATCATACTTAAGGTTTAAATTTGAATCCAGAATATAGGCGTATTCATGCGTTAAGTTATCGAGGTATAGTAACTGATTGAACATATTAACCCTGGAGTTATATAAATTAGCATAAATAGCATTTTTAAATGTTGGTAAAGTAATTATTATGTTAGTGTGATTGTTAGATTGTAACACACTTCGTATGTTAGTAACTAGATCGATGTAATTATTTGACGCTCTAAAGTCTTCCTCGCCTATTATTATGTTACAAAAATCATTCATAGTAAATCCTTTTAATTTTTTGTCAATATTAGTTAATAGTTGATTTATTCCTACATTAGGCATTATGAAATGACATATAACATAATTCTTACTGAAGTAGTGTTCTGCTAATGATGTAATGTTATTATTTACTTTGTTTGCGCTTAAAATATACAACTTGTTTTTTGTTACTTGATGATCTTGAGACAGAGCCTGGTAATTTTTGTTTGAGTCTTTTCTCAATATTGCTTCGTCCTGTGGCGTATTGCAGTAAGACTGACCGTTAGTTGCTGGTACTGTTGCTTGTTCTGGTCCACGAGATACGTGAGGTATAGTGGAAGTAGTATCTGTTTGAACCTGTTTGTTTTCCTGTGATTTCTGAAATTGTCTTTTCTTTGGGGTCGATGTTACTGATTTCGCCGGGCTGTGAGTAATTTTTTTGTACATTCTATTTTTGCACAATAGATCCTCAATTTTTACTTTCAATTCCCTATTTTCTAAGGTAAGCGAATCTATTTCGTCATTAGCGCTATTAAGTTTCATTGTAAGACTAGCAATTTGCTCCTTTAACTTAGTAATTGTATCGGTGTCTTCGTCTTCAGATAACTCTGGTACACTTCGACTAGTGCCATCTAGTGAGTTCTCAAGACATTCACTGTCGTTATTGTCTGGTAGTGATGTATGCGCACGAGTTACTTTGTTTCTATTTCTATGCGTGATATTTTCGAAGAAATTCATATTGAATTACAAAAAGTGCTGGGCTACCTCAGAATCGATCTTCCAACTTCACTAGCCTGAGGTAAGTGTCGTATCCAACGCACCACGGCAATCGCTGAGATGTGCGTCGAAATAAGTGATCGTATGGTGCAAATGTAATAGGAAGATCGGTGATTGGTTCTTGTGCTTATTAATAGATGTCTCTGTACTCAAGTATATTACCGAGTTTATAGCCTTATTTAATCTGTGTAGATACACTGCTTTGCCGGTAGTGGTGTAGCCAATCAGGTGTTCGATAGCAGTGTTTATTATATTGGATATCCTGCTTTACCGATAGTGGTAACTTAACGATTAGCCAATCGTGTGATAACTCGGAATTTTGAATAATAAACGATATTGTAGATATTATTTATGTTAATATTTCCTAGGTTTACATGTTAATGTTCACTTTTTGCTAATGTTATTAATGTTTTGTCACTATAACTTACAGTTTTTGTCACGAATGTCCAATTGAGTGTTCGATGTGTCAATAATCACTTTAGTACGTGATATTGAATAGTTCACTGTTTTGGCACTATTTGTTAGATAGTTCACTTGCTAACATTGACATATATTATTTGCACAACGTAGTTTCACTAGAATTCAAAAGTAATGTATATTTTTAGGAAATAATATTTAAATTTATAATTCGCAACTTAACACGGAGCTATTTGTTTACATGTTCGTTAACGAAATAAAATGAATCTAAATAATAAAGACTAAACTTCTTTTTTGTTATATACATAGTATTAAAACTTTTAAGGAAAATTTAATAAATGTTAATTTTCGGTTATCATGTTTTGATATTGTTTTTTATAATTAAATATTATTGTTATAAATTGAATAAAATTTTGTTTTTCTTAATTATAATTTGCATTATTTATTTATTTATTAAAAATAAAAACCATATGTGATTTTTAGTAACTAAACTAATTCTGATAAATTATAATTATTATAATAATAAAATAATTTAATTTTTAGTTTATTTCCTAAAAAGCACTTTTTGTGTTTTATCAATCTAGCGTAATAATTAGACAAAAATAACGTTTATCTTTATTATTTGAAAATTTCAGTAATAAAAAACAAAAAGTCGAGTAGAGGACCCCAGGATTTGGACCACCGTCATTATATTTTATATTTTAGTGATAAAGTGAGAAGACTCGTTAACCGCTTAGCTATCGCAACCTGCGATACAATAGGCAAATTTAATCATTAATTATAAATGCGGACTAACAGAGACACTGATGTTGAATATAAGGGATAGTAGTTATTATAGTTATATATACAAGAACTCGGTTTTGTATTGCCTTGCACACATGCGCATGACGAGCTTCACCTACTATCATTACATTAAATATTGTTTCATTGTTTGCGTTAAAACGTCACACACACAAAGATATTCGCTCGGATCAATATGCAAATGTGTACCTTACGATGCTACTCGACTTTTGTCTTTGACCGTATATTCGGTAGACAACGTTAATTATTTAATTTATAACTTATTATATTTTGCCCACGAACTCGCTTGCGTAAATTTAGGTTAGGTAAGATTAGTAACCCCGGCCTGCCACGAGTGTAGGGCGTCGGAAGACACCGCGCTCCACACGCTGGAGGCGTGTGCCGCATGGGGGCAGCGGCACACGCTTTCGGCCATAATAGGCGGGGATCTCTCCCTTCCGGGCGTGATCAACGCCATGCTCGGCGGCGAGAGGTCGTGGCAGGAGGTGATCTCCTTCTGCGAGGCTGTCATGGCGCAGAAGGAGACCGCGGAGACGATCAGGGAAACAATCCCCTCGCTGGCCCTTTCCGACGCAGACGGACGGGAGCGAGGAGGAGGCGATTTGCCCGCCTTCTCGCTCCTGTATAGTGGGGTCACTGGTACAGAGTCGGGAGACTCTCTACCGGCTTGTACAGCCCTACACGTCTGGGGGGTGGCCTTGGTGAGCAAAGCCACCCCTCCACAGGTGCTGAGGCCCGGTTACCATCAGTCGGGCCAACCGCCGGGGCAGGATGGTGATTGCTAAGGCTATCGTCAGTGGAGGGACTGCTCACCCCAGGTTTTTAGTGTGTATACCAACCCTCTTCAGGGGTGGAGAGTCTCACACAACCATCCTACCCTCCCCCTCCGAGGGAGGGGGTATCCATAAAGGATTTTCCTGGGTAAAAAAAAGATAAGATTAGTAACAGAACTTTTGCCGGTATGAAAGGTACCATAATTATGTCCTTTTCTATTTCCCTGACAACGTGTATGCAAAATTTCATGATGATCGGTCGATTGTTTTGATGTGTGAAAGCGTAACAAAATGCTGATATTTTCGAAATTGCTCGGTGCTTTCACACTGATCATCTTTCATTTGGATAAACTATCGTCAATTGACAACATAAATTAATATAAACAGATCATGCATAATGTTTACCTTTTATAGGCTTGACGTTTCGACCAGGTTACACCGGCCGTGGTCACAAGCTGACTGGTGCTGCGATGTCATGTCTCCATTTTGAGGCCGAAGAATTGTCACAGTCAGCTTGTGACAACGGCCGGTGTAACCTGGTGGAAACGTCAAGCCTATAAAAGGTAAACATTACGCATGATCGCGTTAATACCCGTTACATATTATATATATATATATATATATATATATATATATATATATATATATATATATATATATATATATATATATATATATATATATATATATATATATATATATATATACGTGCTTCGGAGGCCACGTAAAAAGTCGGTCCCGGTTGTTGCCAAATTGACAGCAATCGTTAAGCCATGTCAGAGGCCTACGGGCGGCTTGAACAATTCTTGACAACAGGTTGGCCACTAACCACACGAAAATAAGAAGAAAAGAAGAAGTACGATTATGTTCCGAGGGAAATTCTAATGACAAGCATAATGGGTAACACACATGTAGTCTCTGTTTATATTAATAACTTTTAAACTTTCGCGTTGCATGATATATATATATATATATATATATATTTATTAATATAAACAGAGACTACATGTGTGTTACCCATTATGCTTGTCATTAGAATTTCCCTCGGAACATAATCGTACTTCTTCTTTTCTTCTTATTTTCGTGTGGTTAGTGGCCAACCTGTTGTCAAGAATTGTTCAAGCCGCCCGTAGGCCTCTGACATGGCTTAACGATTGCTGTCAATTTGGCAACAACCGGGACCGACTTTTTACGTGGCCTCCGAAGCACGTAGACGCTCAGATGAAATACTACTAAGCGGTCACCCATGTATAAGCTGACCGCACCCAACGTTGCTTAACCGCGCTAATCGTTTACCGATCAGTGAGTGCATCTGGCTAAAACGGGTACAAACTATGCTTGTAATCGAAGTATCTCTGGAGTGACCCTATGAAGACTCAGAAGTATGCCTGAACTTTAATGTTTGGTAGCCCCTTTAGCCCCAGGCCATAAGAGCAAGGCCATACCTACTTGGTATACGATAGGCATAGACTTGGGTGTTTTCTTAGCATTGGTTCTATAGTATAGGAATGTGATGAAAGTGAATGAAGCCAGAGAAGTGTGTCAGGATCGTAGCAAATGGAAATCCGTAGTCTCTGCCTACCCCTCTGGGAAACAGGCGTGAATCTATGTATGTATGTATGGTTCTATAGTACCAAAACTACAGCCACCAGCAGTAATAAAAAATCTTCGAGGATAACATGTGTCTTTCATTTCAGTTGTATACGTCATGTTCATCATATATTATATAGGTAGTATTTAATTGGAACAAATTGATTACAATGTAAATTGGAACAAACAATGTTATCTACAGTGTATTAGTGTGTATATATCGATGCAACTAATATTACAACAACGCGATACTCAATTATGAACAAAACTATTCGTTCCGTGGAAAGCACTAACGTACCTACTAGCACACCGAATTCAAATAGGATACCGTAAGGAAAATCTACTGTTTACAAAGGAAATACCTACATGTACATATATATAATATATATAATTATTCTAGCTATACAATTAGAAATAATTAGGCAATTTTAATCATTATTGGTTTTATTTTCCCTACTAAGTTGGTCTCAGCAAGCCCGCTATAAAGGAGTTGCTACACTACATTTTTAATTAGTCAACTTATTTTAATGAAAAATACTAGATTTAAACCATACTTATTTGAATACATAGCTGAAATATATATGCAATTCGTAATTCAGCTACTGTGAAGCATAACGTGCGCTAATTCACAGATAAACAGATCTCGTCGATTTCATCTCGTTTGTGATTTTATAGAATTTATGAACGACGATGATGAAAAATCTATTTACTTGACTTTAAAATGTATGTAAGGGAGGGTAAATACAGCTTTAATAGACATACGGAACCAAAATGTAGTATGATACAACCTGGAACTGATCGAACAATTTTATGCCAGTTAGTGGCAAAGTATATATGCCAAGATTTGATCAGTAACAGTCACCATTCAACTAGATTGTACATCAAGATGAAGTCAACTCTATTACTGTTCCTGATCGTTGCTCTGTGTTGTGTCAACGCGGCAGTAGTTGTGCTACAAAAGGATCCACATGCGGTACATGTAGTACCTGATCACACTAAAATGGTTCCAAATGAAATCTCACGAATTTTTAATTTGAACATTTAATATAATTTATAATGAAGTTAAAATCATATAAATTATTCTCGATAATTAAAATTATTTTTGTTAGTCTTGCACTGCGTGACAATGGTACTACAAAAATATCTTAAGACCATTGTAATGTTACAATCTCGTTTGGGTCACTTGAATATTCTTGCCACCACTTCTACACCAATAAGAAACATCCAACAAAGTTGAAGAATCTTCGAAATTGGGAGATAGGTTTCAAATCATGCGATGAAGTACCTACGCTTTTATCACCTTGTGACAGTGATCTATCGTTGAAGTGCTGATAAGAAGAGACAATATAATAGTAATCAATCTAAATGTGGCAATGTGGCAAAAAAAAACAAAATTACTAATACAATTTGACTTCAATAAATATTTATTTTCATTATAAAAAGTTGTGTTATTTAAATTTACCTTTTAAGTTTTTACCAATTCATTTGCTTTCCTTTTTCTTACGTGGGTGAATGCATTGACGCATACCCCTCCGCGGGGGTGGGCGGAGGGATATGACGGACTCAACGGGGTAAAAGAAAGAAGTTGAAACGATGAAAATGGGCCCCCCGGAATACCGACTAAACCTACCACGGTGTTGGTCGACATAACCATAGTCGGTGGGGTCGCGCGAATCACTTTCACATGCAATCGCGACCCCGCCGAGGTTTCGGCCCGCCGTATGAAATGGCAGGCCACTCACGAGAAGACACTTTGGTCACTTAACCCTACTGTCCCCTTGAAGGGGGACGGACACACGACACAGAGGCGCGCGTGGGAACACGCACGCCGCCTCTCAGAACTGGTGCTGAACGGATGATGGGCAGGCCCACGAAGCCAACCACCCCGAGGTAAAACCTCAGGGCGGCTGGAGGTCGTCTCGCGCCCTCCGGCGCCCAGTTCTGCGGTTGGGGCTCTCCCGGGCGGCAGAGCAGGAGAGGGAACGCTTGAACCCTCTGGTTCAAGCGTTCCCTCTCCTGCTCTGCCGCCTCCTTGATAGAAATAATTTCCTCACAGGAGGAGGCATCGGCGTTTCACGACCACTTACTCCGGACCATATACTGAGCCAAGGCCGGGAGCGAGAGGGCAACAATTCCGACTGTCACGACCAAATCATGGCGCTGCGAAGCCCAGGCAGGGCAATCCGCCAACGTGTGCAGCGCCGTTTCTGCAACAACATCACGGCAGTCGCCGCATTGGTGACAACCGGGCGTCTCTTGCCGGCCTATGCGACACAGGAACTGGCCGAAGCAACCGTGGCCAGTCATTACCTGTGTCAGCCGAAAGGTGAGGGCGCCATGCCGCCTCTCCAGCCACTCCTCAAAAACGGGACTTACCGCCACGATCGTGGCGTGCCCAGCACTGGGACACAAGTCGTTCCTTCCACTCTTTCATCACGACCTGGCGGAGCTTGGACCGTACCACCTCGATAGTGAGAATAGTTGGTCCTTCGCCCCGAGCTAGCGCTTCCTGTCGCCAACGGTAGAGCGACGCCAGGAGCGCCACTTCCAGGTCCCAGGGCATCGATCTGGTAAGGAGGCTCGCAGCCTTGTATGAGATCGTGCGGTATCCTCAAATCAACCTGACGGCCCTGACACGCTGTGGCGCACGAAGCGCCAAAATGTTGCGGGCCGTCAGGTCCGCCCAAACTGGAGCCCTATAAAGGGCCACGGAGCGCACGACCCCCCGTATAGCCTCCGGCAGGAGGTGTTTGGCCCACCAAGGTTAGGCAGCAGAGGCGCGAGCGCACCTGCAGCGCCTCGAAGTCTGGGGGCCAGACAACGGAAACGAGCTGCAAAGTCCCATCGGCTGTCGAACAAGATACCTAAATACTTTAGGGTTGGCTCGACAGCGATGCGGACCCCTCCTACTATGATATCGGCCCCTGGAAGTGGCCGGTTCCGAGGACCGTGAAAACCGTGGCCTCGGACTTGGACAGGGCCACCTCAAGGCCCAACCGCCGGATACGACCAACGACGTGTGCGACGCCAGTGGTCGCCAATATGGCCGCCGCCTGGTGCGACTTACCTCTCGTTGTGACAAATGTGTCGTCGGCATAACAAGTAACGCCGACGCCACGAAGGAGCACACCTTACAGCACCCAGTCATAGCCGATATTCCACAGGAGCGGACCCAAAACCGATCACTGTGGAACACCGCACTACATCTCTCGCCGACACCAACCGTTGTGACCCGGGTAAACTACTACCGTCTCAGATAAATATGCCCCGACAATGCGGCGGAGGTAGGTCGGCACTCGATGGAAAATGAGTGCCTCCCTAATACAACTCCTGGGCAAGGTGTTAAACACATTCGCGATATCCAATGATACCGTGAAGACGACCTCACCCCGGGACACCGCATCCTCCGCCAGGCTCCTTACACGCAGAACTGCATCAATAGGGAAGCTCCCGCGGTGGAAACCATATTGGTTCTCCGCCAAATCAGGACCCACTGAAGAAAGACGCTGGACGAGGCGCTTCGCAATGATAAATTCGAACAATTTAGCGACCTCGTCCAGCAACACGATGGGGCGGTAGGCGGATGGGGAGTTTGCCGGGCGCCCTTCCTTCCTGATCAGGACCAGTTTCCCCACCTTCCACTGGTGCGGGAACTGGCCCTGAGTTAAGCACTCGGTAAAGAGCCCTTTAAGTCGGGGCGCGAGCTCTTCAAGGGCCAGGGCCTACGCACGGGCTGGAATGCCGTTGGGCCCTCGGGCGGTGTTCTTCGAGAGAAGCCTCGACACCGCTGCTCGCAACTCTATCTGGGTCACTTCGGGAACCACGTCATCGTCAAAGTCCGCGCTGAAGGAGAAGAAGGCGGAACCATCAGCGGAGGAGTGTGCTCCACCCGTGAGGGAAACAAAGCGGCCACCACCTCCTCCAGGAATTGTGGCCGAAGACTCTGGGACAAAGGGGGCACCCAGGGACAAAGCTTGCCCCTGACCATTAAATACGGGCGACCCCAGAGGTTACGGTCCAGAGACTTCAGCAGTTCTTGGCGGGCCTGATGTTTGGCCCGCTTGATGGCAATTTTTGAAGACTTTTTGGTCGCTCTACAGGCCTCGTATAATTCCGCCTCCCTGGCGTCAAAATCGGGAGGAAGGCGACGCCTTCTACGAAGCTGGATGTACTGGCGTCGAGCCACCACGCAAGAATGGCGCAGCTGGCCAATATCATATGACCACCAGTACACCCGGCGCCTTGCTTGAATATTAAAAGAGCCTCTAGGGATCGCCGCATTACAGATCTGAGTCATTTCCCCCCGGAACCACTCGGCCTCCATCTCGATATTGTCAGGCCAGGCCGGTGCAGGCACCCAGGCTTGGACGATGGAGGCTTCCAGGAGGACCTCCCGATTAAGCTTATTCAAAGCCCAACGCGGACCGCCTCCAATCGGGTTCCTTGGAGCTGGGGGGTCGGAGATCTGAGTGGAGACGTCGAACCTGATGTAGCGATGGTCCGACAACGTTTCCACCTCCACGACGACGCGCCGGCCATTGACACGGCACGCCAACGTGGGGCTAGCGAAAGATACATCGACAATGGAACCGCCCCGCTGGCACACGCACGTGTGCAGTGACCTACGATTGAGGACTTGCAGGCCGTTTTCTACGGCCCACTCCTCGAGCAATTCTCCCCTCGCCCTCGCGTCCGTGGTCACTGAACCCCAAGCCGCAGATTTGGCATTGACGTCCCCGACGACGAGCACGGGCCGAGGGTGGGTACGAGCGACGATGACGTTCAATTCGAGCAGATACTCTTCGAAGTCGGCGAGAGGTTGGTTAAGCGAGAAGTAATCGCCCACCGCAACCGCTTCTCCTACGAGTGTTGCGACACAGCCCCGTCCTCGGCTGATGTTCGCGAAGGACGGGGTGCCGGCGGCGGCCAGCGAAATTATCACCACCAAGCAATCGAGGTCCCCTACCCATTCAGCCCTAGGGGGGTCGAAATAGGGCTCGGCGACGATGGCAACGTTGATAGACCACTGCGCCATGCTCTGGAGGAGAAGATCCTGAACCCTGGCGCAGTGGTTTAAATTGCATTGGAGGAAGCAAAGGTGTGGAGGCATTACGTCTCCATACTGACCTCCGTCCCTTCGACCGCGGGAGCGGCGACTGTTGGTAGTGGCGACGACGTGGAAGTGGGGGTCCCTGAGGAAGTTTTATGGGTGGCGGCGCATCCCTTGCCACCCGCCTGATGCCCAGTCGGCTTACCTACTGCTGCACACAAGATACAGTGCGGCTTCTTTCTTTATTTTCGTGTGGTTAATGGCCAACCTGTTGTCAAGAGTTGTTCAAGCCGCCCGTAGACCTCAGACATGGCTTAACAACTGCTGTTAATTTGACAACAACCGGGACCGACTTTTTACGTGCCCTCCGAACGAGACGCTCAGATGAAATACCACTAAGCGGTCACCCATCTATAGACTGACCGCACCCAACGTTACTTAACCTCGCTAATCATTTACCGATCAGTAAGTGCAACTGGCTATGAGCGCCTCACAGTGCGGCGGGGACTCGCAAGTGGCGGCTATGTGACCAGGCTGATCGCAATGGAAGCAGCGGCCAGAACAATCAACTCGGCAGGCGCATTTAGCGCCGACATGGCCGCTGGAAAGGCATCGATAGCATCTGGCAGGCCTGGGCTCCAAAACCGTGACGTATGCCGATATCCATCCAACCAAAACCCGACGGCTGTCAGCCAAGTTTTTGGCAGTGGTCACGGAACAGCTAACCATGGCTGTCCCCATTCCGCCGGGGCCCTGCTTTATTTCACCGCATCTTATTTGGTCTTCAAGACATCCCCCAGTCTTGGTGACGGCGGTGACGACGTCATCTCTAATTACAGAGTCGTCCAGGCCAGTGATGCGCAAGTCGACGAACTTTTGCGGTCTGGAGATGCGGGACCTCTTCCGAGTCTAAAACCAGGCGGAGGCTTTCCGCCAGACGGTCCGCCGTCTCTGCTAGCGTTACGAAAAATGATTTGACAAAAATCATATAATTTGGTTTTCATCTAAATTGGTATCATGCTTTGAGTATATTGCGCTCTTTCTAGTTTCGAATTGCCTATCATCGTAACGCCTGGAAATCACACGCATTTACGCGGAAAACTCGCCATGTAAAATTATGCATGTAATTTATGTATTATATTTAGGTATTTATCATATAAATTGTGTAGGCATGTTATAACAACCTGTATACCAACGACTACCATCCATATTACCATCATAATATATTATACTAGCAACCTGCCCCGGCTTCGCACGGGTTCTTTACAGAAAATATAAAATAGCCTATGTTACTCCAAGGAGATGTAGCTTTCGGTAAAATTGGTTAAGTAGTTTTTGAGTTAAATCGTAACAAAAAAAATCAATCATCTTTCCTCGTTATACATACCTAATATTAATTTAGATTATTTTTTGAGTAGCAGTTATTTATGACTTTTATGAGGCAAACAAAACAGAAAACATTAGCTTCCAAGTATATGACTCTCAAAATAAAAAATCAAAATTATGTCTTTGTATACGACATTAATAACCTGATTACGTGTAAAAACGAACAAATTTACAATACGATCTTTTGAGCGGTGTATTGACTTCATCTACTCTTGTTCCCCTAGTTATAACTGGCAAAATTTGGCAGTTACTGTTGCGCAGATCTCGCATTGTCCTGTCTAATGCCTCAACTGAAGCTTTATGAGACATAGAAGCCTCATCCCAAATAATCAAACTGCAATCTCTCATTAATTTTCCGGCATTACTCTGTTAAGAAATATTGCAAATACTAGTGACGTCATCACTGCATATTTTAATGGCAGTTTGAATGTGGAATAGGCGGTTCGCCCACCTTCCAAAAGTGTGGCTGCTATGCCGGACGATGCCACAGCTAGGGCAATTTTTCTGTCGGGTCGTACTTTAGCTAATAATAAATGTATTAAAAATGTATTACCTGTGCCTCCAGGGGCATTATAAAAACATTTTAACCTCATTAGGTACTATTATTAGTCGAGGACAATATTAGATCATAAACATTTTTTTGTTCAGCATTCAAGCGACATTCATCTTGAATGACTTGTAAAAATCTCAAATGGTTATAGTTAGTTTCTCGTAAATACTCTGTATTGATTGTTGCATTTAAATTTAAATTTAATGGCAAGGTGAATCTAAAATCTTTTATCGATTTTCCTGACAGAGATTCCACTTCTTTATTCAATTCAAATAAAGCTTGATCAAACATAGTTTGATTAAAATCTAAATTATTTAATGACAATTATTGACGTCTGTTATGCAGTATATCTTCAGCCATGCTTTGACGATAATTTTGCCAAAGAAAATGCGGGTCGGCAACTTGACAGAAAGATATCATGATGGCAAATAAATGTCTAATTGATTTAGTTGAACAGCAAAAGGCAGCTTCAGAAAGCGTACTGTCCCAATTTTTTAAAGTATTAAAATAGATATAGGTAATATGTTATCTTTAACATAATATAGACATATGCCACCGCGGACTTTTCTGTAGACCTATATAAGATACACAATTCCACAATACATTATTTTGTTTTATCTCAAAGGGTTTAGGCAGCGTTTTCGTTGAAAGCTCCCAAACGGCTTATTTTTTTCCGACACCTCCAAGATATATCGTTATATTTTAGCCAATGTATACAAAAACTTAACAAATTATATACTAAAATCTTCCTCGAAAACCACTCTATCCAGTGGTGAAAACAGCATGAAAATCGGTGTAGTAGTTTTTGAGTTTATCGCGAACAGACAGACAGACAGACGCGGCGGAGGACTTTGTTTTATAAATGTTTATATACTAAAATCTTCTTCGAGAACCACTCCATCATTGGTGAAAACAGCATGAAAATCGGTGCAGTAGTTTTTGAGTTTATCGCGAACAGACAGACAGACAGACGCGGCGGCGGACTTTGTTTTATAATATGTAGTGATAGTAAAGAAATTAATAAATCGCTTTTAGCGATAAGGCCGCCAAATTTTCCAATGATAATACTATATCATTGTTGAATGATATACATTGTTGAATTAAATTACATAATTATTAAATAAAAAACCATTTTAAAATACTTTGCAGATAAATCGCCATCTTTCTGGATAGTTCAAGTATCAAAGTTGCTATCGACAGATTCGGTTTCGAAACCAAAAACATAAATGCTGATATTTTCCAAATTGCTCGGTGCTTTCACACTGCTCATCTTTCATTTGGATAAATTATCGTCAATTGACAACATAAAAAATCTTCGAGGATAACATGTGCCTGAAATGTCTTTCATTTCAGTTGTACACATGTTCATCATATAGTGTTTAATTGGAACAAATTGAATACAATGTAAATTGGAACAAACAATATTATTTACAGTGTATTAGTGTGTTTATATCGATGCAACTAATATTACAACAACGCGATACTCAATTTATGAACAAAACTATTCGTTCCGTGGAAAGCACTAATGTATTAGCACATCGAATTGAAATAGGATACCGCAAGGAAAATCTACTTCTTACAAAGGAAATACCTACATGTACATATATATGTCGGAGCGTCAAGAAAATAATCATTGGATTGCAATTTATTTCTGTAATGGAGTTAAATAAAGCGCCATCTATTGGTTTGTTTCGGAACGATAAGCGTAAACTTGAGTGAGGTCGCCATAGAGCCAATGTGTCAGTTGGACTGACAGTTACAAATGTCAGTGTCATAATAAAGTTATATAAGCACTGATGACTCGTGCGTGGACAAATTCGCTGAACGAACTCGCTGCGTTACGGATCAAATCAAAGATAATCACAGTCAACCTTTATTGTTTTATTTCTCTTGTATTTGCCTATCATTAGTATACGTACCTACGAAGTACTCGTATAATACCACGCATATATTTTGTTGCTTCATCATGTCAAAAGCGAGTTGCCGTCCAAACTCTCCGACATACATATTTATTCTAGCTATACAATTAGAAATCATTAGGCAATTTTAATCATTATTGGTTTTATTTTCCCTACTAAGTTGGTCTCAGCAAGCCCGCTATAAAGGAGTTGCTACACTACATTTTTAATTAGTCAACTTATTTTAATGAAAAATACTAGATTTAAACCATACTTATTTGAATACATAGCTGAAATATATATGCAATTCGTAATTCAGCTACTGTGAAGCATAACGTGCGCTAATTCACAGATAAACAGATCTCGTCGATTTCATCTCGTTTGTGATTTTATAGAATTTAAGAAACAAGCAATCATAAGCAACGATGACGAAACATCTATTTACTTTATTTACAATGTATGTAAGGGAGGGTAAGTACAGCTTTAACAGACATACGGAACCAAAATATAGTATGATACAACCTGGAACTGATCGAACAATTTTATGCCAGTTAGTGGCAAAGTATATATGCCAAGATTTGATCAGTAACAGTCACCATTCAACTAGATTGTACATCAAGATGAAGTCAACTCTATTACTGTTCCTGATCGTTGCTCTGTGTTGTGTCAACGCGGCAGTAGTTGTGCTACAAAAGGATCCACATGCGGTACATGTAGTACCTGATCACGCCAAAGTGGTTCCAGATGAAATCTCACGAATTTTTAATTTGAACATTTAGTACAATTTATAATGAAGATAAAATCATATAAATTATTCTCGATAGTTAAAATTATTTTTGTTTGTCTTGCACTGCGTGACAATGGTACTACAAAAATATCTTAAGACCATTGTAATGTTACAATCTCGTTTGGGTCACTTGAACATTCTTGCCACCACTTCTACACCAATAAGAAACATCCAACAAAGTTGAAGAATCTCCGAAATTGGAAGATAGGTTTCAAATCATGCGATGAAGTAAGTGAAGTATGTGACAAAGTGCTGATAAGAGGAGACAATATAATAGTAATCAATCTAAATGTGGCAATGTAGCAAAAAAAACGGAATTACTAAAATACATTTTAACTTGAATAAATACTTATATTCATTATAAAAAATTGGGTTATTTTAATTTGCCTCTTAAGTTTTTACCTATTTATTTGTTTAGTACAACCTTAGCTATTGACATTTACTTGCCTATGAGCTTTTTTAGATAATTATGAATTTTTGAGCAGAGCTTAAAATGTGAGGGTCATGCAAAAATTGTATGAGTTATTTATCGATTCCATGTAGTCTGTGTTTTTAGTAAAATCTTAAAATTGAGCGCTATTTACAACTTAAATCATTATTTATTTGAAATAATTATTTAAGTTGTATATTGCGCTCAATTATTGTACTGTATCTCCTACATAGATTATGCTAGTGAATATAGTCTCTAATAAATCAATTATATCTACCGCATTTGGATTCCTGCTGAGCTCAGTGGGGAGACCAACAGACTGCAATGCAGAGGGTCTCGGGTTCGAACCCACGTCGCGCACCTCTGACTTTCGGAAGTTATATGACTTTTCGAAATTATGTGCGTATAGATTGACAAATTATCGCCTGCTCCGTGCCTCGGAGAGCACTTTTAAGCCGGCGGTCTCAGCTGCCACGAACATGTATGGCAGTCGTTATTGGGAAGTCAGTGCCCTCTAATATCCTGACACTGGTCTAGCCTTAGGGTATCGTTAGCCTTCGGGTTACGGAGGTCAGATGGCAGTCGCTCCGTGTAAAAATATCCAGTCAAATCCGGTTAGACTAGAAAGCCGACCCCAAGTGACTTGGGAATAATAAAGGCTAGAGAGAAGAGTTATTATAATACAGTTGCCATATTATTATTTTCTTGTATAACCTCACACCTCGCAATGGTCACAAATGTCTTTATCTCAATTCGTCTGGTTGGTATACCTTGTAAATTGGATCTAACAATGTTACTATAGCATTATTTATAACAATTTGATCAGTTATACATACTTCGTATAATCGGAACTAATATTTTCACTAACAATATCATTTCCCTAAAGTATTTGTCAGTATGAAAAATCGAATCACCTCGATAGCGTAGTGATTAGTGTGGCCGACTGCCACGCCTGAGGTAGATAACGGGTTCGATACAGATACAGATACAAATACGCACATAATTTCGAAAAGTCATATAACTTCCGAAAGTCTGAGGTGCGCGACGTGGGTTAAATCCCGAAATCCTCTGTATTGCAGTCTGTTGGCCTCCCCACTGAGTTATCGTATTACATATTGAGTAGGTATATGAACAATAAACCAACCCAAATAGCACTTTGCCCAATTCGGTAATCAAAAGCGTTAATAAATTATAAACTCCTTGTCTTTAAATGATTGACTGCACGGGTGGCGATGGGGATGACGAGTTTATCTGCCACCACAACACTCCTGTCTTGTTACTGACCATCCATATAGCGACATACTGCATAAGGATAAACCTTAGCTTATTGCATGAAGTAGTGGTTTGACTGTGACTAAGTATATACAGACAAAATGACGTTACAGTTTTAAAATATATCGATAATATAAAATTGACCAGACCAATGCTGCTTCATATAATAATTACATAGTGATGTAATGACGACATAGGGGTCACCTATACTCATTGACCGAGACCTGAACCATAATAATAATAATAACCACCGGCGGCTTGGACCCTGTTCCCGATGTCGGTGGGTCAATTCAGTTTTTATATTTTAAATATGTACCTACAGTTTTTATATTTATATTTAAAAATGTAATTATTAGAAAGAAAAGTAATAAAGAGAATAATAATAATATATTTATTTATTCAGACAGAGTCCATAATGTTAGTAAAAACTTTTCTTACGCTATGTTAGTACATATTTAAAACAGATCAAGATACTTAACAAGATAATAACTTCGGAACTAATCGGATTCGATAAAACCATTTCACGCAAATTTGCGGGCAAGCTATATATTATTGCGTTGGTTTCGTACCACCTATATCCAACCACATCTCTCATCAAAATGAAGTTATCGCTCCTTTTCCTGGTCATAGCTGTGTATTGTGTTGTCGCATTGATTTCTCCAATCAGTGCTGAACACCTTTTTTGAGCCCTAATACATGGTAATTCGTCTTCCAAACCCAGCCATTTTGAGGTCGTCGGTTCGCCAGGTCTTTTACCTTGCGTTTACCAAATTGCGGTCTTCATTCTTAGACTCGGTTACTCCAACGGCTGCCGGTTCTTAGTCAGAGATAACCAATGCGTTGTCACTTTAGTTTGCTTTTTCATTACCTCATAATAGTTGCTCACTATTTAACTTAATGCTTATTCTCATTATACTATGACAAAAGAAATCCGATAAGAAATTGACTTGTTTCAAAATCATTTGCCCAGATGTATCTGGCTACTGTCTCGTTGCCACAGATGAGTCATCACAGATAATATGGACCCGTTTAAATTATCGGAAAATTCTGCCGGATCCTTCTGTTAAGTTCATTCTCAAGGACCTTTCATTCTCGAAAGATTCAGTATTTTTCAGTTGCAATTTAAGTGTTCTGGATATTTTTAGCTTCTCAACATATGGATATACGGCTGGTGGCATCAAGGGCTTTTGGCTAGTAATGCCCTATTAGTATCTCCTCTCCTATCATTGGTGGTGGAATCCTGTATTAAAAGACATTGCCGCGTCATGCTGGTCTTAAGAACCGAAGCTGGTAGCCACTCTGTACATGTTATGCATTAAGCAGGCGCTGAAAAATCGTCTAACCTTTTTTGTTTGCTCATCCTCTACGGTAGAAAATGTCTTGGCTGGTTTCCGTTTCCTCATAATATTTGAACATAAAACTCATGGTGTATAAAAATGCTATTTTATGGCATTGATTTTATTATAGGTAAGACTTTTAGCACTTATGTTATATTTATATATAAATTTCTTCTGGAGGTGTGTATATGACTAAATACACAAGCTGCAGAGCCGAATTTAATAAAATTATAAGTCTGTTTACTATTGGACACGGTAGATAGCACTGCGATTGTAGATCAAGAAAATTTATTTTATCTTTCGACGATAATTATATTTATGACGACAATGTCTGTCGGATCCAGTGGTAACTTATAATGTTTTACTGTAACATGATTTCTTATATTTTCAGGTTGGAGACAACGGATATAGGACTGTATATGTACCTTAGAGACAACAACAACTATCATGTCATTACACACAGATGCTTAAAGTTATATTATATGGAATTACCTGCAAAGAAACGTAATATCGAAAATTTTACTCTTTCAAATAACACAACCTTGAATAAGATACATTCGAATAAAACCTTTATTGCCCGTGTTACTACCAATCTTACTAAAATATCTACCTCTGTATATTTGCCACTACACACAATATGCCATGGCTCTGGACTGCCACGTAAACTATTTATCATAAAGGTATAATAATAATAATAATAATGTTTAATATTTGAACTTGGACAAAATGAGTGATACACAACTAGGCGAGACGCTGAATGTAACACGCTTATATTCAATAAGCGCGTTACATTCAGCGTCAAGCCTAGTATTAATTAAAAAATTCGCGTATTCAAAATGATATACATCATTGTACATACACACTGGCCCAGGTTCTAATGTTTAAGTCAAAGGTTTAGTCATCATCGCTACGACGGATACACGTGCATGTGCCAAAAAGTATCGCTGAGTATGTTCTGTACCTGTTCGAATTCGCTACGAGCCATTAATTACCCTCGATGTTACCATACGCATTCATGGTCAACGTCAAGACCAGGTGCCAAGGAGTACAAATTATTAAAAGTAAATATTTTGGCTTGATTTAAAAGTTATTTTCGTCATAAATTGTGTGATGAATAATAATAATAATTTTTATTGAAAACCTTGTTACATTTTCACAATTATTAGACGATAATGACTACAGTAGTATAAACTGTGTAGTAGCCATTAACGCCCACATCCGGATATATTAAATAACTAAGGTTAGTAAGGATACAATTTTATTGTTTATTTTAAATAAATTTGTGCCTATATTGAGGATGAGAGTGTGTTTGTAGGTGAGTGTATGTGAGTGTCTATGTGTGTATTGTGTATATGTACATATGTGTGTGTGTGTGTGTGTGTGTGTGTGTGTGTGCGTGTGTGTGTGTGTGTGTGTGTGTGTGTGTGTGTGTGTGTGTGTGTGTGTGTGTGTGTGTGTGTGTGTGTGTGTGTGTGTGTGTGTGTGTTATCGGTATGTGTAGGTGTGTGTATATGTATGGGAGTAAGATGTGTTTGTTATTATGCTATGATGTCCTCACATTGTGTATAAGTTTGTGAAAGAAGCCACTCTGTTAGTTTCAGCTTAGATTTATTATAAGTCAAAGGATAGATTTTAAGCACCCTATTTATCATATTGTAAAGTTTGGGGCTTAGAAAGTAATATTGACGGGATGCCAGAGAAGTCCTGTGTGATTTAAAAGAACAGACTCTGTCAGATCTACGGTTATTTTTAATAAATTCTAGGTCATACGGAGTTTCAGTATGCTTACGCAAAATAACCTGCAGTATATATAATTGTCGTAACGTCAGCACCTTGCAGAGATTATAGAGATTAGACGTTGGGAATCTTCTAGGTTTACCAGTCATGACCTTGAGTATAAATCTCTCTCTAGACGCATCATTAACGTTTTATAACTACCACCCCAAGAGGTAATGCAATAGCCAATAATGGATTGAACTAGCGCATAATAGACCGTCTTCATAGTTCTTAAATCTATTGTATTTCTTAATTCTTTGAAAATATACACTAACTTTCTAGACCGAGTAGCAATTTGATCTATTTGATAATCCCAAGTTAATCTACTATCAACTATTACACCAAGATATTTTATGTAGCTAGTACGAGCAATAGAAAAACAGGTGCAATTAGAGGAGTTCGGAAAGCTATACGTGTGAGCCTTAATTAAGAATAAGGATGGTGGTTGGGCAGCCACATTAGGGACAAAAGTGATGAACTTTGTTTTTTCTAGGTTAAGGGAAGTAAGTTAAGTTCAAGCCATTGAACTACGAAGTTTAGGGCGATTTCAGCATTATTACGCACGGATTCCCAAGTAGCTCCTTTAACTAGTAGCACTGTGTCATCAGCGTAGGAAACAATTCTATAGTTGCTAATTTTAAGGGAACAAAGCTCATTAATATAAATGAGAAAGAGAGTGGGGCCAATAACACTTCCCTGAGGGACTCCATAGGACAGTGGGACTTCAGAGCTAGTGATGTTATCAATAATGACACACTGAGTGCGGTCCTTGAGATATCTGGCGAAAATATCAAGAGCTAAACCCCGTATGCCCAGCGCTTCCATCTTATGGAGAAGAAGGGGACAAGAGACAGTGTCAAATGCCTTAGATAAGTCCAAAAATAATCCAATTGTCTTTATATTTTTATCAATACTAGATATAATGTTGTTGCTTACATCCAATACAGCATCTTCAGCGGATTTTCCACGTCTGAAACCATACTGAGTGTCTGCAAGCAAGTTATTCTTCTCTAAGAACTGTAAACTTCTTGTTTTATTAAACCCTTCCAATATTTTTTAAATTTGCCTTTTGACAAATCTGTACTAAGTTTTAAAACATTTTGTCTATTATCAGGCCATCCTCAATGAAGTGTCACTTATAATTTACAGAATTAATCACAGGTGCAACTAGTAACAAGTAAATACAGTAAACATACCGATAATATTACTCGACGTACGAAATGCTGTATAACTGAGGGTCAGCGCCGACGGACGAAGTGGTGTCGAAGAGACTAATTTAGTAACAATTTAAATTCAACCTAAAGTGCTTCGGAATACGACTGTATTTGGTACAACGAAATAAAATTACCGTACATTGAGGCGCTCGACGTAATTTTATTTCGTTGTACCAAATACAGTCGTATTCTGAAGCACTTTAGGTTGAATTTAAATTGTTACTGAATTAGTCTCTTCGCCGCCACTCCGTCCGTCGGCGCTGACCCTTATTCATATCTTGAAGTATCTATAAAGTATTTAGGCCTTACAGCTACAACGACCAAACGGATGGTGTAGTCTTTAGCTCGCTACTGCTACTACGCCGAGGGTAGTGGGTTCGATCCCCACATATTCACAAGTAGTCGTTCCTTGTCTATGTGTTCTTTATTTCGTTGTTTAAATGTTAGTAAAGTGACCCACGGTAGAATAGATTTTAAAAAGAAAATCCGCGACACAACACGCCGTCGACCCACGAGTTCGCACTCATGGAAGGCGTTGGCACCTGTGATACAATGTGTCATTAGTACAGGTGTCACCGTTATATTATTTGCTACGGAACTGTTTCCACATGGGGTACTTTCTTGTTGTGATTATACTATTGTAATTTTATTGGATGAATCCTAACTATCCTAAATAATATTATAAAAGCGAAAATGAGTTTGTTTGTTTGTTACCTTTTCACGCCTAAACCACTGAACCGATCATCCTGAAATTGTGCATATACGTTGTCAGGTGTACAGAAACGGACATAGGCTACCTTTCATCCCGAAAAAATTACTGTTCCCGAGGAAAACAACGATAATATTCTTATCATAATAGATGGCGCCACGTGTCTTTTCAATCATGATTAAATTATAATATTATTACAAGCAGAGTACAACCGGAATTGATTGTCAAATTCTAAATTAACGCGAGCGAAGCCGCGGGCAAAAGCTAGTAATATTATAAAAGCGAAAATGAGTTTGTTTGTTTGTCACCTTTTCACACCTAAGCCACTGAACCGATCATTCTGAAATTTTGCATATACATTGTCAGGTATACAAAAACGGACATAGGCTACATTTAATCCCGAAAAAAATTACTGTTCCCGAGGAAAACAACAATAACGTTCTTATAATAATAGATGACGCCACGTGTCTTTCGAATCATAATTGAATTATATTATTACAAGCAGCGTACAACCCGAATTGATTGTCAAATTCTAAATTAACGCGAGCGAAGCCGCGGGCAAAACCTAGTAAAATGATAAATTACTAGATGTGCCCGCGGTTTCACTCGCGTTTATCGTTACTGAGTCGCTCCCGTGGGTCGTAGCGTAATGTTATATATTGCTTTATAGTTCTGTACTATTAACGCGCCCCGGCTTCGCGCGGGTAGTAGGTCCGAAACCATAACAAATTATACACCTAAACATTCCTCATGAATCACACTGTATATTGGTGAGAATCGCATGAAAATCCGTTCGGTAGTTTCTAAATTTATCGCAAACAGACAGACAGACAGACGCGGCGGGAGACATTGTTTTCTAATATTATGTCCAACAGTTGTATGCCCATATCTGGGACAGCATCCAATCTCGTCCTGAATTTGTTATTTGTGTAAGTGTATGTGTAAGCTGAAAACGTTAAGGGATACATTGTGACAAATGGAAGCAAAATTAACCAGAAAATTGAGTTATTATTTCAGCCAAAAATACATAATTTCGCGGAACCCTGGTGGCTTTTCTACGGAACCCCTAGGTTCCGCGGAACACACTTTAGGAATCGCTGAACTAAACTATTGTATGAATTCACACTTACATTTACCTGTCGCCACGTTGAACAAAGCAAGGGCGTACAACTAATGAGAAAAACGGACAAGAAACTCAAGGCTACTCTTTTTATTTGCAGCTATTAAATGCCCATATAGAACCAACACTTGCGTTGTATGTCATATTAAATACTTAATACTTACTTGTCGACCTCGATGGCGTAGTAGGTAGTGTAACCGACTGTCACTCCTGAGTTCGTGGGTTCGATTCCCGCACAAGTGAGGTCGTGGGTTCGATTCCCGCACAAATCAAACATTTGTGTGCATGAACATGGATGTTTGTCTTGGTCTGGGTGTTTCTATATATAATATGCATGTATTTACAAAAAAAAAGTATATATGTATGTTTATCCATTGTCTAGTACCCATAGTACAAGCTCTGCTTAGTTTGGGCTAGATGGCGTTGTGTGTATGTGATAGAATATTATTATATTATATTATATTTATTATATTAAATTATATTATATTCATTCGTATCTGGGGTCAAAACTCACGCCAATTTAATTTCTTATCAACCGTAACCCGGAATCCAAATTATAATGGAACTAATTGATATCAAAATTGCAATTTCACGCAAATTAGTGACTCAGCTATATATTCTTGGGTTGGTTGTTTACCGACAGTATTCAACTAATCGTGCATTAAGATGAAGTCCACTGTGCTGCTACTCCTGGTCGTGATCGTCTGTTTTATTGTTACACTGATTACTCCTATCAGTGCTGCACCTGTAAGTAACAAAATAAAAAAAATGGGGCAGTCTTTGAGGACTGCCGACAGAAGAAAAACTTTAATCCTTGACCATAAACACTTCATCATAAAAACAAAAAAGGTCGGTGTCGGATTGCTGATACTCTCTTGAGGGTTATGAAACGGGTCAAACTTTCGTTATGTTTTGCGCAGGACGCACTATTTCTGAGATATTGTTAATATTCTAAAATAATTCAAAAATGGAAAGCGTGGAAGCGTGACGATGACGCGATTTCTATGATTTTTGTTCACCCTAGAAGTGCTCAACGCGCCTAAAGAAGTTTTCACTTGAAAAATAAACTAATCTTTTCTTTTAAAAAAGACAAATCCCGTACTACAAATAATTCCTGAATCGCGGGGAACTTTACAATCATCAAACAACGGACACAAAGAACTCCCAAACTTGGAACAACTATTAGTGGATCACACAAGTTTTTGTCCCGTGTGGGGATCGAACCCACAACCCTCGGCGCAGTGGCAGTGGCGAGGTGACCACATAAACCACTACGCCGTCCGTGCACTTTAAATGTAAAACAGTCAGTATATTCCAGTCCTAACTTGACATTTTAATATATCATGCTGAATTTCTCTATTTTCAGTATGGAAAAGATGGAGACAGGACTTCAATCTTTAGACAGGTGACTGCAGAAAACTTCGACGATTATAGCGAATATTAAGATCGAAGTGGAACTTGGGTATTTTAAAATGTACTCTTGTATTTAGAAGATCTAGATAAAACTATACTTCAGAAATTAAAATTATCCTCAATTAAATTATTTTCGATAATTTAACTTCTCCCTAGCCTTTATTATTCCCAAGTCACTTGGGGTCGGCTTTCTAGTCTAACTGGATTTAACTGGATATCAGGTTTTACACGAAGCGACTGCCATCTGACCTCCGCAACCCGAAGGCTAACGATACCCTAAGGCTAGACCAGTGTCAGGATATTAGAGGGCACTGACTTCCCAATAACGACTGCCATACATGTTCGTGGCAGCCGAGACCGCCGGCTTAAAGTGCTCTCCGAGGCACGGAGCAGGCGATAATTGTCAATCAATACGCACATAATTTCGAAAAGTCATATAACTTCCGAAAGTCAGAGGTCGCGCACCTCTGACTTTCGGGGACATGGGTTCGAACGCGAGACCCTCTGCATTGCAGTCTGTTGGTCTCTCCATTGAGCTTTATTTTAACATTGGACGAAACACATTTTGGAACTAAATGTTTTAATTTTGGCCTATATTGAACATCTAAATATGTTAGATAATCATTTATAAATTCTCGTACGATGCTGAATAATTACGTTAGCTATATCATACAATCATGCTTTGTCACAATAGCTTACATACATTAGACTTAAAATAGCTGAATCTGCACAAAGTGTCTAACGTGTGACACTTAACGTAAACAGATTCGTCGCTGAATGCTAAATAATACACACTGATTGCGTGACAATAAACAATTGAACAAAATTGTTTATTGTCACGCAATCAGTGATACAGACCTACTCTGGCAAATGTCTATAATCTGTGTCTTCAAATTACGCCATAGTGAGTACCAAAGTTAGTTATGCAGCCTCGCGCATAGTCTGTGGTCAATGTTATAACATAGCTTTGTTCGTTAGTGAGCCAAAAATTTAAAATAATTCTAATTATTGTGTTCTGATAAAATATTTATTGGCATCATAAAAGTGGACACTCGGGGAATATCGACGTGAAATAGCAGTATTCTTACTGTTGTGTTTCGTTCGGTGAGTGAGAGTGCCGGAGGCCCTATCATCCTCTTTCCTGCCTGAAGCCTGCAACACCAGAGGCATCACTTGCGCGTTGCCGACCCTTTAGGAAAGGAAGTGCGTAGGAGAAGGAGCGGGAATGGGGAAAGAGGGTGATTGGGCCTCCGGCACTCTCACTCACCGAACGAAACACAACAGTAGGAATACTGCTATTTCACGTTGATATTCTGTGAGAGGGTAGTGCTTCCCCGGTCGAGCCGGCCCATTCATGCTGAAATCAGCGAGGCTTTACTACACAAATGCATTTATATTCTCAGAAATAAAATACAGGAAATAAATCATGTTTTACAGTCCGTTTGAAAGCTCGCTCTAGTCCTACGTCATAATTTGTGTGCTTGCATTATGTTCCGAGGGTTATATGCCGTGCTATTTTGAAAAGATATCATATTGAAGTCAGATGTGAATTCTCCTATAGATAATGTAGTAACAATTTTCTACAAACTATGTGATTTCAATGCGAATATAGGTGTGATATATATATATATATATATATATATATATATATATATCTATATATACATGAGTTCGTTGGTGCTATCTTATAGATTAGTATTTACATGCAAGTCATAATCAATGTTTTCTATAATAATGCTCAAAGAACTTAAATTAAATTATAATAAAATAATTTAAATGGATATAGAATTTTTTTTTAAATTTAATTTAATTGGATGTATATCCGGATAGCCAAAATGAAGTGACAGTGGGCAGGACACATAGCACGCAGAACCGACCTCCGTTGGGGTAGAAATGTTCGGGAGTGGTGGCCAAGCACCGGAACACGTAGCAGGGGTAGGCCTCCCACAAGGTGGACCGACGACCTGGTAAAGGTCGCGGGAAGCGGTTAGATGCGGGTGGCCCAAGACCGGTCTGTGTGGAAAACCTTGGGGGAGGCCTATGTCCAGCCGTGGACGTCTTTTGGCTGACATGATGATGATGATGGATATAGGTAATAATATTGTTAAAATTATAGTAAAAACGAAAATGTATAACGCATAAAATACATGTTGTCATTATTTTAAATAAAATGACTAATAACTTACTTGGATGGGTAATACTACTAACCCGTTCAAAATAAATTTATTTATTTATTTATAAAACAAATCACATAATTATGTCATTACAGGAAAACCTAATGCGACATAGTGGACATTAATACATAATAATAGTAGATAACTATACATTTTGTGACAGATATTGTAATGTCACCCTCTCAAATGCCGCCAACGTACAGCAAAATATATCTAGACGTTGTGCAACTACATTCAGCATCCTAGCAGCACGGACCACGGGTGCGTATTTTAAGAAATCTGTGCGAATAACTGCCAGATCTAACAGCCTTCCCCGTGGCCCCTGTCGTAACCTGGACTTAGGTACAAGAAACTGGAGCGATGCTAATATTGTTGGGTTGTTCAATTTGCCTGTTATGATAAGGTAAATGTATTTAAGCAAAGCATAGTTCCGTCTCACCTCGAGTTTATGATATTCTACCATTCCTAACACAAAAAGGCTTGGATACATAAAAGGATAGAAGGGGTATACTCCGTATTGTTTCAAGTAAAAGTACCGGGTGAACTTGTTTTGTATTTTCTCTACCATTAGGCTGTACTTAGCTTCGTAGGGATTCCAGATAATAGCACTCGTTTCCAGATTACTTCTTACCAAAGCGTGACATAAAGATTTTATGGCTGCGCTGTTGTTGAAATCATATGTTTCCCGCATAACAAAGCCTAGATTTCAAAATAATTTTTTACATAGTTTTACAATATGCGAGCGAAATGTTAGATCTTTGGTAAATATGACGCCTAGATCTCGTACCGAATGAACTCGTTGAATATCGTGTCCCTCCATGCAATAGTTATAAAGCTAGGTGTCTTTGACGAAGCGACTGCCATCTGACCTCCGCAACCCGAAGGCTAACGATACCCTAAGGCTAGACCAGTGTCAGGATATTACAGGGCGCTGACTTCCCAATAACGATTGCCATAGATGTTCACGGCAGCCGGGACCAACGGCTTAACGTGCTCTCCGAGGCACGGAGCAGGCGATAATTGTCAATCAATACGCCCATAATTTCGAAAGTCATATGTCTTCCGAAAGTCAGAGGTGCGCGACGTGGGTTCGAACCCGAGACCCTCTGCATTGCAGTCTGTTGGTCTCCCCATTGAGCTTTATTTTTACATTGGACGAAAATACAATTTGAAACGGAATGTTTTAATGTTGGCCTATATTAAACATCCAAATACAATAGAAAAAAAAAAAAATATATATTCTCGTACGATTCTAAATAATTACGTTACCTATATCACACAATCATGCTTTGTCACAATAGTTTACATACACTAGACTTAAAATACCTGAATCTGCACAAAGTGTCTAACGTGTGACACTTAACGCAACCAGATTCGTCGCTGATCGTTTACCGATCAGATGTATGCTGCTTCATATAATAATAATTACATAGTGATGTAATGTTGACATAGGGGTCACCTATACTCATTGACCGAGACCTCAACGTTAATAACAATAATAACCACCGGCAGCTTGGACCCTGTTCCCGATGTCGGTGGGTCAATTCAGTTTTTATATTTTAAATATTTTTTTTTATGAGATAGGAGGCAAACGAGCAGACGGTTCGGCTCATGGTAAGCGATTACCGCCGCCCATGGACACCCGCAACCCCAGAGGAGTTATAAATGCATTGCCGGCCTTTTAAAAAGGAGTACGCTCTTTTGCTTGAAGGTTTGTAGGTCGTATTGGTCCTATTGGTATAAATATGTACCTATAATTATTATATTTATATTTAAAAATGTAATTATTGTAAAGAAAAGTAATAAAGATAATAATAATAATATATTTATTTATTCAGACAGAGTCCATAATGTTAGTAAAAACTTTTCTTACGCTATGTTAGTACATATTTAAAACAGATCAAGAAACTACTTAACAAGATAATAACTTCGGAACTAATCGGATTCGATAAAACCATTTCACGCAAATTTGCGGGCAAGCTATATATTATTGCGTTGGTTTCGTACCACCTATATCCAACCACATCTCTCATCAAAATGAAGTTATCACTCCTTTTCCTGGTCGTAGCTGTGTATTGTGTTGTCGCATTGATTTCTCCAATCAGTGCTGAACCTAACACATTCGACTATATAGAACGCTCAAGCCCCTACATTCTGCGAGGATATCAAGTAAGAAAGAGCAAATTACTATAAATAATACAAAAATATCAAAGTAACCTAGTGGGTAAGGCTTTGGACTCGGAATCAAAGTGTCTACGGGTCTGAATTTCACCCACTGCCCTACTGATTCGTATCCACAGTCATTTAGCTAAGCCAATAATTGTATCCAAGCCAGCACAAGCATTAGCTTAGTTGGAGATGGTACCAAAGATACTTGTCATTTGGAACCCAAATTGCTTGTAATTTTTAAAAGCAAAATATTTTCACCACGCATTGGCCTACGTTGATAAATTTGTAAAGATCGTTTGACTTCAAACAGAGGTAAATTCACTGTACGTATACTGGATTTACCTTTTTTGAGCCCTAATACATGGTCATTCGTCTTCCAAACCCAGCCATTTTAAGGTCGTCGGTTCGCCAGGTCTTTTACCTTGCGTTTACCAAATTGCGGTCTTCATTCTTAGACTCGGTTACACCAACGGCTGCCGGTTCTTAGTCAGAGATAACCAATGCGTTGTCACTTTAGTTTGCTTTTTCATTACCTCATAATAGGTGCTCACTATTTAACTTAATGCTTATTCCCATTATACTATGACAAAAGAAATCCGATAAGAAATTGACTTGTTTCAAAATCATTTGCCCAGATGCATCTGGCTACTGTCTCGTTGCCACAGATGAGTCATCACAGATAACTCGGACCCGTTTAAATTGTCGGCAAATTCTGCCGGATCTTTCTGTTAAGTTTATTCTCAAGGACCTTTCACTCTCGAAAGATCCAGTATTTTCCAGTTACAATTTAAGTGTTCGAATTATTTTTAGCTTCTTAACATATGGATATACACGGTTGGTGGCATCAAGGGCTTTTGGCTAGTAATGCCCTATTAGTATCTCCTCTCCTATCATTGGTGGTGGAATCCTGTATTAAAAGACATTGCCGCGTCATGCTGGTCTTAAGAACCGAAGCTGGTAGCCACTCTGTACATGTTATGCATTAAGCAGGCGCTGAAAAATCGTCTAGCCTTTTTGTTTGCTCATCCTCTACGGTAGAAAATGTCTTGGCTGGTTTCCGTTTCCTCATAATATTTGAATATAACACTCATAGTGTATAAAAATGCTATTTTCTGGCATTGATTTTATTATATGTAAGGGTTTAATTAAACAAGAAGTTTACAACTTCTTGTTTAATTAAACCCTTCCAATATTTTTTAAATTTGCCTTTTGATAAGTCTGTACTAAGTTTTAAAACATTTCGTCTATTATCAGGCCATCCTCAATGAAGTGTCACTTATAACTTACAGAATGAATCACAGGTGCAACTAGTAACAAGTAAATACAGTAAACATACCGCTAATATTACTCGACGTACGAAATGCTGTATAACTTAGGGTCAGCGCCGACGGACGGAGTGGCGGCGAAGAGACTAATTCCGTAACAATTTAAATTCAACCTAAAGTGCTTCGGAATACGACTGTATTTGGTACAACGAAATAAAATTACCGCGCATTGAGTCGCTCGACGTCATTTTATTTTGTTGCACCAAATACATTTGAAAAATTCTTTTAGTGTTGGATAGCCTATTTACCGAGGAAGGCTATAGGCTATATAACATCACGCTACGTACCACGGAGGGAGCGCAGTAACGATAAACGCGGGTGATACCGCGGAAACATCTAGTTACTAGATATTATTTAAGCTATTAGCAGAAATCGAATTTAAAATATTTTATTATATATATAATCTTACCTTTACGTTCGTAATTTATGAACGTCAAGGTTATACTAACTAAACCACGGGTTCCTGAACTTTTAAGATAACGGAACTCTCATCAAGTACCTTTTAGTTAATGGAACCTCATATCAAATGATTACAAATCAAAGACACTTTAATTTAAATAAGAACAAAAGCTTTTATTATAAATATTTTAAAAGTGAAACACTTGCATACTTTACTTTAACTTTTATTGTGAAAAATAAAATTGATTCACTGTTTAATCAATAATTGCTTTATAGTTCTGTACTATTAACGCGCCCCGGCTTCGCGGGGGTAGTAGGTACAAAACCATAATAAATGATACACCTAAACATTCCTCATGAATCACTCTGTATATTGGTGAGAATCGCATGAAAATCCGTTCGGTAGTTTCTAAATTTATCGCAAACAGACAGACAGATAGACGCGGCGGGAGACTTTGTTTTCTAATATTATGTCCAACAGTTGTATGCCCATATCTGGGACAGCATCCAATCTCGTCCTGAATTTGTTATTTGTGTAAGTGTATGTGTAAGCTGAAAACGTTAAGGGATACATTGTGACAAATGGAAGCAAAATTAACCAGAAAATTGAGTTATTATTTCAGCCAAAAATACATAATTTAGCGGAACCCTGGTGGCTTTTCTACGGAACCCCTAGGTTCCGCGGAACACACTTTGGGAATCGCTGAACTAAACTATAATATGAATTCACACTTACATTTACCTGTCGCCACGTTGAACAAATCAAGGGCGTACAACTAATGACAAGAACGGACAAGAAACTCAAGGCTACTCTTTTTATTTGCAGCTATTAAATGCCCATCTAGAACCAACACTTGCGTTGTATGTCATATTAAATACTTAATACTTACTTGTCGAACTCGATGGCGTAGTAGTTAGTGTAACCGACTGTCACTCCTGAGGTTGCGGGTTCGATTCCCGCACAAGTCAAACATTTGTGTGCATGAACATGGATGTTTGTCTTGGGTGTTTCTATGTATAATATGTATACAAACATTACAAAAAAAAAGTATATATGTATGTTTATCCATTGCCTAGTACCTATAGTACAAGCTCTGCTTAGTTTGGGCTAGATGGTGTTGTGTGTATGTGATAGAATATTATTATATTATATTATATTTATTATATTAAATTATATTATATTCATTCGTATCTGGGGTCAAAAATCACGCCAATTTTATTTTTTATCCACCGAAACCCGGAACCTAAATTATATTGGAACTAATTGAAATCAAAATTGCAATTTCACGCAAATTAGTGACTCAGCTATATATTCTTGGGTTGGTTGTTTACCGACAGTATTCAACTAATCGTGCATTAAGATGAAGTCCACTGTGCTGCTACTTCTGGTCATGATCGTCTGTTTTATTGTTACACTGATTACTCCTATCAGTGCTGCATCTGTAAGTAACAAAATAAAAAAATTGGGGCAGTCTTTGGGGACTGCCGACAGAAGTAAAAACTTTAATCCTTGACCATAAACACTTCATCATAAAAACAAAAAAGGTCTGTGTCGGATTGCTGATACTCTCTTGAGGTTTATGAAGGGGGTTAAAATTTCGTTATTTTTTGCGCAGGACGCACCATTTCTGAGATATTGTTAATATTCTAAAATAATTCAAAAATAGAAAGCGTGGAAGCGTGACGATGACGCGATTTCTATGATTTTTGTTCACCCAAGGAGTGCTCAACGCGCCTAAAGAAGTTTTCACTTGAAAAATAAACTAATCTTTTCTTTTAAAAAAGACAAATCCCGTACTACAAATAATTCCTGAATCGCGGGGAACTTTACAATCATCAAACAACGGACACAAAGAACTCCCAAACTTGGAACAACTATTAGTGGACCACACAAGTTTTTGTCCCGTGTGGGGATCGAACCCACAACCCTCGGCGCAGTGGCAGTGGCGAGGCGACCACATAAACCACTACGCCGTCCGTGCACTTTAAATGTAAAACAGTCAGTATATTCCAGTCCTAACTTGACATTTTAATATATCATGCTGAATTTCTCTATTTTCAGTATGGAAAAGATGGAGACAGGACTTCAATCTTTAGACAGGTGACTGCAGAAAACTTCGACGATTATAGCGAATATTAAGATCGAAGTGGAACTTGGGTATTTTAAAATGTACTCTTGTATTTAGAAGATCTAGATAAAACTATACTTCAGAAATTAAAAATATCCTCAATTAAATTATTTTCGATAATTTAACTTCTCCCTAGCCTTTATTATTCCCAAGTCACTTGGGGTCGGCTTTCTAGTCTAACCGGATTTAACTGGATATCAGGTTTTACACGAAGCGACTGCCATCTGACCTCCGCAACCCGAAGGCTAACGATACCCTAAGGCTAGACCAGTGTCAGGATATTACAGGGCGCTGACTTCCCAATAACGACTGCCATTGATGTTCATGGCAGCCGGGACTAACGGCTTAACGTGCTCTCCGAGGCACGGAGCAGGCGATAATTGTCCATCAATACGCACATAATTTCGAAAAGTCATATGACTTCCGAAAGTCAGAGGTGCGCGACGTGGGTTCGAACCCGAGACCCTCTGCATTGCAGTCTGTTGGTCTCTCCATTGAGCTTTATTTTAACATTGGACGAAACACATTTTGGAACTAAATGTTTTAATTTTGGCCTATATTGAACATCTAAATATGTTAGATAATCATTTATAAATTCTCGTACGATGCTGAATAATTACGTTAGCTATATCATACAATCATGCTTTGTCACAATAGTTTACATACATTAGACTTAAAATAGCTGAATCTGCACAAAGTGTCTAACGTGTGACACTTACCGTAAACAGATTCGTCGCTGAATGCTAAATAATACACACTGATTGCGTGACAATATACAATTGAACAAAATTGTTTATTGTCACGCAATCAGTGATACAGACCTACTCTGGCAAATGTCTATAATCTGTGTCTTCAAATTACGCCATAGTGAGTACCAAAGTTAGTTATGCAGCCTCGCGCATAGTCTGTGGTCAATGTTATAACATAGCTTTGTTCGTTGGTGAGCCAAATATTTAAAATAATTCTAATTATTGTGATCTGATAAAATATTTATTGGCATCATACAAGTGGACACTCGGGGAATATCGACGTGAAATAGCAGTATTCTTACTGTTGTGTTTCGTTCGGTGAGTGAGAGTGCCGGAGGCCCTATCATCCTCTTTCCCCCTTCCCGCTCCTTCTCCTTCGCACTTCCTTTCCTAAAGGGTCGGCAACGCGCAAGTGATGCCTCTGGTGTTGCAGGCTTCCATAGGCTACGGTGACTACTTACCATCAGGTGGGCCGTATGCTTGTTTGCCAGCTAAGTCGTATAAAAAAAGTAGACTAAAATTTTACTTTATTGGATCCTTGTAATTTTCAATACAAATTTCTTTATTGAGGTTTGAAAACCTACTTAACTCGTTATAAATTCTCTAAATAGAATGCGTGCACAATCAAAGGTAATACTAGTAGCGGTAAACCAATACACATAAGCGATATCATATACTAGCCGCGCCCCGCGGTCTCACACATGTAAGTCCCGATGCCATGGGGATACCGGGATAAAATGTAGCCTAAGTGTCAATTCAGGTCTCCAGCTATCTACATAACACGTTTCGCAAGCATGAATCTATACTTAGTTAACAGCAATATCAAATGACAGTTCTCACTGTGTTCACTTTAAAATACACACTTTGATATTTTTTTTTATTCGACTAAAGTTGCAAACAAGCATACGGCCCACCCGATGGTAAGTGGTCACCGTAGCCTATGGACGCATGCAACACCAGAGGCATCACTTGCGCGTTGCCGACCCTTTGGGAGAAAAAGGAAGTGAGAAGGAGAAGGAACGGGAAGAGGGAAAGAGGGTGATTGGGCCTCCGGCACTCTCACTCACCGAACGAAACACAACAGTAGGAATACTGCTATTTCACGTTGATATTCTGTGAGAGGGTAGTGCTTACCCGGTCGAGCCGGCCCATTCATGCTGAAATCAGCTAGACTCTACTATACAAATGCATTTATAGTCTTAGAAATAAAATACAGCAAAGTAAATCATGTTTTACAGTCCGTTTAAAAGCTCGCTCTAGTCCTACGTTATAATTTGTGAACTTCGTGCTTGCATTATGTTCCGAGGGTTATATGCCGTGCTATTTTGAAAAGATATCATATTGAAGTCAGATGTGAATTCTCCTATAGATAATGTAGTAACAATTTTCTACAAACTATTTGATTTCAATGCGAATATAGGTGTGATATATACTCGTATATATATATACATAAGTTCGATGGTGCTATCTTATAGATTAGTATTTACATGCAAGTCATAATCAGTGTTTTCTATAATAATGCTCAAAGAACTTAAATTAAATTATAATAAAATAATTTAATTGAATACAGAATGTAATTTTTTTAAATTTAATTTAATTGGATGTATATCCGGATAGCCAAGATGAAGTGGCAGTGGGCAGGGCACATAGCACGCAGAACCGACCTCCGCTGGGGTAGAAATGTTCGGGAGTGGTGGCCAAGCACCGGAACACGTAGCAGGGGTAGGCCTCCCACAAGGTGGACCGACGACCTGGTAAAGGTGGCGGGAAGTGGTTAGATGCGGGTGGCCCAAGAGCAGTCTGTGCGGAAAACCTTGGGGGAGGCCTATGTCCAGCAGTGGACGTCTTTTGACTGACATGATGATGAAGATGGATATAGGTAATAATATTGTTAAAATTATAGTAAAAACGAAAATGTATAACGCATAAAATACATGTTGTCATTATTTTAAATAAAAAGACTAATAACTTACTTGGATGGGTAATACTACTAACCCGTTCAAAATAAATTTATTTATTTATTTATAAAACAAATCACATAATTATGTCATTACAGGAAAACCTAATGCGACATAGTGGACATTAATACATAATAATAGTAGATAACTATACATTTTGTGACAGATATTGTAATGTCACCCTCTCAAATGCCGCCAACGTACAGCAAAATATATCTAGACGTTGTGCAACTACATTCAGCATCCTAGCAGCACGGACCACGGGTGCGTATTTTAAGAAATCTGTGCGAATAACTGCCAGATCTAACAGCCTTCCCCGTGGCCCCTGTCGTAACCTGGACTTAGGTACAAGAAACTGGAGCGATGCTAATATTGTTGGGTTGTTCAATTTGCCTGCTATGATAAGGTAAATGTATTTAAGCAAAGCATAGTTCCGTCTCACCTCGAGTTTATGATATTCTACCATTCCTAACACAAAAAGGCTTGGATACATAAGAGGATAGAAGGGGTATACTCCGAATTGTTTCAAGTAAAGGTACCGGGTGAACTTGTTTTGTATTTTCTCTACCATTAGGCTGTACTTAGCTTCGTAGGGATTCCAGATAATAGCACTCGTTTCCAGATTACTTCTTACCAAAGCGTGACATAAAGATTTTATGGCTGCGCTGTTGTTGAAATCATATGTTTCCCGCATAACAAAGCCTAGATTTCTAAATAATTTTTTACATAGTTTTACAATATGCGAGCGAAATGTTAGATCTATGGTAAATATGACGCCTAGATCTCGTACCGAATGAACTCGTTGAATATCGTGTCCCTCCATGCAATAGTTATAAAGCTAGGTGTCTTTGACGAAGCGACTGCCATCTGACCTCCGCAACCCGAAGGCTAACGATACCCTAAGGCTAGACCAGTGTCAGGATATTACAGGGCGCTGACTTCCCAATAACGACTGCCATAGATGTTCACGGCAGCCAGGACCAACGGCTTAACGTGCTCTCCGAGGCACGGAGCAGGCGATAATTGTCAATCAATACGCCCATAATTTCGAAAAGTCATATGTCTTCCGAAAGTCAGAGGTGCGCGACGTGGGTTCGAACCCGAGACCCTCTGCATTGCAGTCTGTTGGTCTCCCCATTGAGCTTTATTTTAACATTGGACGAAAATACAATTTGAAACGGAATGTTTTAATGTTGGCCTGTATTAAACATCCAAATACAATAGAAAAAATATATACATATATATATTCTCGTACGATTCTAAATAATTACGTTACCTATATCACACAATCATGCTTTGTCACAATAGCTTACATACACTAGACTTAAAATACCTGAATCTGCACAAAGTGTCTAATGTGTGACACTTAACGCAACCAGATTCGTCGCTGATCGTTTACCGATCAGATGTATGCTGCTTCATATAATAATAATTACATTGTGATGTAATGTTGACATAGGGGTCACCTATACTCATTGACCGAGACCTCAACGTTAATAATAATAATAACCACCGGCAGCTTGGACCCTGTTCCCGATGTCAGTGGGTCAATTCAGTTTTTATATTTTAAATATTTTTTTTTATGAGGTAGGAGGCAAACGAGCAGACGGTTCGGCTCATGGTAAGCGATTACCGCCGCCCATGGTCGCCCGCAACCCCAGAGGAGTTATAAATGCATTGCCGGCCTTTTAAAAAGGAGTACGCTCTTTTGCTTGAAGGTTTGTAGGTCGTATTGGTCCTATTGGTATAAATATGTACCTATAATTATTATATTTATATTTAAAAATGTAATTATTGTAAAGAAAAGTAATAAAGATAATAATAATAATATATTTATTTATTCAGACAGAGTCCATAATGTTAGTAAAAACTTTTCTTACGCTATGTTAGTACATATTTAAAACAGATCAAGATACTTAACAAGATAATAACTGCGGAACTAATCGGATTCGATAAAACCATTTCACGCAAATTTGCGGGCAAGCTATATATTCTTGCGTTGGTTTCGTACCACCTATATCCAACCACATCTCTCATCGAAATGAAGTTATCGCTCCTTTTCCTGGTCGTAGCTGTGTATTGTGTTGTCGCATTGATTTCTCCAATCAGTGCTGAACCTAACACATTCGACTATATAGAACGCTCAAGCCCCTACATTCTGCGAGGATATCAAGTAAGAAAGAGCAAATTACCATAAATAATACAAAAATATCAAAGTAACCTAGTGGGTAAGTAAGGCTTTGGACTCGGAATCAAAATGTCTACGGGTCTGAATTTCACCCACTGCCCTACTGATTCGTATCCACAGTCATTCAGCTAAGCCAATAATTGTATCCAAGCCAGCACAAGCATTAGCTTAGTTGGAGATGGTACCAAAGATACTTGTCATTTGGAACCCAAATTGCTTGTAATTTTTAAAAGCAAAATATTTTCACCACGCATTGGCCTACGTTGATAAATTTGTAAAGATCGTTTGACTTCAAACAGAGGTAAATTCACTGTACGTATACTGGATTTACCTTTTTTGAGCCCTAATACATGGTCATTCGTCTTCCAAACCCAGCCATTTTAAGGTCGTCGGTTCGCCAGGTCTTTTACCTTGCGTTTACCAAATTGCGGTCTTCATTCTTAGACTCGGTTACTCCAACGGCTGCCGGTTCTTAGTCAGAGATAACCAATGCGTTGTCACTTTAGTTTGCTTTTTCATTACCTCATAATAGGTGCTCACTATTTAACTTAATGCTTATTCCCATTATACTATGACAAAAGAAATCCGATAAGAAATTGACTTGTTTCAAAATCATTTGCCCAGATGCATCTGGCTACTGTCTCGTTGCCACAGATGAGTCATCACAGATAATACGCACCCGTTTAAATTGTCGGAAAATTCTGCCGGATCTTTCTGTTAAGTTTATTCTCAAGGACCTTTCACTCTCGAAAGATCCAGTATTTTCCAGTTACAATTTAAGTGTTCGAATTATTTTTAGCTTCTTAACATATGGATATACACGGTTGGTGGCATCAAGGGCTTTTGGCTAGTAATGCCCTATTAGTATCTCCTCTCCTATCATTGGTGGTGGAATCCTGTATTAAAAGACATTGCCGCGTCATGCTGGTCTTAAGAACCGAAGCTGGTAGCCACTCTGTACATGTTATGCATTAAGCAGGCGCTGAAAAATCGTCTAGCCTTTTTTGTTTGCTCATCCTCTATGGTAGAAAATGTCTTGGCTGGTTTCCGTTTCCTCATAATATTTGAATATAACACTCATAGTGTATAAAAATGCTATTTTCTGGCATTGATTTTATTATATGTAAGGGTTTAATTAAACAAGAAGTTTACAACTTCTTGTTTAATTAAACCCTTCCAATATTTTTTAAATTTGCCTTTTGACAAGTCTGTACTAAGTTTTAAAACATTTCGTCTATTATCAGGCCATCCTCAATGAAGTGTCACTTATAACTTACAGAATGAATCACAGGTGCAACTAGTAACAAGTAAATACAGTAAACATACCGCTAATATTACTCGACGTACGAAATGCTGTATAACTTAGGGTCAGCGCCGACGGACGGAGTGGCGGCGAAGAGACTAATTCCGTAACAATTTAAATTCAACCTAAAGTGCTTCGGAATACGACTGTATTTGGTACAACGAAATAAAATTACCGCGCATTGAGTCGCTCGACGTCATTTTATTTTGTTGCACCAAATACATTTGAAAAATTCTTTTAGTGTTGGATAGCCTATTTACCGAGGAAGGCTATAGGCTATATAACATCACGCTACGTACCACGGAGGGAGCGCAGTAACGATAAACGCGGGTGATACCGCGGGAACATCTAGTTACTAGATATTATTGAAGCTATTAGCAGAATTCGAATTTAAAATATTTTATTATATATATAATCTTACCTTTACGTTCGTAATTTATGAACGTCAAGGTTATACTAACTAAACCACGGGTTCCTAAACTTTTAAGATAACGGAACTCTCATCAAGTACCTTTTAGTTAATGGAACCTCATATCAAATGATTACAAATCAAAGACACTTTAATTTAAATAAGAACAAAAGCTTTTATTATAAATATTTTAAAAGTGAAACACTTTCATACTTTACTTTAACTTTTATTGTGAAGAATAAAATTGATTCACTGTTTAATCAATAATTGCTTTATAGTTCTGTACTATTAACGCGCCCCGGCTTCGCGGGGGTAGTAGGTACAAAACCATAATAAATGATACACCTAAACATTCCTCATGAATCACTCTGTATATTGGTGAGAATCGCATGAAAATCCGTTCGGTAGTTTCTAAATTTATCGCAAACAGACAGACAGACAGACGCGGCGGGAGACTTTGTTTTCTAATATTATGTCCAACAGTTGTATGCCCATATCTGGGACAGCATCCAATCTCGTCCTGAATTTGTTATTTGTGTAAGTGTATGTGTAAGCTGAAAACGTTAAGGGATACATTGTGACAAATGGAAGCAAAATTAACCAGAAAATTGAGTTATTATTTCAGCCAAAAATACATAATTTAGCGGAACCCTGGTGGCTTTTCTACGGAACCCCTAGGTTCCGCGGAACACACTTTGGGAATCGCTGAACTAAACTATAATATGAATTCACACTTACATTTACCTGTCGCCACGTTGAACAAATCAAGGGCGTACAACTAATGACAAGAACGGACAAGAAACTCAAGGCTACTCTTTTTATTTGCAGCTATTAAATGCCCATCTAGAACCAACACTTGCGTTGTATGTCATATTAAATACTTAATACTTACTTGTCGAACTCGATGGCGTAGTAGTTAGTGTAACCGACTGTCACTCCTGAGGTTGCGGGTTCGATTCCCGCACAAGTCAAACATTTGTGTGCATGAACATGGATGTTTGTCTTGGGCTGGGTGTTTCTATGTATAATATGTATACATACATTACAAAAAAAAAGTATATATGTATGTTTATCCATTGCCTAGTACCTATAGTACAAGCTCTGCTTAGTTTGGGCTAGATGGTGTTGTGTGTATGTGATAGAATATTATTATATTATATTATATTTATTATATTAAATTATATTATATTCATTCGTATCTGGGGTCAAAAATCACGCCAATTTTATTTTTTATCCACCGAAACCCGGAACCAAAATTATATTGGAACTAATTGAAATCAAAATTGCGATTTCACGCAAATTAGTGACTCAGCTATATATTCTTGGGTTGGTTGTTTACCGACAGTATTCAACTAATCGTGCATTAAGATGAAGTCCACTGTGCTGCTACTTCTGGTCATGATCGTCTGTTTTATTGTTACACTGATTACTCCTATCAGTGCTGCATCTGTAAGTAACAAAATAAAAAAATTGGGGCAGTCTTTGGGGACTGCCGACAGAAGTAAAAACTTTAATCCTTGACCATAAACACTTCATCATAAAAACAAAAAAGGTCTGTGTCGGATTGCTGATACTCTCTTGAGGTTTATGAAGGGGGTTAAAATTTCGTTATTTTTTGCGCAGGACGCACCATTTCTGAGATATTGTTAATATTCTAAAATAATTCAAAAATAGAAAGCGTGGAAGCGTGACGATGACGCGATTTCTATGATTTTTGTTCACCCAAGGAGTGCTCAACGCGCCTAAAGAAGTTTTCACTTGAAAAATAAACTAATCTTTTCTTTTAAAAAAGACAAATCCCGTACTACAAATAATTCCTGAATCGCGGGGAACTTTACAATCATCAAACAACGGACACAAAGAACTCCCAAACTTGGAACAACTATTAGTGGACCACACAAGTTTTTGTCCCGTGTGGGGATCGAACCCACAACCCTCGGCGCAGTGGCAGTGGCGAGGCGACCACATAAACCACTACGCCGTCCGTGCACTTTAAATGTAAAACAGTCAGTATATTCCAGTCCTAACTTGACATTTTAATATATCATGCTGAATTTCTCTATTTTCAGTATGGAAAAGATGGAGACAGGACTTCAATCTTTAGACAGGTGAGTGCAGAAAACTTCGACGATTATAGCGAATATTAAGATCGAAGTGGAACTTGGGTATTTTAAAATGTACTCTTGTATTTAGAAGATCTAGATAAAACTATACTTCAGAAATTAAAAATATCCTCAATTAAATTATTTTCGATAATTTAACTTCTCCCTAGCCTTTATTATTCCCAAGTCACTTGGGGTCGGCTTTCTAGTCTAACCGGATTTAACTGGATATCAGGTTTTACACGAAGCGACTGCCATCTGACCTCCGCAACCCGAAGGCTAACGATACCCTAAGGCTAGACCAGTGTCAGGATATTACAGGGCGCTGACTTCCCAATAACGACTGCCATTGATGTTCATGGCAGCCGGGACTAACGGCTTAACGTGCTCTCCGAGGCACGGAGCAGGCGATAATTGTCCATCAATACGCACATAATTTCGAAAAGTCATATGACTTCCGAAAGTCAGAGGTGCGCGACGTGGGTTCGAACCCGTGACCGTCTGCATTGCAGTCTGTTGGTCTCTCCATTGAGCTTTATTTTAACATTGGACGAAACACATTTTGGAACTAAATGTTTTAATTTTGGCCTATATTGAACATCTAAATATGTTAGATAATCATTTATAAATTCTCGTACGATGCTGAATAATTACGTTAGCTATATCATACAATCATGCTTTGTCACAATAGTTTACATACATTAGACTTAAAATAGCTGAATCTGCACAAAGTGTCTAACGTGTGACACTTACCGTAAACAGATTCGTCGCTGAATGCTAAATAATACACACTGATTGCGTGACAATATACAATTGAACAAAATTGTTTATTGTCACGCAATCAGTGATACAGACCTACTCTGGCAAATGTCTATAATCTGTGTTTTCAAATTACGCCATAGTGAGTACCAAAGTTAGTTATGCAGCCTCGCGCATAGTCTGTGGTCAATGTTATAACATAGCTTTGTTCGTTGGTGAGCCAAATATTTAAAATAATTCTAATTATTGTGATCTGATAAAATATTTATTGGCATCATACAAATTGACACTCGGGGAATATCGACGTGAAATAGCAGTATTCTTACTGTTGTGTTTCGTTCGGTGAGTGAGAGTGCCGGAGGCCCTATCATCCTCTTTCCCCCTTCCCGCTCCTTCTCCTTCGCACTTCCTTTCCTAAAGGGTCGGCAACGCGCAAGTGATGCCTCTGGTGTTGCAGGCTTCCATAGGCTACGGTGACTACTTACCATCAGGTGGGCCGTATGCTTGTTTGCCAGCTAAGTCGTATAAAAAAAAAGTAGACTGAAATTTTACTTTATTGGATCCTTGTAATTTTCAATACAAATTTCTTTATTGAGGTTTGAAAACCTACTTAACTCGTTATAAATTCTCTAAATAGAATGCGTGCACAATCAAAGGTAATACTAGTAGCGGTAAACCAATACACATAAGCGATATCATATACTAGCCGCGCCCCGCGGTCTCACACATGTAAGTCCCGATGCCATGGGGATACCGGGATAAAATGTAGCCTAAGTGTCAATTCAGGTCTCCAGCTATCTACATAACACGTTCCGCAAGCATGAATCTATACTTAGTTAACAGCAATATCAAATGACAGATCTCACTGTGTTCACTTTAAAATACACACTTTGATATATTTTTTTTATTCGACTAAAGTTGCAAACAAGCATACGGCCCACCCGATGGTAAGTGGTCACCGTAACCTATGGACGCATGCAACACCAGAGGCATCACTTGCGCGTTGCCGACCCTTTAAGAGAAAAAGGAAGTGAGAAGGAGAAGGAACGGGAAGAGGGAAAGAGGGTGGTTGGGCCTCCGGCACTCTCACTCACCGAACGAAACACAACAGTAGGAATACTGCTATTTCACGTTGATATTCTGTGAGAGGGTAGTGCTTACCCGGTCGAGCCGGCCCATTCATGCTGAAATCAGCGAGGCTCTACTATACAAACGCATTTATAGTCTTAGAAATAAAATACAGCAAAGTAAATCATGTTTTACAGTCCGTTTAAAAGCTCGCTCTAGTCCTACGTTATAATTTGTGAACTTCGTGCTTGCATTATGTTCCGAGGGTTATATGCCGTGCTATTTTGAAAAGATATCATATTGAAGTCAGATGTGAATTCTCCTATAGATAATGCAGTAACAATTTTCTACAAACTATTTGATTTCAATGCGAATATAGGTGTGATATATACTCGTATATATACATATATACATAAGTTCGATGGTGCTATCTTATAGATTAGTATTTACATGCAAGTCATAATCAATGTTTTCTATAATAATGCTCAAAGAACTTAAATTAAATTATAATAAAATAATTTAATTGAATACAGAATGTAATTTTTTTAAATTTAATTTAATTGGATGTATATCCGGATAGCCAAGATGAAGTGGCAGTGGGCAGGGCACATAGCACGCAGAACCTACCTCCGTTGGGGTAGAAATGTTCGGGAGTGGTGGCCAAGCACCGGAACACGTAGCAGGGGTAGGCCTTCCACAAGGTGGACCGACGACCTGGTAAAGGTGGCGGGAAGTGGTTAGATGCGGGTGGCCCAAGACCGGTCTGTGTGGAAAACCTTGGGGGAGGCCTATGTCCAGCAGTGGAAGTCTTTTGACTGACATGATGATGAAGATGGATATAGGTAATAATATTGTTAAAATTATAGTAAAAACGAAAATGTATAATGCATAAAATACATGTTGTCATTATTTTAAATAAAATGACTAATAACTTACTTGGACGGGTAATACTACTAACCCGTTCAAAATAAATTTATTTATTCATTTATAAAACAAATCACATAATTATGTCATTACAGGAAAACCTAATGCGACATAGTGGACATTAATACATAATAATAGTAGATAACTATACATTTTGTGACAGATATTGTAATGTCACCCTCTCAAATGCCGCCAACGTACAGCAAAATATATCTAGACGTTGTGCAACTACATTCAGCATCCTAGCAGCACGGACCACGGGTGCGTATTTTAAGAAATCTGTGCGGATAACTGCCAGATCTAACAGCCTTCCCCGTGGCCTCTGTCGTAACCTGGACTTAGGTACAAGAAACTGGAGCGATGCGAATATTGTTGGGTTGTTCAATTTGCCTGTTATGATAAGGTAAATGTATTTAAGCAAAGCATAGTTCCGTCTCACCTCGAGTTTATGATATTCTACCATTCCTAACACAAAAAGGCTTGGATACACCAGAGGATAGAAGGGGTATACTCCGTATTGTTTCAAGTAAAAGTACCGGGTGAACTTGTTTTGTATTTTCTCTACCATTAGGCTGTACTTAGCTTCGTAGGGATTCCAGATAATAGCACTCGTTTCCAGATTACTTCTTACCAAAGCGTGACATAAAGATTTTATGGCTGCGCTGTTGTTGAAATCATATGTTTCCCGCATAACAAAGCCTAGATTTCTAAATAATTTTTTACATAGTTTTACAATATGCGAGCGAAATGTTAGATCTTTGGTAAATATGACGCCTAGATCTCATACCGAATCAACTCGTTGAATATCGTGTCCCTCCATGCAATAGTTATAAAGCTTAGGTGTCTTTGAACGCGTAAAAGACATCACATTACACTTCGATACATTAAATAATAGCTTATTAGTCTGGCTCCATTCCACCACACGACCAATATCTCGCTGTAAGCGATCACAATTAAAATCATTTTTTATATGAAGAAACAACTTTATACTTATTTATTTATTTATTTTTATTTATAAATGGGTTTCTTAGGTGCGATATCATGTTGGTAATGTAATAAATAGATATCAAACCGATCCTTTAATCCCAAATTGAATATCATCTTTATCTAAAATTTCGCATAGAGATAGAACAGAGAGAAATATATATATATATATATATATATATATATATATTATATAATTATACCTATAGAACAGAGATATTGGATATATGTACATCTTTATAATAATAAATATGAAGAATATTATATTATATATTATTATATTATATATATCAATCTTCTGTGCGTGTGTTTGTAATTAAACTCCTATACGGCTGGACCGATAATATAATTTAAATTAAATTTTTTGTGTGTGTTCAAGTGGATTCGAGAATGGTTTAGATTTGGATTTTTTAATTTCTTTTTTCGTGTGTACAGGACAACGTCTGTCGGGACAGCTAGTATACTAACATTTAGTTGAAAGAAGAAGAAAGAAAGAAAGAAATTTGTTTATTTCGTACAGAGCACACACAAATAATTAAAACAAAATAAACAAAAATATTATACATATTAAAAACAAAACGTGTATGCCCTCGCCGAAAAGGGTCACCACCTCAGCATTAGCTGGGCACCCAAATTACATATTTCCTACGCAGATGGCCCATCTCCGTTAAAATTAGCCGCCGTGACCGAAATTCGGTCTGGAGGAAATTATTATATTATTATTAGTGTTTAGCAATAGAGTCGTTCATTTCATATACAGGGTGTAAGGGATGGTGTACCGAAAACGTTGCACAATCGTTTGTCCATAAGTACACAACTGAATGGAAATGTCAATTCAAAAATGAAACGTACGATTAAAGTTTTATGCTAGTACATTGTAATTTACACTACGCAATGTATCGCTACCAATGTCCGCCCGCGCTATCGTATCCCGCTTCCCGCGCACCAACGCTACGCGCGCTCACATTATCTGATGGAGCCCGGATCACCTATTTTAGTGATCTACTACAATAATAATTTAAACGTTGTGACTAATAATCGGATTGTACAATTTTATTATTGTACTTACAAAAAATTTGAATAAATTGAATAACGTCTTATAAAATTAATCTTATACGCACATTTCGTTAATTCCTCTTTTTTATTAAGTAAATTCCTCTTTTTTCCATTTAATTACATCTTTCACTACTTTATTCATTCTTATAAACTTATTCCTAGCTTCATTCACATCCTCATTCGTTGCTTCTTGCATTCTTTCATTGGCTCTGACAGATAGCCAGTCCAACCATGCCTGCTTCTTCTCACGTACTACCCCTTGCACATCTTTATCCCACCACGCATTCTTCGATTTTATAACTTTCCTCTTCTTGCTCACACCGCATACTTCTGACGCTACAACAACCACTTCATGCTTAAACGACTGCCATAATTCTTCTATATCATCAGTGTCACAAAATCTTTCAAATCTTTTCCTCAATTGATTTTTATACTCGTCTTTCAATACTTCATCTTGCAAATTTTCTACTTTTATTCGTTCTTGGACACTTGTTCGGGTAGGTATACGGTGTCGCCATCCTTTGAAGAGGCCACGTATCCGGCTCATAATCAAAAAATGGTCGGTATGGACACCAATACCTCTATATACCCGAGTGTCTAGGACATTCTTTCTCAATCTTTCATCCACTACAACAAAGTCAATCATACTACTTCTTACATTCTTTGCTTCTCTTGTATACTGGTGGATTCTTTTGTGGGCAAACATAGTGTTTGTCACACAGAGATTCCACTCCAAACATAGCTCAAGCAACCTTTTTCCATTCTCATTCACGCTTTCGTCCCCATACTTGCCTAAAACCCTTTCGTATCCTTCACGCTTTACTCCCACCCAACCATTAAAATCCCCTAACATTATCAACCTCTCGTGTTCCTTGCATTTCCTCAAGACATCTCTCAAACACTCCCAAAAATCTTCTCTTTCTTCCCGTGCACTCTGAGACATACCCGTTGCTATGTTTACGGGTGCATAGACCCCTACCATAAACACACGAGTAATCCCTACTTTCATTCTCATCCATAGTAACCTAGCATTCACATATTCGAATTCTTTTACACACTCATTCATTCTAGCAGACAGAATAACACCAACTCCCTGACAGGCTCTGGTATTGCTAGGCACGCCGGACCAATACGCCGTGTAGGGTCCATGCCTAGTGGTATTACAGCCTTTCCTTTTCGTCTCATTCACGCACAGAACATCAATCTTTCTCTCATTCATCATCTGACATACTTCATTCAATTTTCCATCCATCCCTCCTCCAACATTCAATGTAGCAAAACGGCTTTCCGTAGGCCACTTTTCGCCCTCGCGAGAAACGAGACGTGACGGGTGGCGGACCGCGTCGCCGCCATGCGGATTATTAATAAAATCAAAGTCCATATGCGTTCCCACGATTGTTAGGGAAAATACTGTCCACCTCCGCAGAGCCCTTTACAGAGGTAAGGTGGATCCATCCTGTGCCCTGTGACCACCAACACCGGCACCCTCCGTTCACGACCAGCTTTCCCTCTGGCCACGAATCCATCAGCACGGGTCGGTTAACACCTTGGATCGGGGTTTATTCTCGGGTCTGCTCCCTGAAAATTGGTTTGACTTCGGAGTTTTCCTTCTCCTAGACAGGTTGCAAACCAATGCTAACGAGGCCCATCTCCCCGGGTATTATACATTAATTATTATTAAAAGTGATTAAATAAACTCATACATGTACATTTACGATACGAAATATCAAAACAATTAATATTTTTTTACATTTAAAATGCAAATGGGTATTGTAAAGTGATAGTAGTATAACATTTAATTACAGGCTACTTTAATCATTACAATCTTTTCAATCTACGTGACTAATTTAATAATAAATAGTGCTAACACGTTCATGTAACCTTTACTTTTAAAAGGAAAACAACTATTTTATTTATTAACCTATCCCGCTTTGTTTAATACACTTTTTTCGATATCGATCATTGATCATAGATCTTCCCTAGTTCAGTGGTAGTAGGTACGATGCGGGCGGGTTTTTACACAGCACACTGTTGCCGGTGCGTAAAAAAACATTTTTGCGTTGGTCATTGCCTTGTCTGCGCAAGATCAGCTGATTGGTTCAACTGTGTTTATTTTGTATGTTTGGATTACATAGCTGTTTTTCGGTATTATGTAGTTTTTATTGATATTATCTAGTATAATGGGTCGTTTACTCATTATGTAATCATAATCAGTTAGAAAAATGTGAAATTTTGAAAGAAAATTCGATAATTTTCCGGCGGAAAATTCCTACGTTTTCCAACTCAGAATGATGGTCCGAAGCTAGTATTTCAGTTTTCGGTGAACCGTCACTTACACCCTGTATATTTTTTATTGTTTTAAAAGACTTCTCTCTCGCTAGATTTGTATCCTGTGTCGCGGGGGACTTCACAACGGACCCAGAGAACACCCAGCTCGCAACAACTATTTGTAGATCACACAATTTATTGTCCCGCGCGGGGATCGAACCCACAACCCTCGGTGCAGTGGCGAGGGCTAGGCGACCACTTACATCACTACGCCCTCCGTGGAGTCACTTGTATGTATAATTCTGTAAATAGCATCATTCGTTCCAAATTATAAAGTATTCAAGTATTTACGCCATTGACCTTTTCACTGACCTGTAAATAGGAAATTCTTAGCAAATCGGAATCAGTAAATGTGCTAGTTAGACAGGCAGTAATCTTACCTATTATTAGGTACTTAAAACTTAGTTTGAGTATAATACACCTCTGTCTTCCTTCTTGGAAATATACAGAATATATATATTTCCAATAGATTAGACAAATGCATAAGTAGAGGTATATATTTATGTACGTACCGAAAATAATACAGTTATTGTATTGAAATTAAACTACTATGTATATACGGATTAACGAACATAAATATAAATAGTATAATACATACATACATAGATTCACACCTGTTTCCCAGAGGGGTAGGCAGAGTCTACGGATTTCTATTTGCTACGATCCTGACACACTTCTCTGACTTCATTCACTTTCATCACATTCCTCATACACGCCCGTCGGGTCAAGGTGCTCTTAACCTGGCCTTTGTCCAGAACGCCTGCGCCTGCAGTTTTCCTCTTGCGACTGTTCCATTCACACTAGCCTTGTAAACTTTCTTAGTCAGTCTTTGCTCGTGTAATAGTATAATAGTACAGTAATAATATAAATGGTTTTCACCAGCAGCGATAGCTCAGTGGGGAGACCAACAGACTGCAATGCAGAGGGTCTCGGGTTCGAACCCACGTCGCGCACCTCATTTTATATGACTTTTCTAAATTATGTGCGTATTGATTGACAATTATCGCCTGCTCCGTGCCTCAGAGAGCACGTTAAGCCGTCGGTCCCGGCTGCCATGAACATCTATGGCAGTCGTTATTGGGAAGTCAGTGTCCTCTAATATCCTGACACCGATCTACCCTTAGGGTATCGTTAGCCTTCGGGTTGCGGAGGTCAGATGGCAGTCGCTCCGTGTAAAAACTGATATCCAATCAAATCCGGTTAGACTAGAAAGCCGACTTCAAGTGACTTGGGAATAATAAAGGCTAGGGAGAAGAATAGTTTTAATAGTTTCAATAATTTAATTACCTTAAAAATTAGTAAAGTTTAATAGTAATAATAGTGTAACAGTTTCTAAATTTATAATAAAGTGTCAAATATACAACGCAATAAGATCCGTATATAGTAGTTTAATTTCAATGAACAACATTCGCGTAAACAGTTATTGTATGTTAGAAGTAGCGGCTTTAACAGTGGGCTAGAATAGCTCAATTCTCAGGTCGATATTCTGTGAGAACGTACTTCTTCCTCGGTCGAGACAATCATACTGAATTCAGCAAAGCTCTTCTACTAGTACTACAATACTCTCTCCCCGTGACTATGGCTGCTGAAAAGCAACCGAAACGTCGGGGAAAGTGTTAACATAAATATAAATAGTTTTAATATGATCAATAACTTAATTAGCTTAAAAATTAGTAAAGTTTAATAGCAATAGTAGTGTAACAGTTTCTAAATTATGTAATAAAGTGTCAAATAAACAACGCGATAAAATCCGTATATAGTCGTTTAATTTCAATGATTAAATATATGTCTAGGCTTGTGTAGTTTAAGCATCAGTGTTGACTACATTCACGGTGCGATACCAAGCAAATGTAGCGTACGGTGTGTAAAAATAATATCGTTGATGTAGTTTGTGTAAGCTTGTGAATTACTATTAATATTAATTTACTATAAACATTATGGGATTACCTTTATATTTTTTGTTTGTCTGTCTGTATATTTGCGCACACATCACGCAAAGACTACAGTATTACATGCAATAATAATAATAATAAATAATAATAATATTCTATCACATACACACAACACCATCTAGCCCAAACCAAGCAGAGTTTGTATTATGGGTACTAGACAATGGATAAACATACATATACCCTTATTTTTCTTTTTACATAGGTAAACACCCAGACCAAGACAAACATCGATGTTCAAGCACACAAATGTTTGACTTGTGCAGGAATCGAACCCGCGACCTCAGGCGCGACAGTCGGTTACACTCACCACTACGCTATCGAGTATTCACAGAAGTATTGCTGCAAAGTTTAACTTAAAAGCTGTCGCCTGTTTCATATTGATATAACGTCTACAAGTTGAGTATTACGTGTGTAAATCACCTTCTTACTGCAAACAAAGTAGATATAGGTAGATAGGTACCTACTTCCATACTGCAATTTTAAATGCTCTAGCTTTTGCCCGCGGCTTCGCTCGCGTTAATTTAGAATTTGACAATCAATTCGGGTTGTACTCTGCTTGTAATAATATAATTCAATCATGATTCGAAAGATACGTGGCGCCATCTATTATCATAAGAAAGTTATTGTTGTTTTCCTCGGGAACAGTATTTTTTTCGGGATGAAAGGTAGCCTATGTCCGTTTCTGTACACCTGACAACATATATGAAAAATTTCAGGATGATCGGTTCAGTGGTTTAGGCGTGAAAAGGTAACAAACAAACAAACAAACTCATTTTCGCTTTTATAATTTTAGTTAGGAAGGATTAGGAAGTTAGGATTAAGATTAGGACTAGCATTATAAAACATTTGACCAAATATGAGGCAACTTCATTCAGTATGAGTGGATACACAGAACCATTTGCATGTTTCATCCAACCCTAGATGTAGTTGAAAATGATAACACAGGCGTGACGCGGCTGGTGAGCGGACTATATATTGTGAGAGTTGGTTGCTCCGCACCAGTAGTCAACTACATCGCGCCTCACCATGCACTCCACTTCGTTGTTGTTGCTCTTCGATACCGTGTGTTGTGTAGTCGCAGCACTGTTCGTTCCTACCAATGCTCAGAGTGACTATCAGACGCCAGATGACTTCGAACGAAGTGGTGACGTAAGCTACTTTTGAAACGACTTTTGCACTTGTTGATATATCTGCTTAGGGATACATACATACATAGATTCACGCCTCTTTCCCAGAGGGGTAGGCAGACACCACGGATTTCCATTTGCTACGATACGATACGTATTATTTATATATATTTCGATTTGATATTATTTTTCTGCTTAGGGATATATTAGCCTTATTCAATACTGCAACATCGTGTCTTGTGATGTCGCTGCATTTACAGTTGAAATTAACTCACGACTTGTCCACGAAATTCAATAGTGTTTGTGATCAATAAAAGTGTGGTCTAATCTAATTTCAATGTTGTTCTTTAACATATATATATATATATATTTTATTGTTACGTGTTTTCAGGAATTGGGCGATGTATTGTCTAGGCAAGGCAAGTCAAGGCTGCGTTGGGGTCGTTGAAACACCGCACGTTTACTTACATTGATATAAGTTTTAAATACGCAAGATGTACACTAAAAAAAACATTTACGTGACTTTGAAACCTAAGTGGCAATAAAAATATCTTTCAATGCATCATTAATGTCTACATTATTTTATATTGGTCCCTCAATAATTATCCAAAAATATAAGACAATGGCGTACTACATCAAAAGTAATAAAAAACGCATGGACGATGCCGTAGCAAGATCAGCACACCTATTTAACAGACAGGTCGGCCTCGATGGCGTAGTGGTTAGTGTTACCGACAGCCACGCCTGAGGTCGCGGGTTCGATTCCCGCACAAGTCAAACATTTGTGTGCATGAACATGGATGTTTGTCTTGGTCTGGGTGTTTCTATGTATAATATGTATGTATTTACAAAAAAAGTATATAATAATATGTATGATACGCCATTGTCTAGTGCCCATAGTACAAGTTCTGCTTAGTTTGGACTAGATGGTTTTGCGTAAAAAAAAAGAAAGACTTCAAAAAATGAGATTTTTCTTATTTTGCTGCGTATTCGTAGGTTTATTACTTTTATGTATATTTACTAACAACTTTTAACTTAGCCTTTTCATTTGATAGAATATGTTTTCATTAACGTCCACATTCAATTGTAAGTAATTGATTTTTTTGGATTTAATAAGAGAATTCCTGCTCTAAAGTCTCCCGTGACATAAAGCTCAACGCCTATTTCACGGCGGACTTTGTGAACTTATTAATAACGATTGTGGCCGTTAATAATAAGAGAACACTAAAAAGAGAACAATAATTTGTGTCATCACACAAATAATAAAATTGTCTCGTGTCGGCTTCGAACCCACAGAACTCAGTGTGACGTTGGTGGCAGCTCTAACGGTAAGACGAGCATTTGCCCGGAGCGCCATACATGCTGTCAAATCAGCTGATGAGTTTCATAGATTATAATTAATGGATCTAAAACTAAACAGCAAAATTAGTGAAAATTCTTGTGAAGTTTCACATGGGCAATATGTTTTTCTATAATAGTATAATACGCGCTCGTGTGTATTCAGCATGTTAGTATAGAAATCAAAGTATTTTACTAAGAGAAAAATCCCGAGAAAAGCCAGCCACAGTCGAGCGCCAGCCTGCTATACTACCTTATGTAAAGGGTGTCACTGACAAGATTGGCTACATCTTGAAGCGAGCTTCAATCAACACATACTTCAAGCCGCCAACGAAGATAAGTCAGTTTTTACCATCTGTCAAGTGCCAACTACCTTTACAAGATGCAGGGGTCTATAAAATAGATTGTGACTGCGGACTCTCATACATTGCTCAAACCAAGAGAAGCATAGGCACCCGCATAAAAGAACACATAGCTGATGTAAAACACCAACGCTCGTTGAAGTCTGCTGTGTGTGAACATGTGCAACAGGGGACCAACCACTATCTGAGATTTGACAAACCACAGATGCTCGCTATAGAATACCGATTCCTACCAAGGATGCTTCGCGAGGCTATTGAAATCAAAAAACATCCTAACTTCAATAGAGAAGGATGGAATGTACCACCAGCTTGGGATCCAGTAATTCAAATGGTCAAACCCAAGAAGAAGCAAACCACAGCTAGACTTCATGATACTTTGAGCTCATTCTGCGTAAATAGAAACACCCATGATTAAATTATGTTCCGGTACTTTGAAATAACTACACTGAAACATTGAGACAACTACCATCTTAGTCTCCCCGTGACCATGGCTGCTGAAAAGCAACCGAAACGTCGGGGAAAGTGTAAACACAAATATAAATAGTATAATAGTATAGTAATAGTTTTAATAGTTTCAATAATTTAATTAGCTTAAAAATTTGTAAAGTTTAGTAGTAATAGTAGTGTAACAGTTTTCAAAAAATTTTGTAATAAAGTGTCAAATAAATAACGCGATAAAATCCGTATATGGTAGTTTAATTTCAATGAATAACATTCGCGTAAACAGAAGACAACATTATTTTACTAAGAATAAATAATACTTTTAATTTTAGAAGGTAACATTTTCTATCGGCATATTGTCACAGGGTTTGTGGTTTGGAGAAATCCACGCAGGGCTGTTGCTAGTTATTATCGCAGGAGGTGTTGTTACCACCACATAAGTAAATATTGATTGATGGATGATGGAGAATCTTATGACAGGATTAAGTTCATTAATAATTTAAGTTGCATTTTTTTTTTGTTATTTTATTTGTTGTTTTGTTATGTTAACATATAATAATAAATAATGAGTTAAATAAAACATAAATAGTAATAAAGCATTTAAAATGGCATTCTTAGGATAAAACTCTTAAAATATATACATTTTTGGATAATTTTCTTTGTATCTTAAAGAAAATCTTCGTACAGCAAATTAAAAAAAGTAAATTGTAGCTCCAAGTTTCAAGTTCCCTGGATATTTTTATAATTTTTTGATAGTCATATTTTTTTATAGTTGATATTTTTGATAGTTTATCAAACCATTTCCATGTTTTAAATAACTGTCAATAAAAGGAAGACTAATGAAGCCCAAAGTTGGCTTGGACTAATAAGATCGCGCAGCCAATCCCATGTTGTATTCCTGCAGTGAATACGGTTGTCAGAATGCTTAAGGAGTCAGTGTGCTGTCAGCAAGGAATCGATGTGTTCTCTACTATTTGCGATGAAGACATAGTGACCCCTTTTTCAAGCGAGTATAAGCGCCAGTACTCTACGATAACTGTCGGGCGGATCGTAAGTAAAAAGTAAGATAAGATAAGTTTATTACTTCATAAGACAAACACTTAATCTAAGTACAAAACTAGGGCTTAAGGAATACATGACAAACTGGAGACCCTGACTTCTAAAATAGGTATAGACCTGTATCTTAGAAGCCAGTGCTACCTTCTGATAGTAACATTAATATAAGCCTCACAAATGGATACAATCATTGATATTCTCATAAATAGTGAGAAAATACTAAGTACAAAATAGGGTTAGGGAAGATGGAGAAAACTATCTTTCTTTATTGTATAGAAGGAATACAAAATAATTGTTGTGTGTCGTGTGTGTGTATGTGTTTATGTGTGTGGGTGGATGTTTATAAGGATGTTTGAATGTGTATGAGTGTATATATAAATAAATATGAGAGTGTGAGAGTATTTTTCTACATAACTGTGTATGTGTATTATCCAACTGTTAATTCCCCAACAGGAGTTCCTCGGTATCACGGAAGTTAAGTTTTTTAAGAAAATCCTTTAGTGCAAGTTTAAGTTTAAATTTAGTTTTAGAGTGTATTTTAAGTTTTTAATTTAAATTGTTATAAAGTTTAGAACTAGCCACGTAGTAGTGTCGTTTTGCGAATGAGGTGTTATGTGAAACTTGAGTGAAGATTTTGTGTTTTAATCTGCCAACTGGCGCCGTAAGGGGTCGAGATGAGTGCTTACGCAGGATGGACATAAGAACATAAAGCTGTCGAACTGTTAGCATATTCGATTCCTCATATAGCTGTATCGTAGGAAACCTAAGCGGCCGTGAAAAAATAACTTTAAGCACTATTCTTTGCGCACGTTCAAGTTTTATGAAATAGCACTCAGCGGCTGCACCCCAAGCGGGGATACAATAAGTTAAGATCGATTGGCAAAGAGCTAAGTATACCAATTTTAACGTATCCATATCAGCAGACCTTCGTAATTTTTTGAAGATATAAGTAAGCTTACGTGTCCTATTAGAAAGTGTGTCTAGGTGTTTGTGCCAGTTCAGATGTTGGTCGATATAAACACCTAAATATTGAACGCTGCTCGACTTAATGATTTGACTACAGCTACAAAGAGAAGTGCGGTCGCACACATGGGGGTTAATATTAAGTGAAGGTGAAGGAGATAAATTTGACTTTATAGCAAATGACAAATAATTTGTTTTACTGAGATTAAGCGAAAGTAAGTTATTCTCAACCATTCCATTACTCGTGATAAAGCCGCCTCGGCATTTTTATAGCACTGGACCCAATCCACTCCTTCAATTAGCAGTGAAGTGTCGTCGGCATACGTAATTATTTTACAATTTTCAATAGACATATTACAGAACTCATGAATGTAAATAAGGAAAAGAGTGGGTCCTAGAATGCTACCCTGCGGTACACCGTATATAATAGGAAGCTCAGTACTCTCGTATAGGCCTATTTTTGTCACTTGAGTTCGGTCCGTCAAGTAATCCCTGAATATGTCCAATACTATTCCTCGAATACCAATACCCTCCATCTTCATAAGTAAGGTTGAAGTCGAGACAGTGTCAAAAGCCTTACTTAAATGAAGGAAAACACCTAAGCACTTACGCCTACCATCAAGAGACCTGACTGAGTAAGATATTATGCTGGATGTGACAACTTTATGCTTGGCTTGTACTTCCTTAACTTTAAACGTATAGATTATATAAATGTCAATTTAATGTCCTGCTCTACATGCACTGTTAATTTGGAACTAATAGAATTTTGTGTAAATTGGAACAAATAATGTTATCCACAGCAATTGTCTGCGATTCTAATGCGTTTCATTATTTATTTATTTGAACATCTAGGAGTTGTTACATTATTTTTACATAACTAAATAAGATCATGAATTCTAACTAATATTATAAAAGCGAAAATGAGTTTGTTTGTTTGTTTGTTACCTTTTTACGCCTAAACCACTAAACCGATCATCCTGAAATTTTGCATATACGTTGACAGGTGTACAGAAACGGACATAGGCTACCTTTCATCCCGAAAAAAATTACTGTTACCGAGGTAAATAATAATAACGTTCTTATAATAATAGAAGACGCCACGTATCTTTCGAATCATGATTGAGTTATAATATTACAAGCAGAGTACAACCCGAATTGATTGACAAATTCTAAATTATGTCCAGTAAATACTTAACATTATTGTACTGTGTGACGCGCCTTCTGTACTAAGTAGATATATATATTAATTATAATCATAGTATTTGAAGCATTATAGCTGTAACTTAACACGAAGTAACATCTTTTATTTCATCAACCAACGCCTAACATTGCATTATTATAACTATGTCAAATGCTTTCTGGGCATTCTGTGAAGTGCTAAGAATACTATATTAAACATATACAGATTATAAATATGAAGTGGGGGTTAAAATACCGAACTTGTAAGAGTATTCTCCGCACAAAAGAGTGGCGAAATCTTTACAAAATACGAGTACTACCTCATTGTTATTTATTATTCAATACTGCATTGCAGTATGTACACAAACATACATGAACATATAATATATAATCACGCGTATATATACACGTAGACGTAGTCAGAGATTTCTTACACCCAAATGTTCGCATTTTAGGTCGTACGTCATACTGGGTGACAAACTACCGTCTATTGGCCACACTTATAGACTCCGTGCTGACAATTAAAAACTCAACAACAGTATGGCCGACCAGAGCAATTGTGAGGACACGTGTTCGAACACGTGTCCTTACAATTGCCCACAATATACACGTACGCTGCAGCCTGAACTCAGACTTTAATCAACATCGTTAAAGTTAAAAAGTTATTGTTGCTTGAAGTGTCAGAGCTCTGCCTAGTTCTTCTATATGTATGCTTCCTGTCTTCGCGCATAATATTAACAAAACTGATAAGCCGCATATTAATATTTGTTTTGAGTAACACAATTATAACATAACAAAATAATATCAGCACGGTTAATAAGCTACATACGAGAATGCAGGCCTGTGCTCTGTGTCCGTTTAGGTACGAGTATGTACTACGCGGATCCGATAGTGAAAGATTTGTTTTAAAATACAGTTTCGCTTTTCTCCCTTTAAATAGAATCTCGCCTGTACCTATAGGTATGCTGGGAAAATAAAAGGAAAACACAAAAATAGTATAATCAATAATATAATATAATGCACTAGGTTTCTGTTTTTAAGTTTATTGTCTTCATTATAATATGCAAAAAGTGCTTTTGTGAAACTAATTAGTTAACGATGTACGGACTAACGTTATTAATATATACTAGCGGTCGCCTTGTGCTCGCAATTCGAGCAAAGTTTGCACGTAAGATATTCCTGATAATATGTCATTATAATTATATTGATATATGTAACCATAGTTACGAAGAATAGTACGACTGCGTGTGTCAAATGCATGGTTGTGTGCGTGTAGTGTTTTCTCATTAATTTAATGTATTTCTAATGCATATTTTATATAAATATTAGGATTCGCCCCTCCTTCTCCATATAAACTTTAACTGTGCCAAATTTCATAAGAACGTTCTTTCAATTATTATGTGTGAATATAAACCATTCGTAAGTTGTCATGGGTCCTAGATGTAGTTGAAACTGATAACACAGACGTGACGCGGCTAGTGAGCGGACTATATATTGTGAGAGTTGGTTGCTCCGCACCAGTAGTCAACTACATCGCGCCTCACCATGCACTCCACTTCATTGTTGTTGCTCTTCGTTACCGTGTGTTGTGTAGTCGCAGCACTGTTTGTTCCTATCAATGCTCACGATAACGTGGACAATATTGGTAGACTTTACTATGTTCGAGACGGCGATGTAAGCATTTTTGTTTATCTAAAACTACTATTGGATTTGTGCCGATACTTTTATATAATAAACGCTTAAACCCTATCAGGGTTAGTCATACAAATACCGCTAACTATTACTTAGCTACCTCTCAATTGAATAACTCTCAAATTCTTGATCAGTGGTAAACGGCCTTTACTTAATTATTATGCATGTAACACTTACCGTTGAGTATTGATTATAGCTGATTATTTTTCTGATTTGTCGCTAAGTAACATTAGCTACCACTTAAATATGTTTGTTTGATTAATAATGAGTAAAAGAAGTAAGGCCGTGTGTGTAGTTACTATTCAGGTGATGTGTAGAATACATGGCATCATAAAGCTTACAAAGCCTATCACTATTCATTCGGTTTCTTCCTACCAATGCTCAGAGTGACTATCAGACGCCTGATGACTTCGAACACCGAAGTGGTGATTTAACTTTTGAAACGACTTTTGCACTTGTTGATATATCTGCTTAGGGATACATACATACATAGATTGACGCCTGTTTCCCAGAGGGGTAGGCAGAGACTACGGATTTCCATTTGCTACGATACGAAACGATATATCTATATATATTTGGATTTGATACTATTTTTCTGTTTAGGGATATATATTAGAAATATATAGCCTTATTGAATACTGCAACATCGTGTCTAGTGATGTCGCTGCATTTATAGTTAGAATTAACTCACGACTTGTCCACGAAATTCAATAGTGTTTGTGGTCAATAAAAGTGTGGTCTACTTTAATTTCAATGTTGTTCTTTAATATAATATAATATATTATTGTTACATGTTTTCAGGAATTGGGCGATGTATTGTCTAGGGGAGGACTAGGACAACGGCTTTGGGGTCGTTGAAACACCGCACGTTTACTTACATTGATATAAGTTTTAAATACGCAAGATGTACATTAAACAAAACATTTACGTGACTTTGAAACCTAAGTGGCAATAAAAATATCTTTCAATGCATCATTAATGTCTACGTTATTTTATATTGGTCCCTCAATAATTATCCAAAACTATAAGACAGTGGCGTACTACATCAAAAGTAATAAAAAACGCATGGACGATGCCGTAGCAAGATCAGCACACCTGTTTAACAGACCTCAAAAACTAAGATGTTCTATTTTGCTGCGTATTCGTATGTTTATTACTTTTACGTATATTTACTGACAACTTTTAACTTAGCTTTTTCATTTAATAGAATATGTTTTCATTAAGGTCCACATTCAATTGAAAGTAATTGAATATTTTGGATTTAATAAGAGAATTCCTGCTCTAAAGTCTCCCGTGACATAAAGCTCAACGCCTATTTCACGGCGGACTTTGTGAACTTATTAATAACGATTGTGGCCGTTAATAATAAGAGAACACTAAAAAGAGAACAATAATTTGTGTCATCACACAAATAATAAAATTGTCTCGTGTCGGCTTCGAACCCACAGAACTCAGTGTGACGTTGGTGGCAGCTCTAACGGTAAGACCAGCATTTGCCCGGAGCGCCATACATGCTGTCAAATCAGCTGATGAGTTTCATAGATTTTCATAGATTAACTAACTATGTAACTAGCAATTTGGATAAGGGTATGCACTCCATTGGTATCTTTCTGGACCTTGCTAAAGCTTTTGAAACTATTTCCTGCTCTATACTATTGAACAAACTAGAAACACTTGGAATAAGGGGAACCCAACATAAATTATTTGCTGATTATCTTAGTGATCGCTATCAGTGCATAAAAATTGGTCAGTCCACAAGTTCTGAACTAAAAAATAGTTCTTACGGAATTCCTCAAGGTAGCATTTTAGAGCCTACTCTGTTTCTTATCTATATAAATGACCTCTGCAGCTTGAAACTACAAAATGGTATCATAATGTCATACGCGAATGACACTGCGTTACTCTTTTCGGCAAAATCACGTATTGATATCTATGAACTCGCTCAGACTGGTTTTAACATAGTATATAACTGGCTTCACAATAATTTACTAACCTTAAATACTGATAAAACTAAATATATTTTATTTACAATGCGGAACATAAACATGCCAACCACTAATCCAAACATATACGCACATAACTGTACAATAAACGCCGACATTGCATGCACTTGTCCCACATTAGCGAAAGAACAAAGAACACTCCACTGGTGATACGTGACAGCCTCTCCATCTTAGGTATGGATCTTTGCCGCTCCCTTAATCAGAAAACCTATATCGAGAGCGTCATTAAGCAAGCTTCGCGAAAACTCGGAGTTCTGAACAGGGTGAGGCGGTTCTTCACGCCTGGGCAACTGTGCCTATTGTATAAGGCACAAGTGCGCCCTTGCGTGGAGTACTATTCTCATCTTTGGGATGGCTCCGCGCAGTACTTGCTGGCCGCTCTCGACCGGTTACAGCGGCGGGCTGTCCGTATCATCGGAGATCCAGAGATCACAAGTTCACTGGATCCTCTGCAACTCCGTAGGGACATTGCCTCATTGGCATGTTTCTACAGAATATACCACGGGGAGTGCTCTTAAGAGTTATTCCACCTTATCCCGCCCTCCCCTTTCCTATCCAGAACAACGCGTGCTGGGCTCAGATGCCATCCTTACACGGTAGAGTCGATTAGAGCGCGTACCAAAAAGTTTGGGTCCTCATACCTCTGCCGAACGACCAAGGCATGGAATTATCTGCCAAGGCACGTGTTTCCTTCTTCCTTCAATCCTGGGTTCTTTAAGCGGGACGTGAAAAAGCATCTTCTCAGGCCGTCAAAGTAGAGACCTCAACATCGCCTCGGCTACGATGTGGAGGTCACTGCTCTTAGACCACACGACTGCTTACCATCAGGTGGAGTGTGGTCATTTTGACGAGCAAAATAAAAAGAAAAAAAAAAAAAAAGGCCCTTTTAGGGTAAGCTCTTAAAATACCTATATACATTTTAGGATAATTTTCAACAGGCTGTATCTTAAAGAAAATTGTAGTACAGCAAATTAAAAAAAGTAAATTGTAGCTCTAAGTTTCAAGTTCCCTGGATATTTTTGATGCCGCTTGATTTTTCAAATACTACGAAATGCCATTTCTGTTGCTTTTTCAAATTCATGTAAAGATAGAAAACAATTTTGTTTCGAATAATCAATGGCTAATCCTCGTACAGAATTTATTCAAGTTTTTGAAACCCATCTTGAACTTTCATTCCGATCATTGGTTGCTAAGATATTAATAATTAAAAGCAAATTATTATATTCCATTCAAAGACTTTTTCTTAAAAAATCTATAAATAATAAAATTAATGCTGAATAAACTAGTAAACCGGTCCGTCCACATGGAAGTTAAGTAAAAAAAACCGCAAACATACGCAGAAAAACTGAAGAAAATCCAAAAAATCTCGTAAATATTGTTGTCGATGGTTTTCTCAGGATAAGTGGCCAAAAAAATCTTTGGATCTAAAAACTAAAAACATGGACCTATAATTTACTTTTTTACTGTTTTACTATTTGACTATTTAACTGCAAGTTACAGTTGAAAATTACCATAATCACCAACATATTTTTTTGCTCCCTTAATTTTTGCGAGAATTTTATAATAATTAATTTCAATGTATAACATTCGCGTAAACATAAGACAATATCAAATTAATTTAATAAATTAACTAAATAGTACAACATAATGTTTCACTGATTGTAATTCTGTAGCGACTGTAACCATCTCACTAGCTCAAATTCATTCATTCGAGATTATAGCTAATAAATTGAAATGATTATTGTTACATTACGAGTTCAATGACCTATTGCCAGTCAACGGGTGCTTTGATCTTAACAGTACCACATGTACTGTGACTAGATATAAAAAAAGAAACATTTTGTTTTGATCACATTTATACCAAAAAATGATCTGGTTTATCCAACTATTTCCATGTTTTAAATACCTGTCATTAAAGGAAGACTAATGGAGCCCAAAGTTGGCTTGGACTAATAAAATCGCAGCCAATCCCATGTTGTATTCCTGCAGTGAATACGGTTATCAGAATGCTTAAGGAGTCAGTGTGCTGTCAGCAGGGAATCGATGTGTTCTCTACTATTTGCGATAAAGACATAGTGACCCCTTTTCCAAGCGAGTATAAGCGCCAGTACTCTACGATAACCGTCTCGCGGATCGTAAGTAAAAAGTAAGATATTATGCTGGATGTGACCACTTTATGCTTGGCTTGTACTTCCTTAACTTTAAACGTATAGATTATATAAATGTCAATTTAATGTCCTGCTCTACATGCACTGTTAATTTGGAACTAATAGAATTTTGTATAAATTGGAACGAATAATGTTATCCACAGCAATTGTCTGCGATTCTAATGCGTTACAATATTTTTACATAACTAAATAAGATCATAAATCCTAACTTCCTAACTATATAATTTAATATTATAAAAGCGAAAATGAGTTTGTTTGTTTGTTACCTTTTCACGCCTAAACCACTGAACCGATCATCCTGAAATTTTGCATATACGTTGACAGGTGTAGAGAAACGGACATAGGCTACCATTCATCCCGAAAAAAAATTACTGTTCCCGAGGAAAACAATAATAACGTTCTTATAATAATAGATGGCGCCACGTATCTTTCGAATCATGCTTGAATTATATTATTACAAGCAGAGTACAACCCGAATTGATTGTCAAATTCTAAATTATGTCCAGTAAATACTTAACATTATTATACCCATACAACTATGCCAAATGCTTTCTGGGCATTCTGTGAAGTGCTTAGAATACTATCTTAAACATATACAGATTATAAATATGAAGTGGGGGTTAAAATACCGAACTTGTAAGAGTATTCGCCGCACAAAAGAGTGGCAAAATCTTTAAAAAATACGGGTACTACCTCATTGTTATTTATTATTCAATACTGCATTGCAGTATGTACACAAACATACATGAACATATATATAATCACGCGTATATATACACGTAGACGTAGTCAGAGATTTCTTACACCCAAATGTTCGCATTTTAGGTCGTACGTCATACTGGGGGACAAACTACCGTCTACTGACCACATTTATGGACTCCGTGCTGACAATTAAAAACTCAACAACATTATGGCCGACCAGAGCAATTGTGAGGACACGTGTTCGAACACGTGTCCTCACAATTGCCCACAATATACACGTACACTTATGCCACGGAAACAATAAGGCGCTGCAGCCTGAACTCAGACTTTAATCAACATCGTTAAAGTTAAAAAGTTATTGTTGCTTGAAGTGTCAGAGCTCTGCCTAGTTCTGCTATATGTATGCTTCCTGTCTTCGCGCATAATATTAACAAAACTGATAAGCCGCATATTAATATTCGTTTTGAGTAACGCAATTATAACATAACAAAATAATATCAGCAGGGTTAATAAGCTACATACGAGAATGCAGGCCTGTGCTCTGTGTCCGTTTAGGTACGAGTATGTACTACGCGGATCCGATAGTGAAAGATTTGTTTTAAAGTACAGTTTCGCTTTTCTCCCTTTAAATAGAATCTCGCCTGTACCTATAGGTATGCTGGGAAAATAAAAGGAAAACACAAAAATAGTATAATCAATAATATAATATAATGTACTAGGTTTCTGTTTTTAAGTTTATTGTCTTCATTATAATATGCAAAAAGTGCATTTGTGAAACTAATTAGTTAACGATGTACGGACTGACGTTATTAATATATACTAGCGGTCGCCTAGTGCTCGAAATTGGAGCAAAGTTTGCACGTAAGATATTGCTGAAAATATGTCATTATAATTGTATTGATATATGTAACCATAGTTACGAAGAATATTACGACTGCGTGTGTCAAATGTATGGTTGTGTGCGTGTAGTGTTTTCTCATTAATTTAATGCATTTCTAATGCCTATTTTATATAAATATTAGGATTCGCCCCTTATTCTCCATATAAACTTTAACTGTGCCAAATTTCATAAGAACGTTCTTTCAATTATTATGTGTGATTATAAGCCATTCGTAAGTTGTCATGGGTCCTAGATGTAGTTGAAACTGATAACACAGACGTGACGCGGCTGGTGAGCGGACTATATATTGTGAGAGTTGGTTGCTCCGCACCAGTAGTCAACTACATCGCGCCTCACCATGCACTCCACTTCGTTGTTGTTGCTCTTCGTTACCGTGTGTTGTGTAGTCGCAGCACTGTTTGTTCCTACCAATGCTCACGATAACGTGGACAATATTGGTAGACTTTACTATGTTCGAGACGGCGATGTAAGCATTTTTGTTTATCTAAAACTACTATTGGATTTGTGCCGATACTTTTATATAATAAACGCTTAAACCCTATCAGGGTCAGTCATACAAATACCGCTAACTATTACTTAGCTACCTCTCAATTGAATAATTCTCAAATTCTTGATCAGTGGTTAACGGCCTTTACTTAATTATTATGCATGTAACACTTACCGTTGAGTATTGATTATAGCTGATTATATTTCTGATAATCGCTAAGTAACATTAGCTACCACTTCAATATTTTTGTTTGATTAATAATGAGTAAAAGAAGTAAGGCCGTGTGTGTAGTTACTATTCAGGTGATGTGTAGAATACGTACATACATACATACATAGATTCACGCCTGTTTCCCAGAGGGGTAGGCAGAGACTACGGATTTCCCTTTGCTACGACCCTGACACACTTCTCTGGCTTCATTCACTTTCATCACATTCCTCATACACGCCCGTCGGTTCAAGGAGCTCTTAACCTGGCCTTTGTCCAGAACGCCTCCGATCTGATCGAGAAACGTTCGCCTAGGTTTTCCTCTTGCGACTGTTCCATTCACACTAGCTTTATAAACTTTCTTAGTCAGTCTTTCCTCGTCCATTCTTTCTACATGTCCAAAACAGCTTAACATACCCTTTTCTATTCTTGTAACTATATCCACTTTCATGCCGCATCTCTCTCTAATCACACTATTTCTTATTCTAACTTTCAGAGTCACACCACATATACATGGCATCATAAAGCTTACAAAGCCTATCACTATTCATTCGGTTTCTTCCTACCAATGCTCAGAGTGACTATCAGACGCCTGATGACTTCGAACACCGAAGTGGTGATTTAACTTTTGAAACGACTTTTGCACTTGTTGATATATCTGCTTAGGGATACATACATACATAGATTCACGCCTGTTTCCCAGAGGGGTAAGCAGAGACTACGGCGGATTTCCATTTGCTACGATACGAAACGATATATTTATACATATTTCAATTTGATACTATTTTTCTGCTCAGGGATATATATTAGAGATATATAGCCTTATTGAATACTGCAACATCGTGTCTTGTGATGTCGCTGCATTTACAGTTAAAATTAACTCACGACTTGTCCACGAAATTCAATAGTGTTTGTGGTCAATAAAAGTGTGGTCTCATTTAATATCAATGTTGCTCTTTAAGTATATATATATATATATATATAATTGTTACGTGTTTTCAGGTATTGGGCGATGTATTGACTAGGCGAGGACTAGGACAACGGCTTTGGGGTCGTTGAAACACCGCACGTTTACTTACATTGATATAAGTTTTAAATACGCAAGATGTACATTCAACAAAACATTTACGTGACTTTGAAACCTAAGTGGCAATAAAAATATCTTTCAATGCATCATTAATGTCTACATTATTTTATATTGGTCCCTCAATAATTATCCAAAACTATAAGACAGTGGCGTACTACATCAAAAGTAATAAAAAACGCATGGACGATGCCGTAGCAAGATCAGCGCACCTGTTTAACAGACCTCAAAAACTAAGATGTTCTATTTTGCTGCGTATTCCTATGTTTATTACTTTTACGTACATTTACTGACAACTTTTAACTTAGCTTTTTCATTTGATAGAATATGTTTTCATTAAGATCCACGTTCAATTGAAAGTAATTGAATTTTTTGGATTTAATAAGAGAATTCCTGCTCTAAAGTCTCCCGTGACATAAAGCTCAACGCCTATTTCTGTGGACGTTAATAATAAGAGAACAATAAAATGAGAACAATAATTTGTGTCATCACACAAATAATAAAATTGTCTCGTGTCGGCTTCGAACCCACAGAACTCAGTGTGACGTTGGTGGCAGCTCTAACGGTAAGACCAGCATTTGCCCGGAGTGCCATACATGCTGTCAAATCAGCTGATGAGTTTCATAGATAATAATTAATGAATCTAAAACTAAACAGCAAAATTAGTGACAATTCTTGCGAAGTTTCACATGGGCAATATGTTTTTCTATTGTAGTATAATACGCGCTCGTGTGTACTCAGCATGTTAGTATAGAAATCAAAGTATTTTACTAAGAATAAATAATACTTTTAATTTTAGAAGGTAACATTTTCTATCGGCATATTGTCACAGGGTTTGTGGTTTGGAGAAATCCACGCAGGGCTGTTGCTAGTTATTATCGCAGGAGGTGTTGTTACCACCACATAAGTAAATATTGATTGATGGATGATGGAGAATTTTGTGACAGGATTAAGTTCATTAATCATTTAAGTTTCTTTTTTTATTTGTTACTAGCTTTTGCCCGCGGCTTCGCTCGCGATAAACGTATTAAAAAAAAGAAATATTTAAGACTACCTGGTAGGTAACTACATATAATGTACCTAAATATAGCGACTATTAAAATCTAGAGAATTAAAATTAATAACTAACCTACTTTACCTATATAGAATTATAATTACGTAATACATATACCAATATTAAATATAATAATAAAAGAGAAAATGAAATATCTACCTAAATAAAACTATTTAAGATGAAAACTAATCTAAGCTAGGTACATAAAAATAAGAAAAATGCGTACGTACTCTAAACTAATATCTACTAAAATATATAAGAATAACTAATCCTACCTAACAGTCTTAGAAATAACCTACGTTACACACTATTAAATATACTACCTATACCTTAAAATTAAATTAAAAAAAAACATCTTATAAAAATAAACATAATAAGTAACTACTCTAAAGTCTACTGTACTGTCCTGAAATAAAAAGGTCGCGCGGAAAAGCACGTTTTAAAATTGCTGCCTGCAATTTATAAAATTTATAAAATGTCAATAAGAACGAACGCTCGCCGCTCGACACGTCCGTCCGCATCAACAATCAAAAAATGTATGGAGCTCGAGGGTTTTTTTTCTTTTTTTTTTTTGGAATGAAAGTTCCTTATCGCGCGTTGCGAAAGGGGGTTAGACGAAAAAAAATAAGACAAAAAATTGTAACGACACTTTTTATGTCATTATATATTGATGATATATGTAACCATAGTTACGCGCTTCGACTGCGTGTGTCAAATGCATGGTTATGTGCGTGTAGTGTTTTTTCATTAATTTATTGTATTTCTAATGGATATTTAAGAAAATATTAGCATTCGTCACTTCTTCTCTATATAAACTATAAATGTGCGAAATTTCGTCCGCCCAATTTTCGTAAACAGGGAACGAAGTTCCTTATCGCGCGTTGCAAAAGGGGGCTAGACGGAAAAAATTAAGACCAAAAGTTTCAACGACACTTTTTGTAACGACACTTTTTTCTATAGTTGTAAATTTGAGGTTACTTCGTAATATGTATGTATTGTTAATGTTCACATGCCAATTATTACTAAAATTGAGTCTACTGCTTAGGTTTATATTACATTATATTTGTTAATAATAAAGAAATATTATTATAACTTAAAAAAAAAAAATTATTACAATTCCTTCACTAATTAATCGACAGGAACTTCGTTTTATCCGGGTGTCCCTTAGCATCTCTCAAGTTTTTTTTTGTGTGCTGGTTTTTGGCCTCAGATGGCCTTTACGATTTTACGTGGCGGAGACGCCGTCCTTATATAGGCTTGCGATCCGTGGCATCACGCGCCACGCTAGTGCCGCGAACGGTTCAAGCCAAATTCGACCTTGGGCCCTACATTTACAGCGCAACGTTAGTGAACTGCCGGTGACATAAAGGGCGACAAACTTATTATTTGCGGTTGGTACAGTAATCGTGTCTAGGGATTGAACCGCAAAATTAAGTATGTTTTTTTTTGTTTATATTTTTCCGGGATAAAAAGTACCCAGTGTAGTGCCCAGGATATTAGTGTATAATAATACGAAGTTTCATCGTAATCGAACTGGTAGTTTTTGCGTGATGCTTGAACAAACAGACAGACAGACAGAGACAGACAAACGATTTTTTAATCACATTTTTGGGTTCGGTGTCGATCTAGTAACACTATGCTATTTATTTTTTTAATATTTTCAATGTACAGAATTTACACTTCTACAGATTTATTACATGTATAGATTATTTATGTTAACATAATATAATAATAAATAATTAGATAAATAAAAAAGAAATAGTAATAAAGCATATTTTAAAAAGGCACTTTTAGGGTAAGCTCTTAAAATACCTATATGCATTTTTGGGTAATTTTCAACAGGCTGTATCTTGAAGAAAATTGTCGTACAGCAAATTAAAAAAGTAAATTGTAGCTCTAAGTTTCAAGTTCCCAGGATATTTTTGATACCGCTTGATTTTTCAAAATACTACGAAATGCCATTTCTGTTGCTTTTTCAAATTCATATAAAGATAGAAAACAATTTTGTTTCAAATAATCAATGGCTAATCCTCGTACAGAATTTATTCAAGTTTTTTAAACCCACCATGAACTTTCTTTCCGATCATTGCTTGCTAAGATATTAATAATTAAAAGCAAATGATTATATTCCATTCAAAGACTTTTTCTTAAAAAATCTTTAAATAATAAAATTAATGCTGAATAAACTAGTAAACCGGTCCACATGGAAGTTATGTAAAAAAAACCGCAAAAATCCGCAGAAAAACGAAAGAAAATCCAAAAAATCTCGTAAATTTTGTTGTCGATGGTTTTCTCAGGATAAGTGGGAAAAAAATCGTTGGATCTAAAAACTAGAAACATGGACCTACAATTTACTTTTTTACTGTTTTACTATTTGACTATTTTACTGCAAGTTACAGTTGAAAATTACCATAATCACCAACATATTTTTTTGCTCCCTTAATTTTTGCGAGAATTTTATAATAATTAATTTCAATGTATAACATTCGCGTAAACATAAGACAATATCAAATTAATTAAATAAACTAACTAAATAGTACAACATAATGTTTCACTGATTGTAATTCTGTAGCGACTGTAACCATCTCACTAGCTCAAATTCATTCATTCGCGATTATTGCTAATAAATTGAAATGATTATTATTGCATTACGAGTTTAATGACCTATTGCCAGTCAACGGGTGCTTTGATCTTAACAGTACCACATGTACTGTGGCTAGATATAAAAAAATAAACATTTTGTTTTGATCACATTTATACCAAAAAATGATCTGGTTTATCAAACTATTTCCATGTTTTAAATACCTGTCATTAAAGGAAGACTAATGGAGCCCAAAGTTGGCTTGGACTAATAAAATCGCAGCCAATCCCATGTTGTATTCCTGCAGTGAATACGGTTGTCAGAATGCTTAAGGAGTCAGTGTGCTGTCAGCAGGGAATCGATGTGTTCTCTACTATTTGCGATGAAGACATAGTGACCCCTTTTTCAAGCGAGTATAAGCGCCAGTACTCTACGATAACCGTCTGGCGGATCTTAAGTAAAAAGTAAGATATTATACTGGATGTGACAACTTTATGCTTGGCTTGTACTTCCTTAACTTTAAACGTATAGATTATATAAATGTCAATTTAATGTCCTGCTCTACATGCACTGTTAATTTGGAACTAATAGAATTTTGTATAAATTGGAACGAATAATGTTATCCACAGTAATTGTCTGCGATTCTAATGCGTTACAATATTTTTACATAACTAAATAAGATCATAAATCCTAACTTCCTAACTATATAATTTAATATTATAAAAGCGAAAACGAGTTTGTTTGTTTGTTACCTTTTCACGCCTAAACATCTGAACCGATCATCCTGAAATTTTGCATATACGTTGACAGGTGTACAGAAACGGACATAGGCTACCTTTCATCCCAAAAAAATTACTGTTCCCGAGGAAAACAATAATAACGTTCTTATAATAATAGATGGCGCCACGTATCTTTCGAATCATGATTGAAATATATTATTACAAGCAGAGTACAACTCGAATTGATTGTCAAATTCTAAATTATGTCCAGTAAATACTTAACATTATTATACCCATACAACTATGTCAAATGCTTTCTGGGCATTCTGTGAAGTGCTTAAAATACTATCTTAAACATATACAGATTATAAATATGAAGTGGGGGTTAAAATACCGAACTTGTAAGAGTATTCTCCGCACAAAAGAGTGGCAAAATCTTTAAAAAATACGGGTACTACCTCATTGTTATTTATTATTCAATACTGCATTGCAGTATGTACACAAACATACATGAACATATATATAATCACGCGTATATATACACGTAGACGTAGTCAGAGATTTCTTACACCCAAATGTTCGCATTTTAGGTCGTACGTCATACCGGGGGACAAACTACCGTCTACTGACCACATTTATGGACTTCGTGCTGACAATTAAAAACTCAATAACATTATGGCCGACCAGAGCAATTGTGAGGACACGTGTTCGAACACGTGTCCTCACAATTGCCCACAATATACACGTACCCTTATGCCACGGAATCAATAAGGCGCTGCAGCCTGAACTCAGACTTTAATCAACATCGTTAAAGTTAAAAAGTTATTGTTGCTTGAAGTGTCAGAGCTCTGCCTAGTTCTGCTATATGTATGCTTCCTGTCTTCGCGCATAATATTAACAAAACTGATAAGCCACATATTAATATTTGTTTTGAGTAACGCAATTATAACATAACAAAATAATATCAGCACGGTTAATAAGCTACATACGAGAATGCAGGCCTGTGCTCTGTGTCCGTTTAGGTACGAGTATGTACTACGCGGATCCGATAGTGAAAGATTTGTTTTAAAGTACAGTTTCGCTTTTCTCCCTTTAAATAGAATCTCGCCTGTACCTATAGGTATGCTGGGAAAATAAAAGGAAAACACAAAAATAGTATAATCAATAATATAATATAATGCACTAGGTTTCTGTTTTTAAGTTTATTGTCTTCATTATAATATGCAAAAAGTGCTTTTGTGAAACTAATTAGTTAACGATGTACGGACTGACGTTATTAATATATACTAGCGGTCGCCTAGTGCTCGAAATTGGAGCAAAGTTTGCACGTAAGATATTGCTGAAAATATGTCATTATAATTGTATTGATATATGTAACCATAGTTACGAAGAATAGTACGACTGCGTGTGTCAAATGTATGGTTGTGTGCGTGTAGTGTTTTCTCATTAATTTAATGCATTTCTAATGCATATTTTATATAAATATCGCACCCCCAGTTCAACAAAGGCGTAAGTGAACTTACGTCAATTTTCTTTTTTACATTATTGAATAGTTCGTGTAAAGATACACAAGCTCAATTTTTTTCATGCAAATCTGGCGTAAAATGAAGGTTTTATGTATAAAAAATGATTTAGTACCTCACACATATTAAATATTTTTTTAAATAAAAAAATTATGTGGTGTCGTGGGACACCAGGTAGGAACGAAGTTCCTTCGGCTAATGTAGAATCGACACAAATTGCAAAAAAAGTCGTGCTCAATTTTATGTAGGTTTTCTTGATTTTTCTCTTAAATTTTGCTGATTAGTTTTTATTTAAGTACAAGAAAGTATTTGGGAAATTCAGTATTTTAGGAAATAATAAATTACTTAAAATAAAAAAACATCGTAATTCAAATTATCAACTAAAATAACAAAATATGTCTCTTTATTTTTGTTTGACAACATAAAATTAAATAGAAATAGAAAATAGAAAAATAGAAATAAAAATAATTACAAAAAATGTTTATTATTATTAATATTATTATTATAAGTAATTCTTATTAATCAGTCTCGTCATCAAATTATAAATTATATCGTATTATACACTACTCGCTTGTGTATACGACTGTCGCGCCTGCGCACGTCTCATTTAACGGTTTTATTCCACGCACTTTTTTCCACGGATTTTTTCTTACGGTTTTACTATCACATTTTTTTCAGTTCGGTCGCGCAGCAAAATCCCTATCCCCTCCAAGCCTGCCGTAAGGAACTTCGTTCCAAAAGTTAATAAAACAACTTATGTAAATAAAATTATACTAATAACGAAATAATCAGCTTTACGTCTTTTTTCCCCTTAATGAATAAAAATTAAATAAACACATTTCTTGTTATGACTTTTTTAGTCTAATATAAAACAAAACTGTTATAGTATTAATGAGTACGTCCTATGACGAAATAAAATAAACAGACATAAAAGGTGATTATGGCGATTACATAATAAACTAAACCATATTTAAAATAAAAAGATATTACTTCCAACTACGATTACAAAATTAACAAATTAAAAAGTGATTTTTCACGGTTAAGTCTGCACACTATGTATATTTCTGAAATGAGGGAAGGAGTATTTTTGTTTACTTCTCATTACGCGCACACGCCGCTCAAAAACAACAGCACGTAACTTATTGCATTTCCTCATTCAAAACAATATTTGTAATTAGTAAACGCCTTTATAATACTTGTATTAGCTTTAACGGCTTTAAAACATTGTAACTGCTGTGTTGTGAATTGGAATTGGACTCGAATTGGAATTGTTAGTGATAGTGATAGACTGTTTCGGCGATGTCGAGGCGTCACGATCGGTTAAAGGGAATGCGTGGTTTTGTATGTAAGTACATTTCATAAATTATTGTCTTATTTCTCTATACTGAGGGGTATTCCAATTTCAAATAATTGAAATGGGTCTAATAAAATATTATAGTTTCAGGTTGTAAAAATGAATCTCGAACAAACAGAAATGAAGGACCATTCTCTCCTGACGCAAACAACCAACAGAAGTCAGAACACTGAAGAGCCCGTGATAGCAAGTTTAGGTATGTATTATAATACCGATCACTTTTTGGCTCTCAAACGTTCATTCTGACTGCACGGTCGGTGTAGTGGTTTAAGCGGCCGCCTCGCCATTTGACACAGCGCCAAGTGTTGTGGGTTCGATTCCCACACGAGACGACATTTTGTACTTGTTGTTTCGAGTCGGGTGTTCATTGTGTCCGTTAGTTATATTATGTTTGTAAAGTCCCCCGAGAAGATAAACCCTGAGTTATCTTTTTAAAAAAGCAAAAGAAAAACAAACAGGGCCCTATACCTTATGTAGGTATAGATAGGTACATAATTACATATACAGGCAAATAGCGTCGGACCCTATTCCCATGGGAGTAAGGAGAAACTACGGAGTGCCATTTACACTATAATAAAACTGATCTAATCTTAGTCCTGCCTAATGTAACGGTTAACTTGCCGCACGGAGGTCCGGGTTCGATCCCCGGCGCGCCCCTCTGCCTTTTCAGTTTATATGCAGCAGTAAAGTAAGTGATAATTAATTTTGAATTTTCAGATGATGAACTACATGCATCTCGTAATTTTACCGATATAAGACAGAATGATTCTTTAAGAACTACTAAAACTACACCCACCAACAAAATATGTTGTCAGATGAAAATGAAGAAACTTTCTCTCCTGCAGTATCGGAGTATTTATCTCGTACGTTAAACTTAGATATAAGTCACAGATTTTTACAAATAGGACACACACAAAACGAAGAAGACTCTATGCACGCTTGTGAAGAAAAATTTTAATTGTGTATACACCGGACCAATTGTATGAGATTATCATGAATGCTAAAGTTAATAAAAATTTTGTTATGACTGAAATGTCTCAGAATTAATTTTATGATTTTAAATTTTATTTTATTTTGTTTTATTAGGGGAGCTTACAGCTACATACAAGTAGTTATATAAATACAATCAATAAACGCCAATAACAAGCTTCCACATTTAGTTCACAGCTTGATTATACGACAGCTTAAGCACATTTAGTATAAAATAAAAGAAAACAAACAATTTTACTTAAGAAATGGATTTACAAGATAAGAGCCAGTAGTAGTATCCAATATTTTTAAATTTATAAAATATCAACAAAAAACTTGGTTAAAAAGAATCTGGCAGAATATTTACTAGTAGTAAAGAGATCAAAACGACTGTCAACATTTAATTAGTTAAATTCAATGAATACTCTAGGCAAATAGCTATTTACTCTAAAATTTATGTGGCACGGAGGTCTATATAACAAAAGATTTCTACGCAAATTTCTTACTGGAATTCTTAACTTTACTTTCGAAAGAAGTTCAGGGCAGTCGATCTTACCCTGAGCAATATTGAGGAGAAAAGTTATGTCAAATTGATGGCAAGTTCAAGTAAAAACTGGCTTACGAATACAAAAGGTGAAAAAGTATACTTCTCAAAGATAAAAGAAGTTAGAACTACTGTTGAAGCTTCTGGTAAGCTATTATACACACATATACTAAATTATTGTCTAGTATTAGCAGATAAAATAGATAGCCCTGTTGTACGAGAATCGATACATTTCTACGTTCCCGACCAATATATGCGTGGTGTGGGAAGACGACAGCATAGACTCCTGAGCTATCCACCTCTGTGGCGCTCTCCACAAGCTGGGAACAGCCCCACGGCTAGAGCAATTCGACTTATTAACGAGTTCCTTCAATATAGTCCAGATGCAGACATATTTTTTGACACCCGGAATGTAATATTAAAACATATTTATATTTACCTACGTAAAATGTAATGTCATAGTTCCTAAATAGAGGTTGTTTTTGTTTTTATTTTTATCTTATTTCCTTTTTGTTATGTTAGTCTAAGATCCTATTAACATTGTAGTACTATATAATTTATTTTAGTATAGTTAGCATAGATATAAGTGATTTGGTGTACCTATACTGTAAGCTTATATTTTTATGAATAAATATGAATATGAATGAATATGAATATGAATATTATACAAATATAATTTGGAGCAAAACGATTATTTTATATTAGAAACTACTTATTGTTCCTCTAAAACGCGAAAAAGTAAATTAAATCGAGCTGACTCTGAACTCAAATCAGCTTATGACCGTTTGTTACCTATGTCGAGTGCGTTATTCAAAGACTTGAAAAGTCTTTGCGACTTAAATGTAATTCCTTTACATTATCAAGGTTTCTATAAGAATTTGGTGGCTGAAAATGATACAAACAATTTGTTTCCTAGTGATAATTCGGACGAAGACTAAGAATTTGTTATGTTTTGTTATTTTATTTTGAGACATTTTTGTTCATTCATAGCTACGATAATTTGAATGGGTAGGTAATAAAATGTTCTAAAAATCTGTTTCATTACACCTAAACATTTTTGCCATAAGAGTTACCTAATATTGTTTACATTTTAGAATGTTTATGAATATACTGTAAAAAAGTGTGTATTACGTTTTAAAATTATATAATTATTTTATTATTTACGGAAGAAAGCTGTAACAATATCTTACTTAATTGATTTGTACAAAGTAAAAATTAAAAACAGTATTTACGCTCAGGGTGTAAACATTGTTTTTAAATTCATAAAAGATGTAACTATGTATAAGTCGAGTAAAATATCTATGTTAAAAACAGTAAAGAGAGTAAAAACTATTATGTCTAAATGAATGTCGATATTATATATCGAAATCATCTGTATTTTAAAAAATATTAAATACATCAGAAAGAATAAACATGTTACATTCAAAGTATAAGCCAAATAAAAGCTTGATTTTTTTACTATTTTTTGATACATAAAAGAAGACTGTAGGATCGAAAACAAAAAATGTATAGATTGTTAAACTGTTTTTTTGCCGTACTGTAAAGTTGGGTGTTTTGACTTACGCCTTTGTTCCACTGGGGGTGCGATATTAGGATTCGCCCCTCCTTCTCCATATAAACTTTAACTGTGCCAAATTTCATAAGAACGTACTTTCAATTATTATGTGTGAATATAAACCATTCGTAAGTTGTCATGGGTCCTAGATGTAGTTGAAACTGATAACACAGACGTGACGCGGCTGGTGAGCGGACTATATATTGTGAGAGTTGGTTGCTCCGCACCAGTAGTCAACTACATCGCGCCTCACCATGCACTCCACTTCGTTATTGTTGCTCTTCGTTACCGTGTGTTGTGTAGTCGCAGCACTGTTTGTTCCTACCAATGCTCACGATAACGTGGACAATATTGGTAGACTTTACTATGTTCGAGACGGCGATGTAAGCATTTTTGTTTATCTAAAACTACTATTGGATTTGTGCCGATACTTTTATATAATAAACGCTTAAACCCTATCAGGGTCAGTCATACAAATACCGCTAACTATTACTTAGCTACCTCTCAATTGAATAACTCTTGATCAGTGGTTAACGGCCTTTACTTAATTATTATGCATGTAACACTTACCGTTGAGTATTGATTATAGCTGATTATTTTTCTGATTAGTCGCTAAGTAACATTAGCTACCACTTAAATATGTTTGTTTGATTAATAATGAGTAAAAGAAGTAAGGCCGTGTGTGTAGTTACTATTCAGGTGATGTGTAGAATACATGGCATCATAAAGCTTACAAAGCCTATCACTATTCATTCGGTTTCTTCCTACCGATGCTCAGAGTGACTATCAGACGCCAGATGACTTCGAACAACGAAGTGGTGATGTAAGCTACTTTTGAAACGACTTTTGCACTTGTTGACATATCTGCTTAAGGATACATACATACATAGATTCACGCCTGTTTCCCAGAGGGGTAGGCAGAGACTACGGCGGATTTCCATTTGCTACGATACGAAACGATATATTTATACATATTTCAATTTGATATTATTTTTCTGCTTAGGGATATATTAGCCTTATTGAATACTGCAACATCGTGTCTTGTGATGTCGCTGCATTTACAGTTGAAATTAACTCACGACTTGTCCACGAAATTCAATAGCTTTTGTGGTCAATAAAAGTGTGGTCTCATTTAATATCAATGTTGTTCTTTAATTATATTATTGTTACGTGTTTTCAGGTATTGGGCGATGTATTGTCTAGGGGAGGACTAGGACAACGGCTTTGGGGTCGTTGAAACACCGCACGTTTACTTACATTGATATAAGTTTTAAATACGCAAGATGTACCTTAAACAAAACATTTACGTGACTTTGAAACCTAACCTTTTGAAACCTAAGTGGCAATAAAAATATATTTCAATGCATCATTAATGTCTACGTTATTTTATATTGGTCCCTCAATAATTATCCAAAACTATAAGACAGTGGCGTACTACATCAAACGTAATAAAAAACGCATGGACGATGCCGTAGCAAGATCAGCACACCTGTTTAACAGACCTCAAAAACTAAGATGTTCTATTTTGCTGCGTATTCGTATGTTTATTACTTTTACGTATATTTACTGACAACTTTTAACTTAGCTTTTTCATTTGATAGAATATGTTTTCATTAAGATCCACGTTCAATTGAAAGTAATTGAATTTTTTGGATTTAATAAGAGAATGCCTGCTCTAAAGTCTCCCGTGACATAAAGCTCAACGCCTATTTCACGGCGGACTTTGTGAACTTATTAATAACGATTGTGGCCGTTAATAATAAGAGAACACTAAAAAGAGAACAATAAAATTTGTGTCATCACACAAATAATAAAATTGTCTCGTGTCGGCTTCGAACCCACAGAACTCAGTGTGACGTTGGTGGCAGCTCTAGCGGTAAGACGAGCATTTGCCCGGAGCGCCATACATGCTGTCAAATCAGCTGATGAGTTTCATAGATAATAATTAATGGATCTAAAACTAAACAGCAAAATTAGTGACAATTCTTGTGAAGTTTCACATGGGCAATATGTTTTTCTATTGTAGTATAATACGCGCTCGTGTGTACTCAGCATGTTAGTATAGAAATCAAAGTATTTTACTAAGAATAAATAATACTTTTAATTTTAGAAGGTAACATTTTCTATCGGCATATTGTCACAGGGTTTGTGGTTTGGAGAAATCCACGCAGGGCTGTTGCTAGTTATTATCGCAGGAGGTGTTGTTACCACCACATAAGTAAATATTGATTGATGGATGATGGAGAATTTTGTGACAGGATTAAGTTCATTAATAATTTAAGTTTCTTTTTTTATTTGTTACTAGCTTTTGCCCGCGGCTTCGCTCGCGATAAACGTATTAAAAAAAAGAAATATTTAAGACTACTTGGTAGGTAACTATAATGTACCTATATATAGCGAATATTAAAATCTAGAGAATTAAAATTAATAACTAACCTACTTTACCTATATTGAATTATAATTACGTAATACATATACCAATGTTAAATATAATAATAAAAGACAAAATGAAATATCTACCTAAATAAAACTATTTAAGATGAAAACTAATCTAAGCTAGGTACATAAAAATAAGAAAAATGCGTACGTACTCTAAACTAATATCTACTAAAATATATAAGAATAACTAATCCTACCTAACAGTCTTAGAAATAACCTACGTTACACACTATTAAATATACTACCTATACCTTAAAATTAAATTTAAAAAAAACACCTTATAAAAATAAACATAATAAACTCTAAAGTCTACTGTACTGTCCTGAAATAAAAAGGTCGCGCTGAAAAGCACGTTTTAAAATTGCTGCCTGCAATTTATAAAATGTCAATAAGAACGAACGCTCGCCGCTCGACACGTCCGTCCGCATCAACAGTCAAAAAATGTATGGAGCTCGAGGGTTTTTTTTCTTTTTTTTTTTCGGAACGAAAGCTCCTTATCGCGCGTTGCGAAAGGGGGCTAGACGGAATAAAATAAGACCAAAAATTGTACCGACACTTTTTATGTCATTATATATTGATGATATATGTAACCATAGTTACGCGCTTCGGCTGCGTGTGTCAAATGCATGGTTATGTGCGTGTAGTGTTTTTTCAATAATTTAATGTATTTCTAATGGATATTTAAGAAAATATTAGCATTCGTCACTTCTTCTCTGTATAAACTATAAATGTGCGAAATTTCATACTCCTCCGTCCGCCCAATTTTCGTAAACAGGGAACGAAGTTCCTTATCGCGCGTTGCAAAAGGGGGCTAGACGGAAAAAATTAAGACCAAAAGTTTCAACGACACTCGTTTCTATAGTTGTAAGTTTGAGGTTACTTCTTAATATGTATGTATTATTAATGTCCACAAGCCAATTATTACTAAAATTGAGTCTACTGCTTAAGTTTATATTAAATTATATTTGTTAATAATAAAAAAATATTATTATACCTTATAAAAAAAAATTATTACAATTCCTTCACTAAATAATCGACAGGAACTTCGTTCCATCGGGGTGTCCCTTAGCACCTCTCAAGTTTTTTTTTGTGTGCTGGTTTTTGGCCTCAGATGGCCTTTACAACTTTACGTGGCGGAGACGCCGTCCTTATATAGGCTTGCGATCCGTGGCGTCACGCGCCACGCTAATGCCGCGAACGGTTCAAGCCAAATTCGACCTTCGGCCCTACATTTACAGCGCAACGTTAGTGAACTGCCGGTGACATAAAGGGCGACAAACTAACCGTGTCTAGGGATTGAACCGCAAAATTAAGTATGTTTTTTTTTGTATATATTTTTCCGGGATAAAAAGTACCCAGTGTGGTGCCCAGGATACTAAAGTATAATAATACGAAGTTTCATCGTAATCGAACTGGTAGTTTTTGCGTGATGCTTGAACAAGCAGACAGACAGACAGAGACAGACAAACGATTTTTTAATCACATTTTTGGGTTCGGTTTCGATCTAGTAACACCCCCTGCTATTTATTTTTTTAATATTTTCAATGTACAGAATTTACACTTCTACAGTTTTATTATATGTATAGATTATTTATGTTAACACAATATAATAATAAATAATTGGATAAATAAAATAGAAATAGTAATAAAGCATATTTTAAAAAGGCACTTTTAGGGTAAGCTCTTAAAATTTTCAACAGGCTGTATCTTGAAGAAAATTGTCGTACAGCAAATTAAAAAAAGTAAATTGTAGCTATAAGTTTCAAGTTCCCTGGATATTTTTGATGCCGCTTGATTTTCAAAATACTACGAAATGCACTCTTTGTTGCTTTTTCAAATTCATGTAAAAATAGAAAACAATTTTGTTTCGAATAATCAATGGCTAATCCTCGTACAGAATTTATTGAAGTTTATGAAACCCACTTTGAACTTTCTTTCCGATCATTGGTTGCTAAGATATTAATAGTTAAAAGCAAGTGATTATATTCCATTCAAAGACTTTTTCTTAAAAAAATCTTTAAATAATGAAATGAATGCTGAATAAACTAGTAAACCGGTCCACATGGAAGTTAAGTAAAAAAAACCGCCAAAAATCAAAAAATCTCGTAAATATTGTAGTCGATGGTTTACTCAGGATAAATGGGCAAAAAAATCTTTGGATCTAAAAACTAGAAACATGTACCTATAATTTACTTTTTTACTGTTTTACTATTTGACTATTTTGCTGCAAGTTACAGTTGAAAATTACCATAATCACCAACATATTTTTTTGCCCCCTTAATTTTTGTGAGAATTTTATAATAATTAATTTCAATGTATAACATTCGCGTAAACATAAGACAATATCAAATTAATTAAATAAACTAACTAAATAGTACAACATAATGTTTCACTGATTGTAATTCTGTAGCGACTGTAACCATCTCACTAGCTCAAATTCATTCATTCGCGATTATTGCTAATAAATTGAAATGATTATTATTGCATTACGAGTTTAATGACCTATTGCCAGTCAACGGGTGCTTTGATCTTAACAGTACCACATGTACTGTGACTAGATATAAAAAAAAAACATTTTGTTGTGATCACATTTATACCAAAAAATGATCTGGTTTATCAAACTATTTCCATGTTTTAAATACCTGTCATTAAAGGAAGACTAATGGAGCCCAGAGTTGGCTTGGACTAATAAAATCGCAGCCAATCCCATGTTGTATTCCTGCAGTCAATACGGTTGTCAGAATGCTTAAGGAGTCAGTGTGCTGTCAGCAGGGAATCGATGTGTTCTCTACTATTTGCGATGAAGACACACTGACCCCTTTTCCAAGCGAGTATAAGCGCCAGTACTCTACGATAACCGTCTCGCGGATCGTAAGTAAAAAGTAAAATATTATGCTGGATGTGACCACTTTATGCTTGGCTTGTACTTCCTTAACTTTAAACGTATAGATTATATAAATGTTAATTTAATGTCCTGCTCTACATGCAGTGTTAATTTGGAACTAATAGAATTTGTATAAATTGGAACGAATAATGTTATCCACAGCAATTGTCTGCGATTCTAATGCGTTACAATATTTTTACATAACTAAATAAGATCATAAATCCTAACTTCCTAACTATATAATTTAATATTATAAAAGCGAAATAGAGTTTGTTTGTTTGTTTGTTACCTTTTCACGTCTAAACCACTGAACTGATCATCCTGAAATTTTGCATATACGATGACAGGTGTACAGAAACGGACATAGGCTACCTTTCATCCCGAAAAAAATTACTGTTACCGAGGTAAATAATAATAACGTTCTTATGATAATAGATGACGCCACGTATCTTTCGAATCATGATTGAATTATATTATTACAAGCAGAGTACAACCCGAATTGATTGTCAAATTCTAAATTATGTCCAGTAAATACTTAACATTATTATACCCATACAACTATGTCAAATGCTTTCTGGGCATTCTGTAAAGTGCTTAGAATACTATCTTAAACATATACAGATTATAAATATGAAGTGGGGGTTAAAATAACGAACTTGTAAGTGTATTCTCCGCACAAAAGAGTGGCGAAATCTTTAACAATACGGGTACTACCTCATTGTTACCCGCTCCCTTAATCAGAAAACCTATATCGAGAGCGTCATTAAGCAAGCTTCGCGAAAACTCGGAGTTCTGAACAGGGTGAGGCGGTTCTTTACGCCTGGGCAACTGTGCCTATTGTATAAGGCACAAGTGCGCCCTTGCGTAGAGTACTGTTCTCATCTTTGGGATGGCTCTGCGCAGTACTTGCTGGACGCTCTCGACCGGTTACAGCAGCGGGCTGTCCGTATCATCGGAGATCCAGAGGTTACGAGTTCACTGGAACCTCTGCAACTCCGTAGGGACATTGCCTCATTGGCATGTTTCTACAGAATATACCACGGGGAGTGCTCTGAAGAGTTATTCCACCTTATCCCGCCCTCCCCTTTCCTATCCAGAACAACGCGTGCTGGGCTCAGATGCCATCCTTACACGGTAGAGTCGATTAGAGCGCGTACCAAAAAGTTTGGGTCCTCATATCTCTGCCGAACGACCAAGGCATGGAATTCTCTGCCAAGGCACGTGTTTCCTTCTTCCTTCAATCCTGGGTTCTTTAAGCGGGGCGTGAAAAAGCATCTTCTCAGGCCGTCAAAGTAGAGACCTCAACATCGCCTCGGCTACTGTGGGGGCGATGTGGAGGCCACTGCTCTTAGACCACACGACTGCTTACCATCAGGTGGAGTGTGGTCATTTTGACGAGCAAAAAAAAAAAAAAAATTCAATACTGCATTGCAGTATGTACACAAACATACATGAACATATATATAATCACGCGTATATATACACGTAGACGTAGTCAGAGATCTCTTACACCCAAATGTTCGCATTTTAGGTCGTACGTCATACTGGGGGACAAACTACCGTCTACTGGCCACATTTATAGACTTCGTGCTGACAATTAAAAACTCAACAACAGTATGGCCGACCAAAGCAATTGTGAGGACACGTGTTCAAACACGTGTCCTCACAATTGCCCACAATACACACGTACACTTATGCCACGGAAACAATAAGGCGCTGCAGCCTGAACTCAGACTTTAATCAACATCGTTAAAGTTAAAAAGTTATTGTTGCTTGAAGTGTCAGAGCTCTGCCTAGTTCTGCTATATGTATGCTTCCTGTCTTCGCGCATAATATTAACAAAACTGATAAGCCGCATATTAATATTTGTTTTGAGTAACGCAATTATAACATAACAAAATAATATCAGCACGGTTAATAAGCTACATACGAGAATGCAGGCCTGTGCTCTGTGTCCGTTTAGGTACGAGTATGTACTACGCGGATCCGATAGTGAAAGATTTGTTTTAAAATACAGTTTCGCTTTTCTCTCTTTAAATAGAATCTCGCCTGTACCTATAGGTATGCTGGGAAAATAAAAGGAAAACACAAAAATAGTATAATCAATAATATAATATAATGCACTAGGTTTCTGTTTTTAAGTTTATTGTCTTCATTATAATATGCAAAAAGTGCATTTGTGAAACTATTTAGTTAACGATGTGCGGACTGACGTTATTAATATATACTAGCGGTCGCCTAGTGCTCGAAATTCGAGCAAAGTTTGCACGTAAGATATTGCTGAAAATATGTCATTATAATTATATTGATATATGTAACCATAGTTACGAAGAATAGTACGACTGCGTGTGTCAAATGCATGGTTGTGTGCGTGTAGTGTTTTCTCATTAATTCAATGTATTTCTAATGCATATTTTATATAAATATTAGGATTCGTCCCTCCTTCTCCATATAAACTTTAACTGTGCCAAATTTCATAAGAACGTACTTTCAATTATTATGTGTGATTATAAGCCATTCGTAAGTTGTCATGGGTCCTAGATGTAGTTGAAACTGATAACACAGACGTGACGCGGCTGGTGAGCGGACTATATATTGTGAGAGTTGGTTGCTCCGCACCAGTAGTCAACTACATCGCGCCTCACCATGCACTCCACTTCGTTGTTGTTGCTCTTCGTTACCGTGTGTTGTGTAGTCGCAGCACTGTTTGTTCCTACCAATGCTCACGATAACGTGGACAATATTGGTAGACTTTACTATGTTCGAGACGGCGATGTAAGCATTTTTGTTTATCTTAAACTACTATTGGATTTGTGCCGATACTTTTATATAATAAACGCTTAAACACTATCAGGGTCAGTCATACAAATACCGCTAACTATTACTTAGCTACCTCTCAATTGAATAATTCTCAAATTCTTGATCAGTGGTTAACGGCCTTTACTTAATTATTATGCATGTAACACTTACCGTTGAGTATTGATTATAGCTGATTATTTTTCTGATTAGTCGCTAAGTAACATTAGCTACCACTTAAATATGTTTGTTTGATTAATAATGAGTAAAAGAAGTAAGGCCGTGTGTGTTATTACTATTCAGGTGATGTGTAGAATACATACATACATACATACATACATAGATTCACGCCTGTTTCCCAGAGGGGTAGGCAGAGACTACGGATTTCCATTTGCTACGATCCTGACACACTTCTCTGGCTTCATTCACTTTCATCACATTCCTCATACACGCCCGTCGGTTCAAGGAGCTCTTAACCTGGCCTTTGTCCAGAACGCCTCCGATCTGATCGAGAAACGTTCGCCTAGGTTTTCATCTTGTGACTGTTCCATTCACACTAGCCTTATAAACTTTCTTAGTCAGTCTTTCCTCGGCCATTCTTTCTACATGTCCAAACCAGCTTAACATACCCTTTTCTATTCTTGTAACTATATCTACTTTCATGCCGCAGCTCTCTCTAATCACACTATTTCTTATTCTATCTTTCAGAGTCACACCACATATACATGGCATCATAAAGCTTACAAAGCCTATCACTATTCATTCGGTTTCTTCCTACCAATGCTCAGAGTGACTATCAGACGCCTGATGACTTCGAACACCGAAGTGGTGATTTAACTTTTGAAACGACTTTTACACTTGTTGACATATCTGCTTAGGGATACATACATACATAGATTCACGCCTGTTTCCCAGAGGGGTAGGCAGAGACTACGGCGGATTTCCATTTGCTACGATACGAAACGATATATTTATACATATTTCAATTTGATATTATTTTTCTGCTTAGGGATATATTAGCCTTATTCAATACTGCAACATCGTGTCTTGTGATGTCGCTGCATTTACAGTAGAAATTAACTCACGACTTGTCCACGAAATTCAATAGTGTTTGTGGTCAATAAAAGTGTGGTCTCATTTAATTTCAATGTTGTTCTTTAAGTCTATATACATATATATATATATATAGATATTATTGTTACGTGTTTTCAGGTATGGGGCGATGTATTGACTAGGCGAGGACTAGGACAACGGCTTTGGGGTCGTTGAAACACCGCACGTTTACTTACATTGATATAAGTTTTAAATACGCAAGATGTACATTCAACAAAACATTTACGTGACTTTGAAACCTAAGTGGCAATAAAAATATCTTTCAATGCATCATTAATGTCTACGTTATTTTATATTGGTCCCTCAATAATTATCGAAAACTATAAGACAGTGGCGTACTACATCAAACGTAATAAAAAACGCATGGACGATGCCGTAGCAAGATCAGCACACCTGTTTAACAGACCTCAAAAACTAAGATGTTCTATTTTGCTGCGTATTCGTATGTTTATTACTTTTACGTATATTTACTGACAACTTTTAACTTAGCTTTTTCATTTGATAGAATATGTTTTCATTAAGATCCACGTTCAATTGAAAGTAATTGAATTTTTTGGATTTAATAAGAGAATGCCTGCTCTAAAGTCTCCCGTGACATAAAGCTCAACGCCTATTTAACGGCGGACTTTGTGAACTTATTAATAACGATTGTGGCCGTTAATAATAAGAGAACACTAAAAAGAGAACAATCATTTGTGTCATCACACAAATAATAAAATTGTCTCGTGTCGGCTTCGAACCCACAGAACTCAGTGTGACGTTGGTGGCAGCTCTAGTGGTAAGACCAGCATTTGCCCGGAGCGCCATACATGCTGTCAAATCAGCTGATGAGTTTCATAGATAATAATTAATGGATCTAAAACTAAACAGCAAAATTAGTGACAATTCTTGTGAAGTTTCACATGGGCAATATGTTTTTCTATTGTAGTATAATACGCGCTCGTGTGTACTCAGCATGTTAGTATAGAAATCAAAGTATTTTACTAAGAATAAATAATACTTTTAATTTTAGAAGGTAACATTTTCTATCGGCATATTGTCACAGGGTTTGTGGTTTGGAGAAATCCACGCAGGGCTGTTGCTAGTTATTATCGCAGGAGGTGTTGTTACCACCACATAAGTAAATATTGATTGATGGATGATGGAGAATTTTGTGACAGGATTAAGTTCATTAATCATTTAAGTTTCTTTTTTTATTTGTTACTAGCTTTTGCCCGCGGCTTTGCTCGCGATAAACGTATTAAAAAAAGAAATATTTAAGACTACCTGGTAGATAACTATAATGTACCTATATATAGCGAATATTAAAATCTAGAGAATTAAAATTAATAACTAACCTACTTTACCTATATTGAATTATAATTACGTAATACATATACCAATGTTAAATATAATAATAAAAGAGAAAATGAAATATCTACCTAAATAAAACTATTTAAGATGAAAACTAATCTAAGCTAGGTACATAAAAATAAGAAAAATGCGTACGTACTCTAAACTAATATCTACTAAAATATATAAGAATAACTAATCCTACCTAACAGTCTTAGTAATAACCTACGTTACACACTATTAAATATACTACCTATACCTTAAAATTAAATTTAAAAAAAACACCTTATAAAAATAAACATAATAAACTCTAAAGTCTACTGTACTGTCCTGAAATAAAAAGGTCGCGCGGAAAAGCACGTTTTAAAATTGCTGCCTGCAATTTATAAAATTTATAAAATGTCAATAAGAACGAACGCTCGCCGCTCGACACGTCCGTCCGCATCAACAGTCAAAAATGTATGGAGCTCAAGGGTTTTCTTTTCCTTTTTTTTTTTTTTTGGAACGAAAGTTCCTTATCGCGCGTTGCGAAAGGGGGCTAAATGGAAAAAAATAAGACCAAAAATTGTACCAACACTTTTTATGTCATTATATATTGATGATATATGTAACCATAGTTACGCGCTTCGGCTGCGTGTGTCAAATGCATGGTTATGTGCGTGTAGTGTTTTGTCATTAATTTAATGTATTTCTAATGGATCTTTAAGAAAATATTAGCATTCGTCACTTCTTCTCTGTATAAACTATAAATGTGCGAAATTTCGTCCGCCCAATTTTCGTAAACAGGGAACGAAGTTCCTTATCGCGCGTTGCAAGAGGGGGCTAGACGGAAAAAATTAAGACCAAAAGTTTCAACGACACTTTTTGTAACGACACTTTTTTCTATAGTTGTAAGTTTGAGGTTACTTCTTAATATGTATGTATTGTTAATGTCCACAAGCCAATTATTACTAAAATTGAGTCTACTGCTTAAGTTTATATTACATTATATTTGTTAATAATAAAAAAATATTATTATAACTTTAAAAAAATAAAATTTTATTACAATTCCTTCACTAATTCATCGTAAGGAACTTCGTTCCATCCGGGTGTCCCTTGACACCTCTCAAGTTTTTTTTTGTGTGCTGGTTTTTGGCCTCAGATGGCCTTTATAACTTTACGTGGCGGAGACGCCGTCCTTATATAGGCTTGCGATCCGTGGCGTCACGCGCCACGCTAGTGCCGCGAACGGTTCAAGCCAAATTCGACCTTGGGCCCTACATTTACAGCGCAACGTTAGTGAACTGCCGGTGACATAAAGGGCGACAAACTTATTATTTGCGGTTGGTACAGTAACCGTGTCTAGGGATTGAACCGCAAAATTAAGTATGTTTTTTTTTGTATATATTTTTCCGGGATAAAATGTACCCAGTGTGGTGCCCAGGACATTAAAGTATAATAATACGAAGTTTCATCGTAATCGAACTGGTAGTTTTTGCGTGATGCTTTAACAAACAAACAGACAGACAGAGACAGACAAACGATTTTTTAATCACATTTTTGGGTTCGGTGTCGATCTAGTAACACTATGCTATTTATTTTTTTAATATTTTCAATGTATAGAATTTACACTTCTACAGATTTATTATATGTATAGATTATTTATGTTAATATAATATAATAATAAATAATTAGATAAATAAGTTTCAAGTTCCCAGGATATTTTTGATACCGCTTGATTTTTCAAAATACTACGAAATGCCATTTCTGTTGCTTTTTCAAATTCATGTAAAGATAGAAAACAATTCTGTTTCGAATAATCAATGGCTAATCCTCGTACAGAATTTATTCAAGTTTTTTAAACCCATCATGAACTTTCTTGCCGATCATTGGTTGCTAAGATATTAATAATTAAAAGCAAATGATTATATTCCATTCAAAGACTTTTTCTTAAAAAATCTTTAAATAATAAAATTAATGCTGAATAAACTAGTAAACCGATCCACATGGAAGTTAAGTAAAAAAAACCGCAAAAATCCGCAGAAAAACTCTGAAGAAAAAACCAAAACAATCTCGTAAATATTGTTGTCGATGGTTTTCTCAGGATAAGTGGGAAAAAAAAAACTTTGGATCTAAAAATTAGAAACATGGACCTACAATTTACTTTTTTACTGTTTTACTATTTGACTATTTTACTGCAAGTTACAGTTGAAAATTACCATAACCACCAACATATTTTTTGCTCCCTTAATTTTTGCAAGAATTTTGTAATAATTAATTTCAATGTATAACATTCGCGTAAACATAAGACAAAATCAAATTAATTAAATAAACTAACTAAATAGTACAACATAATGTTTCACTGATTGTAATTCTGTAGCGACTGTAACCATCTCACTAGCTGAAATTCATTCGTTCGAGATTATTGCTAATAAATTGAAATGATTATTGTTACATTACGAGTTAAATGACCTATTGCCAGTCAACGGGTGCTTTGATCTTAACAGTACCACATGTACTGTGACTAGATATAAAAAAAGAAACATTTTGTTTTGATCACATTTATACCAAAAAATGATCTGGTTTATCCAACTATTTCCATGTTTTAAATACCTGTCATTAAAGGAAGACTAATGGAGCCCAAAGTTGGCTTGGACTAATAAAATCGCAGCCAATCCCATGTTGTATTCCTGCAGTGAATACGGTTGTCAGAATGCTTAAGGAGTCAGTGTGCTGTCAGCAGGGAATCGTTGTGTTCTCTACTATTTGCGATGAAGACATAGTGACCCCTTTTCCAAGCGCCAGTACTCTACGATAACCGTCTCGCGGATCGTAAGTAAAAAGTAAGATGTTATGCTGGATGTGACCACTTTATGCTTGGTTTGTACTTCCTTAACTTTAAACGTATAACAAATCGAAAGCCACCTGGAACATAATTAACGGCAAAAAACAAAATTTCCCTCCGGAGACTATAAGTGAATTGATTATAGATAAACATAAAATTTCAGACCCTCAACGAATCGCTGAATTATTCAATGACTACTATGCAGATTTAGTTAAACCTCAGACTAATACTACGAGTAATAATATCCCAATAATCTCTACATGCACGTATAATTCACCAAAATCCTTTTTTCTGAATCCCACTTGTTTTTTGGACATCTATACTATTATAAAAAAAAATAACACTAAGAGCACTGGTTTTGATGACATTTGTGTATTGGTAATAAAATCCGTATCTCACATAATTGCACCTATACTGAGCTATATCATAAACATGTGCTTTGAACAGGGAATCTTTCCATCTGTGTTAAAAAATACCATAATTAAACCGCTCCATAAAAAGGATGTAAAATCCAATATAAAAAATTACAGGCCTATAGCCTCCAACATTTTCTAAAATAATTGAAAAAAGCCATATACAATAACATGTACGACTACTTTGAAAAGAATAATATCTTTACACCGGATCAGAAAGGCTTTCGTAAAAATATGTCCATAAATTTAGCTATATATGATTTCTTAAGTTTAATATATCCTAGAGTAGATAAAAGACAGTCTGTCTATGCTTTATATATGGATATGTCAAAGGCTTTTGACTTCGTGGATCATAATATACTGCTGAGTAAGCTGGAAACGTACGGTGTTAGGAGCAACACTTTAGACTTACTGAAATCTTACGTCAGTAATAGAACTCAGACTACGAGCATTGTCAAAATTTGTCCTAATACGAAACATGAAATAAACTATAAGTCCAGGAGTAGAAAAATAAAATATGGCGTTCCACAAGGTAGTGTTTTGGGTCCACTACTTTTTATTATCTACATTAATGATCTGCCAAAATCTACTACAGATAGTATGATACTATTTGCTGATGATTGCACTGTTGTATACAATAATGAAAATATTATAAATAGTAGTTTAAATTCTATAATTCAATGGTTACAAAATAATAATTTATTTATTAATATCAATAAAACTAAATTAATGCAATTTAAACAGAAAACAAAACATATTTTACATACTCAAATTGAATTTAACAGTGAAAAAGTTGAATTGGCGACTACAACCAAATTTCTCGGCGTACACATAGATGATAATTTGAAATGGCAAAGTCATATAGAGTTTGTTTGCAAAAAAGTGTCACAGTCATCTTATAGTCTACACATGCTAGCGAAAAAGGTCAATCTTAACACATTGCTTGTGGCCTATCATAGTAATGTTGCTTCTAGACTCAGATATGCAATCATATTCTGGGGAAATACAACCAACTGGTATAAAGTTTTCATATGTCAAAAAAGGTGCGTGCGAGCTATGTGTGGCATAAAAAGAACTGACAGCTGCAAGAAATATTTTATAGAATTAAAAATACTTACCGTGCCAAAGATGGCACGGTAAGAAAGCTAATGAATTATTTGCCTCTAATTCCATAGTAAATTCTGACATTCGGACATCTAAGAAAGCTAATGAATTATTTGCCTCTAATTCCATAGTAAATTGTATGTTGTTATTAAGGGAATTAAGATGTTCTAGGAATACACTTACACTATCATCCTTGTCATCAGGAATTCTGATCATACTTTGAGTCACACTGTATATAGGAAAAAGACCCATACAAATAGGTACTTAAACGGTGAATCTCACCACCATCCTAAACAGTTAGCTACCGTGGGAATGTCTTTGTTTCAGAGAGCCCACGGGATCTGTGACAAGAAACACCTGGACGCCGAGCTTCAACATGTCAAGCAAGTACTGCAAGACAACAAGCTCCAACAGCCGCGCCGCTGTCACAGATCCCGAGAAAAGTCAGCCACAGTCGAGCGCCAGCCTGCTATACTACCTTATGTGAAGGGTGTCACTGACAAGATTGGCTACATCTTGAAGCGAGCTTCAATCAATACATACTTCAAGCCGCCAACGAAGATAAGTCAATTTTTACCATCTGTCAAGTGCCAACTACCTTTACAAGATGCAGGGGTCTATAAAATAGATTGTGACTGCGGACTCTCATACATTGGTCAAACCAAGAGAAGCATAGGCACCCGCATGAAAGAACACATAGCTGATGTAAAACACCAACGCTCGTTGAAGTCTGCTGTGTGTGAACATGTGCAACAAGGGACCAACCACTACCTGAGATTTGACAAACCACAGATGCTCGCTAAAGAACACCGATTCCTACCAAGGATGCTTCGCGAGGCTATTGAGATCAAGAAACATCCTAATTTCAATAGAGAAGATGGTTGGAGTGTACCACCAGCTTGGGATCCAGTAATTCAAATAGTCAAACCCAAGAAGAAGCAAACCACAGCTAGACTTCATGATACTTTGAGCTCATTCTGCGTAAATAGAAACACCCATGATTAAATTATGTTCGGGTACTTTGAAATAACTACACTGGAACATTGAGACAACTACCATCTTAGTCTCCCCGTGACCATGGCTGCTGAAAAGCAACTGAAACGTCGGGAAAATGTGTAAAAATAAATCTAAATAGTATAATAGTATAGTAATAGTATAAATTGTTTTAATAGTTTCAATAATTTAATTAGCTTAAAAATTTGTAAAGTTTAATAGTGATTATAGTAGTGTAACAGTTTTTCAAAAAATTTTGTAACAGTGTCAAATAAACAACGCGATAAAATCCGTATATAGTAGTTTAATTTCAATGAATAACATTCGCGTAAACAGAAGACAATATTACAATATAGATGAATTTTTATCGAATATAATTTTTTAAATTGATTTATGTGCGCTTGACTATAATTTATTGTTCATTATCTTGTGTTTGTCTTGACTAATAGTAATAATATAATTTATGTTTTATCTTAAATGCAATTTATAATATCAAGACTATAATATAATATTTTGTTTATTTTTTTTGTAATTATTTCTAAATAATTTGTACGCCCAAGTGGCTGATCATGGAATGGACGTTATTAACTACTTAATAACTACATAATTATGTAATAAACACCTGTATATAACCCATGTATCAGAAATAAACTATTTGATTTGATTTAATTTGATTTATAGATTATATAAATGACAATTTAATGTCCTGCTCTACATGCAGTGTTAATTTGGAACTAATAGAATTTTGTGTAAATTGGAACAAATAATGTTATCCACAGCAATTGTCTGCGATTCTAATGCGTTTCATTATTTATTTATTTGGACATCTAGTAGTTGTTACATTATTTTTACATAACTAAATAAGATCATGAATTCTAACTAATATTATAAAAGCGAAAATGAGTTTGTTTGTTACCTTTTCACGCCTAAACCACTAAACCGATCATCCTGAAATTTTGCATATACGTTGACAGGTGTACAGAAACGGACATAGGCTACCTTTCATCCCGAAAAAAATTACTGTTACCGAGGTAAATAATAATAACGTTCTTATAATAATAGATGACGCCACGTATCTTTCGAATCATGATTGAATTATAATATTACACGAGTTCACTGGAACCTCTGCAACTCCGTAGGGACATTGCTTTATTGGCATGTTTCTACAGAATATACCACGGGGAGTGCTCTGAAGAGTTATTCCACCTTATCCCGCCCTCCCCTTTCCTATCCAGAACAACGCGTGCTGGGCTCAGATGCCATCCTTACACGGTAGACTCGATTAGAGCGCGTACTAACAAGTTTGGGTCCTCATACCTCTGCCGAACGACCAAGGCATGGAATTCTCTGCCAAGGCACGTGTTTCCTTCTTCCTTCAATCCTGGGTTTTTTAAGCGGGGCGTGAAAAAGCATCTTCTCAGGCCGTCAAAGTAGAGACCTCAACATTGCCTCGGCTACTTTGGGGGCGATGTGGAGGCCACTGCTCTTAGACCACACGACTGCTTACCATCAGGTGGAGTGTGGTCATTTTGACGAGCAAAATAAAAAAATTCAATACTGCATCGTAGTATGTACACAAACATACATGAACATATATATAATCACGCGTATATATACACGTAGACGTAGTCAGAGATCTCTTACACCCAAATGTTCGCATTTTAGGTCGTACGTCATACTGGGGGACAAACTACCGTCTACTGGCCACATTTATAGACTTCGTGCTGACAATTAAAAACTCAACAACAGTATGGCCGACCAAAGCAATTGTGAGGACACGTGTTCGAACACGTGTCCTCACAATTGCCCACAATACACACGTACACTTATGCCACGGAAACAATAAGGCGCTGCAGCCTGAACTCAGACTTTAATCAACATCGTTAAAGTTAAAAAGTTATTGTTGCTTGAAGTGTCAGAGCTCTGCCTAGTTCTTCTATATGTATGCTTCCTGTCTTCGCGCATAATATTAACAAAACTGATAAGCCGCATATTAATATTTGTTTTGAGTAACGCAATTATAACATAACAAAATAATATCAGCACGGTTAATAAGCTACATACGAGAATGCAGGCCTGTGCTCTGTGTCCGTTTAGGTACGAGTATGTACTACGCGGATCCGATAGTGAAAGATTTGTTTTAAAATACAGTTTCGCTTTTCTCCCTTTAAATAGAATCTCGCCTGTACCTATAGGTATGCTGGGAAAATAAAAGGAAAACACAAAAATAGTATAATCAATAATATAATATAATGTACTAGGTTTCTGTTTTTAAGTTTATTGTCTTCATTATAATATGCAAAAAGTGCTTTTGTGAAACTAATTAGTTAAAGATGTACGGACTGACGTTATTAATATATACTAGCGGTCACCTAGTGCTCGAAATTCGAGCAAAGTTTGCACGTAAGATATTGCTGATAATATGGCATTATAATTATATTGATATATGTAACCATAGTTACGAAGAATAGTACGACTGCGTGTGTCAAATGCACGGTTGTGTGCGTGTAGTGTTTTCTCATTAATTCAATGTATTTCTAATGCATATTTTATATAAATATTAGGATTCGTCCCTCCTTCTCCATATAAACTTTAACTGTGCCAAATTTCATAAGAACGTTCTTACAATTATTATGTGTGAATATAAACCATTCCTAAGTTGTCATGGGTCCTAGATGTAGTTGAAACTGATAACACAGACGTGACGCGGCTGGTGAGCGGACTATATATTGTGAGAGTTGGTTGCTCCGCACCAGTAGTCAACTACATCGCGCCTCACCATGCACTCCACTTCGTTGTTGTTGCTCTTCGTTACCGTGTGTTGTGTAGTCGCAGCACTGTTTGTTCCTACCAATGCTCAAGATGACGTGGAGAATATTGGTAGACTTTACTATGTTCGAGACGGCGATGTAAGCATTTTTGTTTATCTAAAACTACTATTGGATTTGTGCCGATACTTTTATATAATAAACGCTTAAACCCTATCAGGGTCAGTCGTATAAATACCGCTAACTATTACTTAGGTACCTCTCAATTGAATAACTCTTGATCAGTGGTTAACGGCCTTTACTTAATTATTATGCATCTAACACTTACCGTTGAGTATTGGTTATAGCTGATTATATTTCTGATAATCGCTAAGTAACATTAGCTACCACTTAAATATGTTTGTTTGATTAATAATGAGTAAAAGAGGTAAGGCCGTGTGTGTAGTTACTATTCAGGTGATGTGTAGAATACATGGCATCATAAAGCTTACAAAGCCTATCACTATTCATTCGGTTTCTTCCTACCAATGCTCAGAGTGACTATCAGACGCCTGATGACTTCGAACACCGAAGTGGTGATTTAACTTTTTAAACGACTTTTGCACTTATTGATATATCTGCTTAGGGATACATACATACATAGATTCACGCTTGTTTCCCAGAGGGGTATGCAGAGACCACGGATTTCCATTTGCTACGATACGATACGATATATTTATATATATTTCGATTTGATATTATTTTTCTGCTTAGGGATATATTAGCCTTATTGAATACTGCAACATCGTGTCTTGTGATGTCGCTGCATTTACAGTTGAAAGTAACCCACGACTTGTCCACGAAATTCAATAGTGTTTGTGATCAATAAAAGTGTGGTCTAATCTAATTTCAATGTTGTTCTTTAACATATATATATATATTTTATTGTTACGTGTTTTCAGGCATTCGGCGGTGTATTGTCTAGGCAAGGAAGGGTGTTTTGGGGTCCTTGAAACACCGCACTTTTACTTACATTGATATAAATTTTAAATAAGCAAGATGTACATTAAACAAAACATTTATGTGAATTTGAAACCTAAGTGGCAATAAAAATATATTTCAATGCATCATTAATGTCTACATTATTTTATATTTGTCCCTCAATAATTATCCAAAACTATAAGACAGTGACGTACTACATCAAAAGTAATATAAAACGCATGGACGATGCCGTAGCAAGATCAGCACACCTGTTTAACAGACCTCAAAAAATAAGATGTTCTATTTTGCTGCGTATTCCTATGTTTATTACTTTTACGTATATTTACTGACAACTTTTAACTTAGCCTTTTCATTTGATAGAATATGTTTTCATTAAGTTACACGTTCAATTGAAAGTAATTGAATTTTTTGATTTAATAAGAGAATTCCTGCTCTAAAGTCTCCCGTGACATAAAGCTCAACGCCTATTTCACGGCGGACTTTGTGAACTTATTAATAACGATTGTGGCCGTTAATAATAAGAGAACACTAAAAAGAGAACAATAATTTGTGTCATCACACAAATAATAAAATTGTCTCGTGTCGGCTTTGAACCCACAAAACTCAGTGTGACGTTGGTGGCAGCTCTAACCGTAAGACTAGCATTTGCCCGGAGCGCCATACATGCTGTCAAATCAGCTGATGAGTTTCATAGATAATTCTTCTTCTTCTTCTTTTCGTGTTGTTAGTGGTCAACCTGTTATCAAGAGTTGTTCAAGCTGCCCGTAGGCCTCTGACATGGCTTAACGACTGCTGTCAATTTGACAACAACCGGGACCGACTTTTTACGTGCCCTCCGAAGCACGGAGACGCTCAGATGAAATACCACTAAGCGGTCACCCGTCTATAGACTGACCGCACCCACCGTTGCTTAACCTCGCTAATCGTTTACCGATCAGCGAGTACAACTGGCTATGATATAATAATTAATGGATCTAAAACTAAACAGCAAAATTAGTGACAATTCTTGTAAAGTTTCACAAGGGCAATATGTCTTTCTATTATAGTATAATACGCGCTCGTGTGTACTCAGCATGTTAGTATAGAAATCAGAGTATTTTACTAAGAATAAATAATAATGTTAATTTTAGAAGGTAACATTTTCTATCGGCATATTGTTACAGGGTTTGTGGTTTGGAGAAATCCACGTAGGGCAGTTACTAGTTATTATCGCAGGAGGTATTGTTACCACCACATAAGTAAATATTGATTGATGGAGGATGGTGAATTTTGTGACAGGATTAAGTTCATTAATAATTTAACTTTCTTTTTTATTTGTTATTATTTATATAATATTGTCTTCTGTTTACGCGAATGTTATTCATTGAAATTAAACTACTATATACGGATTTTTCGCGTTGTTTATTTGACACTTTATTACAAAATTTTGAAAAACTGTTACACTACTATAATCACTATTAAACTTTACTAATTTTTAAGCTAATTAAATTATTGAAACTATTAAAATTATTTATACTATTACTATACTATTATACTATTTATATTTATGTTTACACTTTCCCCGACGTTTCGGTTACTTTTCAGCAGCCATGGTCACGGGGAGACTAAGATGGTAGTTGTCTCAATGTTCCAGTGTAGTTATTTCAAAGTACCCGAACATAATTTAATCATGGGTGTTTCTATTTACGCAGAATGAACTCAAAGTATCATGAAGTCTAACTGTGGTTTTCTTCTTCTTGGGTTTGACTAGTTGAATTACTGGATCCCAAGCTGGTGGTACATTCCAACCATCTTCTCTATTGAAATTAGGATGTTTCTTGATATCAATAGCCTCGCGAAGCATCCTTGGTAGGAATCGGTGTTCTTTAGCGAGCATCTGTGGTTTGTCAAATCTCAGGTAGTGGTTGGTCCCCTGTTGCACACACAGCAGACTTCAACGAGCGTTGGTGTTTTACATCAGCTATGTGTTCTTTTATGCGGGTTCCTATGCTTCTCTTGGTTTGACCAATGTATGAGAGTCCGCAGTCACAATCTATTTTATAGACCCCTGCATCTTGTAAAGGTAGTTGGCACTTGACGGATGGTAAAAATTTACTTATCTTCGTTGGCGGCTTGAAGTATGTGTTGATTGAAGCTCGCTTCAAGATGTAGCCAATCTTGTCAGTGACACCCTTTACATAAGGTAGTATAGCAGGCTGGCGCTCGACTGTGGCTGGCTTTTCTCGGGATCTGTGACAGCGGCGCGGCTGTTGGAGCTTGTTGTCTTCCAGTACTTATTTGACATGTTGAAGCTCGGCGTCCAGATGTTTCTTGTCACAGATCCTGTGGGCTCTCTGAAACAAAGACATTCCCACGGTAGCTAACTGTTTAGGATGGTGGTGAGATTCACCGTTTAAGTACCTATTTGTATGGGTCTTTTGCCTATACACAGTGTGGCTCAAAATATAATCAGGATTCCTGATGACAAGTACATCTAAGAAAGCTAATTAATTTTTTTCCTCTAATTACATACTAAATTGTATGTTGTTATTAAGGGAATTAAGATGTTCTAGGAATACACTTACACTATCTGTTGGTAATATTATAAAAGTATCATCTACAAACCTCTTATAAATCCTGGGTGTGATGGGGGCAGTCTGCAAAGCTCGAGCCTCAAAGTCCTCCATATATATGTCGGCAACAACAGGCGATACTGGTGAGCCCATTGCCACACCATCGACTTGTATGTAGAATTTATAGTCCCAATGCCAACAGCAAGAAACGAAACGTCAATGCACGGACCAATGACACGCCGACGACAACTCAAAGACAAGCAGTTATTAATCTGTCAAAACAAACTTTAGACAAAACAACCGAACAAGTATTGAGTAGAGGTTTAAATTATGCAATAACGCCGGCTAGGATACCGTATGAGGCCATTATTTGCAACGTCGAGGACTGCCTAGTCAAGAATAACATAAGAAAGGAAGATTTGGAGGCTATACGTCAGGACATTTCATCGGTCTTGCGTCGAACTAAAGTGTTCAGACCGAATCTTCCCAAAGATGAATTCGTCGCGCTGAAGAACTTGCGGGCTAGGCCAGAATGCTTAAGGAGTCGGTGTGCTGTGAGCAGGGAATCGATGTGTTCTCTACTATTTGCGATGAAGACACACTGACCCCTTTTTCAAGCGAGTATAAGCGCCAGTACTCTACGATAACCGTCTCGCGGATCGTAAGTAAAAAGTAAGATATTATGCTGGATGTGACAACTTTATGCTTGGCTTGTATTTCCTTAACTTTAAACGTATAGATTATATAAATTTCAATTTAATGTCCTGCTCTACATACAGTGTTAATTTGGAACTAATAGAATTTTGTATAAATTGGAACGAATAATGTTATCCACAGCAATTGTCTGTGATTCTAATGCGTTACAATATTTTTACATAACTAAATAAGGTCATAAATCCTAACTTCCTAACTATATAATTTAATATTATAAAAGCGAAAATGAGTTTGTTTGTTACCTTTTCACGTCTAAATCACTGAACTGATCATCCTAAAATTTTGCATATACGTTGACAGGTGTACAGAAACGGACATAGGCTACCTTTCATCCCGAAAAAAATTACTGTTACCCAGGTAAATAATAATAACTTTCTTATGATAATAGATGACGCCACGTATCTTTTGAATCATGATTTAATTATATTATTACAAGCAAAGTACAACCCGAATTGATTGTTAAATTCTAAATTATGTCCAGTAAATACTTAACATTATTATACCCATATAACTATGTCAAATGCTTTTTGGGCATTCTGTGAAGTGCTTAGAATACTATCTTAAACATATACAGATTATAAATATGAAGTGAAATGGTTGTGTGGTGTCGGCCAAATAGAATAGCACCAACCCAACTCTTCCCGTGGGTGTCGTAAAAGGCGACTAAGGGACACAAAACAGGGAGTGGGCAGCAGCGTTCCCTGCAATACAAATCGACCACTGAACTGCGATCCCCAACCCGCATGCCCAGCGTGGGGATTATGGGCACTACCCCCTAATGATTGTACACGCCAAAAGAAAATGGCCCCCAGTTCCCGGCCGCCTCGCTATTCCTGGCCATGGCAGCGCCCACGGTAACGGCGGGGCAGGGGGTGCTAAGAATCCCCGGGCTACATTAGGCTGCCATTCATTACAAAATTTGACCCTGGCTACGTTTAACGGACGCACTCTGAGGCTTGACTACCATCTAGCGCAGTTAGAAGTGGAGTTAGAGAACATTAAATGGCATGTTCTGGGGTTATGTGAAGTCCGTAGAGAGGGGGAGGACACCACAACCCTAGACTCGGGCCATCTTCTCTACTTTCGCGAGGGTGATAAAACATCCCAGGGTGGCGTAGGTTTCCTCGTCAATAAGGCCCTCTCTAACAACGTTGAAGAAATCTCCAATGTATCTCCAGGGTAGCGTACCTGATCCTTCGGCTTTCCAAGCGCTACAGCATGAAAGTCATACAGGTTTACGCACCGACCTCGACACACTCGAATGATGAAGTGGAGGATATGTACGATGACATATCCAAAGCCTTGCACAACACCACTAAGGCTCACTTCAATGCTGATATGGGGGACTTTAATGGCAAAGTGGGAACCCAGACTGGCAACGAATCCCGGATAGGCCCGCATGGTTATGGAGTTAGGAATCACAGGGGGCAAATGCTTGTCAACTTCCTTGAGAAAGAGGGATTTTTCTTAATGAACTCCTTCTTTAAGAAACAGCCTCAAAGGAAGTGGACATGGCAAACTAAAAATGAGATCGACTTCATCATGACGGATAGCAAGCACATATTCAGAATTGTCTCAGTGATCAACAGGTTCAATACCGGTTCTGATCACTGACTCCTCCGAGGCTCTCTGAATATCAACTTAAAGCTTGAAAGAAACCGCCTGATGAAGTCCACGCTCCGACCTAACCCAATCCAAATCATGGCGGGTACCGAGAAATTCCAGCAGCTTCTCGGAGATAGATTTGTTGCCTTGGAACCCACTGATGACGCTGACGAGACCCTACACAATCTGGTCATAACTCTGAGGGACGAGGGCATCAAATTCTGCAGAACGCAGCGGACTAGCAAGAAATCCAAACTTTCGGCTGTGACTCTCAGGTTGATGACAAAAAGACGGGAAACCACCCAAGCGACTTCGTCTGAGAGGTCAGACCTGAACAAGCAGATTGCGAAGATGGTACGGCGCGACCTTCGGAGCTCCAACACACGCCTCATTGAAGAGGCGATAGAGCGAAACCGAGGGTCCAAAGTATTCACTCAGCAGCTTGGCAGGAGCCACCTGACGAAGCTTAAAACGCACGACGGGAGGACCGTATCGTCGAAGCCGGAGATCTCCGCCGAGATAGAGGATTTCTATGACCGATTATACGCTGCACATGCCCCTCATTCCAGACGAGACGACCACGATTCCAGAGCCACTCTGATACGCCACTACACCGACGAACTGCCAGACATCAGTCAAGACGAGATCGTGTTAGCTCTGAGGCAGCTTGAAAATGGAAAAGCCTCCGGTGAGGACGGAGTAACATCAGAGCTTCTAAAAGCTGGAGGAGCCCCTGTTATACAGGAATTACAGAACCCTCTTCAACACCGTCCTTCACAGTGGGTGAACTCCAAAGGCGTGGAGCGGGAGTTTGGTGGTGCTCTTTTTCAAAAAGGGTGACAAAACCCTCCTTAAAAATTATAGACCCATCTCGCTCCTGAGTCATGTCTATAAGCTGTTCTCACGAGTAGTCACGAACCGTCTCGCCAGAAGACTCGACGAGTTCCAGCCGCTGGAACAGGCCGGGTTTCGCGGAGGATATGGCACCATAGACCACATTCACACAGTGAGGCAGATTATACAGAAGTCCGAAGAGTATAATCAGCCCCTGTGTCTGGCCTTTGTGGACTATGAGAAGGCCTTTGACTCTGTCGAAACATGGGCTGTTCTGGAATCCCTACAGCGATGCCAAGTAGACTATCATTATATCAAGGTGGTGAGATGTCTGTACGAAGCCGCCACCATGAGTGTCCAAGTACAGGGCCAGCAGTCTAAACCCATCCAATTGCGCAGAGGAGTGAGACAGGGAGATGTTATATCCCCGAAATTGTTCACAAGCGCGTTGGAAGATATGTTTAAGACGCTGGACTGGAAAGGAAAGGGCATTAACATCAACGGCGACTACATCTCACACCTGCGATTCGCAGATGACATAGTCTTAATGGCAGAGTCGCTAGAGGAGCTGAACCCGATGCCTAGCTACAGCCTCGCGACGTATCGGTCTTGGCATGAATTTGGATAAAACCAACTACATTAACTATAAGGAATAGTTTGGTGGTCTAGCTAGTGGACTTTTGTAGTACCGAACCCAAGACCTTGTCGTAGGGCTAGCTAGATCACAACATTGTTGTGTTTTTTTCTCTGTGATTGGCATATAACAAACTTAATTACTTCACTTCAAAAGTAATACTTCCTAGCGCAACACTAGAAAATATATACTTCTAAACTGGGTACTTCAATGCGTATTGTATGTCTAAAATTCTTTATGTATTTGTTATTTTAGACTATACGTTGTGGCTTAGTTACGCATCCTATCATCTTTCTGCCTTTAACTTGTTTTTATTATTTATCTGCTTGCTAATTACCTGTTCGCAGCTACGGTGTCATTTTATTACAGATTCTTATCTTACCATGTACCTAATTTAAAATACTGACACCACTTGTCTTAAACTGATTCCAGGGTGCTGATCGGCGGCTGCTGCCGGCTGCAGGGAGTCCTCGGGAGGCCGAATTTTCCCGAGTAAAAATTCTCTGTCAGCGAGGGGGGTGTGTCACGTAATCGACTCGCGGCGCACGGCTGCGTGCGCGGCGAGCGAGATGGTGGCATCACTAGTCCCCCTCCGAGCGGCGGCGGCCTATATAAGTGGATCGCGCCCTGGTGGATGCCTCCTTCCTTCCGCTGAGCTGCACATCAAGTTAAGTGGTTCTTCCTAATAAGAACCACGTAGGAAGCCTTTGAGAACCACGCCCTGATTTCTATTAATTGTGTAGCTTGCTTTAAGTGTGTTATATACTCATTGTTAATAAAAGTGTTAATTGCTCTAGTATCTTTGAATCATCTCTGCTTAAAGTAACCTCAAGACACCACGCCCCTACAGCGTGGCCTGTCGTTATCCTAAGTAAACCCTAAAGGTTACAGGCCACATTGATCCAATACCGATCGTCGTACATGGTCACCCTCTCGAAATCGTTTCCGAATACACTTACCTCGGGCAGATTCTGCAGGCAGGTAAAAACAATTTCGAGAGGAAGGCCAGGAGGAGGATCCAGCTGGGCTGGGCAGCGTTTGGGAAACTACGCCGAGTCTTCTCGTCATCCATACCGCAATGCTTGAAAACGAAAGTTTTCAATCAGTGCGTGCTACCCGTCATGACCTACGGAGCCGAGACATGGACACTCACGGTAGGGTTGGTCCATCAGTTCAAAGTCGCTCAGCGAGCTATGGAGAGAGCTATGCTCGGAGTTTCTCTGAAGGATAGGATTCGTAACGAATATATCCGACAGAGAACTAAAGTCATCGTCATAGCTCAGAGAATTAGCAGGTTGAAGTGGCAGTGGGCTGGCCATATCGCGCGAAGAACCGACAACCGCTAGGGTAAGCGTGTTCTTGAGTGGAGACCACGACTCGGCAAACGTAGTGTAGGACGCCCTCCGACCAGGTGGGATGACGATCTGCGAAAGACTGCAGGCAGATGCTGGATGCGGCAATCTGAAGACAGGGCGCTATGGCGCTCTTTAGGGGAGGGCTATGTCCAGCAGTGGACTATTATAGCCTGATGATGATGATAATGATGAAATATGAAGTGGGGGTTAAAATACCGAACTTGTAAGAGTATTCTCCGCACAAGGCGAAATCTTTAAAAAATACGCGTACTACCTCATTGTTATTTATTATTCAATACTGCATTGCAGTATGTATACAAACATACATGAACATATATATAATCACGCGTATATATACACGTAGACGTAGTCAGAGATTTCTTACACCCAAATGCTCGCATTTTAGGTCGTACGTCATACTGGGGGACAAACCACAGTCTACTGGCCACATTTATAGACTTCGTGCTGACACTTCAAAACTCAACAACAGTATGGCCGACCAGAGCAATTGTGAGGACACGTGTTCGAACACGTGTCCTCACAATTGCGCACAATACACACGTACACTTATGCCACGGAAACAATAAGGCGCTGCAGCCTGAACTCAGACTTTAATCAACATCGTTAAAGTTAAAAAGTTATTGTTGCTTGAAGTGTCAGAGCTCTGCCTAGTTCTTCTATATGTATGCTTCCTGTCTTCGCGCATAATATTAACAAAACTGATAAGCCGCATATTAATATTTGTTTTGAGTAACGCAATTATAACATAACAAAATAATATCAGCACGGTTAATAAGCTACATACGAGAATGCAGGCCTGTGCTCTGTGTCCGTTTAGGTACGAGTATGTACTACGCGGATCCGATAGTGAAAGATTTGTTTTAAAATACAGTTTCGCTTTTCTCCCTTTAAATAGAATCTCGCCTGTACCTATAGGTTCTTTATATAAATATTGTCACAACTATTGATGAATGCTGGTTAATCTGTAATTGGCAAATGTTTCAGCCACCATACTTTCCTTGTTATCGTTGATGTGAATTAGTAAACATTTGCTGTTGATAAACCATAATAAATAAATAAATAGGTATGCTGAGAAAATAAAAGGAAAACACAAAAATAGTATAATCAATAATATAATATAATGCACTAGGTTTCTGTTTTTAAGTTTATTGTCTTCATTATAATATGCAAAAAGTGCTTTTGTGAAACTAATTAGTTAACGATATACGGACTGACGTTATTAATATATACTAGCGGTCGCCTAGTGCTCGAAATTCGAGCAAAATTTGCCTGTAAGATATTGCTGAAATATGTCATTATAATTCGCTCTCGACAGGTTACAGCGGCGGGCTGTCCGTATCATCGGAGATCCAGAGGTCACGAGTTCACTGGAACCTCTGCAACTCCGTAGGGACATTGCCTCATTGGCATGTTTCTACAGAATATATCACGGGGAGTGCTCTGAAGAGTTATTCCACCTTATCCCGCCCTTCCCTTTCCTATCCAGAACAACGCGTGCTGGGCTCAGATGCCATCCTTACACAGTAAAGTCGACTAGAGCGCGTACCAACAAGTTTGGGTCCTTATACCTCTGCCGAACGACCAAGGCATGGAATTCTCTGCCAAGGCACGTGTTTCCTTCTTCCTTCAATCCTGGGTCCTTTAAGCGGGCCGTGAAAAAGCACCTTCTCAGGCCGTCAAAGTAGAGACCTCAACATCGCCTCGGCTGCTATGAGGGTGGTGTGGAGGCCACTGCTCTTAGACCACACGACTGCTTACCATCAGGTGGAGTGTGGTCATTTTGACGAGAAAATAAAAAAAATATAAAAAATTATATAATATGTAACCATAGTTACGAAGAAAAGTACGAATGCGTGTGTCAAATGAATGGTTGTGTGCGTGTAGTGTTTTCTCATTAATTTATTGTATTTCTAATTCATATTTTATATAAATATTAGTATTCACCCCTCCTCTCCGTATAAACTTTAACTGTGCCAAATTTCATACTCGTCCGTCCGCGCAATTTTCGTAAAAAGGGGTACAAAGTTTTTGCTTTACATATTAATAACCTAAATTAATAGACTATAAAACATCACGTAGCAGAGTAATTTGGGGCGAGAGGGATAGCGATCAAATACGCGTATACTATGATGTATGTAATAGTAAATTAAAGCTAATTGATTACCCTCAGGAATTTGGTTTGTGTAGTAATAGCCACTGTAATAATACCGATCATAGGGTAATTCTTGACAAGATGTAAGAAACTATTGTTGCTATTTTATCAGAAGCCGCGGTACAGAGCCGAGTGGAAACTCGGATTCATAGGCGTGTTGACCGTGTTGTCGGGTGGAACAAGCACGTGCAAGGCGCCCACGCGGCGGCGAGGCTTAAGTATCAGCTATGGGTATGGCACAATAGACCAACTCCTGGCGATGTCTACAACGACATGCGCCTGACTCGAAAGGTTTAAAAGCAAACTAGTGTGGTGTCAGACACATCAAGAACAAATTAAGCTTAGTATTGTTGCCTCTCTCCGTAATGCCAGAAGTTCTGGAAGGCTACCAAAAAGTTTGATATCAGGCCTGGCCTACCTGTGAGCATCGGTGGTGCTGATCAGCCGGACGGCATTGCCAGCATGTTTATGGACCACTTTAAAGTGGAGTCACTGCTCGGCTCCTCGTCGCGAATGCTCGATGACGGATGCTGTAGTGATTCTGATCTGGTTCGTTTTTCGGCCAAGCAGGTGTCAAGCATCATTAAGGAAATGACGAGAGGGAAGTCCCCGGGTCACGATGGTTTAAGCATTGAGCACTTGCAGTATGCCGGTCCTCACATAGGTAGAGTGCTTGCTATGTTTTACTCACTATGTATGTGTCACTCGTATCTTCCCTGTGATCTCATGCAAACAATTGTCGTGCCTATTCTTAAGAATAAAACGGGTGACGATGGTGATAAGTGTAACTATCGACCCATCTCCCTGGCTACTATTATTTCGAAGGTGCTCGACAGTCAGCTGAATGCGTGGTTGAATGGCTTGTTACAACTACACGACGCACAGTTTGGGTTTCGTAATGATCTTGGTACTGATAGTGCAATTCTAGGCCTCAAACATACAGTGCAATATTACACGAAACGTCGAACGCCAGTGTAAGCTTGTTTTTTAGATCTCTCCCGTGCCTTTGACCTTGTATCTTACGAGGTTTTGTGGGAAAAGCTACGGGGGAGAAAAGTGCCAGCAGAGCTGTTGCGTATCTTCCATTATTGGTATTATAACCAGACGAACAGTGTGAGATGGGCCGATGGGCTCTCAGTGTCGTATGGGCTAGAATGTGGGGTAAGACAGGGCGGAATTACGTCACCAATACTTTTTAACCTGTTTATAGATGATCTAATCGTTGAGCTCAGCAGCAAGAAAATCGGATGTCGCATTGATGACGTTAGTGTCAATAACATCAGCTACGCTGATGATATGGTGCTACTGAGCCCTACGATTAGGGCGCTTAGTGAGCTGCTTAAGTGTTGTGAGGGCTATGCTCGAGAGCATGGCCTAGTTTATAATGTTAATAAAAGCAAGTTCCTGGTCTTTAGGGCTGACGGTGTTAAATGTCCTGAGTATGTGCCCCCGATTAAACTAAATGGGAATGACATATCGCGTGCGTATCAGTTCAAGTACTTGGGGCATTATGTAACCGAGGGCCTTGATGACCAGGTAGACATTGAGAGGGAACGTAGGGCGCTGGCAGTCCGATGTAACATGTTGGCTCGCAGGTTTCCACGCTGTAGCAGGGCAGTTAAAATAACGCTTTTTAAAGCCTATTGCCAAGTATGTTACACGTGCAGCTTGTTGACCAACTATACTCAGCGGGCTATCAGCGCTCTACGGGTCCAATATAATAACGGGTTCAGGATGTTGATGGGGCCGCCCCGTTTCTGCAGAGCATCAGGTATGTTTGCACAAGCAGACGTCGATGGCTTCCACGCCATCGTCAGACAATAATCTGTTTCTTTGCTCTGCAGAGTGCGGGGTAGCTCCAACTCCATCCTGAAGACCATAGCCGGGAGGTATGATTCCCATTTGTTAGGTGATGTTGTTCAAAGGTACATTTTGAACAACAGCCTGGTTTCCAAATAGATAATAAGTTTACTAACATAGGTATAAGTTATCTTTTGTTTAGTAACCCATTGCTTATCCGAAATAAAGAATATTTATTATTAATATATAGATTACGTACAACAATAGTGACGTAAAAATAGAATGAAAGAGGGAGAAACGTTATTAATATTTTATTATCACTTTTTATTGCTTATTATTATTTGTGTTGTATTTTTTTAAACATTTACGTTGTTATAAGTAATAGGTAGATTAAAATAATGAAAAACATATGTATATTACCCTGTTGGAATCGTTTTAATGCCAAATAAGAACGTTCTTTCAATTATTATGTGTGAATATAAACCATTCGTAAGTTGTCATGGGTCCTAGATGTAGTTGAAACTGATTACACAGATGTGACGCGGCTAGTGAGCGGACTATATATTGTGAGAGTTGGTTGCTCCGCACCAGTAGTCAACTACATCGCGCCTCACCATGCACTCCACTTCGTTGTTGTTGCTCTTCGTTACCGTGTGTTGTGTAGTCGCAGCACTGTTTGTTCCTACCAATGCTCAAGATGACGTGGAGAATATTGGTAGACTTTACTATGCTCGAGACGGCGATGTAAGCATTTTTGTTTATCTAAAACTACTATCGGATTTGTGCCGATACTTTTATATAATAAACACTTAAACCCTATCAGGGTCAGTCATACAAATACCGCTAACTATTACTTAGCTACCTCTCAATTGAATAACTCTCAAATTCTTGATCAGTGGTTAACGGCCTTTACTTAATTATTATGCATGTAACACTTACCGTTGAGTATTGGTTATAACTGATTATTTTTCTGATAATCGCTAAGTAACATTAGCTCCCACTTAAATATGTTTGTTTTTTTTAATAATGAGTGAAAGAAGTAAGGCCGTGTGTGTAGTTACTATTCAGGTGATGTGTAGAATACATGGCATCATAAAGCTTACAAAGCCTATCACTATTCATTCGGTTCTTCCTACCAATGCTCAGAGTGACTATCAGACGCCAGATGACTTCGAACAACGAAGTGGTGATGTAAGCTACTTTTGAAACGACTTTTGCACTTGTTGATATATCTGCTTAGGGATACATACATACATAGATTCACGCCTGTTTCCCAGAGGGGTAGGCAGAGACCACGGATTTCCATTTGCTACGATACGATACGATACATTTATATATATTTCGATTTGATATTATTTTTCTGCTTAGGGATATATTAGCCTTATTGAATACTGCAACATCGTGTATTGTGATGTCGCTGCATTTACAGTTGAAATTAACCCACGACTTGTCCACGAAATTCAATAGTGTTTGTGATCAATAAAAGTGTGGTCTACTCTAATTTCAATGTTGTTCTTTAACATATATATATATATATATATTTTATTGTTACGTGTTTTCAGGAATTGGGCGATGTATTGTCTAGGCAAGGCAAGTCAAGGCTGCGTTGGGGTCGTTGAAACACCGCACGTTTACTTACATTGATATAAGTTTTAAATACGCAAGATGTACATTCAACAAAACATTTACGTGACTTTGAAACCTAAGTGGCAATAAAAATATATTTCAATGCATCATTAAAGTCTACATTATTTTATATTGGTCCCTCAATAATTATCCAAAATTATAAGACAGTGGCGTACTACATCAAAAGTAATAAAAAACGCATGGACGATGCTTTAGCAAGATCAGCACACCTATTTAACAGACAGGTCGACCTCGATGGCGTAGTGGTTAGTGTAACCGACTGCCACGCCTGAGGTCGCGGGTTCGATTCCCGCACAAGTCAAACATTTGTGTGCATGAACATGGATGTTGGACTTGGTCTGGGTGTTTCTATGTATAATATTTACAAAAAAAAAGTATATAATAATATGTATGATAAGCCATTGTCTAGTACCCATAGTACAAGTTCTGCTTAGTTTGGACTATATGGTTTTGCGTAAAAAAAAGACTTCGAAAAATTAGATTTTTCTTATTTTGCTGCGTATTCGTATGTTTATTACTTTTACGTATATTTACTGACAACTTTTAACTTAGCCTTTTTTATTTGATAGAATATGTTTTCATTAAGGTCCACGTTCAATTAAAAGTAATTGAATTTTTTGGATTTAATAAGAAAATTCCTGCTCTAAAGTCTCCAGTGACATAAAGCTCAACGCCTATTTCACGGCGGACTTTGTGAACTTATTAATAACGATTGTGGCCGTTAATAATAAGAGAACACTAAAAAGAGAACAATAATTTGTGTCATCACACAAATAATAAAATTGTCTCGTGTCGGCTTCGAACCCACAGAACTCAGTGTGACGTTGGTGGCAGCTCTAACGGTAAGACGAGGATTTGCCCGGAGCGCCATACATGCTGTCAAATCAGCTGATGAGTTTCATAGATAATAATGAATGGATCTAAAACTAAACAGCAAAATTAGTGACAATTCTTGTGAAGTTTCACATGGGCAATATGTTTTTCTATTATAGTATAATACGCGCTCGTGTATACTCAGCATGTTAGTATAGAAATCAAAGTATTTTACTAAGAATAAATAATACTTTTAATTTTAGAAGGTAACGTTTTCTATCGGCATATTGTCACAGGGTTTGTGGTTTGGAGAAATCCACGCAGGGCTGTTGCTAGTTATTATCGCAGGAGGTGTTGTTACCACCACATAAGTAAATATTGATTGATGGATGATGGAGAATTTTGTGACAGTATTAAATTCATTCATAATTTAAGTTTCTTTTTTTATTTGTTATTATTTATGTTAACTTATTTTTTATGTTAACGTATAATAATAAATAATGAGTTAAATAAAACATAAATAGTAATAAAGCATTTAAATAGGCATTCTTAGGATAAAACTCTTAAAATATATACATTTTTGGATAATTTTCAACAGGCTGTATCTTGAAGAAAATCTTCGTACAGCAAAATAAAACAAGTAAATTGTAGCTCCAAGTTTCAAGTTCCCTGGATATTTTTATAATTTTTTGATAGTCATATTTTTTCATAGTTGATATTTTTGATAGTTTATCAAACTATTTCCATGTTTTAAATAACTGTCAATAAAAGGAAGACTAATGGAGCCCAAAGTTGGCTTGGACTAATAAGATCGCGCAGCCAATCCCCTGTTGTATTCCTGCAGTGAATACGGTTGTCAGAATGCTTAAGGAGTCAGTGTGCTGTCAGCAGGGAATCGATGTGTTCTCTACTATTTGCGATGAAGACATAGTGACCCCTTTTTCAAGCGAGTATAAGCGCCAGTACTCTACGATAACTGTCGGGCGGATAGTAAGTAAAAAGTAAGATAAGATACGTTTATTACTTCATAAGAAAAACACTTAATCTAAGTACAAAACTAGGGCTTAAGGAATACATGACAAACTGGAGACCCTGACTTCTAAACTAGGTATAGACCTGTATCTTAGAAGCCAGTGCTACCTTCTGACAGTAACATTAATATAAGCCTCACAAATGGTTACAATCATTGATATTCTCATAAATAGTGAGAAAATATTAAGTACAAAATAGGGTTAGGGAAGATGGAGAAAACTATCTTTCTTTATTGTATAGAAGGAATACAAAATAATTGTTGTGTGTCGTGTGTGTGTATGTGTTTATGTGTGTGGGTGGATGTTTATAAGGATGTTTGAATGTGTATGAGTGTATATATAAATAAATGTGAGAGTACTTTTCTACATAACTGTGTATGTGTATTATCCAACTGTTAATTCTCCAACAGGAGTTCCTCGGTATCACGGAAGTTAAGTTTTTTAAGAAAATCCTTTAGTGCAAGTTTAAGTTTAAATTTAGTTTTAGAGTGTATTTTTAGTTTTTTATTTAAATTGTTATAAAGTTTAGAACTAGCCACGTAATAGTGTCGTTTTGCGAATGAGGTGTTATGTGAAACTTGAGTGAAGATTTTGTGTTTTAATCTGCCAACTGGCTCCGTAAGGGGTCGAGATGAGTGCTTAAGCAGGATGGACATAAGAACATAAAGCTGTCGAACTGTTAGCATATTCGATTCCTCATATAGCTGTATCGTAGGACACCTAAGCGGCCGTGAAAAAATAACTTTAAGCACTATTCTTTGCGCACGTTCAAGTTTTATGAAATAGCACTCAGCGGCTGCACCCCAAGCTGGGATACAATAAGTTAAGATTGATTGGCAAAGAGCTAAGTATACCAATTTTAACGTATCCATATCAGCAGACCTTCGTAATTTTTTGAAGATATAAGTAAGCTTACGTGTCCTATTAGAAAGTGTGTCTAGGTGTTTGTGCCAGTTCAGATGTTGGTCGATATACACACCTAAATATTTAACGCTGCTCGACTTAATGATTTGACTACAGCTGCAGAGAGAAGTGCGGTCGCACACATGGACTTTAATATTAAGTGAAGGTGAAGGAGATAAATTTGACTTTATAGCAAATGACAAATAATTTGTTTTACTGAGATTAAGCGAAAGTAAGTTATTTTTAACCATTCCATTACTCGTGATAAAGCCGCCTCGGCATTTTTATAGCACTGGACCCAATCCACTCCTTCAATTAGCAGTGAAGTGTCGTCGGCATTCGTAATTATTTTACAATTTTCAATAGACATATTACAGAGCTCATTAATATAAATAAGGAAAAGAGTGGGTCCTAGAATGCTACCCTGCGGTACACCGTATGTAATAGGAAGCGCAGTACTCTCGTATAGGCCTATTTTTGTCACTTGAGTTCGGTCCGTCAAGTAATCCCTGAATATATCCAATACTATTCCTCGAATACCAATGGCCTCCATCTTCATAAGTAAGGTTGAAGTCGAGACAGTGTCAAAAGCCTTACTTAAATGAAGGAAAACACCTAAGCACTTACGCCTACCATCAAGAGACCTGACTGAGTAAGATGTTATGCTGGATGTGACAACATTATGCTTGGCTTGTACTTCCTTAACTTTAAACGTATAGATTATATAAATGTCAATTTAATGTCCTGCTCTACATGCACTGTTAATTTGGAACTAATAGAATTTTGTGTAAATTGGAACGAATAATGTTATCCACAGCAATTGTCTGCGATTCTAATGCGTTTCATTATTTATTTATTTGGACATCTAATAGTTGTTACATTATTTTTACATAACTAAATAAGATCATGAATTCTAACTAATATTATAAAAGCGAAAATGAGTTTTTTTGTTTGTTTGTTACCTTTTCACGCCTAAACCACTAAACCGATCATCCTGAAATTTTGCATATACGTTGACAGGTGTACAGAAACGGACATAGGCTTTCATCCTTACCTTTCATCCCGAAAAAAATTACTGTTACCGAGGTAAATAATAATAACGTTCTTATAATAATAGATGACGCCACGTATCTTTCGAATCATGATTGAGTTATAATATTACAAGCAGAGTACAACCCAAATTGATTGTCAAATTCTAAATTATGTCCAGTAAATACTTAACATTATTATACCCATACAACTATGTCAAATGCTTTCTGGGCATTCTGTGAAGTGCTTAGAATACTATCTTAAACATATACAGATTATAAATATGAAGTGGGAGTTAAAATACCGAACTTGTAAGAGTATTCTCCGCACAAAAGAGTGGCGAAATCTTTACAAAATACGAGTACTACCTCATTGTTATTTATTATTCAATACTGCATTGCAGTATGTACACAAACATACATGAACATATAATATATAATCACGCGTATATATACACGTAGACGTAGTCAGAGATTTCTTACACCCAAATGTTCGCATTTTAGGTCGTACGTCATACTGGGGGACAAACTACCGTCTACTGACCACATTTATAGACTCCGTGCTGACAATTAAAAACTCAACAACAGTATGGCCGACCAGAGCAACAATTGCCCACAATATACACGTACACTTATGCCACGGAAACAATAAGGCGCTGCAGCCTGAACTCAGACTTTAATCAACATCGTTAAAGTTATTGTTGCTTGAAGTATGCTTCCTGTCTTCGCGCATAATATTAACAAAACTGATAAGCCGCATATTAATATTCGTTTTGAGTAACGCAATTATAACATAACAAAATAATATCAGCAGGGTTAATAAGTCACATACGAGAATGCAGGCCTGTGCTCTGTGTCCGTTTAGGTACGAGTATGTACTACGCGGATCCGATAGTGAAAGATTTGTTTTAAAATACAGTTTCGCTTTTCTCCCTTTAAATAGAATCTCGCCTGTACCTATAGGTATGCTGGGAAAATAAAAGGAAAACACAAAAATAGTATAATCAATAATATAATATAATGCACTAGGTTTCTTTTTTTAAGTTTATTGTCTTCATTATAATATGCAAAAAGTGCTTTTGTGAAACTAATTAGTTAACGATGTACAGACTAACGTTATTAATATATACTAGCGGTCGCCTAGTGCTCGAAATTCGAGCAAAGTCTGCCTGTAAGATATTACTGATAATATGTCATTATTATTATATTGATATATGTAACCATAATTACGAAGAATAGTACGACTGCGTGTGTCAAATGCACGGTTGTGTGCGTGTAGTGTTTTCTCATTAATTTAATGTATTTCTAATGCATATTTTATATAAATATTAGGATTCGTCCCTCCTTCTCCATATAAACTTTAACTGTGCCAAATTTCATACTCCTCCGTCCGCGCAATTTTCGTTATAAAGGGTACAAAGATTTTGCTTCACGTCTTGATATATAGATTACGTACGGCAATAGTGACGTAAAAATAGAATGAAAGAGGGAGAAACGAAATTAATTTATTATCACTTTTTTATTGCTTATTATTATTTAAATTGTACTTTTTTTAAACATTTACGTTGTTATAAGTAATAGGTAGATTAAAATAATGAAAAACATATATTACCCTGTTGGAATCGTTTTAATGCCAAATAAGAACGTTCTTACAATTATTATGTGTGAATATAAACCATTCCTAAGTTGTCATGGGTCCTAGATGTTGTTGAAACTGATTAAACAGATGTGACGCGGCTAGTGAGCGGACTATATATTGTGAGAGTTGGTTGCTCCGCACCAGTAGTCAACTACATCGCGCCTCACCATGCACTCCACTTCGTTGTTGTTGCTCTTCGTTACCGTGTGTTGTGTAGTCGCAGCACTGTTCGTTCCTACCAATGCTCAAGATGATGTGGAGAATATTGGTAGACTTTACTATGCTCGAGACGGCGATGTAAGCATTTTTGTTTATCTAAAACTACTTTCGGATTTGTGCCGATACTTTTATATAATAAACGCTTAAACCCTATCAGGGTCAGTCATACAAATACCGCTAACTATTACTTAGCTACCTCTCAATTGAATAACTCTCAAATTCTTGATCAGTGGTTAACGGCCTTTACTTAATTATTATGCATCTAACACTTACCGTTGAGTATTGGTTATAGCTGATTATTTTTCTGATAATCGCTAAGTAACATTAGCTACCACTTAAATATGTTTGTTTGATTAATAATGAGTGAATGAAGTAAGGCCGTGTGTGTAGTTACTATTCAGGTGATGTGTAGAATACATGGCATCATAAAGCTTACAAAGCCTATCACTATTAATTCGGTTTCTTCCTACCAATGCTCAGAGTGACTATCAGACGCCAGATGACTTCGAACAACGAAGTGGTGATGTAAGCTACTTTTGAAACGACTTTTGCACTTGTTGATATATCTGCTTAGGGATACATACATACATAGATTCACGCCTGTTTCCCAGAGGGGTAGGCAGAGACTACGGATTTCCATTTCCTACGATACGAAACGATATATTTATATATATTTCGATTTGATACTATTTTTCTGCTTAGGGATACATATTAGGGATATATAGCCTTATTGAATACTACAAAATCGTGTATTGTGATATCGCTGCATTTATAGTTAAAATTAACTCATGACTTGTCCACGAAATTCAATAGTGTTTGTGATCAATAAAAGTGTGGTCTAATCTAATTTCAATGTTGTTCTTTAACATATATATATATATATATTTTATTGTTACGTGTTTTCAGGAATTGGGCGATGTATTGTCTAGGCAAGGCAAGTCAAGGCTGCGTTGGGGTCGTTGAAACACCGCACGTTTACTTACATTGATATAAGTTTTAAATACGCAAGATGTACATTCAACAAAACATTTACGTGACTTTGAAACCTAAGTGGCAATAAAAATATCTTTCAATGCATCATTAATGTCTACATTATTTTATATTGGTCCCTCAATAATTATCCAAAACTATAAGACAGTGGCGTACTACATCAAAAGTAATAAAAAACGCATGGACGATGCCGTAGCAAGATCAGCACACCTGTTTAACAGACCTCAAAAAATAAGATGTTCTATTTTGCTGCTTATTATATATTATATTATTACTTTTACATATATTTACTGACAACTTTTAACTTAGCCTTTTCATTTGATAGAATATGTTTTCATTAAGGTCCACATTCAATTGTAAGTAATTTAATTTTTTGTATTTAATAAGAAAATTCCTGCTCTAAAGTCTCCCGTGACATAAAGCTCAACGCCTATTTCACGGTGGACTTTGTGAACTTATTAATAACGATTGTGGCCGTTAATAATAAGAGAACACTAAAAAGAGAACAGTAATTTGTGTCATCACACAAATAATAAAATTGTCTCGTGTCGGCTTCGAAGCCATAAAACTCAGTGTGACGTTGGTGGCAGCTCTAACGGTAAGACGAGCATTTGCCCAGAGCGCCATACATGCTGTCAAATCAGCTGATGAGTTTAATTTCTCTTCTTCTCCCTAGCCTTTATTATTCCCAAGTCACTTGAGGTCGGCTTTCTTGTCAGGATATTAGAGGGCACTGACTTCCCAATAAAGACTGCCATAGATGTCGCCTGATGAGTTTCATAGATAATAATTAATGGATCTAAAACTAAACAGCAAAATTAGTGACAATTCTTGTGAAGTTTCACATGGGCAATATGTTTTTCTATTGTAGTATAATACGCGCTCGTGTGTACTCAGCATGTTAGTATAGAAATCAAAGTATTTTACTAAGAATAAATAATACTTTTAATTTTAGAAGGTAACATTTTCTATCGGCATATTGTCACAGGGTTTGTGGTTTGGAGAAATCCACGCAGGGCTGTTGCTAGTTATTATCGCAGGAGCTGTTGTTACCACCATAAAAATAAATATTGATTGATGGATGATGAAGAATTTTGTGACAGGATTATGTTCATTAACAATTTAAGTCTCTTTTTTAATTTGTTATTATTTATGTTAACATATTATTTATGTTAACATATAATAATAAATAATGAATTAAATAAAACATAAATAGTAATAAAGCATTTAAAAAGGCATTCTTAGGATAAGACTTTTAAAATATATACATTTTTGGATAATTTTTAACAGGCTGTATCTTTAACAAAATCGTCGTACAGCAAATTAAAAAAAAGTTAATTGTAGCTCCAAGTTTCAAGTTCCCTGGATATCTTTGATAATTTTTTGATAGTTATATACTTTGATAGTTGATATTTTTAATAGTTTATCAAACTATTTCCATGTTTTAAATAACTGTCATTAAAAGGAAGACTAATAGAGCCCAAAGTTGGCTTGGACTAATAAGATCGCGCAGCCAATCCCATGTTGTATTCCTGCAGTGAATACGGTTGTCAGAATGCTTAAGGAGTCAGTGTGCTGTCAGCAGGGAATCGATGTGTTCTCTACTATTTGCGATGAAGACATAGCGACCCCTTTTTCAAGCGAGTATAAGCGCCAGTACTCTACGATAACCGTCTGGCGGATCTTAAGTAAAAAGTAAGATATTATACTGGATGTGACAACTTTATGCTTGGCTTGTACTTCCTTAACTTATCTTATCTTATCTTATGTGGGGGCCAGTCAGTGCAGACCGGCGACACTTCAACCCAGTGGGATCTTTTGTGTCGACACTCACCCAATAACGACTGCCATAGATGTTCATGGCAGCCGGGACCAACGGCTTAACGTGCTTTCCGAGGCACGGAGCAGGCGATAATTGTCAATCAATACGCACATAATTTCCAAAAGTCATATAACTTCCGAAAGTCAGAGGTGCAAGACGTGGGTTTGAACCTGAGACCTTCTGCATTGCAGTCTGTTGGTCTCCCCACTGAGCTAACTTTCCTTAACTTTAAACGTATAGAATAAATAAATTTCAATTTAATGTCCTGCTCTACATGCACTGTTAATTTGGAACTAATAGAATTTTGTATAAATTGGAACGAATAATGTTATCCACAGCCATTGTCTGAGATTCTAATGCGTTTCATTATTTATTTAGACATCTAGTAGTTGTTACATTATTTTTACATAACTAAATAAGATCATAAATCCTAACTAATATTATAAAAGCAAAAATGAGTTTGTTTGTTTGTTTGTTACCTTTTCACGCCTAAACCACTGAACCGATCATCCTGAAATTTTGCATATACGTTGACAGGTGTACAGAAACGGACATAGGCTACCTTTCATCCCGAAAAAAATTACTGTTCCCGAGGAAAACAATAATAATAGATGGCGCCACGTATATTTCGAATCATGATTGAATTATATTATTACAAGTAGAGTAGTAAATTAGAGTTCTACATTATGTCCAGTAAATACTTAACAATATTATACCCATATAATTATGTCAAATGCTTTCTGGGCATTCTGTGAAGTGCTTAGAATACTATCTTAAACATATACAGATTATAAATATGAAGTGGAGGTTAAAATACCGAACTTGTAAGAGTACTCTCCGCACAAAAAGTGGCGAAATCTTTAAAAAATACGGGTACTACCTCATTGTTATTATTTATTTATTTAATACCACATACAGCCATCATTACAGGTAATACTTAACCTAATGCAATGGATGCAGAATTTACTTAATATGTACAAATTATATTTACTTAATATATACTCCCTAATACTAATATTCCTTGATACTAATGATTTCCTATTATTGTAAACACAAAAAGGAATAAGTAGCCTGTGTGAACTCACTCAGTGAACACGAAAATATGTCTACACTTTTGGACACAGCACAGAGTACACGCAGCGCACGGGTCAGCGGCGCGAGCTGGAGGAGGCTAGTGCGTGCGCGCGGCAGCAGCGGTGGTGGCGGCTGCCTCCGCCGGCCGAGGTACTCGTGCGGAACACAGAGGTGAACCATCTGTAGGACAGCCTGGTTATGTATCTTTCCCCTAAGAACCTTTAACACGTACGTAGCTAAAGCCGCTTCTCTTCTCACTTCCAGCATATTATAACCCACCATACCCAGCACAAATAGAGTAGGGTATAGTAGTGGATAGCCTGGGTATACCCCATATTACTTCAAGTATAGAAATCTTATAAATTTATTCTGGATACGCTCTAACATTAATTTATATTTTGCTTCATGTGGGGACCATATTGCCGCATCACCTTCCAAATGACTCCTCACGAGAGCCCCAAACAGTGCTTTTAGTGCTCCAATATTTGTAAAGTGATTCGCTTGACGTAATACAAATCCCAGATTACGGAATGCCTTTTTACAAACATTGGTAATGTGTTTCCGAAAGCTAAGATCGGCAGCAAACTGAACCCCCTGGCTTCAGTGACGCGCTGCAACGAGATTCCCTCCATCTGATACTCGTATTGATGTGGGTTACGCGCACGGCTGAATGTAAGCACGGAGCACTTGGCTACATTAAAATACAGCTTATTTTCGAGGCTCCATTTTACAATCCTATTTATATCCCGCTGTAGTATGTTATGATCGTCATTCTGCTTCACTTCACGGATCAGTTTCAAGTCATCAGCAAATAACAAGGGCGTTGACCCGCTAACGACGTCCGGTAAGTCATTGATCATTAAAAGAAAAAGAAGGGGCCCAGGTTACTACCTTGGCTCACTCCAGACCACGTGAAATACGGTTCAGAAAGGCTTCCACTGCAGTCTACGTACTGACATCTATCCCGCAGATAGCTTGCGAAGAAAGCTAGCGTGCGCGATGTGCAGCCTACGTTGGCTAGCTTCAAAAGAAGGATGTCATTATCGACCGTGTCAAAAGCTTTCTTAAAATCTAAGTAGGCTACATCCACCTGCAAGCCAGCATCCATCGCGGGCACCAGATGCGTCATCAGATGCAGCAAGTTGCCCGTAGTCCCCCTTCCAGAACGAAAACCGTGCTGCGCGTCGGACAACTGAGCACTTACCTGATTATACATGCAACTGAATGGCTGCCTCGAACTCCTTGGCAGGAGTACTCAACACAGCCACGGGTCTGTAGTCACCCGATTCAGATCTTCCACTACCCTTCGGCACGGGTACAACTCGGGTAAGCTTCCAGAAATCGGGAAACGATGCGGCCTCGATGCAAAGATTGAATATGTATAGCAATGGCTCCACCAAAACAAGTCGGCAGTCTCTGAATATAAACGAAGGTATACCGTCAGGCCCCACCGAACGTTTAGGTGGCAAGCGCATCGAACGTCGCCTGGGCACAGGGATGCTAGCTGTGCCCAAGCCTCTGGCGCCGCTGACGCGCTTACTGTCGCCACATCCAACGCGGCTGGTTGCGAACTGTAAACCGAGTGAAAGAAACGAGCAAACTCGTTCGCACGTTCGTCATCTGATAAAACTCGACCACAAGATATTAATCGCGGTTTGCTCAAATTGGTCTTCCTTAATCTCATATAGTTCCAGAACGCTCTCGGGTCCGTTGCTAGGTGGTTTTGTACGCGATCCCGATATTGGTCAAGTGCTCGAGTGGTTTCAGTCTTTACTCTCGCCCTGCATTGAGCAAACGCCACATAATCACGGAGCGACTTACTTGATTTGTATTTTTTGTGTAATACATATTTCAGTTTAATATCTCTAATAATTTCAGACGTATACCATACCGGGTAATTATACTTATTTTTGCGAGAACCAGTAATTTTTGGAGGCACACAAGCATCAAAAACTGTGTAGATCTTATCATAAAATAAATTTTGCACTGCATTAGGATCCCTTAGAGAATACATTTCATTGAAATCTATCTTAGTCATCATGTCATATAAATTAATAAAGTCGGCCTTGTGAAAATTCCACTGTTTGTGTATACGTGTAATCGGGATGTGAGAGTGTAGCGAGTGGGGCGACGCGAGCGGCGGGGCAGGCGCGGGCGGCGACGGCGGCGAAGCGCCGACATCGACGCACACCGTGAGCGGCGGATGGTGCGCGTCCACTGGCTCCATGCCTTCGTCCGCCGCGCCCACAGTCACGCCACTACGTGCACTCAGCACGAGGTCCAACTGTCTGCCGTTACAGTTAGGTATAGAATTGCACTGAGTGAATTCACAGAAGGCCATAAAATATTCATAATAATTACAAACATTAACATTGCACGAATATAAATTGAAATCACCTACTATAACTAAATTATTACTATATTTAACACAAAGGTTTTCCAATATATTAAACATTATCATATAATCTGTTTCATCGGTTTGAGGTGGAATATATACGGTACAACAAGCAAATAATAATCGTTTATGCATATATACTGTAGCACAAATTAATTCGAACCTGTGAGTGTCTATGTCAATACCGTCCGGCATCGATACTTGTCGTAGCTCGAACTGCGGTGTGGCCACTAAAACCACGCCGCCATGTTTGCGCCCATCCGCTCGATCGCACCTTAATATTTGGTATCCAGAAAGGAAACACTCCGCATTTTGAATGCTATCGTTTAATCAAGTTTTTGTAAAAGCGAATAAATCCGATTCCGGCGATTCTAACAATGATAATAATACTCCAGTCTTAGTACGAAGTCCTCGCACGTTCTGATATAGGATATTGAAGTTCCTACTGGGTTTGCAGTTGTGTAGGTTTGGTTGAGCGACGAAACCAAATCCATTCGCTGAACTCCATATTTAATGGCCATACTGCTGTATCACAAAGCTTTTCGAAGTCATTTTCTTTGACACCAATTTTGAATGACGCGTAGTCCCTTCCAGTTTTAAGCTTTAACTTTTCAATGATGACTTCAGCCTCGTATCCCAATACAGTTGTAATATACTGTTTCATGTTATCCTCAGACGTGTTCCTGTCCAGTCTCCACACATGCAAGTATTTCTTTTGTACTCTCATATGCTGATAATACACTAATTTAATACTGTACCACACTGTCCACTGATGTATTGAAGTAAAACTGCCAAAGTATTCCCATTTTTACGACGATACAGTCCGAATTACACAATTTAGAAATAAGTTACCGGGAGCGACTTTACTCTGCTGCCGCGAGCTGCAGTAGCAACAAAAAATTTATTTATTATTCAATACTGCATTGCAGTATGTACACCAACATACATGAACATATATATAATCACGCGTATATATACACGTAGACGTAGTCAGAGATTTCTTACACCCAAATGTTCGCATTTTAGGTCGTACGTCATACCGGGGGACAAACTACCGTCTACTGGCTACATTTATAGACTCCGTGCTGACAATTAAAAACCCAACAACAGTATGGCCGACCAGAGCAATTGTGAGGACACGTGTTCGAACACGTGTCCTCACAATTGCCCACAATACACACGTACACTTATGCCACGGAAACAATAAGGCGCTGCAGCCTGAACTCAGACTTTAATCAACATCGTTAAAGTTAAAAAGTTATTGTTGCTTGAAGTGTCAGAGCTCTGCCTAGTTCTTCTATATGTATGCTTCCTGTCTTCGCGCATAATATTAACAAAACTGATAAGCCGCATATTAATATTTGTTTTGAGTAACGCAATTATAACATAACAAAATAATATCAGCACGGTTAATAAGCTACATACGAGAATGCAGGCCTGTGCTCTGTGTCCGTTTAGGTACGAGTATGTACTACGCGGATCCGATAGTGAAAGATTTGTTTTAAAATACAGTTTCGCTTTTCTCCCTTTAAATAGAATCTCGCCTGTACCTATAGGTTCTTTATATAAATATTGTCACAACTATTGATGAATGCTGGTTAATCTGTAATTGGCAAATGTTTCAGCCACCATACTTTCCTTGTTATCGTTGATGTGAATTAGTAAACATTTGCTGTTGATAAACCATAATAAATAAATAAATAGGTATGCTGAGAAAATAAAAGGAAAACACAAAAATAGTATAATCAATAATATATTATAATGCACTAGGTTTCTGTTTTTAAGTTTATTGTCTTCATTATAATATGCAAAAAGTGCTTTTGTGAAACTAATTAGTTAACGATGTACGGACTGACGTTATTAATATATACTAGCGGTCACCTAGTGCTCGAAATTCGAGCAAAGTTTGCACGTAAGATATTGCTGAAAATATGTCATTATAATTATATTGATATATGTAACCATAGTTACGAAGAATAGTACGACTGCGTGTGTCAAATGCATGGTTGTGTGCGTGTAGTGTTTTCTCATTAATTTAATGTATTTCTAATGCATATTTTATATAAATATTAGGATTCGTCCCTCCTTCTCCATATAAACTTTAACTGTGCCAAATTTCATAAGAACGTTCTTTCAATTATTATGTGTGATTATAAACCATTCGTAAGTTGTCATGGGTCCTAGATGTAGTTGAAACTGATAACACAGGCGTGACGCGGCTGGTGAGCGGACTATATATTGTGAGAGTTGGTTGCTCCGCACCAGTAGTCAACTACATCGCGCCTCACCATGCACTCCACTTCGTTGTTGTTGCTCTTCGTTACCGTGTGTTGTGTAGTCGCAGCACTGTTTGTTCCTACCAATGCTCAAGATGACGTGGAGAATATTGGTAGAAATAATAACCCTTACTATATTCGAGACGGCAATGTAAGCATTTTTGGTTATCTAAAACTACTATCGGATTTGTGCCGGTACTTTTATATAATAAACGCTTAAACCCTATCAGGGTCAGTCATATAAATACCGCTAACTATTACTTAGCTACCTCTCAATTGAATAACTCTCAAATTCTTGATCAGTGGTTAACGGCCTTTACTTAATTATTATGCATGTAACACTTACCGTTGAGTATTGGTTATAGCTGATTATTTTTCTGATAATCGCTAAGTAACATTAGCTACCACTTAAATATGTTTGTTTGATTAATAATGAGTAAAAGAAGTAAGGCCGTGTGTGTAGTTACTATTCAGGTGATGTGTAGAATACATGGCATCATAAAGCTTACAAAGCCTATCACTATTCATTCGGTTTTTTAAATGCACTCTGTCACTATAAACTATTCCTATATCGCGGAGACTTTACAAACAATACTGGCCAAAAAATAACATCCAGCCTAGGAACATCCGTCCGTTGATCTCAAAAACTTTGGCTCTGTGTGGAATTCGTACCCACAACACTCGCAGCGGTGAGGCGATCACTTAAATCACTACGCCGACCTCCACCACCATCAGTCAGAACTGAACGTTCCTGGTACTTATAAATGAAATAGTTTGGCCGATGAATGTAATGTTAAAATTAGTTTTAGGTTTTTGTGTTGTTCAAGAATTACAATTTTTTTTTCAGGACCTGCATGATTGGTTTGTAGATACTGTCTAGATAAGGAGGGACTGAGTTTAGAGGAAGGATGCGTTGGGGTCGTTAAACGCCGGACCCCTGCACACAGAGATGTTAGTGTCAAATGCACAACATTATAATTAAACAAAACATTTACGATTATATCTCCCACATTAACAATTATTCCTACATCTGGTCCTTCACAGTCATGCAAGCAATGGTCTTAGGACTCTAGACTTGAAACAACAATTTGAGAATCATACTTATTTTGTCCTGATTATAAAATCCGAACCCGCAACACTCGACGAAGACTAGCGACGCACCTACTTACTTGAATGTTTGTTTTTCCATCAAGCGTAAACTGTTAAACGCCTTTGAATTAAACTTAACAAACAGATAGATCATGTCCTTTATTAACACGTAATAAATATTTTATTTTTATTTATTTATTACAAAAACTATTATATCTATCATTACAGGTTCTTAACCTAATGCGATAGTATAGTAACATAACTAAAATCTAACATTTAAAACGGTAATATAATAAACATCTTAAATCTATTATATTAACAAAAACTTAATATCCAGTATGTAGCCTTTGTGAATTCGATACGATCTGATACTGTATGCTCGCGCACGCAGCGCCCGCGTCAACGGCGCGTGCTGTAAGAGATTAGTGCGTGCGCGCGGCGCCACTAACAACGCCGGCCGCCGCCTTCGCCCCCTATACTCATCTGGGACAAAAAAAAGAATTTCCTGGAGGATGGCTGGGTTATGTATTTTACCTCTTATAAGTTTAAATAAATAGCAGACCAGGGCTGCTTCTCTACGTATTTCTAGATTATGATAGCCTACCATTCCAAGGGTAAATAGAGAAGGATACAGTAGTGGATATCCCGGGTAAACGCCGTACAATTTTAAATAAACATATATTTGTATTTGGCTTCGTATGGAGACCAAATGACTGCGTTACACTCCAGGTGACTTGTCACGAGAGCCTCAAATAACGCTTTGAAAGCCTTAATGTTTGTAAATTGGTTAGCCTGACGTAAAACAAACCCTAAATTTCGATATGCCTTTATACAAAGCTCTGTAACATGTTTTCGAAATTTTAAATCGACCGTGAAATGAATTCCTGAATCTTTAACTCATTGACACGCTGTAAAATCTTTTTACCCCTACCTGCGTTCCCGTGGGACTCACAGTACACAGTTTTTAAACTATCCCTGGCAAAATATAGATTTAATACACCACTGCCTGACCCTTCTGGGACATAGGCTTCAGAATATAATTTATGTTATCTTATCTTATCTTATGTGGGGCCAGTCAATGCAGACCAGCGACACTTCGACCCAGTGGGATCTTTTGTGTCGACACTCTCCCAATAACGACTGCCATAGATGTTCATGGCAGCCGGGACCGACGGCTTAACGTGCTCTCCGAGGCACGGAGCAGGCGATAATTGTCAATCAATACGCACATAATTTCGAAAAGTCATATAACTTCCGAAAGTCAGAGGTGCACGACGTGGGTTCGAAACCGAGACCCTCTGCATTGTAGTCTGTTGGTCTCCCCACTGAGCTATCGCTGCTCTTGATATTATGTATGTTAAAAATTATATGTTCTTTCAGACCCAAGACCACCCGCACGTGATATAGTATCTGAAACTTCAATCTTAACATGTACCTATCTACAAAATCGACACACTGACAGACTAAAAATATGTTTATATACATTATTATTATTATTATTATACATATACATTTCAATATAAATAAACATTATTTTCATCTTCAAAAGTGTCTTAAAATTTGTGTTTTATTGCTTCCTTCTACATATTACCATGTTTTATGAGTGTCGATAGTCCAGTTGCCTTAAAAACAGTGGATACAATTGAATTATTACTCTTAGGATGCGTTCAGATCTAGCCAACGCGCCACGAATACGCAGCTCGCGACCCGCTCGCGGGCTGCGTGCGTGCGACACGCGTACAGTTTCTGTAATTGTTTGGTGCGCATCTTTGACGCAATGCTGTTCCGTTCGCTTTCATACTGTGTATGTACATAATATGTCAGATGGCGCACGCCCGTGGTTCCTGCGCCGTTCACGCACTGCGCGTAGCTGGCGCGCGGGCGGCGTAGGAACGGCGCGCGAGCCTGAAATAAACGCACGCAGCTCGCGAGCGACGCATTCGTGACACATTCGCATTCGCCAGATCTGGACACACCCTAAGGCTCAGCACGAAAAACTATAACGAAAACAAAAGCTGCACCATCCTTATAATCGCACCTTGAGTAAAGTAACATGTATATTAAGACTGCGCCGAACGTAAGACAGATAATGACAGAGCTCGTGCGGCGCATACTCAAATCGGCGCGCGGCCGCCATAGTAAAATTGTATGGAGAAGTTGAAGTTCTTTTTTGATAAATATGTACTTATCTTTATTGTCAACGAATAACTTAAATATTTGGGACGGACAAATTATAATATAACTATATATGTTTCGTTTAGTGTAGAGTTTTTAATGCGGTCCGTTAACCGTACCCCTAGGATACTACGCTCCATGGCTCGCTGGCAAATATCTAGCGCGGACCTCTGCTGACCAGTCAAATTATACATTTTTTTAGTCAATTATACGTATGAAACGGCAGGCCACTACTTGAAAAGACCTACCCACTGGTCACCTCTAAATATTCCCTACTGTCCCCCCTAGGGGTGAGACGGACACGACACAGAGGCGCGCGTGGGAACACGCACGCCGCCTCTTGGACCTGGTGCTGAACGGATGGCGGGCAGGCCCACAAAGCCCGCCACCCCCAGGTCAAACCTCGTGGCTGGAGGTCATCTCGTGCCCTCCGGCGCCCGGCTCTGCGGTTGGGGAGAGGGTTTAAACGCTCCCTCTCCCGCTCCGCCGCCTCCTTGATGGAAATCACTTCCTCACAGAAGGAGGCGACAGCATTCCACGACCTCTCACTCCAGACCATAGACACAACTACGGGCGAATTATACATTTTGACATTACTTTAGATTATTAGTTTTTAACATTACATTTGATTTATTTTCTTAATTTTAATTATTATTTCTTACATAATTATATTTACCATTATATTATAATATTATTATGAATTGTAATTTTGTAATTCCAAACATTTCATTAATTCATTTGTTGTCTGATTTCTAATTGTATTCATTTGGTTAATGATTGTTTAAATCCTGATGAATTTTAATCTCTTACCTAAATGTTTGTATGCCTATTCAAGGTAGATTGTATGAGGATCATAAAAATTGTTAACATATATATTTCATGTACCTAAAATCAAAACAAATAAAAAAAAATATTTAAAAAAGCACTTGAACCGATTATGACATATCTATGACGAATTTCAATAATGATATTTATAGAATAGCATTCGTATTAACTACGTAAGAAAAATTACAGAAAAGCTAAATAGGAAATATTTTCTCTGATAAAACCGTACACATATTGTTAAAACTGTAGGCATGGCAATACTGCGTGTTTCAGATTTAAAACAATGGATGCCGGTGTATTTGAAATCGCGTAAATACTTTTTAAAACGAAAATAAGATTCGAAAGTGTCCGTGAGATTGTAATGATTGAATAATAAGTCATAAAATAAAATACAAATTATTGTTTAAGTAGAATGTGTGTTGATTCATAGGCCAAATTGTGCATTGTCCTTTACGTAATTTTGTAGGCGAAATTATTAATTATTTTTAGTTTTTTACACGGAGTAATTGTAAACACATTCATTGTTATGGTAAATGTATATTTTATATTTGTATTAAACAAAAAGTGTTGATTTTATTCACTTAACTGTGACCGCCTGTTTTGGCACATTTCGCTCGGCGCAGTCTTAAGTGTAACGCACCTGTTTCAATAACATAGCAAACAAAAGCAAAATGTAAAAAATCTTAAAAATATGTCCGATTTTATTTATTTATTGTTGCTTAGTATCTTATCTTATCTTATGTGTGGGGGCCAGTCAGCGCAGCCAGGCGACACCTCGACCCAGTGGGATCTTTTGTGTCGGCCCTAAGATTTAACCCTTAGCTATCTCCTTATGAATGTACTGCATAAGCCGCAGTATACAATCCAGAGGGAGAAGCCTGAAGTCTTCAGGGCTTGGATATGCCACCCTCATCAGACCCGTACTCAGTCCAGCCAACGCGTCGCATTCACACAATAGGTGCGATATGGACTCGTCCTGTTCACCACAGGCTCTGCAGATCAAATTGTGTGCCAATCTCAATCTGCACAGGAAGTCGTTGGTGCCAAAATGGCCAGTGAACGCTGTTGTTGTTGCTTAGTATCTTGCATCTTATTTAGTTCAAACTGCTCCTGTCTGTAGCGGTAATGAATGTGACTGCTGTGTATGTCTAGGTTTGATGCACGGATCGAGCAAACATCTATAGGGGTTTACTGTCAAGAATATCTCAGCAGCAACACGGCCTCTGGAACCATGTCTGATCTAAAACCATATTAGGTCTTATGTGAGCGTGATACACCGCGAGCCGACTCAGTATATATAATACTAGCTGTCCCGCGCAACTTCGTCTGCTATATAGGAGCATTTGCCCCGTTTTTGTAACATTTTTCATTGCTGCTCCGCTCCTATTGGTTGTAGCGTGATGTTAAATAGGCTATCCAACACTAAGATAATTTTTGAAGTGACAGCTTCTTTAGCGGCGTTGTGCACTTTTTTGTGATGGGTAAAAAATGTTAAACTCGCATCAGGACACGTGACCTGATCGAAAATTTGTAAGACGGAGGGAGAATTGTCATGTTTGTGTACGATTGCGCAATAAATGAATATTGTATTTTACCGCATAAATGGTAGTACTTTTATACTGATAATTAAAGCAATTCGTGCAAAATTATTCCCTAACCATTCCAAAATATCAAAAATGTACAACGTTAATATTCAAGTTTTCACTTCTGCCGGCACTCCCGGAGTGTAACCTGCCTCCTGATGTCTCGGGCTGAGGCGTAATACATGTCAAAGCATATTTCAAATCGAACCAGTAGTGCCTGAGATTAGCGCGTTCAAACCATGAGGTTCAAACAAATAAACTCTTCAGCTTTCTAATATTTGTATAGATGTACTCGTACGTTATTTATACTGAGGTGTGTCATGGTTTCATTATTTGCTTCCATTAGCTCCCTAAATGCTAAAATATATAGACAGGGCAAGAATATGAGTTTCCGAATCAAGTTAAGTTAATGCTATGATAATATAATTTACTGGTGGTAACACCAGTAAATTATATTATCATAGCATATAGCGGACAAATAAATTGAATAAGAAACACTTAAGACCGAAGTAATTGCCGTGCATCATTGCAAGAGGACTACACTCGGCTTTTGATGGCTAAAGGCTGAAGGTTAACAAGAAATCAAAGGTCGATGGCATTACGAATTTTATAACAACTTAATTTATTTATAATGATGTAGAAACAAACAATGTAACAGATTCAATTTAATAATAATATTCTGAAGATAACATCGTTTGTTCCAAATTACGTAGTTAAATTAAATTATTTCCAAATTTGCTACATGAGGAGCACAAATGAAATTAATTCGTAAATACTGTAGCAACGTACAGTATTTATGAATTAATCACAAATTTTCTTTTTTTTTAAACAACACGGGTGGCATATAAGCAGACGGCCCACCTGATGGTAAATGGTCACCATAGCCTATGGACGCCTGCAACACCAGAGGCATCACTTGCGCGTTGCCAACCCTATAGGAAAGGAAGTGGAAAGGAAAAGGAGCGGGAAGGGGAAAAAGGGTGATTGGGCCTCCGGTACTCTCACTCGCCGAACGAAACACAACAGTAGGAATAGTGCTATTTCACGTCGATATTCTGTGAGAGGGTAGTCCTTCCCCGGTCTAGCCGGCCCATTCATGCTGAAATCAGCGAGGCTCTACTACTCTCAAGATAATGTGTAATTGTCACCAAAAAGATACAAAAATATCGAATTATTCGAAAATCATAGGATTCGTATCCGATACATGCGTTTTCACAGATAATTTACGACGATAAAATTCGAATAAGATTTGATGACACAATTGGTAGTTCAAACGTTATCATACTTCGCTTTTTAGTCTTATCTATCGTAGTATGAGATTTTGGACAAGACTGACGACAATTAATGCAAAATCAATGCATTTGAATACCGAGTAATTAGTTATAATATATTAAAAAATTATTTTAATATATTATAACAATAATATATTAAAATAATTTAAATGATCTATCGATAATATACATAGCTATGCTACGCTCGGAGTTATAAGGACCTTGTTGATACCATGTCATGTCATGACACCAATTATGACGCGGAATATAATAAATGTAAATGTAAGTTCCATGCAACTAAAATTGTTACCAAATAAAATAAATAGTTATATTACAGTTTGTCCGTCCCAAATATTTAAGTTATTGGTTGATAATAAAGATACATATTTATCAAAAAAGCACTTCAAACCCTCTATACAATTTTACTATGGCGGCCGCGCGCTGATTTGAATATGCGCCGCACGAGCTATGTCATTATCTGTCTTACGCTCGGCGCAGGCTTAAGGGGACACCGCGAAACGCGACACCGTACTCATTGACACTCATTATGTATCAATCGTTAAAGAGCGGTCATAAGGTCTAAAATTGCGGTGCACCCGCAATGATCGAGAGCGCTTAGAAATTGTTTGTTAAAATCTTAAAATATTATTTAAAAATGATTGGTTTTAGTTATGGAAATAATGACCTAGCAAATTACTTATGTTACGAATATATTTGAGTAATTCCTAAGCATAATTATAGTGTAACTTCCTTGTAATTACTAAAATAGTAATTTTTCAGAGGTGTTTTCGAAAATAATTATGATCGAGCGAAAATCACAATATCGTGTTTTTGAGCTAGAAAATTTAAGTTAAAGACATAAATTTACCTATATCAAAATTCTAGATTAATTGGTTTTCTCATAGTCCTATACTATTCGATGGAAGTTAGTGCATTTTTTCAGTGTATCCTCTTAATATATATGTTACTTTACTCAAGGTACGATTATAAGGAAGGTGCAGCTCTTGTTTTCGTTATAGGTTTTCGTGCTGAGCCTTAGGGTGAGTCCAGATCTGGCGAATGCGAACGTGTCACGAATGCGTCGCTCGCGAGCTGCGTGCGTGTATTTCAGGTTCGCGCGCCGTTCCTACGCCGCCCGCGCGCCAGCTACGCGCCGCGCGTGAACGGCGCAGGAACCACGGGCGTGCGCCGTCTGACATATATTATGTACATACACAGTATGAAAGCGAACGGAACAGTATTGCGTCAAAGATGCGCACCATACAATTACAGAAACTGTACGCGTGTCGCACGCATGCAGCTCGCGAGCGGGTCGCGAGCTGCGTATTCGTGGCGCATTGGCTAGATATGAACGCATCGTAAGAGTAATAATTCAATTGTATCCACTTTTTTTAAGGCAACTGGACTATCGACACTCATAAAACATGGTGATATGTAGAAGGAAACAATAAAACACTTATTTTTAACACACTTTTGAAGACGAAAATAATGTTTATTTATATTGAAATAATCATAATAATAATGTATATAAACATATTTTTAGTCCATCAGTGTGTCACTTTTTTAGATAGGTACATGTTAAGATTGAAGTTTCAGATACTATATCATGTGCATAATTTTTAAAATACATAATATCAAGAGCAGCGATAGCTCCGTAGGGACACCAATAGACTGCAATGCAGAGGGTCTCGGGGTCGAACCCACGTCGCGCACCTCTGACTTTTGGAAGTTATAAGACTTTTCGAAATTATGTGCGTATTGATTGACAATTTATCGCCTGCTCCGTGCCTCGGAAAGCACGTTAAGCCGTTGGTCCCGGCTGCCATGAACATCTATGGCAGTCGTTATTGAGAGAGTGTCGACACAAAAGTTGATTGATTACAAAAAATAGACTACATAATATATATAAAACTTATATGTATATTGTATAGATGTTCAAGCCCAACATATTAGGGAACGAGCCTATGGCCGTCTACGATATATTGTTAGAATCCGTACGTTTACTGAAAGTTTCCTAACAAAAGAACTCGGTAACACTGTGTACGAGTGACAATCGAGACCTCGTAATTGTAGAGCCTATTGCGGAGTCTCGAGTGTGATTTATCCAAAGTGTTATTCTTGAGTGAAGAAGCGTAAAATGTTGCGTAATTCCATCTTTGTATCTCGAATTTAAGACAGATTATTACTATAGATTTATATATAATATTTAATTACATCATATTTATTTAACTATGTATATGCATACCTTATTTAAATTGCAACTTCATTTGTATAGAGACCAATGCACTTATTTCAGTATTATAAACTTCGCATGTTACAGTAATTATTAGTTTGTTGTACCTATTTTTTTATTTATAAACTAAAGAAACATTTTATGATGCTGTCCGAGCTAAGAATATATGTAAAAGAATTTAGCCGCGTCAGACTTTTTTTTTAATTGCCATTAGTGGCAGACGAGCAAGTGGCCCACCTGATGGAAAGTGGTAACCGCTGCTCATGGACTTCAGCAATGTCAGGACACAGCAAAGCCGCTGCCTACCGTGAAAGAAGAACTCTCTTTAAACCTCGTTTGAAGAAGGACATATCATAGCCCTCGGGAAACACCGAAGCTGGCAGTTCATTCTAGACCCACAGGACAGGCTTGCCTAGTGTCGGGCCATAGGATATTGCATTTTACATTGTTAATATTTTTTGGCAATAAACAAATTTTTTTTTTTTTTTTTATGTAGGTTAAGCATACACGCATTTATTATGCTCCGTCTCATAATTGGTGTCATGATATGACATTGTGTCAACAAGGTCCTTACAAGAAAATTGGAACCAATTGAGCGATTTTATACGAATTATTGGACCGACTATATATTTTATAGCTCTTTCACAAACTATTGATAATCAGAACATTATACATCAAGACTCTATATATTTTATAGCTCTTTCACAAACTATTGATAATCAGAACATTATACATCAAGACTCTATATATTTTATAGCTCTTTCACAAACTATTGATAATCAGAACATTATACATCAAGACTCTATATATTTTATAGCTCTTTCACAAACTATTGATAATCAGAACATTATACATCAAGACTCTATATATTTTATAGCTCTTTCACAAACTATTGATAATCAGAACATTATACATCAAGACTCTATATATTTTATAGCTCTTTCACAAACTATTGATAATCAGAACATTATACATCAAGACTCTATATATTTTATAGCTCTTTCACAAACTATTGATAATCAGAACATTATACATCAAGACTCTATATATTTTATAGCTCTTTCACAAACTATTGATAATCAGAACATTATACATCAAGACTCTATATATTTTATAGCTCTTTCACAAACTATTGATAATCAGAACATTATACATCAAGACTCTATATATTTTATAGCTCTTTCACAAACTATTGATAATCAGAACATTATACATCAAGACTCTATATATTTTATAGCTCTTTCACAAACTATTGATAATCAGAACATTATACATCAAGACTCTATATATTTTATAGCTCTTTCACAAACTATTGATAATCAGAACATTATACATCAAGACTCTATATATTTTATAGCTCTTTCACAAACTATTGATAATCAGAACATTATACATCAAGACTCTATATATTTTATAGCTCTTTCACAAACTATTGATAATCAGAACATTATACATCAAGACTCTATATATTTTATAGCTCTTTCACAAACTATTGATAATCAGAACATTATACATCAAGACTCTATATATTTTATAGCTCTTTCACAAACTATTGATAATGACAACATTATACATCAAGACTCTATATATTTTATAGCTCTTTCACAAACTATTGATAATCAGAACATTATACATCAAGACTCTATATATTTTATAGCTCTTTCACAAACTATTGATAATGACAACATTATACATCAAGACTCTATATATTTTATAGCTCTTTCACAAACTATTGATAATGACAACATTATACATCAAGACTCTATATATTTTATAGCTCTTTCACAAACTATTGATAATGACAACATTATACATCAAGACTCCTCGTTTATGTTCCTCTCTGTAACTTTATATTGTACAACTGCAGCGATGATTATTCCAAGCGATGCTCGACATCATATACATAATATAGGGAGGGGTCATTTAAATCGGAACTTCATTCTGCGAACAGGCGATGGTGAAGTAGACAACAGATTTTTTCGGATAACTGTATTATAAATTAGAGCTAATTAAAAAAAGAACTAGGATATAACTTTTTTACTGTTTATTATATATCGTCTTTTCTACTTAAAAGATAGTGAAATTGCACCCATAATCCACTACCTATTCAATTTTATATGAATGAATACATTAACACAATATATTACATTTTAATTATTTCTTTTCTTTATTACCTTACTAGCTTTTGCCTGCGGCTTCGCTCGCGTTAATTTAGAATTTGACAATCAATTCGGGTTGTACCTACTCTGCTTGTAATAATATAATTCAATCCTGAACGTGGCGCCATCTATTACCATAAGAACGTACGGGATGAAAGGTAGCCTATGTCCGTTTCTGACAACGTATATGCAAAATTTCAGGATGATCGGTTCAGTGGTTTAGGCGTGAAAGGGTAACAAACAAACAAACTCATTTTCGCTTTTATAATATTAGTCAGGATTATATGTCATAAATCATATTATTTGTCACGAAATGATGTGCTGTTGAAAATAATTTGCATTTCAAATTACATTTCATTCGTTCCAGATTAACAAAACAAGCAGAGCAGATCAGTGGTCAAGTGGTGCACGTAGTCGCCTCGCTACTGCCACTGCGCCGAGTGTTGTGGGTTCAAATCCTACACGGGACAAAAAATTATGTGATCGACAAATGGTTGTTCCGAACCTGGATGTCCTTTATGCCCGTTGTTTGCATGTTCGTAAAGTCCTCCGCGATAAAGAAATTATTGTTAATGCGAGAGTTGTCTTTTTAAAGAGAAAAGAAGAGGATATTATAAGAAAAGAAGAGAATATTATAAGAGGAAAAAGAGAATATTATAAGAGAAAAAAGAGAATATTATAAGTTCTGGACTACATAGATGGCGTTGTCGTTTGAGAGCTACGCCACTGCCGCTGCGCCCAGTGTTGTGAGTTCGATGTCCGCTCGGGACAAACACTTGTGTAACAGTAGACAAATAGACGTGTTTGAAGTTGTGAAGTGGCGGTCGATGGCACAGCGTAGTCTGTGCGGCTGCTGTGCATCGGTTCTCAGGCTGGATTCCTGGATCGAACTTTTTTGTCAATCAATTCAGTTCAGTAGCACGGACTCAGAAACTGTGGCTGATAAACGGTAATAGGTTCGTCCCCTATCAGGTGGAGCCTAGAACCATACTTGGCGACATTTAGATGTAATACATCTCTGCACCTTCGAATGGAAAAGCGTGAGACTGTGTATATATGATAAGCATATCCACGTTCAGCACCTTGGAGCAAGGTATCGTATGCTTCTAGTTACTGTACGTGCATTCCATATGGCGACGGATCAGCCCTTATTTAATGAAATTTCATTAAATTGTTGCATACATAAATTATTAACACTCATCACATTATCAAATGGTTATTTTCATACAAAACCGGTGGTTACCCAATGGAACAAGCATCGGACCTGCGTCCAAGAGAATGTCCTGCCCAGCACACTGCGGGCGTGTAACCATTCCTAACACAAGCGTATTAACTTAGCTGGAGCAATGAAAAGTAATACCGGTCATTCGTAACCCAAGTAATTTAAATATTATACGTATAATAATTAAATTATTGTTATTTTTGGAGTCGGTGTCAGCCGCCCGCACCGCGTGCTGCGTCTATATGTGTAATTGTGCATACCAATGTTATGTTATGATTATAGAAAGACATCTCATATTTAATTAGTTACAAACCTACCTTGGCTGACACCGACTCCAATAATAACAATAATTTAATTATTCACAAGAATATGCAATTATTTATTAACTTTTTAGTGCATTTTAAATTGTAGAATATTCTTTTTTGAAGTCGGTTTTCTTTTTTGTTAAAATTTTGTTTATTTCTCGGTTTTTAGTGAACCTTGCCAAATATAAGAGCATCATCAATGTAGCCAAATACGCATTATTAAGGATAACTCAAGAACGAATGGTCAAATCTTGATCAAAATTAAATGGGACCACACGGGAAGCACCAGCTTTCAAATAAAAAAAGAATCATCAAAATCGGTTCACCCAGTCGAAAGTAACGAGGTAACAAACCCGGATGGAACAAAGTTCCTTTCGATTAATTAGTGAAGGAATTGTAATAAAATTTTATTTTTTTAGGTTATAATAATATTTTTTTTATTATTAACAAATATAATGTAATATAAACTTAATCAGTAGGCTCAATTTTAGTAATAATTGGCTTGTGGACATTAACAATACATACATATTAAGAAGTAACCTCAAACTTACAACTATAGCAAAAAGTGTCGTTACAAAAAGTGCTCGAAGGATCGAACCCGCAACACTCGACGGTGTAGTAACGAGACGAGACAACATCTTAAAACTACTCGCCATATATACACAGTCAATATATAACCTAACATAGTTTATGTAATTTAATTAGGGGACACAATATTAAAGACGTGCCTACTTACGCGAGCTCACCCGTTAGTTGGCTCCTGTTTAGTGCTGTTTACTTTCAAAGTAACAGGCTTATTTTATACAAGTGGGTGGCAATTTCCAACGAGAAAATATTTTTGGCTTTAAACTGTCTACAATATTTTTAATATTATAAATTTGTAAGTAACTCTGTCTGTCTATCTGTCTGTCTGTTACCTTTTCACGGCTAATTCACTCAACCGATTTAGATGAAATTTAGTACAGATATAGTTTAAAACCTGGGGAAGGATATAGGCAACTTTTTATTGATGTAGGTACCACGCGGGCGGAGCCGCGCGCAAAAGCTAGTAGTTTATATTTATAACATTTTTAGTGTGGGTGTGTAAATTAAGAATATATTTTGTTTTGCATATAAAGTGGTGCTTGATCATTTTTCCTGAAAGGATAACATCTTATATAATCATTCGTTGTAGATATTTATAAATATAATATGCTGCCATCCCTCTTTGTAGACGTAGTCAATAATCTTTGGACCAATATCAAAACATTTTTTTAGTACAATTTTTTAACAACTGATTTAACCGTTCAAAATATTTCTATCCTTCCAGCTTACGAAAGTAAGGAAGTGCTAGTTGTCAGACAATAATGATGTTCAGCCGTGTTTGGTAGCCGGTACACAGCTTTCTGATAGTTGTGATGTCTATCGATTTGGCTTAAAATGTACTTATTATATTTTAATTCATAACATAACGCATCGACAATCGACAAACCTTGATAAATAATATGAAGATAATTAAACTGATTCCTAAGATGCATTAAATTAACGTAAATATCACCTCGGATATAAATCTATATATTAATACGTGAAGCGAAAACTTTGGATCCCTTTTTACGAAAATTGGGCGGACGGAGGAGTATGAAATTTCGCACACTTATAGTTTATACAGAGAAGTGACGAATGCTAAAATTTATATAAAATATGCATTAGAAATACATTAAATTAATGAAAAAACACTCACACAACCATGCATTTGACACACGCAGTCGAAGCGCGTAACTATGGTTACATATATCAATATATAATGACATAAAAAGTGTCGTTACAACTTTTGGTCGTCTTAATTTTTTCCGTCTAGCCCCCTTTCGCAACGCGCGATAAGGAACTTAGTTCCAAAAAATAAAATACAGACGAATTGAGTACCTCCTCCTTTTTTCGAAGTCGGTAAAATACACAGGCAGAAGCAGTCACTCATTTTTTATCGCAACTATTTTAAAACAACTTTACGGTAATAAGTGTGTTATCGAACAATTTTACGCAAATTAAATCGCCTGTTTATATTTTATGGCTTAGTCACTTACCATCGATATTCAAACGCCACCGTACATCAAGATGAACTCCTCTACGTTACTATTCCTTTTCGTTACCCTGTGTTGTGTAATCGCAGCGTTCGTAGCTCTAGTAGAGGGTGGAGAGTGCTGTGGTCAACATGAGACTTATCCGTTTGACGACTCTTACGAACATGTAAGTTATTTATTTATTTATTGTATGGATTGCTTATCTTATCTTTTCTTATGTGGGGGGCCAGTCAGTGCAGACCGGCGACACTTCGAGCCAGTGGGATCTTTGTGTCAATACTCTCCCAATAACGACTGCCATGGATGTTCATGGCAGCCCGGACCAACAGCTTAACTTGCTTTCTGAGGCACGGAGCAGGCGATAATTGTCAATCTATACGCACATCATTTCGAAAAGTCATATAACTTCCGAAAGTCAGATTTGCGCGACGTGGGTTCGAACCCGAGACCTCTGCATTGCAGTCTGTTGGTCTCCCCACTGAGCTAACGCTGCTCGTATGGATTTCTTACAGTGAATACATTGATGCATGTCGTATAACATACACAGAGTTCTTAAATAAATGTACAATCAATTAATAAGCAAACACCGCATGCACTAAACATATAATATTTGTATAACCTAGTGATACATTAAAAAGGCCTAAAATAGCATTAATTGCTAGTTCTTTCTCCAAGAGTGGATCCATCGGCATCATTAACTGCATATCATGGCCTCATACCTCATACCTCATTTAACGCTTTTCGGAACAAGAAGTGGTGTCATTGAAAATATCTATTAATTCGGAATATTAATTGGCTAGTTTTTATGATGTGAGTACGGTCCTACTACAGTCCTCCTAAATGGACGATAGAAGAGAGTTATTCGTGATCGTGGATATCTAACTGGTACCTCGAGTTTAATTTTATTTAAAAGCAGCGGACAGTCAATCTCATTTTTTGATAGCAGCTTATGAAGAAACATTAAATCCAGAATCTTTCTACGTTTATCCAATTAATCCATCTTGAAGTGTAAAAGTTTGCCATGATATGATACAATACGCGTATTTGCCCTGTTTTTTATAGTTGTCGTATTTGTTAAATAACACATTAAACACTTTTGTATAGCTCAATTAAAAGGCCATGAACGGAAAAATGCGAATGTACATACCCTAATTATACCCATTATTAAATATATATGTTACTAATTTGATATCTTAATATTTCTAATTACTTTTATATTTTCAGCATAGCGACAAGCTAAACAGAATTTTAAATTTAAATATCTAGGATACATGGATATCCAAAAGTTACAACCCAACATTTTCAAAAATAAGCACTCGACGACATTAGAAACTTACTGGTGATACTTTCTCTTCAAAAGAGAAGCAGATGAATACCCATACTATGACATATGTTCTGTCCTCTATGATATAAGCCCAGTACATGACACCACTTCGAAGAAGGCGTGGGCATACAATGTTCATTCCAAACCGTCGAGTTTCACAACATGAAACGGAGCAACAGTATGGCAGATAAATAGAAACACCTTGTAAGCGTTGATTTGTAAATTGATATCTATTGTCACTATAAAGGATTTAATGGAAAACGTGTTTTATTGTTTAATCTTGGCTGTTTATGCTACTACCATTGTAAAAATTAAAGTTTGTGAGGATGAATGTATAGATGGAAGTTTGTTACTCTTTCAAGAAAAGAAAGAATTTGATGAACCTTTACAGTAATATTAATAAATAGCTTAAACATCAGAATAAGACAAATGCTATAGTTTATAAGTATATATCTTCTCCTCCCTAGCCTTTATTATTCCCAAGTCACTTGGAGTCGGCTTTCTAGTCTAACCGGATTTGACTGGATATCAGTTTTTACACGGAGCGACTGCCATCTGACCTCCGCAACCCGAAGGCGAACGATACCCTAAGGCTAGACTAGGGTCAGGACATTAGAGGGCACTGACTTCCCAATAACGACTGCCATAGATGTTCATGGCAGCCAGGATTGACGACTTAATGTGCTCTCCGAGGCATGGAGCAGGCGATAATTGTCAATCAATACGCACATAATTTCGAAAACTTATAACTTCCGAACGTCAGAGGTATGCGACGTGGGTTCGAACCCGAGACCCTCTGCATTGCAGTCTGTTGGTCTCCCCACTGAGCTATCGCTGCTATCAACTATATAACTATACAACCTTATAATAATAATAATAATGTCAGCCTTGTATATACTGTCCCACTACTGGGCACGGGCCTCTTCTCAGTGTGAGAAGGGTTAGGGCATAGCCCACCACGCTGGCGCAGGCGCAGTTTGACAGGCTTCACAAATCTTAGAGAACATTATGTAGAACTGTCAGAAATGCAGGTTTCCTAAGGAAGATTGCTTTGCCGTTAAAGCGAGCGATAATTAACTATTTAATACGCACGTAACTTCGAAAAGTCAGAGATGCGCACTTTGGGATCGAACTCGAGACCTCATAGCAGTCTAACAGTCTCTCTAGGCTATCGCTGCTGTTTTATTACAACCCTTATATATGACGAAACTAAAGAAATTGTTATGTATCGTGTTCGGTTAAAGGTAAATAATTCTGTAACACGCTACATAGCAGTCTAGTTTTGTCAAATGGCTTCACTTCATTTAAATACTTATTTTTACATCGCCAATTTCATGACTTTGTTGTTTTACGCCAATAACTGAAACCTAATCTAGTAACTTTACGCAAATATAATGAGACTATTATATTCTATGGCTTGGGCACATACCGTCGGTATTGAAGCGCCACCGAGCATCGAGATGTGTTCCCCTGCGTTACTATTGAAGCGCCACCGAGCATCGAGATGTGTTCCCCTGCGGTACTATTGAAGCGCCACCGAGCATCGAGATGTGTTCCCCTGCGGTACTATTGAAGCGCCACCGAGCATCGAGATGTGTTCCCCTGCGGTACTATTGAAGCGCCACCGAGCATCGAGATGTGTTCCCCTGCGGTACTATTGAAGCGCCACCGAGCATCGAGATGTGTTCCCCTGCGGTACTATTGAAGCGCCACCGAGCATAAAGATGTGTTCCCCTGCGTTACTATTGAAGCGCCACCCGAGCATCGAGATGTGTTCCCCTGCGTTACTATTGAAGCGCCACCGAGCATCGAGATGTGTTCCCCTGCGGTACTATTGAAGCGCCACCGAGCATCGAGATGTGTTTCCCTGCGTTACTATTGAAGCGCCACCGAGCATCGGGATGTGTTCCCCTGCGGTACTATTGAAGCGCCACCGAGCATCGAGATGTGTTCCCCTGCGTTACTATTGAAGCGCCACCTAGCATCGAGATGTATTCCCCTGCGTTACTATTGAAGCGCCACCTAGCATCGAGATGTATTCCCCTTTTGAGCGCCACCTAGCATCGAGATGTATTCCCCTGCGTTACTATTGAAGCGCCACCTAGCATCGAGATGTATTCCCCTGCGTTACTATTGAAGCACCACCGAGCATCGAGATTGTTCCTCTGCATTATTATTCTTTTTCGCTACCATGTGTTGTGTAATCGCAGCGATCGCAGCTCCACCCAGTGGAGTTTTGGGTGCCCTCAACAATACAATGCCATTATCCGAAATTATATCAATGGAGAAAGCGCACAGTTAACAATTTCAATAACACTTTTCGTGCCAATAAATCAAAGAATAATAAATAATTATTGTCACAGAAAAATATTTGAAACAAACTTGATGTTTTATTGCATATTCCTAATAATAAAAATGTTTTTAAATTATTATTTGATCGACGAAAACGTAAACATATTCCTGATATTGTTTTAGCCTACGCGCTTCTAACATTTTTCTTCTCCAGCGATGGCATTTTCATAAAGTGTATATATATAAAATTGCAGTCCTTTTAAAAAAAAATGTAGTTCTCATGAGGCTATGTAAAAGCTAATCTTAGGCACTGGACAAGCCTGGTTAGTCAACCTTGCTCACACTCTGTATAGGAGATTTAATTATACTAGCGGTCACCTAGTGCTCAAAATTCGATCAAAGTTTGCCTGTAAGATATTGTTGATATATGTCATTATATATTGATATATGTAACCATAGTTACGCGCTTCGACTGCGTGTGTCAAATGCATGGTTGTGTGCGTGTAGTGTTTTTTCATTAATTTAATGTATTTCTAATGCATATTTTATATAAATATTAGGATTCGCCCCTCCTTCTCTATATAAACTTTAACTGTGCCAAGTTTCATACTCCTCCGTCCGCGCAATTTTCGTAAAAAGGGGTAGGTACAAAGTTTTTGCTTCACGTATTAATATATAGATGAAGAAATTGATGTAAGTCTGTATATAACTAGCATAGAACAAAACTGGATTAACGAGCTTAAATTTATTGGGTCTGTTCCCATATTTCTGGTAAAGTATAAGCACAATTGATGTTATACAGGGACGGACATGGATCACCTAAGACACGCAAATACAGTTGTTTTCATTATTGAGTTACTATGACTTTAGAGTTTTACTTGCGAAATTTACCAGTTGCAAGGTATTAATAGAAACCGGCAAGTTACCAAGTAACACTTATCTTTGGTTCATCTTGTATCCTAGGTCCTTGTCTCTATTCATACATACATAATCCCAAACGTAATATCTCCGAAGGGTAGTTACAGGTTTATGACAACAACATTGCGCATGCTATAGTTTTAAATCCCACGTAATGAGGAGAATATTACCATTGATCAGGCACTCATAACAGAAAATCCCTATAACACTTTGTTGAACCGGGGAACCATAATTGAAACCTCAAGCACAGCAGTGGCATAAATGTACATCCTGCTAAGCCAACAAGACCGTCTTTATTCCTATCAAAGCAAAGCAAGTAAATTATCATATTAAAGTCAAGTCAAATTGAATCATAATTTATTCATCTAGGTCATAAAGTAACACTTAAGAACGTCAACGGGTTGAGGCGAATGTTTTTTTTTTATTTTATTTTTTTATTTTGCTTGTCAAAATGACCACACTCCACCTGATGGTAAGCAGTCGTGTGGTCTAAGAGCAGTGGCCTCCACACCGCCCTCATAGTAGCCGAGGCGATGTTGAGGTCTCTACTTTGACGGCCTGAGAAGGTGCTTTTTCACGCCCCGCTTAAAGGACCCAGGATTGAAGGATGAAGGAAACACGTGCCTTGGCAGAGAATTCCATGCCTTGGTCGTTCGGCAGAGGTATGAGGACCCAAACTTGTTGGTACGCACTCTAATTGACTCTACCGTGTAAGGATGGCATCTGAGCCCAGCACGCGTTGTTCTGGATAGGAAATGGGAGGGCGGGATAAGGTGAAATAACTCTTCAGAGCACTACCCGTGGTATATTCTGTAGAAACATGGCAATGAGGCAATGTCCCTACGGAGTTGCAGAGGTTCCAGTGAACTCGTGATCTCTGGATCTCCGATAATACGGACAGCCCGCCGCTGTAACCGGTCGAGAGCGTCCAGCAAGTACTGCGCGGAGCCATCCCAAAGATGAGAACAGTACTCCACGCAAGGGCGCACTTGTGCCTTATACAATAGGTACAGTTGCCCAGGCATGAAGAACCGCCTCACCCTGTTCAGAACTCCGAGTTTTCGCGAATCTTGCTTAATGGCGCTCTCGATGTAGGTTTTGATATTAAGGGAGCGGCAAAGATCCATACCTAAGATGGAGAGGCTGTCACGTATCACCAGTGGAGTGTTCTTCAGAGAAGGGAGGGGAAGGAACGTAGACTTTTTTGTTGAGAACGCGCATGCCTGGGTCTTCTTGGCGTTGAACTCGACCAAGTTCTTGGCACCCCATTCATAGATGCGGTCTAAGGTCTGGTTAAGTTCAACGACAAGATTTTGCCTTTTCCCCTCAACCTCAGCCTGTTTGGCCCCAGAATGTCCGAGATATCGCCTATTAACGTTACTGTCGTCCGCATAACAATGTATGTTGACGAGATTCAACATATCATTGATATGCAGAAGAAAGAGTGTAGGGGATAAGACAGACCCCTGAGGCACTCCTGCATTGACCTGCATAAATTTGGAAGCGCGACCGTCGCAAAGGACCCGAATACGACGCTTCTGCAGGAAACTAGCAATCCAGGTGCACAGTTGAGGGGGCAAGCCATAGGCCGGAAGCTTGGAAAGAAGAGACCGGTGCCAGACTCTGTCGAAAGCTTTGGCTATGTCAAGGCTGATAGCCAAAGACTCGCCGTGCTTGTTCATAACCTCACCCCAGAGGTGCGTGACGAACGCTAGAAGAGCCGTATTGGCGATCATTGATCAACGATTGATCCTCCAGGTAGCGGACAATTTGGGTGTTTATAATCCGCTCGACCACCTTGGAAAGCACCGAGGTGATAGCTATGGGTCGATAGTTGCTTGGCTCGGAACGGTCCCCCTTTTTGGGAATAGGTTGAACGTTCGCCTCCTTCCAAGCCTCAGGCACAATGCCTGTGGCATAAGACGTCTGGTATAGGCGCGTAAGTGTGGGAGACAACTCCGCTGCACATTTTTTAAGGACCATAGCTCGGATGCCGTCAGGTCCACTGGCTTTCCGAACATCGAGAGACTGCAGTATCGCACGAACGGTTCGTTGCCTGATACATATATCAGGCATGGTGTAGCCGCAGTTGGCAATGTTAGGCGGCTGCGAACCGCAGTCATCGATTCGGGAGTTGGCCGCAAAGAGATTTGCAAGCAGATCTGCTTTCTCCTGCGGCCCATGAGCCAGTGATCATTTCGGATACCTCAGAGGGGGCAGCAAAGTCTGGCAGAAGTTGGACTGCATGGCTTTGGCCAGGCGCCAATAACTACGACTGCCCGTAGGATGCGCCATGAGTTCCTGGCCGAACCGTGCGACGCGCTGGGCATCCGCTCTTCATTATGCCCTCTTGCAGACCTTTGTGGCTTGGTTGAACGCTGCCTTCAGGTGATCCGTGTTAGGGTCGTGGAGAGTGCAAGCCCTGGTCCAAGCGCGGTACGTTAATGTTATCCAAAACTGTTTTTTTTTATACTACTTAGGTGGCAAACAAGCATACGGCTCACCTGATGGTAAGTGGTCACCGTAGCCTATGCACGCCTGCAACACCAGAGGCATCACTCGCGCGTTGCCGACCCTTTAGGAAAGGAAGTGGTAAGGAGAAGGAGCGGGAAGGGGGAAAGAGGGTGATTGGGCCTACGGCACTCTCACTCGCCGAACGAAACACAACAGTAGGAATACTGCTATTTCACATCGATATTCTGTGAGAGGGTACTCCTTCCCCGGTCGAGCCGGCCTTTATGCTGAAATCAGCGAGGCTCTACTACTCAATTACTTTAAAGCTTTATTGACATAGAGAGTGTGGCCTCGGCAGAACCCTAGCTCCCTTACGTGTTTGAACACTCTCACATGACACAATGATAATCTTTTAGTTTATAAACTGTTTAACACATCATTCGCACCATAATAATGTGATTTCAATAACTATATAATTATGTGAAATTGGAACTAACCACGTTATCGATAAGTTTCCATATAGTCCAATTCTGACCGACCTAAACATATTTAGAAAATATTATTCAAACAAAATCAGACAGTGACATGCACGTTTAAGATAAAAGACAAATTTTGTATTTGAACATTCCACAAATTTAATTGGTCACATGCGTAGATGTAAATATATTTGTTCGAATGAGGCTTTACTCGCGGCAATCACATAGTGATATAATAATCAGAAAAACATCGCACTCTCTTAGATAGCTTGCCCCACGTACTGCAACTATTAGAAAAAGCAATAGGTACAGCTCCATAATACCGAATTTCTTTAGAGGAGGCCAACAGGAGCGTCATGGGATCCGGGCGTATTGTAACTTGTAATACACAAAATATGCTTCTACATGTGTACCGCCTCTGCGCGAAGTATCCTTAAGATAGTTCAACACAAACGAGAATTCAAAAAATCTGGCAATTCGAAGAAGCGTAGTATGTTCCCAGCGACTAAGCTAAATGATAATTTTATTAGCTTTGATATGGTTTGTCTATGAGGCGATGCAATCGTTTTAGAGAAAAAGACCATAACAAAAGCTAAACGAATCCGATGTGCATGCTTCGTTTTTATGATAACGAGCATAATATAGAATCCACAGTAATATAATATCCTGTACTATATAACACCTTGTGAATTGCTTACTCGAAATCAATATCCAACTAGACCGTGCACCGAGATGAAGTCCTCTCTGTTACTCTTCCTGTTCGTTACTATTAATTGTGTTATTGGACAGTTGGTACTACCGACTTATGCGCAAGCCTCTGTGTACTATGGAACCGGGCGGGAGGGTGGCATGGATAAAATTTGGACTTAAAGAAACCCTTTTTAGATAATATTGTAAGTAGAATTAAATGAAAATAGCAAATAATTTTTAGTCTAGACTAGTAGTTATTTCTCAGTTTAATAGTAAAATTTAAATTTCTGATGATGTGACAAATAGATAAAATGTATCTAAAGAAGGCAATGGACGATGGAGAGGTCCAGGTTCGATTCCTATCTTTTGCGTTTCGTTCTTAAACCCGGAGTCGGTTTAAGTACTTAATAAACTCACTTCTAACACAAGCATTTTGGCATAACACAAGAATACTAATAATTTTCCATCCATTTTCTTTGATTTAAGAAAACACTTAGGTATACTTCAAAAGTTAAATAATCCGATCGATGGTTAACAACTCCTATAGCTTATGGACGACTGCGACAGATCATACGCATATTCTTAATCCAATTTATTTAAGGTTCCAGTAAAGTAAGGCAAAACATTCTATGTGACTATAAAAGTATTGTTTACCGTGAAAACCTTAGAAGGTGTCACCTTAACATTATTACGTTAATTTCCGTTTTTAAACCCTTTGAAAGCCTACTTGAAAAACGAATATAAGTTTTATTCATTATTATTATTATTATACATAAGTCTCGAAACATGACACACACAATGTATACCAATAAAGATTACATTGTGATTGAGAAATAGTCAAATGTCAACAACACGGCAGGACAGAGAAGGACGATGTGGCTTCCTTTTACCACACATTTAGATATAAAATATTTATCAAAAATATTATAATTTCTTCATAACTGCTTCTGTTAATTATGTATGGCATGTATTTTTTTTTATTTGCCTCTTTTTCCAGATCTTCCAGAAAGTTGCCGGATCGACGCAACATTTTTCTTTTCTCAATCATAAAATAACGTTTTGTGCTATGAATAAATTGTATTAATATATAATAAGCTGTATTTTATTATACCATTAGGTCAACAGAAACATTTTTTGAAAATCAACCGCTTTACATTTATCGCCAAAGCGTGCTTTATTATGTAAAGGAGATGAATGTTATAGAAAATAGTAAATTAAAATGAAAAGGTCTAAGTACTGTACAAAGTGTGACCTTAAGATGAGGACTTCTATAAACCATATGACTACATCTTTTGTTACGTATGCTGGTGGAGCCTACAGATAGGTCAAAGCCCCCAAGCTCATTAACATTTAGAATATGAGAATGTAAAAATAAAAATATATAAGTAACTAATTGAACTTGACAATATCTAAAATTACTGTATGTACTACATTGAAAGTTTGAAAATAAATTTACTAAAAAATAAAAATACATTTTAATAATTTTGCCCCACGTTTATACTACTGAAATCTTAATTATATTAATTAAAAACGATTCTTAATACTATCCAGCATAATTAATCTGTTTTATTTTTATTATGCTATTTATACTAAGGATTTTAAATTAATCCTAATTTCTTAAAATTTGACTTTAATTTAATTCTATGGATTAATAAAAGCAGAAAAAGTAGTACTAAAACAAACTGTAATAAAATCAATATAAAGTAGTTTAATTTCAAAACATTAGTTAATAATACAAGATAGTGTATCAAAACAGTTTAAATTTCTTATTATTTATTTTTATACGCTGTATAATAATTGAACTTTAGATAAACATTGTAGGTATGTACATATGTTTGTATACTCATTGTTGCATCGCTAACTGTGATTAGTTTTCACGTTAGATAGAATGAAAAAAAGGTTCAAAATAAAATAAATCATGAAGCACAAAAGACAATCCGTTCCTTTGTAACTAACTTTGTAGTAGAAAAGTTTTTAATTGAAATCTTAATAAATAATGACAGCAGAGTGAAAAAGTGCAGAGGTTTGAGTAAAAAAAAACTACACTGCAATTGTAAACATCTTAATTTAAATGTACAAAATATATTAAATTCATTCGCGCAAATTGCTACATTGCAACTCCACCTAGTAAGCATAATATCAGGCCAACATTGGCATCACAGACACTTTACAGTTTTCAGGGAGACAATAGAGACATATAAGGAACGTAGGAGCCAGTTCGTAACATACGTAAGCATGAGCAACCAACAGGCTAGGCTTCCGAATAATCCTTACGTGTTTGAACACTCTCACATGACACAATGATAATCTTTTAGTTTATAAACTGTTTAACACATCATTCGCACCATAATAATGTGATTTCAATAACTATATAATTATGTGAAATTGGAACTAACCACGTTATCGATAAGTTTCCATATAGTCCAATTCTGACCGACCTAAACATATTTAGAAAATATTATTCTAAACAAAATCAGACAGTGACAGGCACGTTTAAGATAAAAGACAAATTTTGTATTTGAACATTCAACAAACTTAATTGGTCACATGCGTAGATGTAAATATATTTGTTCGAATGAGGCTTTACTCGCGGCAATCACATAGTGATATAATAATCAGAAAAACATCGCACTCTCTTAGATAGCTTCCCCACGTACTGCAACTATTAGAAAAAGCAATAGGTACAGCTCCATAATACCGAATTTCTTTAGAGGAGGCCAACAGGAGCGTCATGGGATCCGGGCGTATTGTAACTTGTAATACACAAAATATGCTTCTACATGTGTACCGCCTCTGCGCGAAGTATCCTTAAGATAGTACAACACAAACGAGAATTCAAAAAATCTGGCAATTCGAAGAAGCGTAGTTTGTTCCCAGCGAATAAGCTAAATGATAATTTTATTAGCTTTTGATATGGTTTGTCTATGAGGCGATGCAATCGTTTTAAAGAAAAGACCATAACAAAAGCTAAACGAATCCGATGTGCATGCTTCGTTTTTATGATAACGAGCATAATATAGAATCCACAGTAATATAATATCCTGTACTGTATAACACCTTGTGAATTGCTTACTCGAAATCAATATCCAACTAGACCGTGCACCGAGATGAAGTCCTCTCTGTTACTCTTCCTGTTCGTTACTATGTATTGTGTTATTGGACAGTTGGTACTACCGACGAATGCGCAAGCCTATGTATACCGTGGAACCAGGCGGGAGGGTGGCATGGATAAAATTTGGACTTAAAGAAACCCTTTTTAGATGATATTGTAAGTAGAATTAAATGAAAATAGCAAATATTTTTTTGTCTAAACTAGTAGTTATGATGATGATGTGACAAATAGATAAAATGTATCTAAAGAAGGCAATGGACGATGGAGAGGGCATAGGTTCAATTGGACGACTGCGACAGTATCATACGCATATTCTTGATCCAATTTAATTAAGGTTCCAGTAAAGTAAGGCAAAACATTCTGTGACTATAAAAGTATTGTTTAGCGTGGAAACCTTAGGTGTCACCTGAACATTATTACGTTAATTTCCGTTTTTAAACCCTTTGAAAGCCTACTTGAAAAACGAATATAAGTTTTATTCATTATTATTATTATTATACATAAGTCTCGAAACATGACACACACAATGTATACCAATAAAGATTACATTGTGATTGAGAAATAGTCAAATGTCAACAACACAGCAGGACAGAGAAGGACGATGTGGCTTCCTTTTACCACACATTTAAATCCTAATCCTTCCTAACTAATATTTTAAAAGCGAAAATGAGTTTGTTCGTTTCTTTGTTACCTTTTCGCGCCTAAACCACTGAACCGATCATCCTGAAATTTTGCATATATTCGTACGTTGTCAAGTGTACAGAAACGGACATAGGCTAACCTTCATCACGAAAAAAATCACTGGTCCCGAGAAATACAACAATAACGCTCTTATGATAATAGATGGCGCCACGTGTCTTTCGAACCATGATTAAACTATATTATTACAAGCAGAGTACAACCCGAATTGATTGTCAAATTCTAAATTAACGCGAGCAAAGCCGTGGACAAAAGCTAGCATACAATATTTATCAAAAATATTATAATTTCTTCATAACTGCTTCTGTCACTTATGTATGGCCTGTATTTTTTTTTAATTTGCCTCCTTTTTTCAGATCTTACAAAAAGTTGCCCGATCGACGCCACATTTTTCTTTTCTCAATCATAAAATAACGTTTGAATAAATTTTATTAATATATAATAAGCTGTGTTTTATTATACCATTAGGTAAACAGAAACATTTTTTGAAAATCAACTGCTTTACATTTATCGCCAAAGCGTGCTTTATTATGTAAAGGAGATGAATGTTACAGAAAATAGTACATTGAAATGAAAAGGTCTAAGTACTGTACTAAGTGTGACCTTAAGATGTGGACTTCTATGCACCATATGACCTTTAAATATGACTACATCTTTTGTTACGTATGCTGGTGGAGCCTACAAATAGGTCAAAGCCCCCAAGCTTATCAACATTTTGAAAATGATAATGTAATAATAAAAATATATAAGTAACTAATTGAATTTGACAATATCTAAAATTATTATATGTACTACCTTAAAACTTATTTACTAAAAATAAAAACATATTTTAATAATTTTGCTCCACGTTTATGCTACTGAAATCTATATCAAGTAGATTAATTTGCATAATATGCAAATTATATAAAATATATATTATATATTTTAGACGATATGCTATCAAGTAAAATTAGTCTGTTCTATTTTTATTATACTATTGATACTAAGGATTTTAAATTAATCCTAATTTTTAAAATTTGACTTTAATGTAATTATATGAATTAATAAAAGCAAGAAAAGTACTACCAAAACAAACTGTAATAAAATCAGTATAACGTAGTTTAATTTCAAAACATTAGTTTAATACAGTTTAAATTTCTTATTATTTATACGCTGTATAATAATTACACTTTAGATAAACATTGTAGGTATGTACATATATTTGTATACTTACTATCGCTTCGCTAACTGTGATTAGTTTTCAAGTTAGATAGTATGAAAAAGTTTCAAAATAAAATAAATCATGAAGCACAAAAGACAATCCGTTCCTTTGTAACTAACTTTGTAGCAGAAAAGTTTTTAATTGAAATCTTAATAAATAATGACAGCAGAGTGAAAAACTGCAGAGGTTTGAGTAAAAAAACTACACTGCAATTGTAAACATCTTAATTTAAATGTACAAAATATATTATACTAGCTTTTGCCCGCGGCTTCGCTCGCGTTAATTTAGAATTTGACAATGTATTCGGGTCGTACTCTGCTTGTAATAATAATATAATTCAATCATGATTTCAAAGACACGTGGCGCCATCTATTATTATAAGAACATTACTGTTGTTTTCCCCGGGAACAGTATTTTTTTCGGGATGAAAGGTAGCCTATGTCCGTTTCTGTACACCTGACAACGTATATGCAAAATTTCAGGATGATCGGTTCAGTGGTTTAGGCGTGAAAAAGTAACAAACAAACAAACTCATTTTCGCTTTTATAATATCGCTAGTTAGGATAGGATTCATTCGCGCAAATTGCTACATTGCAACTCCACCTAGTAAGCATAATATCAGGCCAACATTGGCATCACAGACACTTTACAGTTTTCAGGGAGACAATAGAGACATATAAAGAACGTAGGAGCCAGTTCGTAACATACGTAAGCATGAGCAACCAACAGGCTAGGCTTCTGAATAATCCAGATACGATGAAGGTTGTACTGAATGACATAGATCCTTTGGGTATACTATCTTTATGGATAGAGCCGAGAGACCATCGTCGTGTCGGTCTCTTACGCACAATGGCCCAAGTTTGAAGCTAAGTGCAACAAACACACGTTCAACTAACAAACAAACTATATTTTCAGTTAGTCATTGTCAACTTTGACTGATGGGGTAACGGGCAACTACTCACCTCCCTGCTACCACTATCCTAAGTGGTATGAGCTCGAATGTCATGACAATAATTAGTGTAAAATACACTTATTTATGTATTGCTAGCTATGATTTTAATTTTCATGTAAAATAGGGGTGACCTTGAAAATAACTGAAGAAAAGAACCGACAACAAATCGAGATTCCAAGTTACCTTAAAAAGTTCTTAACAGAAACAGCAAATCATGCACCACTCGAACCCAAGACTACAGCGGCCACAATACCTGCTGCTGTGCCAGCAGCGCAGTTTGTTTATTTAGTTCATTTTCTTACTTGTCTTATTCGGTAAACAAACAATTATAAAATCATTCAGTTACTGCTTTCAGACTATATCTTATCTTATGTGTGGGGGCCAGTCAGTGCAGACCGGCGACACTTCGATCCAATGGGATCTTTTATGTCGGCCCCAAGATTTAACCCTTAGCTATCTCCTTATGAATGTACTGCATAAGCCGCAGTGTACAATTTAGAGGGAGAAGCCTGAAGTCTTCAGGGTTTGGATATGCCAACCCCATCAGACCCATCCTCAGTCCAGCGAACGCGTCGCATTCACACAATAGGTGCGATATGGACTCGTCCTGTTCACCACAGGCTCTGCAGATCGAATTGTGTGCCAATCTCAATCTGCACAGGAAGTCGTTCAGACTATATACGATGTATAATAAATAAATGATGACAAATAAAACAAGACGGTCGTCTTTAGCTACCAGTACGTAGCTATTTACTAATTAAGACAAGTGAGAAGAAATTGAGTATAATAATGTCCTCCAAAACGAATTTCAGCCACAGCCAGTCTTAACGGTGACTGGCCATCTGCGCATAGTGCACAAGTGTGTACGCAAACATAAAGGCACTCTCTGTTCTCTAACTCTTATGATCCGATGGGACGGTAATATGACACGACCAGAGAGAGATCAGACGCAGGATCAATGGCTTTACGTGCTTTCGGAGGCACGGGAGTATCTAACACCGCCAAATGCCTAACTCCTATTGAGATTTCTTAACAGAAAAACCCAATAACTTTTTGTTGGCCTAACCCGAGATTTGACCCCGAGACCTCATGCATAGCAGTCGCATTCACTATCGATTTAGAATCGCACCAAAATTGTACGATCAACAATTTAGCAAAACTCTCATTGAAGCCAGAGTAATGTTTGGACAGATGTGGGAATACGCAGGTTTCTAGTTCGAGTAAACAAGGAACCGTTATTAGTTCGGACACTCGTTATGATACAATGTGTGACGATACGCGGTACCAAATGCTTTTACTAAAACACACAAACACGATACAGATTTAACCAACGCTTACGAATTTTGAAGGATTCAAAGTGTTTTAGAATGACGTGCCATGCTATTGGTAGTTTGGTAGTGCTCAGATGACGTAATGCTTAAATATTTGCTTAAACCCTCACGGTACTGGAAATATACCTAGAACATTTTCAGTACCGTGAGGGTTTGCTAAAACCCTCACGGTACTGATACTGGAATACTTCAAGGTGCGCTACTAAACAAGGTGCGCTATTTACAAATCTCTCAATCTTACGAATCATGCAATTAAAAAGGCTTATGTTTAACTTATCACCAGATATAATAAAATATAACAGTCAAAAATAGTAAATGATCACCAAAATTAAAACCGCATTTTAATACCAAAAATATTAATAGCACAGCAAAGAGATCAAAATAAGTAGACGGAGCCCCGCTTAACGGGGCTCCTATGTTTGGGTGAGTTTAAAGAGGAACCTAACATAAGCTAACCCTTCCGAGACGGAATGCAGTGATTTGAGGCGTATAGGTGCTCGTTATGATATATTTTAGTAAACATATTTTGGTGTGCAATTACTATTTTGGTGGTCATTATATTTAATCCCAATTAAAAATAGAAAGCTGATATTTACAAAAGACATAATATATAATTACGTACAATGGAATTACCGTAATGCCTACGCTTCACTCATTAGACCCGTAATTAATATTGAAAAGTTCACCGAGTCAGCGCTAGGAGCGCTGTATAATTCATGTTGCCAATGTTACTGACATCGACTGGCTACATGCGAGTCAATAAACTCATGTTAGGCAAATTGAACACATGAAATCTTCTTCTTCTTTTCGTGTGGTTAGTGGCCAACCTATTGTCAAGAGTTGTTCAAGCCGCCCGTAGGCCTCTGTCATGGCTTAACGACTGCTGTCAATTTGACAACAACTAGGACCGACTTTTTACGTGCCCTCCGAAGCACGGAGACGCTCAGATGAAATACCACTAAGCGGTCACCCATCTATAGACTGATCGCACCTAACGTTGCTTAACCTCGCTAATCGTTTACCGATCAGTGAGTACAACTGGCTATGAGCGCCTCAATACATGAAGTGATTTTGTTCTGACAAACAACTTTACGACCTGCCTGATGATATACAATTATACACAGATTATAATCACTTGTAGTGCCAAGTTTAAAACTGGCGTAACTTATTTATCCTTTTGATACACAAAACAAACCAAAAACGAAGAAGATATTACCGATACAAGATTTGATGCTATTGCCGTGCCTAGTGAAAATTAATTAAAGATGGGATCAAAGGTAAGCCTCCGGTGTACCCATCGGACGAAACGCAGTAACAGTGTTGCTACTTTTACGCTGGTATAGTAACTTCTCCAGGCCAGCAGGAGCATTTGTGCAATTATTAAAATATATTAACTGATAACCTATATCAATCCTAATCCTAATCCTAATACTATCCTAATCCTAACTAATATTATAAAAGCGAAAATGAGTTTCTTTGTTTGTTTGTTTGTTACCTTTTCACGCCTCAACCACTCAACCGGTCATTCTGAAATTTAGTATATACATTGCCAGGTGTACAGAAACGGGCATAGGCTACCTTTCATCCCGAAAAAAATTACTGTTCCCGAGGAAAACAATAATAACGTTCTTATGATAATAGATGGCGCCACGTGTCTTTCGAATCATGATTGAATTATATTATTACAAGCAGAGTACAACCCGGATTGATAGTCAAATTCTAAATTAACGCGAGCGAAGGCGCGGGCAAAAGCTAGTTACAAAATAAACATCAAAATTTTAAACCAGGTTTAGATGCTAGTTCCTCAGTCACGCGTAAAGCGTTCCATGGATTTGGGGGAAGCTTTTACATCAATATGGTTTGCTGTGAATTTCTCATGGGCGTAGCCACGAGTAGAAACCAGGTATTTCATATACATTTACATTTTCTGCCTCGCACAACAAAACTGTGGAATAAGCTGTCGCCTGCGGTATTTCCGGACCAACACGATCTACAACACTTCAAGAAAAAAGCGTACTCCTTTTTAAAAGGCCGGCAACGCACTTGTAGCTCCTCTGGTGTTGCAGGTGTCCATGGGCGGCGGTAATCGCTTACCACCAGGCGATCCGTCTGCTCGTTTGCCCCCTAATCGATAAAAAAAAGAAAAAAAATCTTAGACTTAATACCTAGGTAACATATTTTAAAAGGCTTTTTTAATCTAAAATTGAATAGTAATTGCCGCGGCCTCGCTCGCGTTAGAGTTTATCACAACTAGGGGCACAGTACATTGTTCTGGATGCATCCTAATGACCTTTTCTGTACACCTGACAACGTGTATGCGAACTTCATGATGATCATCCGAGCAGTTAAGGTATTGAAGCGTAATAAACAAACTCACATTCGCATTTATAATATTACTTAGGATACAGGCAGAACCAGTTATTAATATGGAACCACAGTCTTGGAATGCTTGTACAATTTTACGCAAATAAATGTGTGTGATCGAGCAAATTAGACCTTTGAGTTTCGTTCCGTTATCGTTCATTGTGTTATCACAGCATTGCTTAATGGCGGAAACATACGTGTTGGGGCGTGTCGTGACGCGCCAGAAGCATATCGGTTTCATACATTAAATATGGTTAGGGACATATTTGCATGTCGTGTCGTGTCGCGACGCGTTCTGTCGTAGCGTCGACTGCTCGCCACCGATTGCGACAGTAACAGGCAAATGTGTTTCTATACCGAGCGCGTAAGGCGTGGCTCGTGGCGCGAACATCTAGCGGACATTTTTTAACTTATTATATGTGCAGCATATTTCTAAAAATTACTGACGAGCTGATTAAACTTGTACGTCAACGAAAAGTTTTAAGTGACACAAAGTGTCTCCTTCAATCAGCGAATGGACTTCCTCATAATTATTGGGCTTTGTTCATTCTAAAGTACTAATGAAATTTCATCTTTCTCTTCGTCACCCTCTAATTCTTTAACAAGACGATGAAATTTACCTTTATTGTCTCCCTCTGTTTATAGGGTGAACCCAGTATCTTCTTTTCTTTTTTTTGCCCTCAAGAAGTTTAATTGCTAACAAAAATTTAAGGTCTTCATCAAAATCACTATCCGAGCTAGAAGACGTAACACGTCCACGACACGTAAGTATGTCTGCTATCAGGATAGGTGGCAACGGTGACCCGGACTTCCTATTTCTTCTCCACGTAAGTTTTTAAAAGAATATTCAACAATATAGTCGAAATAAAATACAAATTTAAATAATGTTTAGTATTAGAAGAGTTTAGTTTGAAGATTCTGGGATATAAACCGTTTCAGTCACGAATGCAGAAAAAAAACAGCAATGAAAGTCCACATAAAATAATTTCAGCATGCTTTTCTGTATATACTTTAAATTTAATATTTTTCTCATATCAAAGTCAAAGTCAAAAATCATTTATTCACTTAGGTCACAAAGTAACACTTATGAACGTCAAAGGGGTTAATGAGTTTGTTACATTTACTGAATTTACAGTAATTATGTTAGTTGCAAGGTGCAGGCAAAAGGTTGAGCCTATGAGAAGACCTGCAAGAAACTCCTGGCCACTCTTTTATATTATTTTACATTATGTATTATCGAAACATAAGAGGCTAGTTACAACTGGAATAGATTGTATTTATTATTATTAAAGCCTATTATACTTGCAATAAGGGTTCTTTATTCTTCAATTCAAATAAGTTAAGATTTTCCTAGTCCTAGAAAATAACGTGGCTTCCTCCGGCAATATCAATCTGCAATGAAAACGCAGTAGCAATGATTCAGAGGAGTATCGACCAAGGCCTGCATAGCAATGATTCAGAGGAGTATCGACCAAGGCCTGGATAGCAATGATTCAGAGGAGTATCGACCAAGGCCTGGATAGCAATGATTCAGAGGAGTATCGACCAAGGCCTGGATAGCAATGATTCAGAGGAGTATCGACCAAGGCCTGGATAGCAATGATTCAGAGGAGTATCGACCAAGGCCTGGATAGCAATGATTCAGAGGAGTATCGACCAAGGCCTGGATAGCAATGATTCAGAGGAGTATCGACCAAGGCCTGGATAGCAATGATTCAGAGGAGTATCGACCAAGGCCTGGATAGCAATGATTCAGAGGAGTATCGACCAAGGCCTGCATAGCAATGATTCAGAGGAGTATCGACCAAGGCCTGGATAGCAATGATTCAGAGGAGTATCGACCAAGGCCTGGATAGCAATGATTCAGAGGAGTATCGACCAAGGCCTGGATAGCAATGATTCAGAGGAGTATCGACCAAGGCCTGGATAGCAATGATTCAGAGGAGTATCGACCAAGGCCTGGATAGCAATGATTCAGAGGAGTATCGACCAAGGCCTGCATAGCAATGATTCAGAGGAGTATCGACCAAGGCCTGGATAGCAATGATTCAGAGGAGTATCGACCAAGGCCTGGATAGCAATGATTCAGAGGAGTATCGACCAAGGCCTGGATAGCAATGATTCAGAGGAGTATCGACCAAGGCCTGGATAGCAATGATTCAGAGGAGTATCGACCAAGGCCTGGATAGCAATGATTCAGAGGAGTATCGACCAAGGCCTGGATAGCAATGATTCAGAGGAGTATCGACCAAGGCCTGGATAGCAATGATTCAGAGGAGTATCGACCAAGGCCTGGATAGCTTTTGAATAGAGTTCTTTGCGAGGCTAAATCAATCAATGCAAAATATATTCATTCGCAGCATAATAATGTCACGTAATTCAAAGAAGCAATAATATCTTACTAGCTTTTGCCCGCGGGCTTGCTCGCGCTAATTTAGAATTTGACAATCAATTCGGGTTGTACTTTGCTTGTTATAATATAATTCAATCATGATTCGAAAGACACGTGGCGCCATCTATTATCATAAGAAAGTTTTTGTTGTTTTCCTCGGGAACAGTAATTTTTTTTGGGATGAAAGGTAACCTATGTCCGTTTATGCACATCTGACAACGTATATGTAAAATTTCAGGATGATCGGTTCAGTGGTTTAGGCGTGAGGCGTAAGGTAACAAACAAACAAACTCATTTACGCTTTTATAATATTAGTTAGGATTTACCGTGTGGCTTACTGCCTAACTCAGCTGATATTAAACATGTATAGACTTAGTTAGGTAAGTTAAGATTAGGATTAGGATTCTGAGTTTAATAAAAGAGCACGTATGTTATTTATATATGTATAATGATTAATTATACTTATTTGTTTAAAAGGCCTTACCCACAGGGCAGTCTCATATAAATTTAATAATGATCTGGAGAGTTTCGGGCGTTGCGTCGTTGTGCTTGAGCCAATTGCAAACAATTACAAAGTTTGGTGTTAAAGACCTATGGCGGTAAAAAAAATATAATAATACAGTGATGTTATTTACTTTTCATTACCGTAAATTATTTTTGGTGATATTAATATTCAATTGTGAATGGAAAACTGCTGCGTAGTATTAACCGGTAAAACCAAAAGAGTTGAAAATATAAGTAAGTATAATTTTGCATTATAGCTTTGTGTTCATTAATTATATGTTTGAAAAAGAGCCTGCGACGCGGCGTTTAAATCCTAGTATGGTACAATTCATTTTTAAATAAAAACAATCCTAGACTTAATTTTCTTTTTTAATTATATTAAATAAACGCGCTTGCGACTGATAATTAGCGCTTACCGTAACCTATGACCAGTTTCAATACCCCGGATATCAGCTGCGAACTACGATTTGCGCAAGAAATGACAGCGCACAATGCAGTAACAGTGTAATGTAAATCGGTATAAGATTTGTAAGTAAGTACTGCTCTCTTAGAAGAGAATAGCACTTCCCCAGTCGAGATGACTTATGGCCGGTTTCAATATCCAAAATAAGAAGCGTTTTACCTCCGGACAATTAATTTTTGACAAAAATTCTTTATTTATTTATTCTACGACAAATATATAAAAATGTAACTTTCCGCTGCTAAAACTACTTGTTTTTATAATTATATTAAAACCTATTTTATGTATACAGCAGGGGCGTAGCTACCGCTGTATCAGCCGTATCAATGATACAGGGCCCCCGGGCTACAGAGGCCCCTAACCTGTGTAAGCAAAAATTAGTAAAATATTATCCACAATGTCACTTAATCTCGGGCTTTCCGGGAAAAAAACATATAAAAAAACTGTCATACGTGCCTATAGAGTTTTCACTTCAGAAATGACAAAAGTCAAAAGAGCAGTCTCTTTTTTACCTGGTTACAAAAATTTAAATCGTCTTCAGCTATTAATAGATGATTTATTAATCAATTTGCCGAAAAAAAGACAAGAAAAGTGTATATTTAATTTGAATTGTTTTGATAGCTCAATTTCTAGGAGGAAGTGATAACTTATAATCAATAAATATTTATTTTTAATTTAATACAAGCATTTTTGTTTCTTTTGTGAGAAATCTTTGCCCTTCAATTGGGCCCCCCAACTAATTTTGATACAGGGTCCCTCCAAGGCACGCTACGCTAATGGTATACAGTCACCAAATAGTTGGCAATGCCGCTCAAATCCTATTAATTATTATAAACGTAATTTAAAAATACTATAATAAATAATATTTGTTACTCAAATACGCGAATTGACTAAACGAAAGTAATATTTTAATCATTTACTTTGACATGAATGTAACACATAAAAATTTACATAAATTTTAAATTACTATGACCACTATAACACGCACATAACACCAACACATGTTTATAAATATACAGAACTAATAAGATATTGTTATGAAAGCTTAGGTACCTTTCAAATTTAACGCAAATTAGTGGGTTTATTCGACCAAAACCTACGCTAATAAGAGGTCCCACTATATATTCTATGGGTCTGTAGGTAACCATAGGCATTCAACAGCGCCGTGAATCGAGATGAAGTCTTGTCTGTTACTAATCGTAATCACCCTAGCCCTGTTTTCTGTTATCTCGGCTTATAGCCCCGATGGAGCTTATCTTCGGCAGAGAGGAGGAGGAGATGGAGTTTATAGATATGATGTGAGTGCAACCATGATTGTTGGCTTTTGTTGTTTCGAATCTGCGTGTTCTTTGTGACCGTTATTTGAATGTTTGTAAAATACCCCGCTACACAGAAATTACTACTAGTGCGGGAGATACCCTAAAAAAAAATCAACGGGTTGCACTCCGGGAGTGCCGACAGAAGTGAAAACTTGAATATTAACGTTGTGCATTTTTTATATTTTGGAATGGTTAGGGAATAATTTTGCACGAATTGCTTTAATTATCAGTATAAAAGTACTATCATTTATGTGGTAAAATGCAATATTAATTTATTGCGCTATCGTTCACAAACATGACAATTCTCCCTCCGTCTTACAAATTTTCGATCAGGTCACGTGTCCTGACGCGAGTTTAAAATTTTTTACCCATCACAAAAAAGTGCACAACGCCGCTAAAGAAGTTTTCACTTCAAAAAATACAGAACAATTTATTTGCTACCACATAAACAGATAAGATGTAAATAACAATGACCATCATGAACTGCAAAAATACCTAATTCAAAAATAATAAAGCAAGCATTTAACCTATTTATGGTATGTGTCTAAAGAGCATTGCATTTGCAGGACCTGCCGCCTATTCCTGGCAACCAACCTGATGGAGCAATTGACGACTACAGGCAACAGCACGTAAGTGATGACACTGTTCGTACTGGTGTCTGCAGTAACTTGTAGGACTAACAGACGGGCTTCGACAAGTGACAGTTATGTCTATCATCTATACTAATATCATAAAGAGGAAAGATTAGATTTTTTGTTTGTATATTTGTAATGATTTAACTCAAAAACCACTCAACTGCTTTTAAAAATTCTTTCACCATTAGGAAGTTATATTATCAGCGAGTAACATAGGCTATAATCCTAATCCTAACTATATAATATTATAAAAGCGAAAATGAGGTTGTTTGTTTGTTTGTTTTTTACCTTTTCACGCCTAACCACTGAACCGATCATTCTGAAATTTTGCATATATATTGTCAGGTGTACAGAAACGGACAAAGGCTACCTTTCATCCCGAAAAAATTACTGTTCCTAAGGAAAACATCAATAACGTTATTATGATAATAGATGGCACCACGTGTCTTTCGAATCATGATTGAATTATATTATTAAAAGCAGAGTACAACCCGAATTGATTGTCAAATTCTAAATTAACGCGAGCGGAGCCGCGGACAAAAGCTAGTTTATAATAAAAAAGAGTTACTGTTACACCTAACCTAACCTACGTTTACGCGAGCGAAGCCGCGAGCAAAAGTTAGTATTACATATTGTAGTACAGGTAAAATATGTTACAAGAGTATTATATAACTAGTTGTCCCCCGCGGTTGCTCTCACATTTATCGTTACTGCTGCCCTCCCGTGGGTCGTAGCGTGATGTTATGTACCCTATGTTACTTCTGGATAAAGTAGCTTTCTACTGGCCAAAGAATGATTAAAATCGGTACAGTAGTTTATTTATTACAAACAAAAATACATATATTTTCTCTTTATAATATTAGTGTAGATTTTAATTGTGTTTTTGCCTCGGTGGTGCAGCTGTAATGAATGCCACGCCACTACTGTGCTTTTGTTGGGTTCGATTCTCAAGTCAAGCTAAAGGTTATTGGGTTTTTCGGTCAAGATATTTTCAGTAGCCGCCCAGAGATTGGAACTGGGAACCGACAATACTCGTGCCTGTTGCGTGGGACCTAAACTCATAGCATGTTGAAATGTGGATGTTAGGGTCGTCGCTGATTCACGTCGCGGCACGGCACGGCACGGTAAAGGATTTTATTATTGATCAAGTTATTTTTATTCTTATTTGAATGAGTTTACAATTCATATTACTTTATTTCGATACAATCATGCTGCGGCACGCCGCGGCATGCCGCGTCATACCAAAGCGTCCTTCGGGCTACCGACACATGCCCAGCCCAGCCGTGCCGCGCCACGACGTCAGTCAGCGCCGGCCCTTATGCGCCTCTGTTTACCCTTTAGGGGACGGAGGCTTGTGACTGTATGTATTAATGTAATTGTCACACAAATCATTTTTACTAAAGCTGTATGACAGTTATTTGGATATACTGATCTAAAGAGATTATTTGGCTCATAATCTCAAATCTAAACTCATTTGCCGGTCTCGATGGCGTAGTGGTCAGTGTAACCGACTGCCACGCCTGAGGTCACGGTTTCAATTCCTGCACAAGTCAATCATTTGTGTGCATGAACATGGATGTTTGTTTTGGTCTGGGTGTTTCTATGTATAATATGTATGTATTTACAAAAAAAGTATATATGTATGTTTATCCATTGTCTAGTACCCATAGTACAAGCTTTGCTTAGTTTGGGCTAGATGGTGTTGTGTATGTGATAGAATATTATTATTATATTATAGAATATTATTTTTAATAAATCATTATTTCAATAATTTACGCATATTTATGGATTTCAGTATTACGATAACATTCCGGGACACAAATCACATCAAATGCGTCGGATTTTAAATTTAAATATTTAAAATAAGTACCAATATAATATTTACAACAAAATGGAGTTCCCAACGACTTCAAAAGCTACTCAGATTACTGAAGCGATACTTTCTGCCAACGCAAGTACACAAGGAATGCCCAAAGATTTATAATTATTTTCGGATATTATACAAAATTATTCATCCAAATTCAGCAGTCGTAAAGGAACTAAAAGAGTTGTAATGGTTTGTTTTGAATAAATACTTAATTGCATGCATGTTTTACTTTTATTCCTCCTGGCAATTAATATATTTTCTGACCAATCCACCACACTGGTCACTTAGTGAGCTAAGCATTTGACTATTTAAGTGGTCGCCTCACCACTGACGCTAAGTCGAGTGCCGGTTTTGACAGCCACATGACACGATAGAATATTTTATGTTATCTACAAATAGATGTTTCGTGCTTGAATATCAAATCAAATCAAAAATAAATTTATTCAAGTTAGGTTACAAGGTAACACTTATGAATGTCAAAGATACACTAATTTTTTTCTGTGAATTTACATTTACTGCCACGTTCAGCAAAGCAAGGGTGTAGGGCTCATGAGAAGAACGGGCAAGAATCTCATGGTCACTCTTTTTAATCGCCAAGTTTACAATAAAATTCTGTTTACAAATCATAACTGTAAGGTGCTGCAACCATTTCTCCATGAATTACTACTGAACATACTCAAGCATTTAATTAAATTTGATGGTAGCCTCTAAAGCAGCAGTATGGTAAACAGGAGCATCCACTTACACATGATTGTAGTCCGTAGTTTAATCTAACTGTTTAAATAAAAATGTAGTAAGTAAATTATCGAATTCCAAAACCAAGGTCGACCAGTCACCACAACTAGCACCCGTTCACGAGTACGACGCATGAGCCAGCCATCGCCCCCCTCGCCATATTGAAGGGCAGGGAACGACTCGGTCCATGACGCCACTACAAGCAATGACATTTGAGTGAGCATGACGGTCCTTGGCATGCGAACTCAGAATAAAACTCAAAAGAAAACTTTACAGAACTGTCCATGATCACGAGTTGTCTTCATTGCACATTCTTCTTGGTTAAAATACGACTGAGTGTAACAACAATGTAAATTCTAGCTTCAACAAGGTGTAACATTACAAAACAAAAAAAAATATATGTTTAAAACTATATTAAAAAAAAAATAGTTTTAGTATTTGTCATTTAACATAATGTGATTTGATGCAAATATTCGTGCCATGGATGTTTGTCATTCAAATAATCATCTATATTATAATATGCTTTAGAAATTAAGCAAGTTTTAATTTTAATTTTAAATGTATTGTCTGGTAATTCTAGAATATTGGTCGGAATTTTATTTTAAAAACGTATACCAAGACCCATGGAGGAACCATGAACTTTATGTAGACGGTAGAATGGAACACATAATTTATATTTATTTCTAACTAGCCGACCCGTGCCCACTTCGTTGGGCGTTGATAATATTTTTGTGATGCAATTATGTTGTGTCTTGGTAAGTACAAAGTTTTATCAGGTTCATTGTTTAGAATTAGAATATACACAGAAGCTTAGAAACAAAAAATAATATCAAACGCAAATTAGAATTATTTTTGAGAAGAAACCAGACAAAATATAGAAATATCGAAACAGAAATAGTTCTGAAAAGAACTTTTGACCTAAACGGCATCCGGAGTGAATTTTGAAATTAAAAGTTTCTTTAAAATTTTCAATTTTGTTGACGTCTGCTACGTAGAGAGCCAACCGCGCGAATGAGCCGCGCGGCATCCTATCGTATAGATGAAAGATGAAACCGTAAAACGGGCATGGGATGCGCGGCTCGCGGTGCGCAGCCCTCCCCGCTCCCGCTTCCGCTTCCCCCCGCGCAACAGCGACGTGCGGCAACGGGCGTCTCCAGCGATGTATAAAATCATAACAAACTACCTATCTCCTAAATTACACAACCAAATAACATACTTTAAACAAAAAAAATTATCTTCATAAAATTATCTTGAAGACAAAATCATTTACTTTGATATAGATTCATGTTTTGTTCATGAAAAAGACATCTCATATTCACATAAAATTTATTTCTTTCATTTAATAAAAAAAAGCGTTTATAGTGATTCAAATATAAAAGCTAGCTATACAGTATCTCGGACTTTTTTGTAGAACTAATAGAGACCAACATTTTTGATGAACATTATGTTCGTGTATACCAAACCGTTTAGTCAACGCACGCCGGTAAAGCATCACATCTTGCCCAATTTCCACGGACTTAAATACATATGCCATTATTTTTCTCTGAACTTTTTGTTAAATCTTAATAAAATATAGCCTATAGCACTCCTGAATAGTGTAGCTTTCTGATTGTGAAAGAATTTTCATGATCGGTTCAGTATTTCCGAAAATTAGCCCTTACAGACAAACAATCAAAGTCAAACTTTACCTCTTTACAATATTAGTATAGATTTATTCATAGTTGGCTGCTTCAAGTACCAGGCAAGCATAAAATGGAAACACGTCAATATTCAAATGTTTTAACAAAGTGTGTGGTGGGTTAGGTGCTCCATGTGTTTCTCCGTATCGATGTCACTGTGGGGAAGCCGTCGATGGCCTTGGCCACCATGGCCTATCATGTAGTAGGAGTGCCGGTCGTTTTTCGCGGCACGCCAATCTTAAATAGCACTCTACACTCGCAACCTTTCGCATTTACGTTCGCGAATTTGAATGAAATGGACGTTGAAATTGCTGCTGCTCTGACACTGCGCTTTAGCATGTTACAATTATGCGGCGAACACACCGCGAGTGTGGATGCGCTCTAACGACATTATCCGTCGTGCTCTTGTCACCGCCGGCGTGCCAGCTCATCTCGAACCTAATGGCTTGGCACGTGACGATGGGAAGAGACCGGACGGTATGTCATTGATGCCTTGGGAGATGGGTAGGCCCTTGGTGTGGCACGCAACGCGTGTCGACGCCCTTGCGCCATCACATCTCCCCAGCACGGCGGCTTGTGCTGGTGCTGCTGCTGCATCTGCGGAGACTCTCAAACGGCGTAAATACAAAAACCTGGTAGGGCATTATGTTTTTGAGCCGTTTGGGGTCGATACGCTAGGGTCATGGGGTCCCAGTGCCCGTGCGCTCTATAGAGACATAGCAAAAAGGTTAATCGACGCTTCCCGTGACCAGAGGGCTGGCCTTTATTTTGCAGAAAGAATAAGCATTGCCATTCAACGTGGCAATGCTGCCAGTCTTCTGGGCACACTACCGTTCGACTGTGATGCGGAGGAATTTTATGACGCCTATTAGATAGAGGGTTTTAGTTTTCTTTTTCTTTCTGATAATATTAGGTATAAGTCATTTTTACAGAATTGTGGTTATATGTACATATTTGAATTTCCTTTAACAAAGTTTTATTTTTATTTTTTAACAGGATAAAAAGTATCCTATGTCCGTTTCCTGGTTCTAAGCTACCTCTCCACCAATTTTCAGCCAAATCGGTTCAGCTGTTCTTGAGTTATAAATAGTGTAACTAACACGACTTTCTTTTATATATATAGATATTGATGTTATGTATGTCACTATTTTTTATGTATAAATGTATATTTTGACGGACGTGCATAATATTAGAATAAATATATTGTGATGCTACAGTTAAAATACCTATATTCTTAAATTTTTCTCTGTATATCAGCTGCTTTACCCCTTACTAATATTCCATATGACATAACGCTGTGAAAGTAACTAAAGTAAACTAATCTGGTTGTATCAACGTCAGTTAATCCACGGATTTTTCTAATGGCGTAAGCGGCCGAACTAAGTTTCGCTGAGAGATAAGATATGTGCACACCCCACTGTAACTTTGAATCAAGTGTGATGCCCACAAATACTGTGGATTCTATTGCTTCCAGTACCTCACCGTTATATTATATCTCAATAATCTTTGTGTCTGTTGTTTGAATGTGTGTAAAGTCCCCCGCGACACGGTATTATTATATCCAGTACAGAACAAGCCTTTAAAAAAAAAGTAGAAGCATTGTTCACTAATAGTAATTGTCTGCTAAGCAAAGATCGTAAGAACAAACACACGGATAATTGTTCAAAACACCTAAATTATTCTGAAATCTTCAAGCAGACATTAAATAGATTTCCCTTTTAACATTCACTTATTAAACAGTGAACTACTGGCAGGCCCAGTCGTAAATGAGAGAAAGCGAGAATGCTGTCACTTACCAGGCTAGTACTCTACCGGTTAGCATAATTCTACGTTGCTTCAAAAATCAAGACACGACACCCTAGAAGCGTTGTCTCTTGTTTAAACTCAAGAACTCACACATATTTTATATCTACTTAAATGTCGATAATAGCCTCCGTGGCGCAGAGGTAGTGAATGCGACTGCTGTGCATGAGGTCTTGAGTTCGAATCCCGGGTCGGGCCAACAAAAAGTTATTGGGTTTATATATTAAGAAATCTCAATAGCAGCCCGGAGTTAGAAAGTTGGCGGTGTTAGACACCCCCGTGCTTCAGAAAGCACGTAAAGCCGTTGGTCCTGCGCCTGATCTCTCTCCGGTCGTGTCGGATTACCGTCCCATCGGATCATGAGGGTTAGGGAACAGAGAGTGCACTTGTATTTGCGCACACGCTTGTGCACTATAATATCTCCCGATAGCCAGTCTCCATTAAGACTGGCCGCCGTGACCGAAATTCGGTCTGGAGGACATTATTATTATTATTATGTAATACTATAAGTGCAAAGCTAAAAATATACGTGCTTCCCGAGTGATCGCGCTATAATCTGTGCGGTTGTCATTGCTACGAGTCTATGTGCTGAACATGAGCGCTGCACGCAGTAATGGTAGAGACAACCCTACCATTAGCTCGTGTGTAGACGCCCTAGGTAAGCCTGCGAGAGTGGCCGCCATAAATGGATATGTTCGATTCAATTTTCCATGCAGGCTCATCCAATTGCATTATCCACACGTCACAGTCATTTCAAAGTGAGGCAAAAGGCTCTTCAAACATAAAAAGTGTTGTTTATTTTTAGCATCCACCATGATAAGTTAATTTTAGTGAAGACCATTATTTCGAGTTACGTGGTGAAATAAAGTTGTGGAAGGAATAGTATGACAAGACAGTGTTGTAGCGGGAAGTAACATATAGTGGTAGGAGCTGAGAAAGACGACAATTTTTGACGTGACAACGTCTAATAAATCGATGAACGCCGGCTGCACGCACGAAAAAAGATCACTCATTGTCCCGTTACGTTTATTGTCCCGTTACGCTCATTGTCCTGTTACGCTCATTGTAACGTTTTCATCAATGTTTTGTTATGACGTTGTCACGTTAAACTATCGTCCGTAAACCGACTTTACAGACAAACAATTTTTTTTCTAAACCAAATAATGTGAACTAGCGGTCGCCTAGTGCTCGAAATTCGACCAACTGATATATATTATGTCATGTCATTATACTCGTATATTGATATATGTAACCATAGTTACGCGCTTCGACTGAGTGTGTCAAATGCATAGTTGTGTGCGTGTAGTGTTTTTTCATTAATTTAATATATTTCTAATGCATATTTTATATAAATATTAGCATTCGTCACTTCTTCTCTGTATAAACTATAAGTGTGCGAAATTACATACTCCTCCGTCCGCCCAATTTTCGTAAAAAGGGATCCAAAGTTTTCGCTTCACGTATTAATATATAGATAAGACTATTGGGAGGAGAAAACTAGGATGTAGGGTTCTGTCCCGCTTCTGTAGCGCGTCGGGGATGTTTGCTGTGGCTCGCATAGATGACTTTTATGCTACCTTGCGTACAAGAGCTGCATCCCTCATGCGTCGATTGCGGGACAGCACAAATGATATGCTAGCTATTGCAGCCGGTGATATTAACAGCAATATTTGGAGACACTGGCTAAGTCTCCATAAACCAGCTGCCAGTATTGTCTCCATATAATATTAGTGGCTGTGCCCGCGGATTCGCCCGCGTGGTAGTTTGTTTTTGCCGCGCCGGCCTTGTGGGTCGTTGCGTGGTGTTATTTATATTATATTCCTGTCTATGTTCTTTACCATAATAATAACCATAGTTACGAAGAATTATACGACGTCAGACGAACAATGCCGAAATACTACGAACGCGATTTGACTGCATGTGTCAAATGCATGGTTGTGAGC